>OX419346.1:8264883-8379883 GCA_948470475.1 Galaxea fascicularis
TTGGTCAGCCATGATGGTAGGAGAGAGAACGTGAAAGAATGGGGACAACTCTATACCCATTAATCAGTTTGATCGGACCGTTTTGTTCGGATGCCGTTCCATTTTCCCCTGGTTGGTCCCACTGGTCTCTAACCGGTCGATCTGGGGTAATAGACCACTTTCATAATGGCCGCCGATAATATTGTTCTTTTGTATCTATGTTAATTAGACTTACTGGCCTCATTTTAGCGCAAACATTCTTTGGTATTTTGCACATAGCAGCGAGGTTAGAAAGGCAGGCTTATCAGCATTAAAACAATAGAATATTTTATTTGGCCGCCATTATGAAAGAGGTCTATGGAAAGCACCCACTGTTTTTGCTCATTACAGCTACTGTTTTGTGGCGTTCTCGTTCCCGTGGCCGTCCTTTTTGCTTAAACTTCCTGTTGTCTTGAGTCGACTCCAACTGATGCGTGGTATAAATAACGCTGACCACAATTTCCCATGTTTGAATTTCTCATTCCCCGTTCCCCATTCCCCGTTCTACATTTCCCAGTCAATCTTTTAGTAACATCCAACCTTGGGTCAATAATAGTATTTGGATGATAATTGGCATCAAAACATTTCTGGGCAAGATTTGCACGCAGCCGTATTCGAAATACAGCTATAATTATACATGGTCAGCATGTATTGAATGGAATTTGAGTCACAAAGTTTATATACGATTAATGCGTGAGTCGTGTTGAAGTCTTGCCAATTGAATTGAGTTGTTTTGGGGTACAGACGTTGTGCTTGAGTACTTATTTATCTTCCCCGTACATTAATATACCAGGTTTGAATTTTTGTACCAGTGCTTATTTTAAATTCGAACAAATAAACAAATTTAAAATCTCCCCGAATAGTGACTTTCCACGATATTGAACATCTCGATTGTTTATAACCCTGCAGAGAGTTTAGAAACGTGTTTCGTTTTTTAAAATAACCAGTCATTCAGAACAGAAAAGAGACTGAGGGTAGAATCATTGACGGATCTTTACAATTGCTTATAAATGGAGTTTATTATATCATTGTGTTTAAAGGTGCCCAAGGGATACCTTTGTCGCAGTCATTCGATTGGTTGCCTTTAAAAGTGACAGTTCCGAGCACATCATTGTAAACGCCAACAACACAGGGGGTCTTACGCAAAAGACACAGAGTGTATGTAATAACGCCTAGGTACACGTTTGGTCTTTGTAAAAAGTGCGAAAACCCAGAGATTAAGGGGGCATTCTGGGTGAATTTGTGGGTAAATGGGGTGAATTAAGAATTAAAAGAAAGAAGGTAGAAAAAGATTTTGACTCAACTTCTCCGCTCCCCTCAACTTATATTCCCTTAAAACAATACAAGAATCATCAAACAATTAAAAAATGTACTGTAGCAAGGGCTCCAACCTAATGGAGCCATTTTTCGATTGATTGAAATCGGGGCCAGATTTTTACCAGAACCCACCCCCCTCTGTGAAGGGCTTAGGCAAGGGTGGTCCACTTGTTCAACACTTTTCAGGTGATCTGCTAACATTTCACAAGGACTTCTTGCTTTTTTCACCCTCTAAATCAACATACAGCCAGTAGATACCAGTGGACTCTTCACGTTTTCAATTATTCTGACGAATTTGTCTGTAAAACAACAACCAAGTAATAACTTTATTGTCTCAGCGTAACGTGTGGAAAAACTACTTTAACAAACATTCTGGAGATTTACGCGTTACCAAAGGCTCTGGTGTTGCATCTGCATACACGATTTGTACATGCAACATTCTCTTGTGGAAACGAACTTGTTTCGAAAGGTGTACGAAAGCCTTAAATGTTTTGGGGAATATTTGTCAAGGTGCAGGACGAAACAAACTGTAATATGATACAGCAACATTATGACAAATAAACTAAGAAACTACAGCATGAAGTTAATTAACTTAACGACGTGTTGAAATTACCAGTAGCACTAAGAGACTGAGGTAGTATCATGATATTGTGTTAACATAAGTGATCACTCTTGTTTGGGATGAGGTTTGGAAGGCAGAACTAATGTTTCTCCTATGCGCTCTGGTCCCTTACGACTGTATCTGGCTCTTTTTTCCAATTAGCTTCTATCATGGCAGGTTATCATACTATGGTTTAGATCATTTGAGTTGGTTCAGTTTGTGAATGAACAGTTTCTTATGTTAACCTGGACCTGAGTTTGGGGTGTGGTCATTGATCAGTCAAGGATCCGTATTAGCAATAAGTCAATCAATCAATCAATCAAAAATCAAATGAATCATTTTTTTTTAACACGGTAAAAATTCATCAGGTGATTACAATATAAAATGCATTGACTACATCATAATTGCTAATAACAATAAATACACACCTAAAAAGTCTCTTCTGTTAAAATACTACTCTAAACTAGACCTGTTTTCCATAAATGCCGTGTATATAACTTAATTAACTAAAATGAAGGTTTAGCAATTGCTTAAAAAGATCAAAGATTTCACTTTTCTTAGATAGCCGGGGAGACTGTTCCAGAGAGTTGCACCTCTATACCTAAAGCTCCTTTTTAGGTAGTTGGTTCTGGGTAAAGGGACATTTAATTTGTTTGTAGAGTCCCTTAAGACATATCCTGACGTACTACGCTCAGTGAACATAGAGGATAAGTAGTCAGAAGCCAGATCATTAAAAGCTTTGAACACCATTAAAGGTACTTGAATTTGACGCTGGGCATCCAGGTCTTTCCATCCAACAAGTCACTGTAATAAGTACCCAGCGTCAGCTTCATGGGAGGAGGAAGTCAAAATGCGAGCAACACGATTCTGAAGCTTTTGTAATTTTTCGGAGAGCGTTTTGCCGCAATTCCCCCAGACAATACTACAGTAATCGAAATGGGGTTGTACCAAGTCATTATAGATGTAATATAGTATATCTGGTGCAACTAAAGGTCTACTTCGCTCCGTGGCGCCAATGCCGGAGGCAATCTTTTTGTCAATATGACTAAGCACGCCATGTTATCATCAATAAGAATCCCAAGTGATTTAGTAGTGGATACCTGTTTTATAGGAACATTATCTATCCAACTTTCAACGAATTCATATTGAGTGCTCAGTTTTTGTCTACATAAACTCGGTTTTAGTCGTATTCAGAGTAAGTTTATTACAAAGAAGCCATTTGTGGATGTTATTTAAATCACAAGTCAGACCAGATTGTATCGAGTGTAAGTCTGAGCTAGCATATGTTATGTCAGTGTCGTCTGCATACATCCTAGGCTAGCAGAACGATAAACAATTTGGAAATCGTGGATATAGATAAAAAATGAAGAGAGCCTAGGATAGTTCCCAGAGGGACCCCACAGCCCAGAGAACAGACTTTAGAAAGCGAACCGTTAACAACACATTTCGGAGTACAGTTATTTAGATACGACTTAAACCAATCATAAGCAGACTCCTGTATTCCACACAGCCTAAGTTTAGCTGAGAGAAGATCGTCATCAACAGTATCAAATGCCTTTTTGAAGTCCAGGAAAACCACTACATTTACATTACCGCGATCTATATTGAAAGCCCAACTGTCAGTCGCTTCTAAAAGAGCAGTGACAGTCGAGAGCAAGGAGCGAAA
Source organism: Galaxea fascicularis (assembly GCA_948470475.1). Lineage (NCBI taxonomy): Eukaryota > Metazoa > Cnidaria > Anthozoa > Scleractinia > Euphylliidae > Galaxea > Galaxea fascicularis. Next base: position 8,268,486 of record OX419346.1, read on the forward strand.
ACTTGAATGTTGGTTAGTGATAATCTCATTAGCCAAAAAACTGTATAATTGATCATACACTATTCTTTCGAACACTTTAGCTACCACTGAGATAACAGAGATTGGCTGATAATTATTCACATCAGTTCGCTCACCTTGTTTAAATAATAGCGTCACCCCAGCGCATTTCCAATCATCAGGAAATAACCCAAAAGTTAAAGACTTATTGAAAATGTTACATAAAGGGATCGAAATAAGATCCGCACATTCCCAAATTAGTTTGGCAGGAATATTATCCAGTCGACCCGTTGCTTTGGATTTAGATCATTTATTTAAGATAGAGAAAACATCAATGCTACTTCTAATTGGACTGAAAGAGAACCTGTTGTTGCTGCCAACAATGTAATCAGTATAACTTGAACCATCAGTAACAAGGGGTACCTCATTAGCAAGTTTGGTTCCAATTGTTGAAAAGTGATCATTAAAAAGCTTGGAAAGCTCATGGGAATTGGTTACTGAGTTCTCGTTTAGTTTTAATTTAGTTTTAATTCCTTCACAGACGCACTGTTTTTCTGACGGGACGTGAGTTCATTAATCATTTGCCAGGTTTTACGTAAGTCGCCATTAGACTGAATAAATGCATTAGCATAGTAGGATGACTTGGCAGATTTAACTTCTCCATTGATTTCATTACGTAGCCTTTTGTACACAGCCCAGTCCTGAGGATCGTTAGACAGCATAGTTTTCCGTTTGGCCACGTTGCGATCGCGCATACCCTTCCGTGGACCTGTCTGATGTGATCCAAGGTGCCTTGCCCGACCTAACACGTTTTGGCAGTCATCAGGTCATCGTTCAGTCCAGTTCAGTGGTCCGGCAAAAGCTAGCTCTGCAAGTGAGTCCCATCGCAACAGATGGCGCTAGAATTCCGGAGCCCACCAAAAAAAGATATAGAGATGAACAAGCCAATGCAAGCGTGTGTTTTTAACGTCTTAGCAGTGAACTAGGCCTTAAGGTGGTTCAAAATGCTTTCTTTATTTTTAAACACCAATTTTTTGATGGGTTGATACTACCACAATTGTTTGTTTGTTTCCTTTTAAATGGTACCCAAAAAAAGTCCAATTATTTGTCAATAAGTTGTGAACGTTTTTTTTTTAATGTATGATGTTACCATAGCAACGGTACAGCCCCTTAGAAACACCCTTAATTTAAATAGCTTCCCGGCGACCCCCGTTTTTTATTATTAAATTGCGATCAGCATATCTAGCAGGTTCAGAGCCTCATTTTTTCGATGATTTAATGTGGCTCTGAACCTGCTCTACAGATTTTTTTAAAACTTTGCAGAAAGATGAATACTGATATGCTGATTGAAAGCAAATTCACCGCTCTAAAACTTTACGCTAATACTTCATCTCTATTTTGTTTCAGCGGTAATATAATCAGGGCTACCCACCTGCAATAGTAACCCATTTACACCGAACTCACCCGCACTCCTGAGGTATGGAGGTCTGGCGGCCACACAGGAATATTACCAGAACACAAGGTATTATAGAATATACAAACCACCAAACATACATCTAATCTCAAAAGGAAAAACGCCCAAGCTAAAACCCCAAACTGAAACAGGGCATGGCCATCAAGAACCGCTTTCAAAAACTCCAGTGGGACATGAAGTTCTTTTTCTGTCATCCCCTGAGCCATCTTAAGAGGGCAGTTCTAAAACTTGACCCTACGCACTGAAGGTATGGTTCCGCCTTCCGGGCTGAAATTGGGTGACACCACCCATTCCGGAATGGTAAAAGCGATTAAAAAATTCTTGGCAAGGGGCTACAAGAAAAGAAAGAAACGTAAGGGAGGAGACAGCTCAAGGGATGACAGCTTTGAGTCTAGCAACTAGATAGATAGATAGATAGATAGATAGATAGATAGATAGATAGATAGATAGATAGATAGATAGATAGATAGATAGATAGATAGATAGATAGATAGATAGATAGATAGATCGTCTATGAAAAGAACACCTCGTAGTCCGAGGACTGAATTACGTGTACAATGTACAAAATCAGATTTGTAATTAAAATAGTTATAAGGATCTATAATAATACAAAGTATACAATAACTAATAAAATCATATCACTTAACCTTGTGTAAAAAAAACAATAAATAAAAAATATACATACATAAACATATTTTTTCACATTCTAAGGCTATGGCTAGCTATTAAAGATTTTTTAAGGCGTTCCGTCCTGTACACAGGCACATTGAACTTCCTATTGCTGCGCAGCTGCCTATGGTAATCAGCTTTAGGTGGGAGCAGACCAGCGAGCTTGTGATTAATGTCAAGAACAATGTCATTAAAAAGATCAAAAGATAGTGACGCTCGCCTGTCGTAAAGAGAGGGGTGCCTTCCTCTTTGAGCGCGCTGTTGTAGCTTGCGAAAGGAAAAATAATGCGCAAGGCACGCTTCTGAATACGTTCCAGCTCCTCAGATAAATAGGACGGAAGGCTGAAATGAAAAACTTGACATGCGTATTCTAAGACCGATCTTATGGTACTACAATAAAATAAGACAAGATCACTCCCAGAGATACCAGCTCGTTTAAGTTGTCTCAGGAAGTACAATGTTTTGGCAGCCTTTGAAGTTATATTAAAGATGTGATCATTCCATTTGAAATCACCAGTTATGGTAACGCCAAGCACTTTAGCCGAGTTGACTCTCTCGAAAACAAAGCCATCGAGTTCAACTGGAGGAGGTCTCTTAAAACCCGACTGCAGTTCCTTGCATTTGGATGGGTTCAGCTGCAAACGGTTATCCTCATATCAGGTGCTAATAAAGTCGACAGCTTGCAGAAGTGCACTTTGTTTGGATGGTGGTACTATTTCCGAAACAGCAGTGTCATCGGCGAATTTCTACATAGTAAACGACCCATCAGGTAACCTAAGGTCGTTTATCAGCACCAATGATAACCAAGAGCCAAAACGAGTCCCCTGGGGAACTCCTGCTGGAACATTTAGCCACTCAGAGTAAACTCCGTTAAGCTTAACTCTTTGCTGTCTGTCCCTCAAGAAATCAATAATCCAGATAATGGCAGTTGGCTTGACCCCAAGAGTGCAAAGTTTGCCGATCAAAATATTATGGTCCACTAAGTCAAAAGCTTTACGAAAGTCCAGTAGAGCGGTTCTTACAGTTGCCCCAGTGCCGTCGGTGGCGAGCAGCCAATGGTGGAACATAGAGATAAGCGCGAACGTAGTGGAAGAGCCCGTGATGAAGCCAAATTGACCTGGATCAATATGGGGTAACACCACGGGCTTCAGAGCCTTCTCGATAACAAAGCTCTCAGCGATCTTCGACAAGGCTGAAGTAAGTGAGATTGGCCGTAGATCTTTCTTTAAGTCAGAGACAACGGGCGCTTTGGGAAGCGGTGGAATGTCGTCCAGTTTCCATACACGGGGTACACAGACTTCAGAGAAGGAGGTGTTCAGGATGTCAGCAATGGGCGCAACCAAGATGTTAGCGTATTCCTTTAGGACCCAGTTTGGAATGTCGTCTGGGCCACCCGCACGAAAAGTGCTGACCTCGCGAATCTTCCTCGCGAGAGATTGCTCGGTAACTACAGTTGGTACATCATAATCTGCTGACACCCGCGCGCTGCCTGCTGAGGGCGAATAGTCCTTCATAACGCTGACAAACGCCTGCTTAATTTTCTCAGCTAGAACTGCATCCTTACATACGAGATCCTTGTGGAGCTTGGATTTCAGATCGCGCTCAGTTGATTTAGTGGAGCCACAAAGCTGCTTCACCTCTCTCCACCAATCGCTAGGCCTGGAAGCATGCAGGCTCTCGACCTTGTTCTGGTTACAGGCCTTCCGACAGCATTTGAGCTCTCGATTCACTTTGTTTCTTAAGATCTTAAATAGGGACTGGTTCCCGGATGCAAATGCCTTCTGACGACGAGCAATTAGTTGTTTGAGTTGCGCAAACAGCCAGGGCCGATCAGTCTCGAACACCCTCATAGAGCGCACGGGCATGATCATGTTCAGCGTCAGTAAGAGTTCTAAGCTTGCGTTCACATGATAAATCAGGTGAGAGAAGGTCAGACCAGGGCACATGAAGAAGAAATCTGCCCACACTGGCTCTTTTGCTAGGTCTCTTGTCTCTGGAGAAGATTATCTTGCATATAGACTTAGAGGGCATCTCCCTGATTCTCGGCCCCATATACACTGACAGGTGGTCAGATAGACCAAATGGAGGAAGGCTGCTTGGAGCAGAAAAAATTGGTGAAAATTTGATCCAGAGTTCTATCTTACCTCTAGTCGGAAATGTAACAGTAGGCTTGAGGTGAAAGGCTTCAACAGCAGATTGGACCATAGGGAGGAGCGACCTGTTGAAGTCACCAGCCAAAATGATGGTACAGCTAAGATATTTTGCCTCAAGAGAAACTAAGGATGTCACCAAATAGTCCCTCATAGCCGTATCGTTGGCGTCAGGGGGTTGGTACACCACGCCCACAATGATGTTGGAGAACCGTGCGGTAATAGGATGGGCCTAAGGACGGCCCAGAGAACTTCATGATCCTCATGTTGAAAATCAGTTAGAACTTTGCACTGGATCGAATTTTTAACGAACATGCACACACCTCCATGTTGCCAGCCGACACGGTCGCGTCTAAAAAGCTGGTGTGAGCGATTTCATTAATTTTAGGCGTTAAGGACACTGTGTTAGACAAAAAGATCGACGGAAGAAAGTGAAGCCTCCCAAGGGAGCTTGTGGAAAAAATTGAACCCTCGTTAAGTTTCATTGTTCAGAATCTATTGTTTGATTTAGTTGAAATTTCTCGATAAGAAGCTAAACAGTGTTTTTCATCTCAGAAGGCACAGAGGTTCTCCTTAGAGGAGAAAGTAAATTAGCTCTCATTATGCACGACGATCTTGAACAATACACTAGGACATTTAACTTAGAGATATATAGCATTCCCGAAGAAAGCGAAGAGGATACATAACAGATCATCCTAGACCTTGCGAAATGCTTGAACGTGGACCTGGTACCAGAAGACGTCGATATTTCCCACCGCGTTAAAAAAGGTAATATCCAGCCAAGGCCAATAATTGTTAGATTTTCCAATTACTATAGTAAAGAAAAAATGTATCACAATCGTCGTAAGCTGCGCAGAGTAAACGTTCGGGAGTCTTTGCGAGGCGCAGAAAGAGTGTACATAAACGAAAATCTGACGGCTTAAAGGGCAAGTTTATTCAAGAAAGTGCGAGATAAGTAGCGTCTTCACGAAGAATGGCGAGTTTGGACTCTAGACGGAAAGATTTTCGTCAAAACAGATCCCGCAAGCACCGAAATAATAAAAATACAAAATCTTAAAGATCTCGAGAAGCTTTAGATTTCAAGTACGAATAATATTTATGTTATTTATTTCGCCAATTCTTCCCCGTCCGCATGGCATTGTTTCAAACTATATTGGTTTTTTTGTATCCCAACTAGTCATGTTTTTTTCTCTCCCTTGATTACGATCTCGGGTTAGAAATTATTTTATACCGGTGTGATTGTTGTCGATATTGTGTTACTAGTTCTTTATTCTTTGAATCGTAGCTTGTTTGTAATTAACTTTATTTGTCATTTAGTATTCTGGCCGTCAATTCTAGCTTATTGTTGCTGTGCTATTGTCTTTTTTTCCCGTAGGTTGATATATCTAGTCTTTTGAAAATAATTAGTCTCAATGTCAGGGGGATATGTAATCAAACCAAACGGAGAGGAATTTTCTCATATTTAAAGAACCAAAAGGCGACGCTATATTGTCTTCAGGAAACCTTTTCACAGAAAAAGGATGAGAATGTCTGGTCTGCGGAATGGGGAGGACAAACTTTATTTGCTCATGGGTCAGAACATTTCCTTTTCAAATCTAACGCTCATCTCAGTCTTCATATTATTTACAGTGATCCAAATGGTAGATACATTATAGCTAAACTTAAAGTGGGCGATGAAGAACTTTCTGTGGTCAATATCTCAGTACTGTAGCGAGAGCTGCTACACCGCCCCAATATCTATGCACCAAATCAGCACAATGAAAAATTGACTTTTATTAAAAATCTTGTGCCTGATCTTATAGCTAAAACAGATATTACAAAATTAATAATCACAGGAGATTGGAATTGTACTTTAACGCCAAAAGATAAAGCAGGTGGCATTCCTTGGAGAGAAACAGAATACAGAAACTCGATCATTCGCCTTATGAAGGAATTTGACCTAAATCATATTTATCGTTAACTTCATCCGAACACTAGAGCTTTCACTTATGAGTCCAAAAGCTTTAAGATGAAATCGAGAATTGATTATTTTTTTACTTCCAATCCAATGACTGCTAATGTGAAAAATGCGGTAATCCGCGTGTCTATTGCCCCTGATCACAAGGTAACTTTTTTATCTCTAGAAATTCAAGGAGATTTCAAACGGGGCCCAGGTAGCCTGAGTATCAGGCGTTTCTAGGTTGGGGAAGGCAAAAAGAGCGAGAAAGCGAAGGAAGAAACGCCTAACACAAACAGCTACTCTGAAGCCTTCCACCCCCATACAGCACGTGTTATAATTAGCCAATCAAAATCACTTCCGGTAACTGTCATGTGTCATGAGAGTAAACTTCAATATGGCGTCTGTAACCCCTGCACTGGAAGCTTGACTTCCGGTTGACTCACGTGACGTTTCTTATTGTCTTTTGACCAATTAGCGCAACATCCAGAATCTGGATGTTGGACACAAGCGAATCAATGGCTTTGTGTCAGGCCCTTCTCCTCTTTCTTCCCCTCGTCACCGCTTCCCCGATAGGGCCTAATACTCAGGCTAGGGCCCAGGCTCCTGGAAGTTTAACAACCAGCTGTTGGAGGATGAAAATTTCATTCAACTTGTTAACAGGTAATACTTAGAAATTTTAGAAAAATATAAGGATCTTGAAAATAAACGACTACTTTGGGAAATTATTAAAATAGAAATTCGTGCCTTCACTATCACCTACTCCAAGAAAGAAAGGAGAGAAGCAAAACAAAGAGAAATAGAATTGCAAAATGAAATCAACGAGCTAGACCAGAAAATATTTAACGATCTTTGCCTTGATACCAATACTTTGAATAACTATGAAGAAGCTAAAAAGCAACTGAAAGATTTATATGACATGAAAGGGAGAGACAATGTTTCGCTCCAAATCCCGCTGGATTGAGCATGGAGAAAAGCCTACAAAATATTTCTTTAATTTAGAAGAGAAAAAAAATATGAAAAGAAACTAATCAAGGAACTAAAAACTAAGAATCCTGCTGAGCCATTAACCAATGTCAAGGACAAAGGTAACAAAATTGAGGAACACCTTACACAACTTTTGAATCGTCAAATAGTGAAAGATGAAACTTTGAATGAAGTTAACTTCGACTCATTCGTGAAAGAGCTTGAGATCCTTAAGCTAACACAGGAAGAACAAGATCTAATGGATCACGACTTATCGTCAAAAGGGCAAGACTCCGGGCGATGATGGCTTTCCTGTTGAATTTTACGAAACCTTTATAGAAATAATCGGACTCAACTTACTGGACTCCTATAATGAATCTAAGCTTTTCAAAAAAACAAATTAAAGTGCCTATAACCCCAAAATATTTTTTTCGCTAACATGCATATTTGCACCTGTTCGAAATGGATTGCCGCACTTTTTGTCCTTTTTTCTCCACATCTTGACTTTTATAGGCTTTGAAACAGAGCCTCATTTGATTCACGACCGAGTCAGGAGGGGAGTGGGTCTATTCCTGATTTGACGTCACAAACTGATTTGCATGCATGTTTACAAAGAGTTAATGCGATGCAAATCAGTTTGTGACGTCAAATCAGGAATAGACCCAATCCCCTTCTGACTCGGTCATGAATCAAATGATGCTCTTTAAAAAGTCAAGATTCAGTGAAAAAAGGAAAAAATGCCGCAATTTGTTTCAAACAGGTGCAAAGATGCATTTTAGCGAAAAAAATATTTTGGGGTTATAGGCACTTTGAACTCTCGATTTCGCAACGAAGAGGAATCATCACCCTAATCCCCAAGGGCGATGAGAACTTAAACGACTTAAAAAATTGGCGACCCATTACACTTCATATTGTGGGTTATAAAATTCTTGCAAGAATTATAGCAATGCGTATGGAACCTTTCTTGCCAAAGCTAATTAATCCTGACCAAACTGGCTTTATTAAAGGAAAGTATATCGGGCAAAATATTAGGCTTTTAAATGACTTAATGTCGTACACCGAAAGCATTAAAATCTCCGGTATCTTTCTCTTTGTAGACTTCGAAAAGGATTTTTTGCATAGGGCTCTAAAAGCTTTTAACTTTGGACCAGCCATTAGAAAATGGATTACAGTCCTCTACAACGATGTCGAAAGTGGAGTGATGAATGGGGGCTATATGACTAACTACTTTAAAACATCTAGAGGGGTACGGAAAGGCTGTCCGCTTAGCCCATACTTATTTATTCTTTCTGAATTATATTCCAGAGTGCAAAGGTATTTCTTTTCCAAACTCTCAAGAAGTGAAGCTATCTCAATTTGCCGATGACACAACACTCATTTTAAGTGATACAGACTTCCTTAAGGCATCTTTGCATCATATTAACATCTTCGGTGAAATATGAGGTCTTAAATGAAATGCTACAAAGACAAAAGCTATGTGGATTGGACCAAAGAAAGAGTGCAACGGAATAAGATAATGAACTTCACATCTATATGAGAACCTATAACAATTCTTGGTACATATATTTCATACGACCAACATAAAACTAATGAGGCCAATTTTTTAGCAGAATTCAAAACGTGAAGACTAAATTGAATATGTGGCAGACGCGTGATCTTTCTCTTTATGGTCGAACGCTCTTGGCGAAAACAATTGGAGTATCTCAGTTGATATACGCCGCTTCGATGCTTACTGTTCCTGAAAATGTTATTCAAAAAACGCAAGCTGAACTCTTTGCTTTCCTGTGGAGAAGTAAGACAGACAAAATCAAGAGAAAAGTGATTTATCAACCTCTTGTTCTTTTTTGGGGGATTAAATTTTATTAATTTCAGAACTATGACAATGTCCCCTCGTCTGAACGGGATTGGCAGACTGCTTGACGGCAGCGATGCTTACTGGAAGACAATTCCAAATTACTATTTGAATAGACATGGTGGCCTAACCTTTTAACTAAATTTTAATTATGATACAAAATGCATGGATTCAAGTTTTCCCCTGTTCTATAAAGAACTGCTAGAATACTTTCAGTAACTTGTTCAATATGTATGATCTAGACCAGCGACGGAAATTTGTCTTGTGGAATAAAAGGGAAATAAAGATCGAGGGGAAAACATTGTTTTGGAAAATATGGTTTGAAAAAGGAATCTATTTGGTGCAAGATTTGCTAGATGAAGACAAAAAATTCTTGTCTCTCCAAGAATTTCAGGATAAATTTGATTTAGAAATTAATTTTCTGCAACATTTTTAAATGATTGCTGCTATTCCCAGCGAGCTTAAACGTAATGCCGATATAAAACGCAAATTTCGCCTGAAGATCTGTTCAAAACGGAGGATATATTTCAATTAACTCAAAACCTTTCGTCTTGAATGGCAGCCATATCTTTGTCTCCTTCAGGTGAATATTTGCATTATTTGGCAATTAGTTTCAATATTCGCGTAAAAGGAGACAAGATGAAAAGGGAAAATAATCTGATATGACTGTCATTCGAGAGCTGGTGCTCACTTTCTGTCCCACAGAAAAAACTGAAACTCTTGATGCCTGTATTTATTTAAAAGACCCTAAGTGTTGGTCCGGCCGGGGTTTGAACCCGCGACCCCTCCCGCATGCTGGTCCGGTGCTCTACCACTGAGCTAACCGGTCGGCGGTTTGGGTTTCCTCTTCGGCTGATAAATCTTCGTAGCGCATTTATGAACGACTTTGTTTGGCGGCAGTCGGCGACTTCAATGTGAGTAGCTCTTATAGTAAGACAGGAGAAAAGACATCAGCAGTGCTTCACAGTACTCCTTCCTTACTTCACGTGGAGAGGACCAAAGACGTCGATGGCCACATAGGAAAAAGGTGGATCACCAAGGGCTAATCTGTCTTGGGGTAAATCTGCCATCAGTTGCTGCCCACAAACTGCGTTCTGCTTTCGGCATGTTGGACAACTACCAAGAACCTTACGAACTGCTGCCCGTCCCTTGACAATCCAATATCTTTGTCGAAGAGTCGAAAGGACTTATTCTTAACCAAGGTGATCAGCTGATTCATGATGTGTCATAATTAGCAACTTCGTTATATGATGGTTGTACGGCAGAAGCAGGGGCACAAAACGACCAATTTGTTGAAAAATGTATTATTATACCCCAATTAATAAAACTAAATGTTATTCAGGCATTTTCAGGTCTTTTTAGCTCATGGATGACGTAGTCATTCCATGAGGTTTTGTTGTGGGTCTGAATTTCGCTCACTCACTCAGGGGATCACTCATTCGTTCACTCACTCACTCGATTCTGATTAATTTATTCATTAAACTTTCCCCTGGTCTCTCCCCTGGTAAGTATTGCTTTTGTCTCCATAGTCTTCTTGGTCCAACGTTTGCAAATTTCAGGGTGTAGTACAAAGGCGGAGAATTTTGCTCTGCAGATATTGTTTACGTGTTTAATGTTCATGGCGTCGGTTTTTCGTTTCGATTTTCCAACTCAACAAAGGTCTATTTTGTTTAAGGATCAGTGATCAGATAAAGTTAATAAGATGAAGAACACGAGTTGCGAGAATTGAACTTTGAACTCTTCAGAGCAGCGAAAATGAACTTCGAGATATCGCAAAAGCAACTATAAAGCTTATCACTGTGCGGTACCTGGGACAGAAGTAATCGAGATTTTTTTGCCACAATATGATGGAAGAAGGAAGAATTAAGAAAATCGGCAAAAAAAGGAAACAGGAGCAAGACTTTCTAGCCAAAAAACCGAATTCTGGCAAGCAAACGCATTTGATTTATGAGCAACATATGATCGATTTAAGCAGGTACGTAATGAAGTGTTTTTGAAGACGCTCTTTTCATTGCGAACGCTCGATTGCAAATATGATCTTGTTTAGAAAGGCTACATCCCTTGGTTTAAACGATCAGTATAACACTTTGTCAACATTTGACAAAAACACAAGGACCACAAGCATGCATATTTTTCTCTGTGAGGATATAATTTGGTCTGACAAGCAGCTATAACAGCTAATCTGTTCGAACAACAAAATATTTGGAAAGTCAAGTTAATTGTAGCACAAAGCATAAATAGATGGAGTTGAATATCTCACCTTACAAAGCAAAAGTTTTGTGCCGGACCCCGAATCGCTCAAAAACATTGTGACTGTAAAGCGTGACTAATTTCCCTCAGGACTTTCACAAAATATTATGATGGTATCTCGCGTTCAGAATAGTCGGAAATTTTATTACGACCAAAAACGTTTATAAAACTAACTTGAAATGAGCCGTCGACCAGTAAGAAACTTTAACTTGCCTGTTACACTTCTTAACAAAGCGATCACATTTGAATATTATTTTTATAGTCCGTGTACAAATTTGCATATTTGTTTTCCATCGTCGGTTCAAATTACGTCTGTCAATTTCGTCTAATGTAATGCTTCTGGCGCCTGTCAATCAACTGCGTAATTTTACGGAAAATATTAACTACTTAATAACCGAGAGTGAGGTCGTTACGGGAAAATCTCAAACTGAGGCCTTGCCGTATTGACCGAGCGATAGCGAGGTCAATACAGCTAGGCCGAGGTTTGAGATTTACCCGTAACGATCGAACGGTCGAGGTTATTAAGTTGTTTATTATATGGCTAACATAACGGTTCTAAGGGGAAAAAAAATTAGTTCAAGCACAAGTCGTCGCTTCAGGGTAATCCATTCATTAATTCTTTCCAAACTCAGGTCAAACGTTTCACTAACAGTTTTCCTCACGTCGTGTTTTCATTTGTTTGCTCAAGAGGCACCAATTTTCAATGTAAATAAAACAAATGTGGCCTTTGGATGACTTTTTGTTGTTTTTGTTCCTAATTTGCATCATCCGTAATCGGCCCGTGGGCATTACGGGAGAATAATGCCCTAGCGCTTCGCTTCGCTTAGCCAATCAGAGCGCGCGTTATATCGTATACAAACACTAGCCATATAATAATAGCGCGTAAACGGTTCTTTTACCAAGAGGTGTGTCTGAAAAGGATGTGCTTCCACAAAACACAAACGAATGTAGAGGTTTCTTGCACATATCTTTTTAGAAAATAAAGTTGTTGTAAATTCAAAGTATTGTTATGTTCCTCATTCATGAGCTGGCTCGTAGGAGCCTTTGATTTAATATTGATGGGAAAAAAATATCTGTTCCTTTTTGCCAGCAAGACACACAAGATATTTCCCAGCCAGCTAGATAAAATTGGTTGGTTTCCCAGCCAGGTGCAAATTGAGCAACCTACCCAACAACAAAAATGTTGTAAGCCAAAATGGGCGTGGCAAAAGGCCTCAATTCAAACCTTCAGTGCTCAGTTCAAACCTTCAAACCTTCAGTGGGGAAGGTAAACATTTCTCACAACCATCCAGATTTCGCCAGCCAACAACACTCACACTGCTACCACACTTCAGTAATTACCAACCGAAAACGGCAGCAGAAAGAAATTTGATAGCCACCTCCGGAAAGTAACTGATATTTTGCCAGCCAGCACAATACCTCGGGGGAACAGATAAAGTGAGGAACAGCTTCGTTTTGTGCCCCTGCAGAAGGAGCTGATGCTCTGATTCATAATCCAGTGGTGCGTTTCTAAGTCTACCACCAACTCTTAACATCCCATCTTGATCAAGAAATGGGTTCAAACGAACTGGCGGACCTCAGAGTACGTTTCTCTTGATTTTTAGATCCTTACGTGATTTGCTTGGCCTTGCCTTTTAATTTCAGGATCCTCTTCGGTAAGCGGTTGTAAGGAATCTGGGCGAACTGGCACTTGTTCACTCCACAGGACCTCTGAAACATCGATTTTGATGCAACAATTCTTCTACTGTCAAGCCTCTACTAACATAATCTGCAGGGTATCTGAGGGACTCCACAAGTGCCACTGAGAGAGGTTCGAGCCGTCATGAATCACTGCCAACCGATTTGCAACATAGGTGTGGAACCGTTTATCTTCCTTCTTGATGTAGTGGAGGAAAAGCTGTTGAATCTGTTCAGAACACTGATCTGTCGATTATTAACTCCAGTTCTTCTCTTAGAGTTCGATCTAGTCTCACTGTTAGGACTGCTGCTGATAACTCTAGTCTAGGAACGGTAATAGGCTTCACGTGGGCCAAACGCGATTTTGGTTTAAGAAGGCTGCAATGGACATTCTTGGCTTCGTTAACAAATCTCAGATACGAGACCGCTCTATACGCTATTTGAGATGCATCGGCGAAGTGGTGAACTTCTGTGACCAATGGAATGTCAAAACTGGCTTGTTTAAAACAACGTGGGATGACAATGAGAAAGTTTAAAGCAGGTCTTACAACCATTTTTCCCAGCGTGCAGTTTCTTCATCTCCAATACAAACATACATACATACTTTATGGCAACTCCCTGTAAGGGTTTTACAGTTACAAGAACTACATATCTATCATACTGGAGTAACTAACTAAATACAAATATCTAAGGTAGTAAATATGCATTTAAAAAATAATGAAATATAATAAGAAAAAGAAAAATTACAATGGATTGGTTTTACTATTTACAAATTTGTAGATTTATCAGAAAAAAGTAGGTTGGCGACTCTTTTCCTAAAAACTTTGACAGAGTCTGAACATTTAACATCGTCTCTTACATTATTCCAGATTTAAACACAACGGTAGGTGAACGACCGCTGTCCGGTGGTTGTATCGCACCTCGGAATGTTCAGTTGACCGCTTTGTCTAGTATTTCTAGTGTGGGTTTGTGAGCGCAGATTAAATTTCCCAATTAAGTAGTCAGGGACAAATTTATTAATACATTTAAACATCATTATGACATCGTTCAACTAAAGACTATCATTAACAGGCAGCCAATTGAGAGATTCGATACCTTGTGAAATGTGATCAAACCTGAGGCCAAGTCCAATCTGCTCGTCCCAACCATGTTGCGTGAAGAGCATTTGGTACAGCAAGCCCAAGCGGGTAATAAATGGAACTGGTTACTGACAAGATGCCTCGGCGTGTGTAGGGCTTGTCTTTCTGTACCATCTTAAAAGGTCAACATGTCTGTCTCCATGTTCCACTGCACACCAAGAACACCGGTATCCAAATCGAGATCCAAAACCGAAGAAGCTTTGTCACATCTGAGGATAGCCTGCAGAACATCCTTATCTTTGCACAACCACTTTGTTAGTCGGAATCTTCCTCTCAGCAACAATTTGCAAAGTTGTTCCCTCAGATTTGTAGCTATGTAAGACGATTTCACGAATTTCGGACAGTCGTCTGCATAAAAGTTCTTGAGCAAAGCATCAATCACATCGCGGGAGCAATCTCCGGTATATTCTTCAGCTGTCTTTCTGAGGGAGAGGTTTGCACAACTTGGTGACGAGGTACTGCCAAAAAGGTAGACTTCCATACAATATTCAGTGGGTTGCTTAGTCGTCATTATGCCACCATAAAAATCTCAAGGCGTTAGAGTCTTTAGGATCACCTCTCACTTGATTAAACATAGCCTCGATATCCGAAACCATGGCAACTGATTCTTGACGGAATCTTTGAAGAACGCCGAACAGGTTGTTGGTCAAGTCTGGACCACAACTGATCATTTAGCGACGTTCCTTTAAATCGAGCAGCACAATCGAGAAGGACGCTTAACTTGTCTGATTTATGGGAATGAAAAACAGCATGATGTGATCGGTACCACAGGTTTCCCATCAGGTTGAAGCTCCTCTTCGGACAGTTGCTTGGCACAACATGGTCATCAATAGATGTCTTGTATCTTGCGAAGTACTCTGGTTCAAGGAGGAATATTTTTTTTCAACAATTATAACCGCTGGACTGCTGCAACGCGATTGTTTGGCAAATAAAGAGGTTCATGTCTCCATGGAAGGGCTACTTGATAATGACCTGAAACCATTTTAACAGAGTTCTCCCTGATTTGAGTGCCCTGTCATTTTTATCGGACATAGTAAGCTTGGAACTAGGTGAAGAGTCAAAGTCAGTTTTCCATAATTGCTTAACTTGTTATAGCAGCAATTCGTCTTTTCTTCCATCTTCGAATCGTACGAAATTCACGTTAATACTGGTCTCCTTCGAGACTTTCTCAGTTGGGCCAATCAAAGTCCAACCCAGTAACGACCGGATAGCAACGGCAACGGGCTCTCCTCTGCCACCATGCCTCTCGTCAAGTACCCAAAATGCTTCGGGAACGTTGAAGCCTATCAGCAATCTAACTTGTTTACTCTCGATCTCTAGTAACTCAATATCGTTAAGGTGTGGCCATGAATCGATATCCTCACGTTCTGGAATGCTGCTTTCTGATATATTCAGGTGTTCTACGGTCCAGGCCTTTGGTACTTCCAGATATGAATCGCCGGGAATTGATTCAATGGACAGCTTTAACTCTAAACCAGACTTTTGGACTGTCTTTTATTTCTTGAGTTGTCAAGGAGAAATTTCTTAGTTTTCCTGTAATCCCCAACTGTTCAACCAGCTTGCTGTCACATACTGTATGTCAGAGCCATTATCTAACAAGGCGTACGTTTACCACTTGATTCAGCTGTTTACCTCGTACTTTTACGGGAACTATTCTCAAACGCACTTTACTGGCTGCATGGCTGGACTGATTAGATACACCGGCCCCAATTACAAGATTCTGTCCAACACCGACATCAGACTGGATTCTCACCACCATGACGCGTTTCTTGTAACGGTGAAGAAGATGAAGGCTCATCCAGAGGATACAGAATCGTCATGTGCTTCATATTACAGCCATCGATGTAACTGTTAACCACTTCTCAGCATACATCCTTTAGCGATATGACCACTTTTGAGGCAATTCTCGCAAAGCTTAGCATCACGCACTGTTCTAACGCAATCACTATAGTTGCTCTTAAACTGTTCACAGTTCCTCTATTTATTCATGCCATAGCAAAGGAATTTTGCAGGCGCTGGAATCGTCCCATCACTCTTACTCTTTCGCCTTGCACAACAGGCCGGGGTCATGGATGGCTATAAGGTGGTCATCTTTGTCCCAAGATTTGAAGATCTGGCCTTAAACTTGGATTTGTCCTTGTCACTGTATACGGGATTTCCAGAAACCGGATTATTGGCAACTCGGGCTTTTGCTGTAACAAACTGGGAAATGCGTGAATCTTTGGTCGCTGTCCGGACTCTTCAATGCTGTCTGCAACCTCCAACCATTTCATTTTCAGATGAAATGAAGTCTGTTAACGATTCTCCTCAGATTATCACCACTGTTGATCTCGTCCAAATAGCACGGCAGTTGACTGAAGGGCATTTTGACAGTCTCTTAGCGCTATAGCTGATCTGCAAAAGCCAACAATCCGCGCTGATCGTAGGGCTTCACAGGTGGACCATGTGTTACCTGGCTCAGATGTGCTGTGGCAATCTTGAATGGATGTCCAAAACGATCCTCTGGCAAGGCTATCGCCGTTTGATATTCAAAAGAAAGATTCATGGAAACGCAGCTCTTGATAACATTTTTTGCAGGCCCAACACAGAACTGAAGGAGAAAAGATAATTTCTCACTCTCGTCTAATGCATTCGTCTCAATGCTGCTCTCGAACGATCGAATAAAGTTCCAAAGTTTAGGCGCCTATGGCCCTGCGGAAACTCAAGTATTTCTTTACACTAGAATTATGGGTCCGTACTACTTTTCTGACGGGGTCCGAACCCATTTTTCTGTAGTGTAAACGCGCCTACAGTCTCCACGTTTTCCAATTCACCCTTTAATTGAATGGCGAAATCCTTAGCGATTCAACTGAAAGAAACAAAACACGTGGCTGTTACATAAATGCTGGAACCGAAATAAAATGAAATGAATACAAATTAGAAAAAATGGAAACAAGAAGCAGCAAAGACACTTACAAACTGTGGTGACAAATACGGCTAAAAACCCGAGTGTCCAATATTGCTTACAAACTTTCTTCATAAGAAGATTTAAACTCTAGCTTCAGGCGAAGCAAATGATCCCGACTAACAAGTCTGAAGCAATACATGTGGTAATATATTCATGCACGTGCATGGGCCTCAATAAATTCAAAAAAGTTGCTACACATCTTATGCCGAAAAATATGCGAACTAAACATCGGCCATGAGGTTACACGCAACAAAACATCTCATGCCCGAAAACTTGCAAGCTAGACATCGGCCATGAGGCAACAAATAAGAAAACATCTCATGCCGGAAAACATGCGAATTAAATATTGACCATGAGGCAACAAACAACAAAACATCTCATTCCGGGAAATATGCAAACCAACTAGACATAGGCAATGAGACAACAAATAACAATACATCTCATGCCGGAAATATGCGAACTAAACATCGGCCATGAGGTAACAAATAACACTACATCTTATGCTGGGAAATATGCGAACTAAACATCGGCCATGAGGCAACAAATAACAAAACACCTCACGCCGGAAAACATGCGAACTAAACATCGGTCATGAGGTAACAAATAACAATACACCTAAAGCCGAAAAATGTAAGCAAATGATATTAATTTATCGGCCATAAGGAAACAAATTACATTGTGCGAGGGAAACGACGGGTAGGAAGAAGAAATAAGAAAAAGAACTAAAAATATATAAATTACACCCTGGTACTGAGAGCAAAACAAATAGAACGAAACAATTTTAATAGCCGGGAGAGCCGGAGGGTAGCAAGCGAATCTGTAGTACACGAGATGAAGAAAGTGCAGTGTATTTTAATTTTTGGGCAGTTCGAACTGCCCAAAAATTAAAATACAAAATAGAATAAACAATAAATAAAGGGACGACGAACTCAATAAACACCACTAGGGTAGGAACCGCGAGATAACACGGAAATGTACAAACAATTGCAAGAAAGAAAAATAGAAAAGACTTAAACTACCTCTATCTGGTTCGGGGTGTCCTGAGTTGGTGCTTTGGGAGCAACAAAGTTTTGCACGGCGGCGCTGTTTTGATGCGGCCGCAGAACTGAAAATAGAAAAGACTAAGGCACTGTTTACACGGACGCGGTTTCATTTGTAACCGCATCGGTTTCGATGCGGTTACACCTTTCGTTTACACGGAGCCGGCCGAGTTCGTTATCAAAACCGGGTCGTTTTGAAAACGCTTTCAAAAGTGGAGCGTTTTCAAAACGATACGGTTTCGAGGTCGTGTAAACGGCGAAACCGCATCGATTTGAAAACGGTCTGGCTCGAAATTGGCTGGCTCGCGAAGTAAATATGGTAAATCTCGCACGGAGTGCAGCGCTTTGCTGCACAATCACAACTTTGATCTGTGGTTTAACTTCGCTTTTGCTGCTTTCGTGTATTTTATTATAAACCGAGGGCCATACCGCAATAACAGGCAGAGATGTCTTGAAATGTTGACTTTTTCGTCGATACGGTCCTGCAGAGTAACGAAGAGAAAAGCCAAACGACGATTCTGGATTCGGCCTCATGTCTGGTCAAATCTAGATCCAATTGATGAAGCACAAAGGCCTGAGAAAGAGATCGCCTTGACATAAACGGTTGGATTTAACGGTTGGATAGGTTCCGTGTAAACTCTTTGAAACCGTGTCGTTTTCAATGCGGTTTCCAGATCATGAAACCGTTTCGATTGGAAACCGCGTCCGTGTAAACGTAGCCTAAAACTACTTCTATCTGGTTCGGGGTGTCCTGAGTTGGTGCTTTGGGAGCAACAAAGTTTTGCACGGCGGCGCTGTTTTGATGCGGCCGCGACACTTGAGGAGGTTGTTCTTGAGACTGTGGAGCGTGAGCTTCTCAGGAAACAACTGTCATATTCATGGCTGCCATGAGTGTGACATAGACAGAATGTGAGTTATTCACATTAAACATACTTCGAACTTTAACGCAGTTCACGTGTAATACAGCAGAGCTTTTGGAGATTCTCCATGTTTAACAATCATGATTTGACAATATTTTCCGAGCCCGAGGCCAGTAACTGGTTTAGTATAATTTCAGAAGAGAAATCGGTGATCAATTAACACTTAATGACTGGTCCCGAGAGAAACAGAGAATTTTGTTTCCTGAGAATCTCAATGTTTTCCAAGGCGAAGTCGAGGGAAACTTTGAGATTCGAGGGAAACAAAATTCACCGTTCCCTAACGAACCAGTCATTAAGTCATTTGTTATATAACAAAACAAATGGATCAAAGCGGTGGAAAACAAAAACAAAAGCAAATTTTGGAAAACCTGCTGAGATTCCAGCGAAAACATCGGGCCACCTTCAACTGCACGCTCTGATCACGTGCAACAGCGATCAACATTTCGCGGGTAACAGTGAACTGTTTCCCGTTTGACGTCATAGTTTTCGCGATGTTGCCTGCTTATGGCATTTGGCGGTAAACAGTTTCATTGTTAGATTTCATGTGACTATGAACTAGCCAATGAATGGGCGCGCTGTAGCAGGAAAAACGCCAGCTATATAACAACTTTTGTAATCTCACTTACCAACTTAAAATTTAACTTCAAACTAGAGCCCATTACAATAAAAATGCAAACAACGTCTACCATTTATAACTTATTTTTTGCCACCATGTATATTTGTTACATGGTACGTTAAGTTTCGTTATTTCAGAATTTTTCAGTTTAGTCTCCAGATTTCACTTTGTCCCCCTGTTGAAAGTTAAAAGCGAAATATGCACAGGTGTCTGGGGACTTGCCAATATCTAGTTTGGCAAGCCAGCTTTGTCGTTTGTTATTAAATAAATAACTTCTTTTTCAATATGGCACATCTGCGACGCAGGATCTATCCGAGGATAAAATATGTCTCCAGTGTTGTTTGGCAAAAAAGCCTTTTGATAAGAAACATAAGTAAGTGAAGTGCGATCTTGTGAATGAGTGCGATTCTGAGAGACTTTTGTTTTTGCATCGAACGGTATTTCAACAACCTGAGCGGAAGTCAACTGCAGACTAAATTAACTTCCGTTCAGATCGTCATAAACTCTGACAAAGCACCGAAAACAGAGCTTCTTAGGACTACAGCCATGACTCGAATGATACTACTCTTCCTAATTATGATATGACTCCAAGGATCAAAACAATTACACTGTTTAGAAACTCCGTGTGTCTTGCCCAATGCTGCACAGCTGTGCTTGCTGTTAATTCGACTCCCTCGAACCTTATGAGCGAATAAAGTGAGAAAAGAGTTCATTATCGTGAACTGAGCCACACGCAGTGCATCAAACCTTAAGAAAGAGAAGGCAAACCAATCGACATCATGAACTCCAGGTCTTTGCTCATCGCTAGCTGTTTGATTTGTGTTGCAGCAGGGATTAAGGCTGGAAAGGTAACGTTTCAACTTAGATATTTCGTTTCTAAACCAAGGGGTTAAAAAGGATGCTTGATGATCGTTAACCTTTTAAGAACCCATGGCGAAGAAACAATTTTAAATCGCCGATGGTATGAAGACGACCAGAAGACAACTCACTTACTACTGCTTCCTTGAACCTTTTTTCTTATAGTACGCTGCAAAGTCCAAGAAGATGCCTAAATCTTCAGCATCGACGCGGCCGAGTTCCAGGGAGCCAACATTCATGCTGAGAGTAAGTTATGCCATCACATTCTTAAAAATCACTATCACAAGAAGGCACTACAACGTAGATCTCTGCATATCTGTTTGAAAAGTATTCCTTCCATGTAGTTTCCTTTTCGTGAATGTTAGTCCCTATTTTACCAGTCCTTATTTTTTTAGTTTTGATTTCTTTTGGTTGGGTGTGTGTCCCGAGAACTTCAGTGTATTCTGTTTGGGGTCCTCCCATTTGAACTCCGACTTTTGTTATATATTTCGTACGTATACCTTTTTCTGTTGGATGATTTCAACACTAAGACTGCTATTTGGAGACCCCTTCTAGGCTGCCCTATTAATAGTTTGAACAAATTGTATGCTCCTGTGACGGCCGCGCATTAATACTGTTACCGCAGACTGAAAACTCCAGTTCAAATCACAACATTCCCGTAAACTAGCACAAAAATTTAAATGGAAGAAAAAGGTGCCAATGTGAACTCTTTAAGACTTGGATGAAAGAACCAATGTTTTAAAGCAATCTACTTTGATAGCATGCTTTACAGGTATCTAAATATAGAAGGTGTAAAACTCAACACGATTGCCCCAAAGACGAATGCTGTGCCCTCTGGAAAAGAAAAGACGTCAAAGTGTGCAAAAAGCTGCGTCTATCTGCACAAAGATGTTCTCCTTTTGAAATAGTAAGGAAACTATATATGGCTACAGTAGATACATACCATTTCGAATTTTCAAAGGGAAAGCATGAAACCAAGACTAAAACTACGGCTCATCAATTTTACTTTAAACTTTCTAGATGCTAAGCGTCAGAAGTTACCTTGTACGAAATTGATCCCCAGATCTGCGCGCCTTTAGTCGACGCCCCTGACCACCCAGCCAGCCCTGCTTCCAAAAGAGTGCGAACTATTTTTTTAAGCTTAACAGCTCCTGAGCCTTCCCCCCCCCCTTCCCCCACCCTCAAAGGTTATTACTGTGTAGTTTAGTTAAGTTGTTCGAACAAACTCTCCTTCCATTTTAGACCGCTTGAGCTTGTTTTGAAAGCAAATTCTAGATACCGGGTGTTGATTGACACTTGAGTGTGAACAGTTAAAACAAATTAGCTGTTTGTTTTTACTTTTATAAGTTATTTTCATTTTCTTGAATACCTAAGACTTTATTAATTAAATCTGATATATTTTTTTTTCTGGTGGGGGAAGTTGAAGGCAGCGTTTCGAGTTCTTTCATACTTTTAGCTGCTGTGATTCGTTCTCCTTCTCCTGTATTTCTTGATGAATGTGACGATAATAAAATTTCATCATGGACTGTTTCTATCTCACCCACGAGCTTTTGTAACAGCGATTTAAAAAATAAAACAACAACAGACCACACTTCCCAATGGGTTACAGGAGTAATAAACGTAGGTGAGAGTTTGAGAGAACGCTCGAAAAGCTGGTTAACCATAACTCATCTTTTTGTTTTTTCGTGTACATTCCCGAAAAATCCCGCGTGGCAGTTTATTACGCCCGTAAATCAAAATAAATTGCAGTCTGTTACTGAGGTCACAAGTGTTTTACTTAACTGCTGATGTTATAGATTCAGTGTATTATTATCTGAAAGCAAAAGAAATAAATGAAAACAGAAAAGAAGTGGAAAACGATCGCTTCTTTGCCAGGATTGTGTTGACTCCTTGCAACCTAAGATGTCTTTAGGCTAAAAATGTAATTTCAACAAGGAATCGAGTTAACAAGGTCTTTTCAATTCCTTTACATTTCAGCCCGGTTTGTCCAGTGTGTGTCCATGCACCCCAGGCCTCACGTGTGCTTTGACTGCATTGGTTCATCAAGGGACAAGACCAATTTATCGATGCACTGAGATACCTGCGAACCAACTGGAAAGGGAATTTGAGGAACTCTAACGCTCCAGACACCTTTAAGCGAAACTGTTCATATTTGTTTCATTTCGTTGCCCTTCAATTCGCTGGTTAGCAAATAAGAGAGGTGGATGAAAGAAGTCGCACAAATCAGTGACGGATCCAGACTAAGAAATAAGAAGGGGCGGGGGGGGGGGGGGGGGGGAAGAAGGCCGCTCTAAAAAATGTTTTTCCCTTTGGCAGCATTATGGAGCCGCGGCCCCGCGGATTTCGGCTTTGGTCCAAAAATTAGGGAAAGGGGGGCAGGCGGGCCCCCAGGGCACCTCCTCTGGATCCGCTACTGCCAATTTCCTGATTTTTATGAGAGCTTTACTATGCTGACGTCCACAAAGCCGAAGCCGAATTATTTGGTATTTCTAGTGCTAAAATAAAACATTTCTGCTGCGAAAAAATAAGATGAGGATTTTACTATCAGTAGTTGTCACTATTTATAACCAAACGTTGTAAGAAATAGTTAACTAAACTGTGCTGTAAGGCTAAGATTTTGTTTTTATATATATATATATAAACTATTAACAATCATGGATTAGAAGTGCGCTCGACAGGATTCGTGTTTTTCTGATCACACATTTGAAAGTAGTTGTGTATTTTAAGGGTGACCGTTTATATATATCCTTTTATAGTCACTGTTCAGCAATTAAAGGATCACACTGTTATCTTGTTGCTAATAATTTTATTAAAACAATTATTGATACGTCTTTTATAATGCAATGCCAGCCGATTTTGTAGGATACCAGCATACATGTACTTTCTTGGTGTATAGCCAAACACTGAGTGTCAGACTTTTAAACACCAGCACAAAAATAAAATTAATGCTCTATAAAGCATAAATTTTGTGGGATATCACTATTGTTTCTTGGTGGGTAAGCAAGAAGTATCAGACCTTTTATGCTAACACATACATGTACAACAATGTGTGTTCTAAAATACAACATCAGTTCTGTGGCTTGAAATGCTCTGCATGCAGAGAGAACTTGAATCTCCTGTGAAAGGCAACTGCCTCGAGACATCATGCACAACGTGGCTTCATTGCCGGGACGAATTGATCGCAGCGTCTGTTTCCTAGACAACACACCAATACACAGCTTTCTGTGATGTTCTGATAAGTAGCTGTAGTTCAGTATATTTGCTAGTGACAATTCGAATAAATCAACACAACTTCACTGAGATTTAAAACATTTAGCAGGATTTATCATAACATCAGTAATTTCTTGTGCAATTTTGTTTGACTTTCCAACATGAATGATTATCATTCCTGTTGATTGACTGCTGTGAGTTCGTTTATTTATTGTGCCCCGGAGACCGAAAAAGTATTGACCTATCCTTATATCGTTTCCTTTTGTTTGTAGCAAGCTCCGATTGCTTTTTCTCAATGCAAATATTAAAATAAACGTTCTTTTTTACACCAATGTATGATATGTAATAACACAAGTGGATTAAAAGCCATTTTGTGTGGGCTACTAGCAAGAGTTGCTCACACCATGATCATCGAGTCTGTTGTCATACCGTCCGTCCGTCCGTCCGTCCGTCCGTAATTTTCCCCAGAAAGCAAGGAAACCAATCATCATCTGTATCATCTTTCACGCTTAATCGAGGCTCTTGCTACATTACGTGATGCACTAACGACTCTTTACCATCGGTTGCATGTTATTTGCTGGTGGTGTCTTCTGTTTCTTTTGTGTTTGGTAAAAAAAATTGTCTGTTTTCGCCATGTTTTCGAGCAGAATTGCGTTGTGGAGTTATGACAGTATTCAGAGGATGTATGTCGGGCGCATAATAATAATAATAATAATAATAATAATAATTAAAAATTTATAACGCGCCTTTTCCTAGCAGAGAGCTGTGTATTTTGCAGTAAGTTTATTTCCTGTGAAGGGAATGGAAGCAAGAAAATGGCAAACCAGACTTCAGTATGACACTTGGCATACCGACTGACATTCCGCATACGGACAGATATGAAACTTTAGCCATATTACGATCACGAAAACGGTCAAATGGAAAAAGAAAATTTCACCAAGATACCACAGATGACTTACGAAAGATATACAGATGAGAAGGAAGCTGATTTGGGTGCTGTGCCGCAGATGGCACAGAGGACAAAATTGTCTAACGACGCAATCATGCGTAAAATGTAATGCACGTGTCATGCTTCTGGGGGCTTCCAACCAAATTAAAGTGTATATGAACATTTTGAACATAATTGTTAACTTTATTTGTACTGCCGCGTAATTTCTCTAGGTAAACTCAATTATCTTTTCCCTCATACTTTATCATGCGAGTTTATCGTTTAGCATGCATGCATGTGCAGCAGTTTGATTGTTTCGTCAAATGAAACAGTACCTTCGTCGAAAGCAGTAAAACTCAAAGATTTGCCGATCAAATTGGGCATTAATGAATACGCTATAACGAATAGGCAAAATAGTCAATGAAATTGATAACATTCAAATTATATGAAGCTGTTTATTAAGAGCTGGTATTCTGGTTAACTGTCATGTTTTCCCCCGGGTGTTTTCCCTACATTTCAGCACGTTTCCTCCAAAATCGTGCTTCGATTGCTTTCAATCGAAAAATAGCTCTATCAGGTTGGAGTAATTATTACAATAAATGTTTGTGAATTTTTGTCATGATTTTTGGATTGCTTTGAAGAAATAAAAGTTGGGGGGAGGGTGTGGGGGGTGGGGAGGGAGACAAGCGACAAGTTCAAGAGGTGGATCAGGGAAAGCATATATATGTAATAACAATGAGGATTTCTATAGCGCTTTATCCCAAGGCTCAAAGCACTTTATGGGGGACTTCGCCAGACTGCTTGTTTAGGCGCAAATTGCAGCCACGCAGTTTAAAATCTTATTAGTGACTTTGCGCGTTTATCGCAATAATTAACCAGAAGCCTATTTAAGGCTTCTGACACCTTTGACGATTTTCAAGTTTTGCTAAAGATGGCTGACAGTCATCGAACTGTCAGCATCATTAAGACTTTTCTTGGTTTTTTTTTTGGCCCTGTAATGCCTATGATTGGAAACTAGCTGCGCTGTTTGCTTCCACTCACTGGTTGTGTCTTGGCCTCAATGAAGTAGAGTCGAAAACTTTTACCGCACAGTATATATGGTATGGCGACTCTCGCGACCTATTATTTAACTCTAGCCGGGAAGACACTGAAGCAACTCAAATGACAAGCTCAAATACCATCCATTCATTTCGCTTTTTTTCGGGCTTTAACAATTCGTTTAACATGGAAATTTAGAAGCCAAGTCGATAGTATCAGGATTTCATGTTATTGGTACTTCAACACCGGGTTGGTACACATCTCAGTGTTGAGAAAATCAAATTCAGTCTTTTTCTATTTTTTTCCAATAATGTTAATTACAATTAAAAGTTTCAAACACTCTTTAAAACAATGCATAGTCTAAAAATGAATTGGTTACGTCGTGAAAGACATTTTCGATTTTAAATTCTTTTTCTTTAGTTGTTACTTCCGTAGTTAACAAAATATTTAAATTGTTTTTATGTTCACATATGATTTTTAGCGTTTTGTAAGAAAGGCCCAGTCCTGTAACCAGCCATGCCACTTCCTTTAACCTTGGCCATGGCCTTCTCCAGAAATAACAAGTCTAACAGCCTCTCGATTAACTTGATTACTCTATCATTTGGAACGGTTTTCAATCGAATTGTGGTTTTTCCTTACTTCGATCTGTGATTGGTTGACAAAACTTGCGCCACTTTCTCAGCCAATGAGAAGCAAAACCAAAACCAATCGCGAGTTACACGCGCGCATTTTCCGGTTGCAAGTAATGACTTTAAATTCTGATTGGTTCACTGAACTGTCTTCGTTTCTTGTGATTGGGCAGATAATTGCTTCACGTACTACTTTATTTTCGGATCGGGAAAGCTGTCCTGTTCAACCCAGATTAGTAGTGTATTTGCCTTCTTTATTTTACTTTATTTTCGGCTAAACATAAGGGAAAAGGCTAAGGCTTTGATCGTCAACGGGCACAAAAAGCCCACAAAGACTTAACAAGCAGACCAGTCATTTTCCTACGAGCGGGGCGAATCGATGTTAAGCCAAACGACACCCTAACCAACAGGACAGATAGACTGAAAATCGCTTAGTTCAGGGGAACTCATTTTTTATTTTAAGCAGGCATTACGGCTGAATATTTTGGTAAATGCCAGGGTGAATTGAGAATGAAAGAAAGGGTAGAAATGGGGATACACATAATTCAGTTAGTCCACCAATGGGCTCAGGGCATCTTAGCTTGTTGTGCTGGTGGACTATTGCCCTTTGTCGACTAATTATTCACTTTAAATTTTAATTTTCAATCACCTTCAAATGCAATATTTGTCAGTTTTCCTTAAGTTTCTTTCAACGTACTCCCCTCAACTTTTATTTCTTCAAAGCAATCCAAAAATCATAACAAAAATTCACAAACATTTATTGTAACAATTACTCCAACCTGATAAAGCCATTTTTCGATTGAAAGCAATCGAGGCAAGATTTTGGAGGAAAAGTGCTGAAATGTAGGGAAAACAAGACATTTAACCAGAAAACCGGCTCTTAATAAACAGCTTCATATAATTGAATATTATCAATTTCATTGAGTGTTTTGCCTATTCGTTATAGCCCAAAGGATAAAGTTGATAAAGCAAAAAAAGGCTGGAGTGGTGTACAAAACTCCATGCAACCAATGTGAAAAGGTTTACATCAGTGAAACAGGAAGACAGCTGGGTACCAGGATTACAGAACACAGAAAGGAAGCAGAAAAGATCTCTGACAGAAATTTCACAAGATCCACTCGTAGAGCTTCTACTAAGGAACACCATAATCAGTCATAACAGACCACGTTTGTCAGTACGATCATATAGTGAATTGAGATGAAATTGATACAGTTGGGCAGGAAAGCGACAAGTTCAAGAGATGGATCAAGGAAAGCATATGTGTTAGATCGAATACTCCTAATATCGCGAGGGTGCCTATCAGCTTTCTCCCATATGGACACAAGTGATCTCCATACCCCAACCAGGGGGGAGGGGGATGGCGTCTATAGAGTGACTTTGCGCGTTTACCGCAATAATTAACACCTTCAGAAGCCTATTTAAGGCTAGACGATTTTCAAGTTTTGATGAGATGGCTGACAGCTATCGAAACTGTCAGCATCATTAAGACTTTTCTTAGCTATGTTTTGAGAACATTTAAATAGATAGGAAAATGCTAAAAGTTTAGTAATGACTTTAAACTTGTTCTTGAAGTGAAACACCCAAAATTTATTGCAAAGTAAGCAACAACGGAATCGATATCCTACAATATCCTACAAGAAAACCTCTGGAACGCTTGAATGAAAGGTTGCCGCTCCAGTTTGCTTGCTATGAATTCTCCAGGGAGTGAAAATAGCGATGTTGCGAACCATATCCCAGTTCGTCGGTATTCTTTTAAATGAGAGGACACAAAACAACAGTAAAAACCAGATTGCCTACGTTTCAACAGAGGGTTTCCTTTTGCAAAACGAAGCAAAAATAGTAAGGGATTCTCTGCCGTTTTTCTCGTCGCGTTTTCTCGATCGACAATAATTTATTAGTTTCGGACAATTATTTGTAAAATGCGCGAGCAAAATGTATGTGTGTATGGGGGGACGGGGAAGGACCTAAGGGTAGCCATTTCACTTAGTAAAAAAAAAATTGCGACATTTTCCCAAAAGGAAGACTTCATGCACAACGTCTCCTTTCCACGATCCACGTTCCAATATCCTGTGTCATTGTCCGATTCCTAAACTTACGAATTAGCTCCTCTCTCACTCCTCCCTGAAGTCCTTGGTATGCCCTCGCCCTCCGCATGCGTGTGGACAAAATGGCGGAAGAAGAAGTTGCAGCGAACACAGTGGAAGAACCACTTGATCTTATACGTCTTAGCCTTGATGAAAGGATATATGTGAAGCTAAGAAATGATAGAGAACTCAGGGGAAAACTTCATGTAAGTGGTTTAAAAATAATTCTATTAATAACGAAAACGTCCGTTCAGCGCCTGTGAAATGAGAATTGAAAGCTTTAAGTTTCATCTTAACTCAGGCTTTTTATTTCTAGTAAAGAGTTAATTTTTCGGTTTTTACAAAAATGCATCGCCATTTCGAAGCAATTATTTACAGCACCTACGTCGGTGAAGAGACGGGACAGAACGGGAATAGAAAACCAGTCGATTCGTACCCACGGTCGTTTTGTGCCTACTTTGTCTAGATTTCACCCAAATAATTAAAAGAGTGTTCATCAGGTTGCCACCAACTTTGGTTAGCTCAGACAACTACTCCGAAAAATATTGAAACCCCTGAACAATTTTCAAGTAGCTTTTGTTTATTTTGTGTTTGTCTGTTTACTCCAGCATAAAAATCCCTGAGTGTCACTTTTTGTTGACAGCCTCCCAATCATAGCTTTCAGTAGTTTGCTCATGGTCCCTTTTTTCTGGCCAATACTACCAACGTTTTAGCCAATTATTTACGCCAATGTTCATATTAGTAAGTTAATTTTCTTTGCTTTGTCCTTAATAAAACTCTCTTTCTGTGCAAATGCTCTTACCCTTGCAGTCTATTTGTCATTTTGTTTTGAGACAGCCAACTTTGCATACCTGTCAATCATCTTTAATTTTACCTTTTTTGCTCTAATTTCAACTGTTTGCACTCATTGTCACATTCTGCCCAACATTAAATAGGAAAAGCTCTCCATCAATTAAATTGCGGGAATGTATGTATATTATTAGTACAGATGCTGGATGGTAGATGTTGATAAAACATCAAACTCTATCACTGGTGATCATTTTCTATATTCTCATGACCTGCATGCCCTAATCATACTATCATATTCTCTGGAGAAATTAGAAACTGAACACTACTGGGGATTGAAGGGTTGGTGTGATATTGTTTAGGTGACCTTGGTATGTTTATCCCTTGCCAGGCATATGATCAGCATCTCAACATGATCTTGAGTGAAGTGGAGGAAACCATCACAACTGTTGAAATAGATGAAGAGACGTATGAAGAACTTTTTAAGGTAGGAGTTTTGTCATGGGAGTTTTTTTTTCTGGCAAAAACTACACAGAAATGCTATCTAATGACCTTTACTCATACTGGAACATTCCTTGAAAATGTAGGAGAAAGATATCAATTGATTTTTTTGCGGAAGTCATCCATAGCACATTTTTGGTCATGGCTTTTAGATGACGTGCAATAATTTGAAAAATTTAGGCAAACTTTTTTAAAATGAAGACAGTATTTAGTCTCAGTGCAGTAACATGTAGTCTTGAGCAAATAAACTACTTCATTATTTTTGGGTTTTTCTGGACTTAAAGACATCTTTTAGCATTTTACAGGAGACCAAAATAGCAGATTAAACTTCCCTTGGGCATGCCCCAGTCTTCAGCACTTCATTGTTAGTCTAGTTTCCAGATGTTTAGAAAAGATTAAAAGATGGCAGAACATTTTTACTAGTTGAATCACAAACAATCACAAGGGATCACAGGTGACCTTATTTTGTGTGCCTCCTGTCATTTTTCATTCTCTCAAACGTTATTCCCATCAGTTCAGCCAGAATTTAGCAGCTGAACCAATGAGAATATCAGGTGTGTTTTGACAGGTTTTACCATTGCTTTAGCTAGTTATCACCTTGAGAAAATTGTCATAACCTCCTTGCCAACTGCACGTCATATATGATTTATTTCATATACATCACCCACATTCATCTCTTTCATGGGAACATATGAACCTACAATTGACCTGCTCTCAATGTCAGTGGCTTAATAGCTCAGTTGGTTAGAGCATCACACCGGTATTGTGAGGTCACAGGTTCAAACCCCGTTGAAGTCCTGAATTTTTTTAAGGCTTCTTTACGCAATTGTATAAATTGCATTCACAACAGCAAGGATCAGTCTTCATTTGATTTCACATCTGGAGTTCATATATGAGTTACTTCACATATGTCATCCATGACTGCACTTTGTGATAACACCAACTAATAAAGTGTGGTAAAGGCATTGATCCGTCAAAGTGATAGTGCTGTAATATGTCGACTGCTGTGAACTACATGTGACTATATAACCAAATAATAATCATCTTCATTTGTACAGTGGATGGTATCAATACTTTGTATTTCAATAATTATTATTATTATTGGTCTAGATGAGTTTGAGATTAAAGTATTGATGCTCGAACAGTCATATCTGAAGGAAAGTGAAACAATGTACAAAACATACAGAATCTATTTGTCAGTGCGTGAATACCCTGATAATGCTTGGACAACAAAGCATTGTAAGAACTTCAGAGTACAGAGAGCGTCTTTGTTCTAACCATGTTTTGATGTCCTCCTTATCAGAGTGCATAGGTACTGCTAAATGGGGTCTATTTAATTTGTTAAGTTATGCTTGGACCTCCCATGCCAGTGTCCCAACTTGCAGGGGGAAACAGGTTAGCTCAGTAATAATTAAGTAATAACTGTACAGTTTGTCATTTTCCCCAACAGACATCAAAAAGGAATATTCCAATGCTGTTTGTTAGAGGTGATGGGGTCATCTTAGTGTCTCCTCCATTGCGAGTTGGATTATGAACACAAGGATGAGCAGACATTTGAGTTTATAAGCAGTTTTAGCTGGCAAAACAGTGTTACATCCTGAACCGGGTGTCTGTGAACTCAACATGAGACAAAGTTCAAGAAAGGTCTTCAGGAATATAAGTTTTGTTCTTTTATATTTATTTTTGGAACTGGCTGATAAAGTTTTCCACAAAGCAAAAGTCGAGGCTTAAGTATAAAATGAGAATGAGAAGTGTTAATGTGACTTAACTCTGGTTTTGTAGTTTTATGAGATAAACGGTAAGGCCCTGGCAAACGAAGACACATTGTTGCGAATACATTGTTGCTCCTGATTGTTTCCATGTTGCGCAAACTGTCAAAGATTTGTTGCGCACACAAAATGTTCCTGATCAAAATCAGAAATATTTTTTGTGTCCCGGACACAAAATTTGTTCCGCAACAAATGTTGCGCGCGCGGGCAAAAGGGGAACCTGCGTAGCTTGCGGTTTTGTTGGGGTAAAACGCGCGTAAACAGGCCTCTCGCGGTTTCACCGCTTGTGTTTACGCGCGTTTTACCCCAACAAAACCGCCAAGCTACGCAGGCTAGCAAACGGGGAAACATTTGTGTCGACAACAATGTGTCCTCGTTTGCCAGTGCCTTTACTTGTATAACACACTGTTGATACAAACTTTTTACTATCTGTCAAATTTCAAAATAAATTTCTCTTCTTCTTGAGCTACATGTACACGTCCCTTTTCAAATATCCCGACCATGCGTATTTGTGCAGAGATCTGGCTTCAATTGTTCACTGAAAAGTAATGCACTAATCCAGGATTAAATTCACTTTTGTGTTATTGTGTGACGGTGCCCCTTTGAACCGGATTAATATTTGTCAAGCTTCGAACTCTCACTCGGCCGTCTGGTTTTTAGCTGTAGAGATCTTTGATATGCATGTAATGATCCATGATTTAACACTGCTCAGGAGCCCAAACTTAAGTTTTAAGTAAAACCGATCACATAAAAGTCTGTTAGCAACTCCTTATATGCCATCAATTGCATTTCTTGTTGGTTCTCTTCTCTGCTCGGGGAGGTTTTTCTCCGGGTACTCCGGTTTTCCCCTCTCCTTAAAAACCAACACTTCTAAATTCCAATTCGATCCGGAATACGAAATAAAGCATTCTTACCTTAACTTTAATGTCCCTTGGTGTGTCTTGGCTGGTTTAAAGGCCATTTTGTCGGGTTTTTTTTCACTTGGACAGTCGGGTGAAAATAATATCTACAAACGGCTTGTAGAAACAGCTACAACTTGACTCAATCCTCTGCAATTTTTGCGTGCAAATGTCACGTACTACGCTTGGGCTGCCTGTGATTTCTCAGACCATGATTTCAAGAACCTCAAGGCTATTTACAGTGGTCTTGCCCAAGCGAGTTTTAGAGGTATCGTGAACATCTATTCATTGTCATTTCAATAGAAGGCCCAACCGGCTACACAGTCTCAAGAAACACCTCCTGAAGTGCCGCGGCCGTCTCAAAACAGCGCGTCGTTCAAAACTTTGTCATGGTGCTCCCGAAGTACCAGTTAAGGACACCCCGAACCAGATCGAGGTAGTTTTAGTCTTTTCTGTTTTGCTCTCTTGTAATTGTTTGTACATTTGCGTGTTATCTCGCGGCTCCTACCCTCGTGGTGTTGTATATTCGCTTACTACCCTTCTTCTCTCCCGGCTACTTAAATTGTTTCGTTCTATTTGTTTTCCTCTTTACCTGGGTGTAAGTTATATCTTTTGGAGCAACTTCAGAATACCCGGCCACTATTGTCTTCTTGTAGCGGCATCGTTTGAAGAACGAGACAGATAACAATACACACTATTCACATGCAAATAAGTGGCCGGGTATTCTGAAGTTTATTATCTTTTTAGCTCTTTCTCTTATTTCTTCTTCTTACCTGTCGTTTCCCTCGCACAATGCGTATAGTTTGTTTCCTCACAGCCGATTTCATATCATTTGCTTACATTTTCCGGCTTAAGATGTTTTGTTATTTACTGCCTCATGGCCGATGTTTACAGTGTAGTTCGCATGTTTTCGGGTATGAAATGTTTTGTTATTTGTCGCCTCATGGCTGATGTTTAGTTCGCATGTTTTCCGGCATGAGATGTTTTGTTATTTGTGACCTCATGGCCGATGTTTAGTTCGCATGTTTTCCGGCATGAGATGTTTTGTTATTTGTGACCTCATGGCCGATGTTTACTTCGCATATTTTCCGGCGTGAGATTTTTTGTTATTTGTTACCTCATGGCCGATGTTTAGTTCGCATGTTTTCCGGCGTGAGATGTTTTGTTATTTGTCGCGCCGCCTCATGGCAGATCTTTAGTTCGCATATTTTCCGGCGTGAGATGTTTTGTTATTTGTCGCCTCATGGCCGATGTTGAGTTCGCATGTTTTCCGGCGAAATGTTTTGTTACGCCGTTACCTTATGGCCGATGTTTGGTTCACTTTTTTTCCGGCATGAGATGTTTTGTTATTTGTTACCTCAATAGCACTGGCAATAGCAATAACAATCTTTATTCACACTATTTAGGTACAAAAACGAAGAAAGCAGAAAAAATAAACTAAAGGAAACGAAATGATAGAAGATATATAACTATATGTACAATTTCTGAACTAGTGTGCAACAGCCAAAGTAGCAAAGTTTTCGAGTTGCCTCCGGTGCTGCTTATTTACAAGTAAAGAAAGGAACGAAGGAACCCTGTGGCAGATGTTTAGTTTGCATGTTTCCCGGCGTGAGGTGTCCTGTTTTTCTCTTCGCTCTACGATGACAGTCTTGAAAGGGAGTCTAATTCCCTCTCTTATTACTGAGGCTCAAAGCTGTCATCTCTTGAGCTTTCTCCTCTCTTACGTTTCTCCCTTTTCTTGTAGCTCCTTTTAAACTCGTTTTTACCATGTTTAGCATTCCGGGATGGGAGGTGTCACCCAATTTCGGCCCAGAAAGCGTAATCATACCTTCAGTGCGTTGGGTCAAGTTTTATAACTGTCCTCTCTAGATGGCTCAGGGGGTGACAGAAAATATATAACCCTGATGTCACTGTGGAGTTTTTGAGGAAGATCGAAGGAGACTCTGCTCGGAGGGTATTGACGGCCATACCCTTTTTCAGTTTTGGGTTTTAACTTTGGGGGTTTTCCGGCCCTTTGAGATTGGGTGTATGTTTGGTGGTTTGTATATTCCATATTAGTAAAATCCAACTAGAGGTCTATTATCAATGCTGCGTTCTGATTGGTTGAGCTACTAGTAGGCTATTTGTTATAGCCCACTAGTAGCGAAAAGCGCCGGCTTTGAAAACCAAAACAATGGCGGCTGAATCGTGTTTTGCTGAAGTTTCGGACGAGTATTTGAGCTCATTATTACATAAATCGATACCAAAATCTACAAAGAAGTCAACTAAATATGGAATGAAGATATTTAACGGTAGGAATGCACAAAATAAATTTGAACTGTTGACAAATGTTACCGTAAATTTGACTCCTTTTGCAACTATTCGGGCTCGAGGAATAATTGTAAAATATCTTGTGTTCTGGTAAGATACCTGTGTGGCCGCAAGACCTCCATACTTCAATAGGAGTGCGGGTAAGATCGATGTAAATAGTATTTCAGTGTAAGACTAGAAACTGATCAAGTACAGAAGTCCGAACTGTAGCTGTAACTGTAACGGAGCAAACTAGAAACTTAACTCACTGTATCGCTAGATCCGGTTTGTTAGGATTTTTGCAGCCTTTTGCTCAAGTGGAAAGTTGTTAAAAGGACAAAACTTGTGTTAGCACAGCAGCCATACGAGAGGCTCTATTAGGCGCGTAGCGTCCTATACGCATATACGCACGTGCGTACTTGAGGTGAACAGAAAATTTTGAAATTTTTAGCAACTGTTTCTATTTTTAACATTCAGGCGCGGATCCAGTGGAGGTGAAATGGGTGAATTTTTCACACCCCCCCCCCCCCCCCTTTTACTGAGCCCCCTTCTTTTTTTTTTTTTTTTTTTTTTCTTATCAGACCTCAAACACCTCAACCAGGCTTTGTTTCTATTACATTATTACAAAAATTCACCCCCCTCCCCCCATTTCAACCAAGATTTAGGGATGAAAACACCACTTTGATTAAATTCTAAAAACTGTAACAAAAGCTATCCCATGTTCTAACTTTGCTAGCCTGAGCATCAGGCGTTTCTAGGGTGGGGAAGGCAAAAGAGCGAGAAAGCGAAGGAAGAAACGCCTGACACAAACAGCTTCGCAGAAGCCTTCCACCCCCACTCAGCGCGTGTTATAATTAGCCAATCAAAATCACTTCCTGTAACCATCATGTGTCATGAGAGTAAACTTCAATATGGCGTCTGTAACCCTTGCGCTGGAAGCTTGACTTCCGGTTGACTCACATGACGTTTCTTATTGTCTTTTGACCAATTAGCGTAACATCCAGAATCTGGATGTTGGACACAAGCGAATCAATGGCTTTGTGTCAGGCCCTTCTCCTCTTCCTTCCCCTCGTCCCCGCTTCCCCGATAGGGCCTGATACTCAGGCTATAACTTTGCAGAACGCAGTATTTTCGCTCAGTTTACTCAGGATCTATATCTTTGTCAGAAGTTTAAAGCCAGATCGGAAGTGCAAAACTGCAACACTAGGAATATAGTCTCCTTTGCAGCCGTTTTTTGGGCTGTCACGCAACGCTCCCCCCAAAGGAACGGCTGCTTAAACCCGAACCACATTCCTTTCCATGCTTTAGCCAATCACAGCTCCCCTCACATAATCCTGAGGCAGTCGCGCCAAGGCCATTTGGCTAATCACAGCTTGTGTGCTATCGGTGTGGTGAAATGGGGTTGGAAGGCCTACACGACTCCTGTTCGCGCGTTTGCCGCTTCTATCTCGGTTCTATTGACCGATTTAGCTTCTTGCTTGTTTTAAGTGGGGCAACACGGTGGTTTAGAGGATAGCGTGATGGTGATGGTGATTGAAACAGCCATTTGCTTAAATGTCGCATGTAATGTATTTTGATACCAACGGTCATTTCTAGGTTTAAATTCTGCATTTATCGCCTGTTTGTTTTGACCCTGGTTGTTTGTCTAGCAACTGTGGTCCTTTATATTCCATCTGAAGCATTTTGTCTAGCTTTGGTTTGGCTCGTTTCAATGCGTTCAGTGACAGAACAGCTTCTCTCTTGTTATCAAGGATAGGAATTTTGAGCCGCATAATATAATCATCTTTATCTTGCAGCGTTTGTACATTACCGGGCCCGGTTATTTGGTTTTGAAGTAAGACGTTGTGTTTCTTTTGCGACTATTCGTCTCTTTATCCTTTCTTTAGTGCTGTAGCTTCTTAGAGAGCTATGCAACACGTGAAGTTGAGCGCTCAAATGCGCTCTAATTACGGCTGTGTCTTTGTCATCGTTTCACTCCGTTCAAAAGGCGCCGAGGGATTGGTGGATTATTTTGTCACCTCATGATCCTAAAACAAAGGGAAAGGAATGTGGTTCGGGTTTAAGCAGCCGTTCATTTGGGGGGAGCGTTGCGTGAGAGCCCAAAAAACGGCTGCGAAAGAGACTACTAGGAATAGGGACCGCCTACATATACCACTCTGAGTAAATTTTTCTAGTGATTTTGAAAGTTCTCAAAATTGCACGAACCTTTAGGCGAGTGCAATTTGAGAACTTTCAAAATCACAAGTATCTGTTTATCCCGAATTGTACGAGAAGGTCGTGCGATTTTTTCGTTATAGTACATTCAACAAAATTACGAACTTACGCGCCGTTGTCATGAAAACTTAATAGGTACTCCTACGGAGTACTATTTGGGATTAATTGTACTGCTCTCGACCAATCAGAATTGAGTAATTTTGTTGAGTGTACTATATGGCGGTAAACAGTTTCATTGTTAGATGTCTTGTGACCATGAACTAGCCAATGAATGGGCACGCTGTAGCGGGAAAAACGCCAGCTTTGTAACAATAATTTTTGTAGGAGACTGAAGCTGGGGGAAAATAATAGACGGCTGTGATAGCTCGCGCCTTTACCTTTGGCTTTGGCGCCCGCAAGGGAGGTCTGGGGGCATGCTTCCCCAGAGAATTTTAAAATCTAGACGCTTGGAAATGCCTTTTCCAACATTGAGAAACTTTGTAGTTCTTGTGAATGCTGTATATGAAATGAATCATGTGAACTGCGGAAATGAAATAAAATAAAGACTGATCAGCTGAATTTTCTTAGTGTGAATTTACACGTTCCTAGCAGTTGGTAAGAGTTGTTCTTTTTTCCAAGGATGCCTTGTCTTTTAAGGCCCTGGGAAACGAGGACACATTGTTGCCGACACAAATGTTTCCCCGTTTGCCTGCGCGCGCAACATTTGTTGCGGACACAAATTTTGTGTCCGGGACACAAAAATCAGGAACATTTTGTGTCCACAACAAATGTTTCCCTGTTCGCGCGCCAAAGAAACATCACTGAGCAACAATGTGTCAGCAACAATGTGTCCTTGTTTGCCAAGGCCTTTAAATATTGCTCGGTAATCTCCACCATTTCAAAACATGTGCTTTGTGGTCACGTGAAATGACGAACGCAAATGCAACATTACAGCTGTAGAGAGAGTCCTGGTAATAACATTGGCGATGAATAGTTTTTTCGGTGTCACCCGGTACCCACGCTCGGCTCGAGGTATTACGCCGTACCAGGAGTCCATTACTAGGAGCGTACAACTGCCCTATATTTCTGTCACGGCGTTTTCACAGACCGATTTATTTTTAGATTGCATTTGCCGCGAATATGGGACTCCCTCAGGAGCCCATTCTCTCGTGCGAAACTTTTCCTCGACCATTCTTTTGTTCTAAAGTTTCTCTGCGAAGCTAAGAAACTTTAGAACAAAAGAAAGGTGATGATGATGCGGTATCACGTGTACCGGAACTACCTTTTTTCACGGGAAAGATAGTCTAGAAATAAATCGCTCTGTGACATAGTGACATAGGCTTAGTATGGGAGTTGTACGTTCCTAGTGATGGGCTCCTGGTCGTACTCAAATGACACTTTTCTCTCCCATAGAGACTTGTTGCAAACGTCTTCTTAACAAGCTTAGAACATTTGAGACTTCTTCATTTGCCTAATTTGGGTGATTTACAGCGCAGAATCTGATTCTGCAATGATAACACAGACACAAACTGCATGCTTGTGCTAGAAACTGGCATGATTGTAACCAGGCCTCCTTCTATGCAAAATGCACCACTAGGCACGAGACTCTTAGGGTCGTCTGAGGTACTGATAGCGCTTTTGTCAAATTTGTACATTTGTAGCTGTCGTTGACTGGATAAATTAACAAAACAAGACGCCTGCAGACGTTCACGCGGGATGTGTTGCTCGATGTTACGTACAGTAACAAGAAATTTGAATGGTTACTCACAGTCCACTGTATTGTTACGGGGAATGACAACTCTAACAAACTTTGTTTGAGCAACACCATATGTAACTTTAAGTCCTCCTGGAAAATTGGAAGATTCTCCGTTTATTTTTTCGGTGAAATTCTCGCAAAAATGTCAAACTACGCTCTTTTTTCCTGCAATATCCTACAACTATGCCATATTTCCGGGAATAACTCCCCCAGGCTCCCGGTTTCCGGCAAAATCTCCAGACTCCAGAAAGAATTTTGTTGAGTTGTCATCCCCCGATATCGTTCTTCGTAACAAGAACAGGAACGAAATAAGCCCAGTAAGCAAGAATAACTTCTGTCCTTTTATACAAGCATAAAAGGAAAAGCATGTTCTGGAAAACAAACTCGAACGGGTAATGAAATTAGACAAATACGAAAAGAAAAAAAAAAATACAAACAATTAACCAAAACAAAAAAAGAAAATAAATCACTAACTGAATATCACAGTCCTAACAACAAAATAAAAGCTTGCGATGCGAGTCGTGCTTGATGCTCCAGATACAGTATTATGCTCAAATCATGCCAGCATAATCCTACAGACCCTGGTGATGAATTGAAACGCGGTGCGAGCAACCCGCGAAACTCGTTACTCGGTTGTATTAGTAAAAACTCATTGTATTTCAATGTATCGAGAAAACATCTATAATTAGGAGATTAAATTCCTTAGTAAAGCAAGAAAGGCTATTCAAACTTTCGTAAAAAAAAAAGGAGAGGATCGGTTATTAGCAAAAGCAACGAAAATATAAAGCTTATGTGATGTGGCTTGGAGTGACACGAATACCTCACAAATTAATGTGTT
This sequence comes from Galaxea fascicularis, assembly GCA_948470475.1. Classification (NCBI taxonomy): domain Eukaryota; kingdom Metazoa; phylum Cnidaria; class Anthozoa; order Scleractinia; family Euphylliidae; genus Galaxea; species Galaxea fascicularis. The sequence continues at coordinate 8,307,897 of OX419346.1, forward strand.
TAGGTAAGCAGCTGGAAGCCACTCACTGGGCCCTGTGGCCACGTGGTAGCAGGAATCAGCTTTTTTCTCTTCCTTCAACGTTTTTCTTGTTTACCTCATATTTACTTTCCTATCAATATGACTTTTTTAGCAGTCTTTTATTTTTCCTTATTTCCGGGTCCGCCTAGCGGTTCAGGTAATTCGGTATAAAGGTGGATTTCCACTGTCGCGTAATTTCGACGTGCGTATGAACGTAGACTTTAACTGGCTTTACGTGCGTAAATAAAATAGAGACGATATATGAAATCTCGCGCGTAAACGTAAAAGTTGAGCGAGGTTCGTAAAAATTACGCGACAGTGGAAATCCACCTTAAATGTTTAAAATGATGTCATTCTTCCTCCCCAGCAAAGCTTCTAAGATGTGGCTCGGAGTGACAAGAGTACCTCACAAATTATTGTCTTGGTAAGCTGAAAGCCACTCACGAGGCCTAACACAAGTGGCTTTCAGTTTACCGACACACATTTATTTGTGAGGTATCATTACTTAGCTTGTGATGTGAAGTCTCTTTCCAACACATTTTCTATTGCAACGCTTTATAATTAGTCGGTCGTGGACCGCAACAAGAAGCTGCTCCTGTTCTTGTGAGTTTATAGCCACTCGCAACTGAGCCGAACGTTGACACCAAGTTTGATCACGAGTTGTGGCAGCTTTCACCTTTTGAAGAACATCAGCGTTTCGGCGCATTTTTCAGCGTAGATTTCGCGGCCAGTATCGGGGGAACGATTTGACTACTTCTCATTTGCAGTGTTCACTGAAATGACAAGCAATTTTCTGGTTACTCGTAACTGTAGCAACAGAAAACATTTCCATGTCATTAGGATGTCTGCCATTGAGTCATACAGGTGTACCATTTACAAATGCATTATACTATGATATTTTACTCAAAGATCACTTTCTCCTCAATTGGCAGAAATGTCAGTCAGCCAGTCATTCAATGTCAGCTAGCCAGCCGGAAAGTAAGTACGTACAGAAGTCAGTCAGTCAGTCAGTCAGCCAGCCAGCCAGCCAGTCAGTCAGCCTGCCTGTCTGTCTGTCTCTCTGATTGCCAGTAAATCAGTGTGTCTATCAGTCAGTGTGTCTGTCCGAATGCCTCACATTCCATCAGTCAGTCAAATAAAATGTCCCGGATGACTGTAACTGAAAGATTCCTACGAATCTGTGATTCTTCTAGTCTGAAACTGTTGAGCAGTCATGCTTTTAGGAACTGATATTTGCCATTTTGCAGGCCCACCCCACTTTTACATAGGTCTTCAACTGACAGACTTGAGGAGCACAAAATGAATGAGCTGAACTGAGTAATTCTGAAAGCCAAGGATTAAATTTAATCACAATACATACTTGCTGAAGTAAGAGCAACGAAAACTAAATCGTGAGTGGAAACAACTTCTGACTTAATCTGCAAGTGTTTTTCAATCACCTGAAGCACTTTTCCTTTATTAAATGTTATAATGTTCTTTGAGATAGTCCAGAACAGCAGCTGTGCTCTTCAGTTCACTAAACACCCTCCTCTCTGCAAAACCAATTCAAATCGTTAGAGAATTGCAGTAGTTTCTCCCTGGATTTAGAAAAGGCCAGCTTAACAAGAGGCACTTGAGAAACTGAAAAGGCAGTTTGAAAACGAGTTTTCCAGTTCATGTTCACATGGAATAAATTATGCTTTTGGTTGCATAACACATTTTTGAGTCCCAGTAAATTAATGCAAAACAGTTTGAGGCTTTTATTACTTATCAATAAAAAGGGATGAGTGAGTGAGGTATGTTGTCAAGTAAAACAAAACCACAACAATAAGGTCACTCTCACCCGCTTTGCTGGTGACTTTCTCCAACATGTACATCAAATGATGATGAAAGTTGGTAAATGAAGTGCCATGGGATAGAGCAATATTCACCTGCAAAAAAAGAAATTAAGATGGAGAATGATATAAAACTATTCTTCAAGGTACCAAACCTTATACGTGTTTGTATGGGCAATGAAGGTGATGTTACACGAGCCGATTTTTAACGCAACATTGTTGCGTTAAAAGTTGTCTCGTGTAACATGGCGCACAGGGCGTTGGGGCAACATGTTGCAGGTTTTTGAAACACTGTTGCCCGAATTTTGTTGAAGTTGGTGCGCATAACACCCTCGCCGCTGTACAACCGGGCCCTGGACGGCCAAAATGATTAAGTGTGCATGTTAATGTTTGCAAGCTCAGCAAATAGACGAAAGCGTTTGAGATAGCCATAGTACACTCCAGATGTTGCCACTCACTTCCAGCCGCCATGTTGGCATGCATCTGATCGAAGTGTACCAACATGGTGTCTCCCTACTAAACTCCATAATTTTACCGAATAACTCCGCGTACCGGGCATCACACCGTCCTGAGACTTTGACACGTTGTTTACTTAAAAGTCTTCTAATACCTCATTTTCTTGACTTGATTTATTGAATGGTTGGTTATTTATTTGTTTTTTGGTTTATTTGCGTGACGTGACCACCAAAAATTGGTGTTAGCTTGGTGTTGTTCATATTTTGTTTCAACCGATTCAGTTCCCACAAACAATATAAAGTACTCCCTCGTCCCTAAATATTCGAGATATGTAGCGCGGCGTTTACATGTACATACCACTAATAGTAATTTTGGCACCTTCATTGTTTTTGTGGCCTAAAGAACTGTTTCAATTTTCCATTGCCGATTTGTCACAAAACCCTTCAAAGAGGAACCACCCACAAGTCAGGACCGGGTCCCGGGATTTCCCCCTCGTATTTTGAGGTATATCCCCGGCTACCTTGGTAGAAAACCAGCATGTTGACTTCACTACAGCAACTCAAATCCCCACCTTTCCCTCAGTATATCCCCACCTACTTCAAAAATTAGTGACAGCCCTGCACAAGACTCCAATAACCCAACTAACATTAGCCCTAAATTGCTGGAATAATTGCTAATTTCCAAAATTTACTATATGACGTGAAAGTATCTTTAAGTGTACAAAATATAGGGTATCATTAACACGTGTTTCAATATTTAAAACTTTCCGGGCGCCGCCATTTTGGATTTCACGTCTGTTGGTTGCAGTTATTGTCAGGAGGTCAATGAAGCAGAAAACTTTTTGTTAAACAATTAGGCAACCGAGAAATTTAAAAATTGAAATAATAATACCCACCTTGTTGCACACCTAAATCTCATTTCCACGTTTTATCGCCTGCTTGCAGGCGGTAGCTTGTATTTCGAAGCCCGGCAAATCCGGTCGCCATATTGGACGAGTTAGTGAAAGATCTTCCACTAACTCGTCCAATATGGCGACCGGAGATGCCGGGCTTCTCGCGCGTGTCTGCGCGTATATACAAACTACCGCCTGCAGGCAGGCTACATGTTTTACAACATAATTTGGAATCTAGTAGTTATTTCCAACAAGTAAGAGTAGAGGTTCCCTTTAAGAGTTTAGAACCAGCAGTTGGTATGGCCAACTCTAACACGGGAAATCTGCAGGAACAGTTAAGAGAATTTCAGTAGTGACTAAGGGCCCGATTACATGGTGAATTTCAGCCCGGGCTGAAATTTTGTTGCGATTACATGACGAACTTCAGCCCGGGCTGAAATATTATCTTTTCCTTCCTATTAGCAGCAGCCATCTTGTTTCCTGGAAAACAAAATCACTGCGCATGTCCAAGCTCACTATTCAGCCCGGGCTGAAATTCTGTTGCGATTATATGAGATTTTTCCAGATTTTCTGGCCCGTTTGCCTGGGCTGAAAATCCTAGTCCGGTTTGAGCAAACCGGGCTAGGATTTTCAGCCCAGGCTGAATTGCGCCCCGGGCTGAATCTCTCTCCATGTAATCGACAATTTGATTTTAAGAGGATTTGTTTCAGAAGCCGGGCTGAAATTTGCCATGTAATCGGGCCCTAACTCAGCCCTCACAGCACATACCCAGTCTGTCACACACTGCAATGGTGTACTGTCATATCCAGCGAACATGGCTGGATTGCTTAACATTCCTCTTGCCGCCATTACACCTGAAGTTAGAAAATCTGTACATTGTTTTACTGTTCAAACGTGTCATTGCAAGCTCAATATTTATTGTACATGTAAGTACAGATATATACCCTGTATTAAACAGATATAGCACCACACAAAAGTAAGTTACCACCTCCGCGTTAAGTCGCGTATTAAACAATTGTCTGTTACGGGTGATCAGAATGAGCCCGTTGATAAGCTTTGACTTGTTTAGTACTTTGTGCGGCGTTAACGTTCTATTTACCGGATTCTTGACAACTACATGTACCCTTCTGAAATTGAAAATGGCTTTTGTGTTCGCACAAGACACAATTCTTTTTGCAGAGGTCGTTTCGAGCTAAGCATTGTAAGTGCTGTATCCAGCAATGTACGTAATTTTGTGTGTGTTGGAGAAAAATGGTGGAATTTCTATCCTTTTCAGTTTTTATTAACTCCAAGTAAAGTATGCTTTGTTAATATTATAGTTCATTACACATAACTTTGTGCATAGGGGACTTTTCCTGCTTTTCCTCATTAAACTCTGTTGCCCACTTTTCTGACACTTTATGAATAAGAAAACCATCATCCCAGTTGAATCATGTTGTACAGCCCTGTTGTCTATAAGTAGCCAAAGGATTACAGCCACACTTTGAGAAACAAGTAAGTTTATGAACTGGCGATTTCCACACTTGAGACGGACTATCCCGCGTCTAAGACAAATAATTATCGTAAACAAGAAAATTAGAAAATTAGAAATTAGAAAACTGGACGGTGTTCAATTTGGACGGATAATCCGTCTGATTTATCCGTCTGTTCACCCGTCTACGCGGACAGCTTTTGAAAGCGAATTAACCATCTTAGACGCCAAGACGGAGAATTCACCAGACGGTTTATCCGTCTAGATGAATTATCCATCTCTTGTGTGAAAACAGCCACCGAGTTCATATTGGAAGATATATTCCTTCAAACTTGTCATTGTTTACTGGCATCACTTGTGACTTTGCAAGAAGTTGCTGGAAATTTGGATGTGACTTTCACACCTGGTGATCAAAGTGATTACTGTGGCCTTGCTAAAACACTAGTTTTTAAGCCACAGCTGACAAAAAAGTACATTTTTACTCTTAAATAATTACCATTGACTCCTGTTTTTTCATGTACATTTCTGACATCTGATTCAGATTTGATATCACCATTAGCAACCACAGGAACTGACAAACTCTCCTTAATCTGAAATTATGACACAGCACGCAGCATGCAGTCAGAACCTAAGAGTGATCAGTGTCAACTTCCTCCTTGTAATGTCAAAGCTTTACAAAACAGAGCTGTCACGAGAATTTAGGACAGGATCACAAAAAATGAATTTGCTTCATATTTTAACAATTTCTCCCAGTCTGCTCCTATAGGAAATGTGTAGCGGCAACAAAAAGGAATTTAAATCTTCATCTTAGGGTTGAAATGGTTAACATAATACTACAACCCACCAGACTGTTGAATTACCTCAAGGGCAATTTAGGAAACAGAGCATATCCATGAAAAGTTGCAACACAGCCCTTGGAATCCCGATCTTTCCAACTCCCCATGGAAATTGGATTTGGTTCAAAATATGGATAGTTTAAAAATCGAAGGTTGCATCAAGTCAATACAGTCATCCATGGATTGTTCATTTTGAAATTCAAGACCTTTGATTGTGTAACAATGATCATCACGTTTGTAATTAGACGACACATTTATCACTTGTTCTAAAATTAAAAAATGCACCTACCCACCTTCCCTGAAACATGTTATTTGTATCCAGGAGTGTATGTGGCTAAAACCAGATTTTATCAGTTTCAAAATTTTCTGAGTTCAAGAAATCAAAATTTGAAAGTAAGCCAAGATTAAAATGGGGGTAAAATTACAGTTTCCGACTGAGGCAAATCCAAGAGAAAAGACGTTCAGTTTGCAAGTTAATTTGAAGTGAATTTGGGCATTCCGGTGAGTAAATTGCACTCGACAAGTTTGCATGAAACTGTTTTACCTTGTCTACATGTATTAATCTCTTAGAATAAAATTAGCTTTTCTGAAAATTGTTCAATCACAAGTTCTTCCTGATTTCATTAATAACTTTGTGAAACTGGTGGTGGTTTGTTTGGTACCAGTTTTATTGCATCCCAGTCAGCTGGTTCACCACTCTGTTTGACTGTCCTTCCATGAACTGTTATCCATGCTGCACCAGCCATTTCTGCTTGCTTGCACAGTTCTACTGTTTTTCTAAATGCAATGAATAAATTGAAAAAAAAAGTTATACTGTTTTTCTGAAACAACTTTGATGAGAAATTAACAAAAAAGTTAATTGTGATTGAAAATTGAATCTTGAACTTCAGGAATTTATTCCAATCAATATCTTTCAAAGCAACAAATTTAACCCTTAAATGTCCATCACCAATATGTGTATTGTCCCTACAGTACTCACATACTTCATCAGGGTCCGACAAATATTAGGCCCGGACGCCCGGGACAAGTTGAACAGAATACCGGGCAAGTGTTTTATTTCTAGAAAAAGCCCGCCGGGCCGTAGCATTTGAGTTACGAGCAATTTCGCACAATAAAATTTAGATATCCAAGTATAAAACGTTTACCTTGAGTAATTCCCATCGAAGCCTTTCGAAATGCAATGGATACGTATCACTTTTTTTACTTTTCGGTCGCCATTTTATATCTCTTCGTGAGTTTCATACCCAATACTTTCCCGTGTAAACCTCTGAAGGCGTGGCTGCTATACCCCTTATAACATGTTTTCCCGCCATATCGTGAAACAAAGTTCAAGGTATGATTGATTATAATTTATGGATAATCCTGCGACACTGTTTGTACTCCAGGTACGACGAAGCAAAAGGCAAAATGTCTTGAATACAACAAGGAATATGATGGGAACAAACGCAGATGGGTGTTCCAACAGATTTTCGTGGCTGACAATAGACACAACACACGGTGTCATGAAGTGCAAAATATGCTATGCGTGGTGAAATGTTTCGGACCCAAAGAGCCCACAGGTAATGGGAAGCAACAAATTTCGAAAGGATCCCCTTTATGCCCATGCTAAGAGTGCGAATCACATTGCCTGTGTGATGAAAAATGACTGCATGAACTGATTTTGCTACAGTTCAATGAATTGCTTTTCCTCTACCATTATTGACTGGGACAACTAGCTCATTCAGCTGGGCAAGTGATTTTGACATGCCACTAGCCCAGGGACAAGTTTTGTCAAAAATATTTGTCGGACCCTGTTCATATGTTATCTGTAGGGAGAATTTGCATAAACATTAACTCAACTGATCCAGTGGCGACCATTTCCTGTATTCTCACACCCCGTATGCTTGGTGAACCAGTAACTAGTTCATTCATCAAGCATACAGGTTTGTGATATGGTATAGAAAAGTTGTATGGAAATAATAAACATTCTGTTTTTGTTTAGCATTGAGACTATCAAACAAAACCTATCACACCAACCATTTTCAAAGGTACAGTAATAAGAAAATATCTGAAGGACTAATTTCTTTTTTTGGTAGAATTAAATTTTTTTTTATCAAAAGCAATTTGCTAAAGCATAAACATGGAAAAATATGAACTTAATTTACAAAAGTTACAGTAGTTTACCTGATATTTTCATGAATTCTGATTTTGATTGACACTGGTAGTCCAGGCACTCGAGACACAGTTTGTCTTACAATGTCCTTAATCAGTTCTGGGTGACTGATTAACTTTGCACCATATCCCTCTTGCATGGCCCACCTACAAGTAGAAAACAAACAAAACATACCCTGGTTGTCAGAAAATTCTCCATTGGTCTCAATTGCTGACCGGTTGGTTGGTTGGCGCAGTTGGTAGAGCACCGGACTGCTGTGCGGGAGGTCGGGGGTTCAAACGTTGCCCAGACCAACACTCAGGGTCTTTAAATAACTGAGGAGAGAGTGCTACCTTTGTAATGAGATCTGCAAATGGTTAAACTTTATAGTCTTCTCAGATAAGGACGATAAAGTGGAGGTCCCTTCTCACAGTACAGGTGTGGGATGGTAAAGAACCCACACACTGACCGGAGAGTAGGGAGAGTAGGGGACAAAAATACCAAGAAAGGTTTGGAAATGCCAATAAACAGGTTGAGAGCAAGCAGTATGCCACAACCCATTAGGATAAAAATTGGTTTTGCTAGTATTAACTTATTATTGGACACCCACATAGTAGGAGCGTGACCGCCGACCGGTTGGCTAAGTTGGTAGAGTGCCAGACTACTGTGCGGTAGGTCGGGGGTTCAAGTCCCAGCCAGACCAACACTCAAGGTCTTTAAATAACTGAGGAGAAAGTGCTTCCCTTGCAATGACATCTGCAAATGGTTAGACTTTTCTAGTCTTCTCGGATAAGGACGATAAAACCAGAGGTCCCATCTCACAACTCTTCACTATTAACTCTGTGGGACATTAAAGAACCACTAGGGACGTAACAAACCCTGGCTGTGACCACCCCTAGTGCTTGCCTTGGGGCATTTATGATTTCTCTCATTGACTGTACACTGCACCTTGCAGTCTCGCAACAAGTCCCCAAAAAAGTGTTGAAAAACCCGTGGGGAAGACTAATAATAATGTATTGCATTGTATTGATTCGTTTCAACAGTCAAGTATGATTACCAACCAAATTGGACAATGCAAAGTCCTGTTACCGATTACTTGTATCTAACGCAAAATCCAAGAAAGAAATACGACAAAAACTGAAAAAGAAAGGACGGCAGTTTTCCAAGCATTAAAAGAAGAATGCATTTAAGTGCATCTTGCTACATGCACTCATGTTGATGCATACAGCATATTTTTTTTATAATATCCAGTTACTTAAGAATGACAGTGAGAACCAATCAGACTCGAGAATTTTGTTACAGTTACAGTGTACCGGTATGTCTATGATTAAAACAAAAATTTAACATTTTATTGAAATCACCTTTGGGGACACCCACAATTAAGGTCAACACCATCAACAAACCTGATGGAAAAAATGCACAATCATTGTTATTATTTGACGACTATATTTCTATAAAACACATTGAAAATTTGACAATTGCCACCAGCCAGCCTGAAATAATAACTATTATACCCACAAAAAAATACTGTGCCCAAGACCTAAGCACAACCAACATGTGCCTGAGGCAGCCATATAATGTTTCATACTATTTGTATAGGAAATTGAGTACAATTTGTGAATAATATTGGTACAATTGATTTAGCAATAAACAAAGATTTAATCAATTCAGAAGTGCAGTATGAAAGAAGGGGAAGGGTCATGTGGGCTTGATCTGCAGAAGGTCATCTGTCCATTTCATACAGGTCATCTGATATTAAGCGATGGTGCAATTTTGCACAATTCCTGTTAAATTGCATGCGATCACATCCATAAATAAATGCCTTATCTGAACAAATTCTGCTTCTGCACTTACTTTCAAGACAATTTACCTTTGAAAAAGCCTAAGAAACATTCTGAAACCACCAATTTCACAAACAATCCAAGTTCAAGGTTATCATTATCCCTGAGGTGTCCAGTTGTGGTGTCCAATCTACCCTGAAAATATTGCACAATTTCTGATTTTTTATCACACCCTATCAGATGGCCTGTTCATAGATTGAGGTTGTTTTGGTTTATGGAAGGTCTTTTTCTCAAAGGTGTCCACTTGCGAGAGGTGTAAGCCCATGGAAGGCTGTTCAGTTGTTATGAAAAGGAAAAAGAAATGAATAAATTAAAATGAACGGGCATGTTAACTTACGGGGCAACAATTTCTGCTGCATTGGCAAAATCTCTGGAGTTCTTGGCAGCAAACTGAACAACTAAAGGACGATCTCCTATAAATACATGTAATACCAAATATAATATTTGTAAGAGCAGAATGGTACTTAAAGATGTGAATTATCATGGTCCATAAATGATATAATTATCATGGCTGATAAAAATAGATCTTTTTACCAGGTAACTGTATGGTTTGAACCCATATCATACCTCACTATATATAAAAATAATTTACAAATTGCAAATAATTTTATTAACATGTCCCAGGTTCAACTCTCGGTCTCAGAGTCATAAGTGGGCTGAGTTTGTTGGTTCTCTACTCTGCTCAGAGAGGTTTTCCTCTGGTGATCCAGTTTTGCCTTCTCCTCAAAAACCAACATTTGAATCGATTTTAGTCGATTTAGAGTTCATTAATATTGATTTACAGTCTCCCCAATTAGTAGAGCACTGTACTACTGTATATTGGTATAAATCTACTAGTGTTCTATCATGAATGCCAGTCTCTGATTGGCTATGCTACTCACCATCTATTCTGTGATAGATAGTGAGTACATTTTCAAAGGGTCTGAGGGCAGACTTTAGATAATTTACTTGTTTAGTTTTGAACAACTTGTAGATTTATACTAAAATAATTAGATTATTCACTCTTGATTTCTACATGCAATAGAAATTTTGAGCTCATAATCTATCGTTATTAATATAAAATAGCATAAATTTAATACAAAAACAACAGAGATTGTTTTTGCAACCATTAAAACGTTTACTCTACTGTAGCTCAATATGTATTCAATTTATTATACTAGCAATCTAGTCACTTGTGTTTCCTTTCAAGGAAATAAAGATGTAAACAACAGACCCCAGAACACTTTAATTTATCACAATCCAATACTGTGAAAAAAAATCAAATCTGCATTTCACCTGAATTAGAAATAAATTCCATGTCTCTGGCTTTAATGGACTGTACAAATGAATCAGAAATTATCATTGGGGTGTATACCAAATCACATCCATACCTGTTAAATATAAATTCAATAAATCAGATCAAAGATCACTTTGATAATTTACAAGTAGAAAAAGAAAAGCTTCGCTCTGACGAAGGGCTAGCGCTCGAAACATCAGCTTTTAGAATCCCTGTACGGTGGTCAATTTACATTTATCAACTCTGTTGATAATACCAAGTAATACTTCCCCACTGACGCAGCACCACAGTTTCTTTAGAAACTACCCCCTTTATACATATAAAAGAGAATTGCAACCACATAGCACCTTCAATACAGTCAAGCACTCTTGGAACATTGGTCGACAATGATTGTATGAGCCATTTCACCTGCATGACAACACTCCATGGAAGGGGGGTGTCTTCCCCTGCATGAAGCGGCGTGCCACTGGCTAGGGTATATAATTATATATATTTCAAGCGGTTCTGTCCTAATCACAGCTATCCTCACAACTGCAATGTTCAATAACATCCTTAGTACTGCTGTCCAATGCATAATTTTCTGATTTTTACATAATCATGGTTGTATCTTTCTGATTATGTTTGCATCATGCACTGTACATGTACAATGTAATTTAATTTACCTTCTTACTAGTGTCCTAAATGGAAGCCTGCAACGTTACACACAAAACAGATCATGACAAATGTATGATTCTAAAATTTCAAAAAGTGCACTAAAAGTGCCTTACTAGTAATGACCAGTACCAACTAAAAAGATCAAAACAAAAAACACAGACTCTGATATTTTTACTCAGCCCCAAATTTTTCCCAAGTGCAGTTGCTCCAGGTTTCACATAACCTGGATTTTCTCTTAGCAGAGCTCTCAAGTGTCCCACACTGAGCGTGAGACTTACGCAAATGAATGCAAGCGTACACTGTCATGCTGAAACTATTAAACAGTTCATTTTTACGTAGAAAATTGCTCCTTTAGTTAAGTAACTACCTAACAAACCATCATTCTGGAAATAATTCACTCAATGTTCCCTTTGCACAGTGTCAAATGTTTTCCAAAAGTGGAAATTCAGCTCAGAATAAAGGAAAACATGTCTCTACTACTTCAATTTTTCAAACTTTTCTAAGACAGTATACCCCAGCATTGCAACTGCAGACCATGAGTAAAATACAGTGGAAGTAACGTCACAAGATACACTGTATACCACAGGGGCCTCATAACAGTTAGTCTATTTGGGGATTGTCACAGAATGCTCTCTCCCAAAACAAGGTGAGGGCTGCAAAGGAGATCATATACCATCCAACTCAGATGTCCGTGGACAAGGGCTTTTTTCAGCCCACTTCACTGATTGTTGGTTTCAGTCTGTGGTTAAAAAAAATTCTGCTCAAGTGATAACATTTTTGCAGCTCTGTGGTTTGCAAAAAAAATACAAATGAAATGTAAGACAAGGAAATTTAATATCAACAGACAGTTTGGCATGACGTGATCACTATTTTAGAAACTGCAGAGCAGCATTAATGTGTTCACGTGACCAGCTGAATTTTTGAACCACAGAACGAAACCAGCGATATGTGAAATGGGCTGAAAAAAGGCCCTCATCCACAGACATGGATAGTATCAATAATTATCTTAGACAAATAAAATTCTTACCATTATTTTATTCATGTAGTGGCCATTTTCAATAAACATTCTGAATCTGCTCTGAACTTGGCACTGAACCATTTGGAGATTTTCAGTGCACAGACGGATGTTCAAATACTTGACCTAGGGTAGACATTTTGTATAGTTTTCATGACTCACAGTTTCAGCGCTGACTGTTAGTATAGGAAATTGCACTACCTTAAGTATAATTCATGATTAATAGGTATGAGTGATTTTGAAAGTTCTCAAAATTGCATGAGCCTTTAGGCGAGTGCAATTTGAGAACTTTCAAAATCATGACTATGTATTTATCACGAATTGTACGAGAAGGTTGTGCGATTTTTTATTTATAGTTCACTCAGCAAAACTACAAATTGTATGAAGTCGCACAACTCGTAAATTATTGCATATTTTAATAAATTAGTCCAACAAATCATTCCAGTAAATGGTATCTTCGGTTTATGTGCCTGTTCATCCAGTTTCAACCATCAAAACATTCAAATTTGCGACGTTTGGCTGTTCTCACGCACTGTTGCCATGGAAACTTAATAGGTACTCCTGCCGAGCACTATTTGGCATTAAAATTATTGTACTGCTCTAGACCAATCAGAATTGAGTAATTTTGTTGAGTGCACTATAAACTCCATAATCACGGACCAGAACACCATGAATGTTTGAAAGAGATCCTCTCAATTATAGACGATCTACACTGTACATGGTTGCCCGAAAGACATAATTATCATGGATATTCCTGCTTTGTCCATAGACTGGCGTAGTTTGAGCAGAATGAAGCAAGGGAAACTTCCCTCGTGATTGCGACTCTTCATTATTTTTTCACGTTAACTCCAATCTGCATTTTACCCCTGGTCTGCAGTCCTCATTTAATTTTAACCGTAGCCTTTAGCTTCCTTTTACCCCTGGAATGCAGTCTGCAGTCTGCCTTATACATTGACCGGCATCGCAATAGACGGCTACGCCGTCAAGAATCTCACTCTTTGGCAACAAATCAATTGGAGAATTCTGTCCTAGAGAGAGTCTGAGCTCTCGTGTCGTTATATAAAATACCAGACCCCTACAGACATAACAAGAAGCTTCGTTGGATTAATTCTAACTAGAAGCTGTTTTGCTTACTTTGAATACCTAACCATTGGTGCACATATGCGTACTACTATTCTCTCCTGAAAGAGTTCCAAAGGTTTTTTAAACTTGAACAGATCGTCTTCTTCATCGATTCCTTCGTCTGGATCTACCATGATGAATGTTTCCCAGAATGCTTTTCGAAAATTACAAATTCCCGCCATACTTAAGGGAGCTATCGGTTTTTGTTACTCCGCTGATCAAATAAATTAAGGGCTCTGAATTCGGAATGCGCAGATCGAGACACGAATTTTCTCACTTTGCGCACTTCCTCCGAGTTTGGGTACCAACCAACCGTACAGTCCGTACAGCAAGCGGAACATTTCGAAGCTTTCAGATTAGAAGCTAGTATGGCTGACCTTCCTTCCGGATATTATCGGACAGAGCTAAACAGAACCGTCTGGGAAGTGCCTGAGAAATATCAAGACCTCAGTCCGATCGGTACTGGTGCATATGGACAAGTATGGTAAGTCGTTTGATCTGCAGTAGAGTTTCTGATTTTCAAACTTTGTACCATACACACGCAACCCCTACTCACCTACATGTAGATGGACATCTTTTCTAAGTCAACACTACCTAATCAACGTCACCCACTACCAAGAGAACAGTAGATCCCCCTTCTACAGTGTGAGTCAGGCTCGTGAAAGTGTACTTTGAATAGTTCGCGCAGTGAGCTTATAGATCTCGGTTAATTTCGCTTCACTTTGATTTTCTACTAGTTCAGCATAGCATGTGAACATTTCTTTCAAAACTTTTGCTATGCTAAATAGGAGTCTTGTAAGTGAAATTTCTCCGACGCCGGTTGGCAGCTTGATGAACTGTCATTGGCGTAAACAGCTGTTAAGTGCACCGAGCACTGATGTACAAACGTACGTACATTGACTCACAACAACTGTCGGTGTTTCGCTATTGTCTTAAATAAAATTCTCGATAAATCTCACACCTTTGCTTAGTTGCATGTTTTGTGAAGCTCTTCTGATATACCTGCAAAAAATATTTATTATTAGTCTGTAAATGCACATTGTATAAATTTTTAATTAAATTTAAGCTTAACTGACATTTTCCTCTTGGGTAGCTTGCGTGTGTTATCAATATAAGGAAAGATTTCTACGCACCCCTATACATTAATTACACATGCATCACTGTCATACTAACCCTGTTACAAAAGTGAATAGAGTTTGAGTCACAAAATGTATGCATAATAATATTAATCTGGAGCTGTGCGGAAATCTTGCCCAATATGATATTCAGCGTGCAGGTGAAGCTGTTGAGATGGATGTTGTGAAGTGGAACTTGTTGTTCCTCGTTGTACTTTCTCTTGTAAACCATGTCATTTAGTTAAAACCCCGACCTTGCATGTACATGTATGCATGTATCTATAAGTCATGATTTGATTTTGATCATGGTTCAAACAAATACATATACAGTACATGTAACAGTCTTATCACATGAAAGGGTTGTGTTTAACAAATCTCCACATCATTACCGTAGAAACTATATGAAATAAGTGGGGAGCAGAGTTGGCACAGTGGTGAGAGTGCTCGTCTTCCACCAATGTGTCCTGGGTTCTATTCCCGGACTCAGCGTCATAAGTGGACTGAGTTTGCTGGTTCTCTACTCTGCTCCGAGAGGTTTTTCTCTGGCTACTCCAGTTTTCCCCTCTCCTCAAAAACCAACATTTAATTTAATTTAGAGTTTATTTGATTTACAGTCTCCCCAATTAGTAGAGCACTTGTGTTCAGCTGGAATGATTAATTTGAGACTTAAATAAAGTTGTTATTATTATTATTATTATTATCATTATTATTATGAAGAACAGTATGGGGAATATGACATTGTGTGCTGATATTATGGTTTAAAGTGTTGTCATTAAGCTGTTTCATGCTCAAACACAGACTAGCATTATACATTGTAGCACACAGAAGAAACCTTGTCTAGTCATGTGCCAGTTGTTTCATAGCCAGGGGCTTCAATAATTTTTGACATACATGTAGCTACACAAGCTAGCTAAAGTAAAGCCATGGCTACACTAGCGATTTTTTGCTTGCGATGGTGATGCGATTTTTTCTGAAAATTGTTGCGTCACCAGCGCGCAGTGGTGGCTACACGAGTGACAAAGTTCGTGATTTTGTTGTGAAAAGTTCAACTCATTGAATTTCTTGCAATTTTTTTTCTGCAACTTTTTAGCTGTTGCCATCACAACACTGCACGAGGGTGGCTATACCTGTGATTTTCAGTGCACGCTGGCAATGCTTCAAATTTAGAAAAAATCGCATCACCATTGCAGGCAAAAAAATCACTTGTGTAACTAGGGCTTAAGCAGCAACCTGATTATTTTTTTTTAAATCATTTTAGTGAAATCTAGTAGGCGACGGTGAGAGGTAAATTCTGACAAAGTAGGTTGCAGTTTTTTCTGATTGCGGCTTCTAATGAAACCCCTGCATAGCTGTCAACATCATTTTATCATCAGCTTAAGTCAGTGTGACATTATCTTCCAGAATTTCCTATACAGTTCTGAGGTGGTAAATTTGAATTATAAATTATAATAATTTGATTACATGTTCATTTCAGGTACAGCCTGTACCAATTGATACATGGCATAATTGTCTGTTATTATTTTTAAGCTACAGCATGTTTGCCAGTTACCTCACAAGAACTTCAAATTTTTCTTTGCTAATTGGTGCCCAGTGGCTGCCGATGACTTACCTTTTGCCTTTGGGTGACAAGGAAGTCTTAGTTTCTGCAGGAAACTTCAATGCTGAACAGCCTAGATTTCAAAGGTCCAAAGCATTTGGGCTCCTTAAA
This sequence comes from Galaxea fascicularis, assembly GCA_948470475.1. Taxonomy (NCBI): domain Eukaryota; kingdom Metazoa; phylum Cnidaria; class Anthozoa; order Scleractinia; family Euphylliidae; genus Galaxea; species Galaxea fascicularis. Next base: position 8,324,246 of record OX419346.1, read on the forward strand.
ATTTTTACTCAGCACAATGTTGGTTGAAATGTGATTGACTGGGCAAGCGCACAAATCCCATTCTAATGAGTGTTAAGGTGGTGAGGCTGATTGAAATGTCAACATTGTGAGCAGAAGTCATCATTAAAGTCTGTGTTCCGGACATCATGAATATTGTTATCTTTTACAATGCATTAAAGTGTTCCTGATTGTGTTTGACCCATAGTTCAGCTTTGAACACAGCTACTAGTGAGCAAGTGGCAATCAAGAAACTGTCACGTCCATTCCAGACGACAATGCATGCAAAGAGATCCTTTAGAGAACTGAAACTTCTGCGGCATATGAACCATGAAAATGTAAGTGTTGCATAGCTCAATTGTTGTGTTTTTGAACTTTAATTGCAAAGTTCAATCATATGGTAGCCACTCAACATTTGTGTGTGAAAGGTCTTAGTCTAGTATATTGAAATTTGATGTTTTATTGTTTTCTCTATTTGAAGGAACACAAGGTTGGCAGGGATTTGAATAAATTTTGATCGATGTTTCTACCTTTCCATTTCTCGTGTTTGCTTGTTTTTAGCATTCTACTCTAAGGGTTGATTTGCACTTTAATACATGTACACTTTATGACCTTTGTGAACAATGTAGCAAACTGTGTAAAGCTGACTGAGTGTGATTCATGCATAACCCCAAGCACAAGAAATAGAAATCCTGTTATTTTTTTGTTTCACGTTTCCTAATGTTTGTTGTCCTTTGGTATTCCCATTGAAACTGTGGTGCTTATAGAACATTCAACCAGTTTCAGGTGTTTCTGCTACGTGACTTAGCATGTACAACTTTCTATTTTGATTTGTTTTCGTTTATCACTCACTTTAGGTTATTGGTTTACTGAATGTGTTTACTCCTGATACATCATTTGAGGAATTTCAAGATGTGTAAGTGAAATGTGTTATAAATGTTTGGTATTGATGAGATCTTTGAAATATTTCATGTACAGAAATTCCTGATTGCATTGTGGCCGGGTCAATCCTCATTTTGCAGGCCATCTGATATTACGCAACGGTGCGATTTCGCACAATTGACCTCAAATTGTATCCGATCGCACAATTTATAAAAAATCGCTTAATTCATAAAAAATGGCACAATTCTTAAAAAATAAACCATAAATAAATGCCTTTTTTGAAAAAATTCCTTGTCTGTCCTTAGTTTCAAGACGATTTACTTTCGAAAAAGCCCAAGAAACATTCTGAAACCATCGATTTTCAAAAACAATCGAAGTTCCCGGTGTTATTTTCGTTTTTTGGAGGTCCGGGGCCTGGTGCTAATTTTTTCATTTTTCAAGGATTTCCTATCGATGCAACGTAAACAATTCTTTTCTTTGAGTTAGCTTATCAGAATTGCTGTTGTAAATCCATGACATATGATCCTTCTATACTCACGTTGAAAGTACGTGGTAATCGGAAACGAGCAAAATTTTTATCAGGGAAGCATTGTTCGACAACGAAATGTAAGCTTCTTTCAGTTCTTTCGCGTCCATTGGCGGCGTCCTCATGGACAAATTTATAGTGAAAACGCCCGCTGTTCCTTCGTGTTGAACTACTGGGAAAACCAAATCGCACCTTCCTCCAAATTTAACTGCCAAAGACCGAGCAGGAAAATACGCCACCGGTACGTTCCATGTGGATGATGGACTGATGTTTTGTTCATTGTGTAACGTCGTAATCGATCATCTAAATACAAAATTGATCATTTTGTTGATCTTTACAAATGAGACTCTGGATCTAGTTATTTTCCCTCTTGACACTGGATATGGAAATGTAATTATGATTTATCAGCTATTTGTGAACTGAAGATAATGCAATGACGGGCAGGCCGGGATGCAATAGGTCCCCACCAGGGTGGTCTGGGTTCAAATTGAGGATACTAGAGTTAAGAGAATGTACCTTTTTGAGTATTCAATTTAGTTTTGGAATAAATGGGTGGCACGTCACTGGGTTGATGCAAATATGCATATACCCATGCCACTGCAAATTCCCAGTTCTTCCTTTTTTTTTTAATTAACAATTCACTACATTGGGTAAAAATGTAATCACTGGCCACTTCTCTGTTTGCAAAATATTTATACTGAGACGAAGATATCCCAGTGAATAGCCACTTTATAGCTGTTGAATGGGAGAACCTGCAATGGAAAAGCTTTGGTGATGTAAACAGCAAATACTGCAATAGAAACAAGAACATAGGCACGCAATGCGTGCTTGAGCTATTTTGTGAAGGGTGGAAAATGTTGATAAGATAGGGAGAAGTCAGAAAATGGTTGAATGGTGAGTCATTTATCTGTGGCGCTTTTGGTTTTTGCTATGGTATTGGAGAAGTACGAGCAAACTGTTTTTCATTTGATTTTTGTTTAGTTTTCTTATTTCTAAGACTGATTTTGAGTTTGATTTGTACCAATTTAATAGTCATTCATCCTACATTTTTTGAAACAACAGTTTTATTAATTCCGCGAAAACCAATATGTAATATATTTTCTATTATTTGTTCATTTTCTTTCTCCGCACTTTCGCAAACACTATATTCGTCCAGTCTCTCAAATTCCCAAAATATACAGTACAGCTCACATATATCCGAACCAAAATATACGCATAATTCGCGTCAGCCCAATATGCGCATACGCGTATTCATCGATGAACATACGCGTATGCATATACACACATGCGCGTATATACGCATACGCGTATGCCTGATTAGTATGTATGAGCTAACGTATTGTTTCTTCATTTCTTAACAGGTCATTGTTGTTTTCAATGGCTTGACAGCTTGCCACAGAGCAAGAAATAGTTTTGTTTATTTTGAATACGCGTAATACAGTGTACGCGCGTATGCCTTCAGACTAATGCACCAGTCAATTGAAACCCCCACCCCCCAGGTCCCGGGGAAGGGTGGGGGAAAATAGGGGCATCGAATCACTTTTGAACAACAAGCTGTCCCCTGGGGGTGGTGCATTTGACTGTTTTCGACCGCGGTTCCCGTCCCCACCTCGGGCAAGAGTGGAACTGGGCACTAGTACTTCACATGGAACTTCCAAGATGGCGGAAGGCGAAAGAAAGGTACGTAACAGTGGTTTGAATCCACGCATATCATGCTTTTACTTTACCATCCACTGCAATTGATATTCAATCTGAATCAAGTAATTTGTTTTCTATTGTTTGGATGTATTATTTACATTTAATTTCCATTGAAATTCAAATGGTATGCATGGGTAATGATGCGGAAAGGTCAGGTCATGAGCTGTTCTCTTCTTTGATTTCCTAGTAGTATCAGCTTTCTTGCCCCAGGGGTAGTGGCGTTTGATCTGAACTCCAGCCTCAGGGGGTAGGGATATTGATGCCTTTTGACCAGAGCCTATGTCAAATCCCCCACCCTTCCCCGGGACCTGGGGGGTGGGGGTTTCAATTGACTGGTGCATAATCTTCTTAGCAAAATGTTAGCTGAAACTAACATTTCACTCGACAGAAAATTAACTGACTGAATTTAAAAGAGAGAGTATTTTGCCGTTAAATCAAACATTTACCGTTGTTTTTTTTTTGGTCGAGTAGAACCGGCGATTCACGCTTCAACAATCCCATCTTCATGCAGCAAACACAACCGAAAGATAACTTTTCTTTGACGCGAAGTAAAATAACAAAATTTGAGCGGCGCACCATACAACCTGTAGGAACTTCAATAAACAATTCTTTCGTCGGGGAAAAAGTATTTTACCATTTGAATGAACGGTTTGAGTCAAATATAACCGGAGATACATGTATCATTTTCTTCGGAACGCTTCAAACATCTCGCAACCGACTCGCCGTCGTATGCCGAATCAAAGAACTTTTCCTCGAAGAAAAAACAACTAAATATGAGCGACGCGCCAGTGAAACTTTGATAAACAATTATTTGGCGAAAGATAAAGCATTTTACCGTTTGAATGAACGGTTTGTGTCAAATATAACCGGAAATATCATTTTTTGGACAAGGTCTTCGGAACGCTTCAAACAAGAAACATCTCGCAAGCGACTTGCCGACGCGTGGCTAAATACAGAACTTTTCCTTGAAGAAAATAGTTACTAAACGTGAGCAGCGCGCCAAAGAAACTTTGATAAACAATTCTATCGTCAGGGGAAGAGTATTTTACCGTTTGAATGAACGGTTTGAGTCAAATATAACCGGAGATACCCTTTTTTTAACAAGGTCTTCGGAACGCTTCAAACAATAATCATCTCACAAGCAACTTGCCGACGCATGGCTTAACACAAAACTTTTCCTTGAAGAAAAAAATAACTAAACGTGAGCAGCGCGCCATAGAAACTTTGATAAACAATCCTTTGGCCAGGGAAAGAGCATTTTACCGTTTTAATAAACGATTTGTGTCAAACATAACCGGAGATATCATTTTTTCGGCAAGGTCTTCGGAACGCTTGAGACAATGAACATCTCACAATGGACGTATACAAAACATGGACCCCCGGTCCATGGACCACCCTTGTGGACCCGGTCCATGGACCACCCTGTGGACCCGGTCCATGGACCACCCCTAATTTTTTAGCTGAATTTTACTAAAATTCTAAAAGCTCGATATAAAAATAACAAGGTATGTTTAGTGTGAGAACAGTGTTTCAAATCCATCGAGTGAAGTGCGCAGACTATGATAATTATCGCTTGCAAGGTAGTAATCTTAGAATACACATGAAAATACAATAATCTTCCTGACAAAGCCGTTCATTATTCTGTTTAGTTTCCACATCAACAATTAAAGTAACAAGTGCAACAACAAACTACAAGCTGCTTGTGTATATAACAGACGCTTAACTTGTTTATTTTGTATTTACACTTTACTTTCTCAACTGATTTGCTAGCACTGCGCACCACCTCACTGAAAGCAAAATGTGCCCATCAAGTGGTGAAAACTATAATTTTCTTTAGTCAAATTCCGTAGAGGTGAAAGAAATAAAACTATAATTGACATGATTCAGTAACAGAACGTAAACTCGTTCATCAAAATGCTTCAATCGTATTAAATTGTTTAGTACCTGTCGGAGTCAGAGCTCGCCAAGTCTCCATAAATATCTAACGAACAAAACATGCAAATATGATCGTTAATGGCGGTCAGGAAACAGAATAACATTACTAAAATAAAAAAGAAACACTTCAGCGATCTTCTCACCTTCCACGTGTTTGTTGACCTTCAAAAATTAGGGGTGGTCCATGGACCGGGTCCACAGGGTGGTCCATGGACCGGGTCCACAAGGGTGGTCCATGGACCGGGGGTCCATGTTTTGTATACGTCCTCTCACAATCGACTTCAGCCGACGCGTGCCGACACACAGAACTTTTCCTTAATGAAAAAAATAACTAAACGTTAGCAGCGCGCCATAGATACTTTGATAAACAATTCTTTGACTAAAGAAGGATTATTTCACCGTTTAAATGAACGATTTGTGCCGAGCAAAACTGGAGATATCATTTTTTTGACGAGAGAGTAGAAACTAATGAAGTCAGTAAACCGTCGCGTGCCGAATCACAAACCACTCGATTCGTTAAAAGTAAAAAAAGAATACTTTGCAAACAACCGCCGACGCGAGCCGAAACACATATTAACTTGAAGAAATTAACTTGAGTAGCGCGCTACAGCAACTTTTTGATAAACAATCCATTTTTTCGACCAGGATCTTCAGAACGCTTAGTTCAGACAATAAACATTTCGCGAACGACTTGCCGACACGTGCCGAAACACAGATATTTATTTGTAAAAACATAAAGTTCACGTGTTAAAATAGGGCGTTCAAGCGACTGTTTCAATTTTCTTCTCATGTTTGGTAGTTTAAGATCATTAAGTGTTAATAAACGGTAGTTCGTCGGTGAATTTGCGAAGTGATCGAAAACTAGAAATATGATAGCTTTCATTGATCGGCAGGACGTCTTTAACAATATGCAAATTTCGCCTTGAACCTTTTTCATTTCCAGAAATATAATGTCCTTTGTTTGACTAATAATGCTTCACATAAAGAAACTTATGAAAATGCATAACAAAGAGGCATATAAGCGCGTATATACGCGCATATCTCCGCGTATATACGCGCATTGTGCGCGTATTGACATAAGCGTATACGCAAAATACGCTCGTATGATACGCGTATGCGAAGTTCGGATATATGTGAGCTGTACTGTACGTACACGTGCTGAAACAGTTCCAGGACCACATGAAGAAGTATTCGCAAACAAACGAACCACCAAATACACCGTAATAAATTACAACACCAGCAAAAACAAATCAACGTTGAACAAATAGTACTGATAATGAATATAGATGTAATTGCCATAATTCATCAATTTCTGATTTTCAAGTGCTTTGTACTTTTTACTTCGGACAGCAAAAATAGCCTGACCTAAACAAACGGTCTTATTTTAGTGTTGGGCCTCTTGCTGATAACGTCTGTGTACAGCAAGCAGATGAGCGTAACACCGCGTTATATCCCATAATAAGGGAAATATTAAACTTACCGACTCGAAAACAAACCACCAATAAATTTCAAAATAAGCTCCTCCGAATTAAGAGCGTCATCAGTTGTACAGTATTAAAAAACGCGATCAACAGACAAACAACGGATCGAAATCCGCCAATGAGAAGAAGAGAAAATTGAAGTTGAGAAAAGTAACCAATAACCAAAAACGGTTAAAAGTGACCAATCATTGTAACAGAAAATAAATTCAATTAGATGTTGTTGTAAACAAGTTGAATTGACCACGTGCAAATCTTGTGATTGATCAAAGGTCATGTTGGATGCACTGACCGATCAAAGTTCGGAGTCGCATTTAACCAACAGCGCTGCCTTATTCATGTGGGAATTAACCAACGAACTTGCTATTACAAAACGTATGCACGTGATAGATCAAAGTTGAAAATCGCATTTGATAAACAGGGCTGTATGTCTTGGTGCCTGTTTACACGTGAGAAACAAGAGTAATCCATTTGACAAATGAAATTGCTCACTATCCGAAATCACAATTTTCATTGTTTAACATAAAAACGGCTTCACTTCAAGGGGAACAAATATCCAGATTAAGGATTCCCTTCCATAGCATTTTTCTTCCGTACAAATATCACTTGTGGAAACAGCCACTTCTGATTAGACTAATATTTATAGTTTTCAAATCCATCAAACATATGTTTATTTTCGTCACACAATGATCTTCCAGTTTTAACAATGTTCTTGCAGTTTTGACAAAATTAGCAAAGGAACAAAAAAACACAAGAAAAATTACAAAACTAAGCACTCATCCACTTTGAAACGAAATCTGATTTGCTCCCCGAGTAGGAACCGCTCAACCAAATTACCTTGATGCTGAATCAATTACGACTAGCATCATTCGTTTAATGTTTTTGCCGCTTTTCACTGCCTGCATTTTTCCGATAATCAGAGCATTCAGTCAGTTCAGTGGCAAATAGTAATATATGATTTAAAGAACACCTCTTGATCTCAGAACGGCATTTCTTCCCCCGCTAGGTTTCCCGCGGTCACACTACGGGTTGTTTGAATAACTCGACGTTTCAATTCTCAAAAACTAAATTTCATTGTTTTTAACCCTTAAAAATTCTCCTCAGAAGTGGTCGAGTGCCACTAACATAGTTCTACTTTCGTTTTCATCGGGATGACCAAATTCAAAGATGCTGAAAAATCATTGAAGGACTTTCTAGGAGGCGCAGGTTGTGTATCGCACGCAATTCAAAATAGTAAAGACACTTCCCTCGAAAACGTCAGACGTCAGGCTTTTCATTACACAGTAACTTAGCGCTGATTGGCTCTGTAGTAATTTTTACGTGGACTCCGGCTGATCTTTGCCAACAATGGGAAAGGAATCTGCTGCTCGTTTCAGCAGACGTTCATTGGGGAGGAAAGATTGCGTGACGAACCAAAAGAGCGTCTGCGAAGGAGACTAAACACATGGTTGTTATAACCAACAAACCGTGGCCGTAAACTTGAAATACTTTCGTCCCCACCTTACTACCTTCATCATCCATCGAAACAGCACAACTCATACTTCATTCTAATCTGACTCCAGTATCTCACGCCTATTGATGTCATTCACGCATGCATTAAATATACAAACCCTATTCTCTGGAAAGACTACCATAATGGTGGTACCCCTTGGCGTGATAGTAATAAATACATCACGCAACATGTCATGGATGACGCGTGACATTCCACGCTGATGTTCCTTTGAGCGTAATCGACACGCATGTGTAACTTAGTCTCAGTGCTGACCATCACTGACCACATGCTTTCAAAAACACCTTTAAAACAGGGAATTAGATTGGTCGCTGGCTGAAACAATGCCATCTAAAGAAACCTTTATTTCATTGGTTCAAGGCAGAACCACCCGACCACGGAAGAATTTCTTGAGCTTCATGCTGACATAGAGCGATTTTGTTCACACAAAATAGCTCAAAAATGTACCAACTTTGAGCCAAGGTGGTGCATCATACCTCAGTTTGGTATATAATTATGTGTCATAATTATATTTTTATCCCAATTCACTCATAATTGCTTTTTTTGTTCCCTTATGGAAAAAAAATCGCAGTTAGAGCAGCACAAAAGTGGTTTTCTTTCTCAGAATCCTAGTAAAACAAGCTTAAAATAGTTGAGGAAAAAATCGCATAATTTGCATAATTTACCGCATAATAGTCCTTTCTTATCGCACAATCTATGCTGAAAATATCGCACAATTCCTGATTTTTCATCGCACCCTATCAGATGGCCTGATTTTGCAGTATACTGTAAAGTGGACATTGCATAAATTCTCTATACTAGTTATATTTATTTTAATGATTATAAATTGAAACAAAATACTACTGGTATGCAATTATTGTAAATTCCTTTTTATGTCATTTTCTCATACTTCCCACAACAAAATGCCTGAACTTTATTTGCAAACCAGCAGATAATGCATTTGCAGTGATGACACAAAACAAATATTCCTTGATCAGCAATGTCTGTCCGGACCTTTACTGTTTATCCATCTGAATTTTTTTTTATCTTCCCTATCCATATCTAATTCTTACAATGTTTCTTGGTTGCATTCTAAATAACAGATATATGGTGACAGCTTTGATGGGAGCTGATCTAAACAGCATCCTAAAATGTCAGAAGCTTACTGATGAACATGTTCAGTTTCTTGTCTATCAGATATTACGAGGCCTAAAGGTAGGCTCAGAATTATTGTAACGGACCACTTTGAAGATGTCACGCAAAATAACAATTTTTCGTATTTTCATACAAACAAAAAACAACCTCCATAGATAGATTTATCATGCCAAATTTAGTAAATACATGTATGCGAGGTTTCATAAGAAATCTGTTGCAAACTTGAGGATATATGAGACACCAAACTTGCTAATTTTTTCACAGAAATGTATGGCAGGGGGCAAGTGGTTGCCCACTTCCCAAGTTAATAGCTTTTTTCCCATCCGTTCTGTTTATCTGTATTACATGTATCTTCTGTTAGTCCTGTAGTATCTTGATGATCATTTGGTTGTTTTTGTGATCATATGTTGCAGTTAAAAATTAAATTCGGGTAAAAAAATTTTTAACTTAAGTTAAAATTCAATTTCCTTTGTCTCCTACCCCTAATTTTGAATAATTAGGCTTACTGTACATGTAGGAGACAAAGGGATTTAATAGTCAACCTAGGTTTAAAATTTCTACCTCAATTTAATTTTTACCTGCGACACATACATTTTCATGGTTGGGCATTACAAACAGCAGAATGTACAAATTGTTTAACAGGATCAAGCAAGCAAGTGAGCAATAAGTTGAAATCAGCCTCGCGCCTTCAACTCGGAAAATAATGGCATGCACTGTGGCCATTTTTCAAGTTAAGGAGCAGGTTAACAGATTAAAAGGGTTGATATTGAATTGTGGTATAGATACACACAACCTTAATGGTGTTTTAAAGGAACAGGCTAAATTGTGGCATGAAAATAATGTATACTCCATCAATTTTGTAAGTTAGTTAACATAAGTAGCTGAAAAGGAGTTGAACAGTGGTTTGTCCTGTTTCCATGGGCAGAAAGCTATCAGCTGGTGATGAACCTCAAACTCTGTGTTTTTCATTGCAGTATATTCATTCAGCTGGTGTCATTCACAGGGTGAGGGATTTTATATGCTTACTATACCATTAGTACTTGGTGTTCTCACTCCTGTGTTGATTGGTGTTGCACACTTAACTTTGCCATTGCATGGTGCAAAAGTCATTTAAGTGAAATTTTTTTGCTTATTTTTGGATGACTCCACTGAGGGAAATCAATTACATGTAATAATTTTGCACAGTGCTTTTGGTAAGAGGTCATTATCATTGAGGACATTGCAAATCAAAATGACTAAGATCTCTCATGAAGAAACCACAAATTACTAGTGAAAAATTACTTACAGATGAACATGTGCATGTTTGTTGTTCGTGCTTGTTGATTAAATTTTGCCACGTCTATCAATACACGAAAGTTGAATGGTCCTATTTTCTGTTTACTCTAATGTTTCAGCAATGATTTGACCATTGGAGTTTGCAAATGATCGTACTTGTGATTACTTTATATGCGGCAACTATTTTCAGTACTGTACTGTAGCAGCTCTCGTAAGGCTCTAAATTTCATTGGCAGGCATAGTGTAGCACCTCTGTTGTTTTAGGGATAGGGTCCATTGTTTGTTCTTTTGTTCACCAGAAGGGTAGCAAGCCAATCTCGCAAGACCTTACGAGAGCTGCTACATGCATTATTTTTTACAACTTAATGATCTAATATTGTTTTATTCATTCATATTTCAGGATCTAAAACCAAGCAACATAGCTGTGAATGAAGACTGCGAGCTTAAGGTGCTCACTTTATAACATTCGGTGAATTTATCCTGGTGGTAGATCAGGATGGATCATCCGTCTGGGACAAACTCGGGCAAAGAACAGAAGCACCCAACGACAAGTTTAGGTTTTCGGCCTCGATCAAAGAGTGCACTCGGCTTTTCGTAGCTGAAACATAACCTAAAAGGTTCACAATGGGGAAATAATAGCCCCTGTCGTTTTCGGAAGGGTCATATTTGCTGTTTCTGGCAGTCAAAAACGTCAGCTAACAATTTCGGAAGGCAAATAGTTTCCTAGAAAGTTCGTGGAAAAGTCACCTTTTAGCTAGCAGTTTCTCAAAGGAACTGAGATTTTGTCCCCTAAAATTTTCGGGCAACTGAAATTTCAGCTAAGAAATCCGAGCAGATCAAATTCGTCTAGATAATGAAAACATAACTTTAAACAGGCTATACAGGCTATAAACACTGTGCGGTACTTAAACATGCCTTTTTACAGCTTTTGTTTGATTCGGTTCTTTTGGTGCCCCTGAAAGAAAGGTATAAAATTATAAATACGCTGCGTATAGAAATCCGGGAAAACAGACGGATAATCCGTCCAGACAAATTATCCACAGTAGTTCGAAACTAAATGCAAATACAGTATGGGTTCACACAAAATGAGAATCGTAAGGGTTAACTTGTGCCGTTCTCTCTACAGAATAGTTCATACTTATCGACCAGTTTTGTCAGCTGCATTTTTGACCTGAGATGGATCCCTCTTTTAATAGAGTGCCTATATGTGTGGTAATAGTGTTATTAAATTCTAATTCCTTCATAGATTGAAAATTTGGGTCAGATATTAGTTGTGAATCCACAAAATAATAGTAATTAATCTTTTTGCTAGAGTACGATCAATTTCTCTGAGATTTTCGACCTTGCAATTATCTAGATCCTGGATTTTGGCCTCGCAAGAATGGCAGAAGAAGAAATGACAGGCTATGTAGCCACAAGATGGTACAGAGCACCAGAAATCATGCTTAACTGGATGCACTACAACCAAACAGGTTTGGTGTACTGTGACGTATGGTTCAATTTTACCTCAAGGTTTTACTCCGCGAGAAATTATTGTTAAATTGGGCTCGGTTCAAACATACTACTTCAATATGGAATTTATCTACATTACGTCTTCCCTATAAAGAAACAGAAATTTACCTTTTCAGTGATAAATAGGACGCGCAAAACCTAATCCGAGTTCAAGCTATTTCATGTATACTGGCCTTGAATACATGTGATGGCGTCACCCAAGGAAGTACTTTAAAAAGTTTCATATTGTACTGTAAAAATTCCGGACACTTTAAATTTCGGACAGTATATTTTCGAACCCTTCTTTGTCCGAAATCTTTTGCAGGTATTGTACTCTTGATAGAATAGTTTAGACCAAGCTCCTGGTTCCGATGGCACGTCACGGGTTTGCTGCCTTTGCGGGCCGCGAACGATTTCTCACTAAGAGTTTTTCCAAAGAAACCGGCATATTCTTTGCTTTCCAAACAAACCATATTCTGTTCATTCCTTTCGTTCTGCTAGCTATTAGGAGCACAAAGAACGGAATATTATACCGTTTATTTCAAAAACGGAATAGGTCGATTTTTGATTGTCTTGTCTCAACACATATAAATTTGTTATCCTGGATTATGTGAAGATATTGATCAGTTGACACGGATTTGTGGGCTTCCTGAAAACTTGCTGTTCAGCTATGCGGGATTTTATGTCCCAAAAACACGATTATCATCTACTCCAAGTGTTTTCATCCCGGAATAGTCCCAAGAATGTGCCCGTATTTAGAAGTTGGAAGTGGATGGGAAGGTAAATAATACAATCAGTCAGTCAATGTTATGATATGCTTTTACAGTGGACATATGGTCTGTTGGATGTATCATGGCTGAGCTTTTGACGTCAAAAACATTGTTTCCTGGCAATGATCATATCCTTTTCTGTGACTTAATTCAGCAAGATGATCAAATCTCACTGCTTTTTTTTAATACAGTTCCTTAGAATTTGTAGGAAGGAAAAGTACGAAAGCATTCCAGTAGTTAGACGAATCGAAAGAGGGAGTGTTCGCAGTCTAGGGCTGTTCGAGCCAACATGCACGGAAAGACTTTTTAATAGGGACCTTCAGATTTGAGTATACGAGATCGAGTACGAGTACGAATTTCTAATTTCAAACCAGTCACCTCCCCTGGACCCTCACTCTTCCTTGTTACTTACCAGTAGATCCGGGGATTGTAGAAACCGGCAAGATTGATGTCACCAGTGATCATCTCAAGCACGCGAACAGGATTTGAAAAGTCGTACTCGTACTCGATCTCGTACTCGTACTCAAATCTAAAGGTCCCTATTATCTTGTCTCAGTAAATGTGTTTATCCTTGACTGTCTGAAAATATTGATCAGTTGACACGGATAATGCAGCTGGTGGGCAAACCAGATGAGGAATTTCTTTCAAAAATAAGCAGTGATTCTGTAAGTATAGCTGGCTCGATGTTGTTTCTCCTGAATTAAGGCAATTCAAAATTGTTTAATTCTTATGGTATTCAAATGAAGACTGGTCCTCTTAGTTGTCAACGTAATAAAATGCAACTGCGTAAAGAAGTCTGAAAAAAGTCAGGACTTCAACGAGGTTTAGTATTGTGTCTGCATTATGACAAAATTTGGTCGCCGCTTTCATGGAAGCTGATCTAAACAGCATCCCCAGAAGCAAGAAGTTCACCAATGAACTTGTTCAGTTTCTTGTTTATCAGATATGTTGTGGTTCAATTTTATCCTTGGTTTGAATTTTATTTTGTTTTGTTTTATGGTATGGTATTGTGTGATGATGAGTTGGAAACAAAGGAAAATGAAATATGAAGTAACTATCAAATTTAGCCACATCGCATATTAAATTGCTTTTTGTTTCACAGGCACGAAGTTACATTCAGTCAATGCCAAACTTCGCAAAGAAGCCTTTCTCTCAAGTCTTTATCAATGCCAACCCACAGGGTAAGTGCTAGTCCCATTTCTATTCCAAACCTGGTAGATGAGAAGTAAACAATTTTTACTGTGTCAAAAGGCCGTAGCGCAATAATATCACCAATAAACTTAACTCGACTAAACTAAATAACAGTGCAATCCAGAATAAACTATTATATAAGTTTATCGTAAATTAGAATTCTCGTGTCTGACAACAGTGAAAACAGACGTAAACAAAGTAATTTCCGTTCGAGAAGCGAAAATCCCTGTTAAGATGTAACTAGTGAACCAAACTGATTCAAATGCATATTGTTTGGGTGAATTAGTTCGTAACCTGGGTTCGTTACCCGAATGAGCGATCGCAAGAGAAAGTAACCTATTCTGTTTGCGTACCCTCTAGATAGTGAAATTGGCCCAGGGTGAATTCATGGTGTGAACCGGGATCGCATGAATGGAATATGTTCGTTTCTATATGATCACAGAATCGCAATTGATGAAAGACGATTGCAGTAGGTCCAACATATATCTATCTTCTGTCTGTCGTCACTGTCCAGGTTCAGAGATGATCGCAGAACTGTCTGCGATCTGCGGCCCTGCTGTTGTTGCCTATATATTTAGTAGAAGCCTGGGGCCAACAGCCACGTGATAGTTGGTTTCGGTCACAAGCTGTGTCAACAGCGCTCCGGAATAAACGCGGAAAATGAACATATGATTATTCAGGATAAGGGCTGGTTCACACTTTGACATAAGCATAAGCATAAGAAAAATATATGTGTGAACCGGGGTTATATAAGCATAAGCATAAGCATAAACACAAGGAATGGAAGTTTTTCCATTCCTTGTGCTTATGCTTATGCTTATGCTTATGTAACCCCGGTTCACACATATATTTTTCTTATGCTTGTGTTTATGCTTATGCTTATGCTTATGCTTATGTTCTTATGTCAAAGTGTGAACCAGCCCTAAGCATTTCGCCCCACGGAAACCTGGTGCCAGTTGTACAAAGAGATAATTACTTTTTCCACTGTCTGATTTGACTCAAATCAGGCGATGTTCCGCAAGATTGTCTTTGAGCAGGATAATTGTGTTCTTATTCAACACACTGATATCAAAGCAAGGTTTACTGCGTTTACTGCAGAAAAGTTGTAAAAATCGCCATTATTCTTCGCGACACAAACTTTGATAGACGGAGCGTTTTCACTCACGTGACCAGCGACCATATTGATACAATGAAAGAAAAGAAATTATTTGCATCAAAATAGAGTTTAATTCCCAGAGTGTTAGCCTGGTACACCAATATGGCCGCCATTCCTTTGTTTTGGTGCACCAACATAGGCCCCGTTCAGACTAGGTGCCTGTGCCCGGTTCTCGGGAACGGGCACTGGTCTGAACATAGCTTATTGTTGGTGCCCGCGCACAGATCTGAGCACCGTGCCCGGGCACGGGCACTACCTCCAAGGGTAGTACTTGGGCACCGTTCCCGGGCACGGGAACTTGTCTGAACACGTTTTCATGTGTTCCCACGGTTCTTCCCGTGTTTCGTTATGATGCAGTCACAAAAATGGCAGCAATATTGCGGAGTACTCAAAAAGATAAACTGGGCACTAAGCCTTCTGCACTAGTGTGAACATCCTCGGTCCAGGGCACTGAGGTGTCTGGACAGCGTCCTTTTTAGTGCCCGGGAACGGTGCCGCGGAACGGGCACTTAGTCTGAACGGGGCCATAGACCCTATGCAAAAATGGCTGCCTTTAAATTATTCTTTTGTTCACATGCAAAATAGCCCAACTAACCTCGTTTTGGAGACAAAAATTCTAAAGAATTTGTTATCCCGAGCAAGGTTAGTTAGGCTATTTTGAATATGAACAAAAGAATAATTTAAAGGCAGCCATTTTTGCATAGGGCCTATGGCCGTCATGTGAAAACAGGGTAGTTGTTGCAGGGCTTGAAATTAAAAATACGAAAATTTAGTCGCAAGTTTGCAAATTTTAGTCGTAAAACTAAGTAACCGCATTACAATAATAGTAGACTTTCAAAAGATAAACAAAATTTTGATTTTATTACGCCAACAGCTCTCAAGACAGTTCTCGGTTATACGCAAAATTTTATGTTATACCAAGTGTGCGGATATGTCATAAGCTTACAAAATACAGTTCTCCAGTGACCAACAGTCATAGAAGGGGCGATCGTGTTTTTCATTGGCATCGTTATCATGGAGACGGCGTTAAAAAGGCAATCTCCGTTTGGTTTGTTTCTTAGTGCCACAAGTCGATTATCAGCTTCGGTGACATCTTCCGGGATGAGTGAAGTGCCGGATTCATCGCGAGGAAGGTCGCTATAACTAAGATTTGATCGCCGTTCCCTGCTGAAACGTGAACATTCTTCCCGTTTTCTTGAAAATAAACTTTCGAAAATCGCTTTCATACGACGTTCTTCAAGGGTTTAAAACCAACTGGAGTTTAATAAAAACAAAGTATGAGCCTGCAATACATATGTCTAAAGTAACCGCTGTAAATGGCGAATGATCAAGGGAATGGTGTTGTGTACGTAACATCGCAGGTCATTAACGTTACAATTCTGCCCCAAAACTTCATATTAATATAAAATATTTTGAATGAATAATAATGTTGAATAATTCCCTCGTCTTGGGGTTTATTCGACAATATTCAGTGAGCCTGAGGCGAATAATTGTTTAAGTAAAATGTCAGAGCTGAACAGAAGTTGGTAATCAGCACATTTTATTTCCGGTGTAAAAGGTCACATGTCCCTGCGGGGACCCTACCATTTTGTTTTGCTTTATATTCATCGCCTAGTGCGTAAATTGCTGGAAATTCTTTGTTCGGCTCTGAAATTATGATACTTGTATAGTTTATCCACTGGATAGTGACAAAATCGTTGCATAACGTTGGGCCTGATTAGGAGTGTTTAATCTTCACACTCCACCATTGCTCGGCACGAGGTTCTACTGTTTGTAATGTAGTGCTTTATGCACCTTTTTTGATGTGATGGTTGCCTGGCAACGGGCAAAAGGACAACTGAAAAGAAATCAGGGTTCTTGTAGCTCAGTGGTGAGAGCATCCGACCGGTGTTACGGAGGTTGTAGGTTCGATTCCTGCCTGAGACTGATATTTTTTCAGTTGTCCTTTCGCCCGTTGCCAAGCAACCAGCATATCATCTCTCTCACGGGCACGTCACACCATCACCATCATTATTAATTGCATGTCTTCCTTTCTTTTATCAGCGGTGGATTTACTTGAAAAGATGCTCGATCTGGACTCCGATAAAAGACTGACCGCTGAGCAAGCCCTGGGTCATCCTTACCTCGCAACCTATGCTGACCCTGATGACGAAGTAATTATGACTGGCATATCTCTTACATTGATGTCTTAGCTAAGCGAATTTTAATTCTGGCCTTTCCTTAGTGGAACTAAGCTAGATGAAAGTCCGTTTAGATGCAGACCTGTAGCTATTACTAAAATAGTATTCCATATGACTACACTCTTACACGTGTACTCAGAAGTTTACGAGACTTACCGAAGGCTTCTCAGTGAAGCGTTGGCTGAGAATATATATCACTGTACATACTAATGCCTGATGATCAGTTTTTGATCAGTGAATTTTGGGTAGATCCAGTCCTTTAGGCCTGCTTAATCAAGGTAATTTGAATTGGACGCTTTTGACCGAAAGCGTTGCTCAATACTGTTTTTGAATACCCCCCACCCTTCCCCCCACGTCACTTTGTTTTGTCTTGTTAAGGGGGGCTTTACTACTAAGGAACTGTTTCTGATTCTTTCTACAGCCCACTTGTGAACCTTTTGACGAGGTACAGTTTGAAGCTAAGGACTTGCCAACAGACACATGGCGAGGTAATATTTTATGTCACCATAGAATGGTTTTCAATTGAGTGTCGTGAATACAAAACCAAAACAGTTACAATCATAACAGCTCGAAATAGTGCACTGAACTGATCAGAATTCAAAGCAATTACATGTAACCGACATAAAGCGCGGAAAAACGTGTGCGTGTAAGTCGCGATTGGATTTGGTTTTACTTCTCATTGGCTGAGAACGCGGCGCGAGTTTTACTGACCAATCACAAAGCGAAGCAATGCACAGCCAAAGCTGACGCGAATTACGACACTTCTTTTACGTCCGTTGAAAACAGTGTTGAAGGACGAAATTTTTATGTGGAACACATAGATGATACAGTAATTTTGGACTAGCGAGAGTCAGATGAGGTGGTATAATCACTTTGGAAAAAACTTGTAATTAAGGGACATTTTCCTCGTTGTTGTTATTTTCGAGGTGGTTTGAGGTGCCTGTAGAAATTTGTACTCTTCTTGTTACGACCCGGTTAATATTAACTGGTTTGATTGTTCTTTAGAACTGGTGTATAGAGAAATCCATGATTTTCAAGCGAAGAAAGAGGAAGAAGCTATGCAAACCAGCTGATGAATGAACGATTACACTCGAGACATACGTTGTAAAATAACCTCACCGTTTCTAGTTAACGTTAACAGACTATCTTTCCAGTGATTTGCAGCTTAAGTTGATAATTAGCCTCATAAGAGTGACAACAGATTCTGAAATTTGAATCCCCAGGGTGAAAAACAAACACTAAAAACGGGCCATGTAAGACTTGCTTCGTTGCATTCATTGATTGTTATAAGTGATATGAAGAACGCTTGTTTTGTATCATAAACAACATTTTAGCAAAGAATACTGTACCTCAGAACTTTGGAACTGAAAGATCGTAGCTTCTTTGTTGCGGCCCTTAAGGAACCGTACAGGGAAATACTATTCAGTTTGAGTTCGAGATCTACTTTCAAATTTCATATCAGTTACCTTCCCAGAAACCTCACTCTTCCTTATTGCTTGCCAGCAGATAAGGAGATTATACAACCATGGTTGATTTCACAAATGATTGTGTTGAACGCGGAAACAAGATTTGAGAATGCGGCGTACTTGCTCGCACTCTGCAAAGCACCTCATTAGCTGCTGCTGCTTGAGTCATGAAGTTGAAAAACCGGCACCACAGAAAAGTATGGCGCATTGACTTGAGTTTGAGGTGTCACAGTGCAATTAAAATATTGAGCCACTTGTGGTTTGACGTTAGAGGGAAAGAGAAGGATTAAACAAGATGAACAAACCAAACCAGTGAAAAGGTGAACCTTGACTTAAAGTGTTTGAACAAAGAACTTGTAACCTACGATTTTGTTTTTTTATCGCTCGGAGAAAAGAGAGAAGAGTCAAGAGAAAAATGTCCTTTCCCGCTCTTTCCTTCCTCCCAGAGTGGGACGCTGATCGCAGAGAGGTAACCATCATGTTGATAATTTCATAAAATGAAAATAAAATTAGTTGCGTTGCTTGTGTTTTGATATTTAATTTGGTGAAGCTAGCAGGCGTTGAACCCACAGGGTACCCTTCTGTAAGTCGGTGGTTGTTGATTACGAAGCTTATCCGATCTGGACTTCTCTGAGAAAATACGTCTTAAGGGACCACTCTTTTTAACTGAGTTGTTTACCAGAGAGCAAAGTTACGCTATCTCGGCAGCACAGACACCTCCATAAACCAGCATCCCCTTGTTACTGTCAACGAGGCTCGCACTGTATTTTATTCAAATCCAAGCCTTCTCTTCTGTGATCACACTGATTGTCCTTGTCAACTCGTGAATTGCAGTAAATTTCACGCTGATTTTTATTTATTCCATTTGAGGAATCCGGCTTCCTGAATGAGTTAGAAAATATGGAAGTTGGCTCTCATTACCACTACCTCGCTTGGAAAGAACCGCAAAAACCGCGGGAAAAGCGCGCGGGTTTTGAGGCCAAATTGAGGTTTTCGAGGCGACGGTCTCATGCACATGTGGCGATTCAACAGTTGCTTGCTGGGCGCCATCTTGGCCCCAGAACCTACTGGACTGTGCAAATTTGTTTGTCGTGCGAAATAGGGAACAGGTTTGGGTGGGAAAAAGAAAACCTGGAGCCAATTAAACGTCCCTGTGCCAAATGTATGGTTGTTATCATCACTTCAGTGCATAAAGGGCTCCTGAGCCCCACAGCACAAAGTGAAGTAGCCTGGAAGGAAGACTGAGCCAACTACGCTTCGTTGTGCGTGTTCAGGAAAAGTACTGTCTTACTCACTTGCGGTCGGCGTTTTGGTGCCTATTGGCCGTCCCGACATTCAAAAAGGAACTGGGGCAAGTTTCAAATTTTGAAGTAATCGATAAATTGACACCATCACATGAAAGATAACATTGAGATTGGTCGTTTGACCAAGTTTGATTTTTTTAGGTTGAACAGAGACCAAGTTATGGACCTTGAAACATAGCTCAAAATCCATACAAACGTTTCTAATTTTGAGGCTGTGTACCCCAAAACCATGGTTTTGGGTTTTGGGGGACACTGTCACAAAGTTAGACGTAATTGACGTAATCCCGAACTAAATGACCTTTCCTACAGATATAAGAAAGTGCGAAAATGATAATGTCAGGCTGTTTAAAGGGCGGATTTTTTGGGCGAGCTATGTTTATTCCTAATCTAAAAGTAGATTTAAAAGTTTGTTTGGAACTTCTTCTGTTCATTCCGAAAAGGGAATAGGTCCCAAAAAAACTACCGACTCCCTCCTCCCATTTTGGTAAAAATTCGTCCGTTTCCAGGTCCATTCGATCCACGTTAGACGTCGCCAGTTCAGAAAGAGCTGAGACCGATCATGTTTTACAACATGGCTGCCATGTGTGGCACCTCGAGATGAAAAGTATCTTTACCAGAACCCGGTCTTTTGTCTCTCGGCTGTACTTTCTAATTGGTAGAACAGAAAAATCTCGTCGGAAAACAATGACGATGGGTTCAGAAAATATCCGTGGAGAAACTACCCGCTGTGTAAACAGCAAAAACATCGGGCAGACATCTGCACCCTTGGAGAGGTACTTCAGACAAAGAAATCTAAGCTCAAACTTCTATTCGGTAGCGGTCTCATTCGTGAGATTTCTGCAATGGTTCCTCAGTATTCTTTTCTTTGGACCCATTCAGCGTGCATGGAGGCCTTTTAGTGTTGGCTTCCTGCAAAGAAAGTTGCCTTGGAACAAACCAAAAACCGCGAGAATTTTTGTAGTTGACAATAAGTTGCACTGTGACAAACTTCTGAAGTCGTACCGCTCACATTATCCTTTCAAGATGAATTTCCTGGGAATAGACTGCGAGTGGGTGAACAGAGAAGGCCAAGCAAATGCCCCCGTGGCCTTGCTACAGATTGCAACTCCACTGTGCGACTGTTTTCTGATTCGTCTTCACAAAATGGAAGGTCAGATGCCGCAAAGTGTGAAAGAACTTTTGGAGGATAAAAATGTCCTTAAATTTGGCGTTGGTGTGCGAGATGATGCGAACAGGCTGTCAAGAATGTTTACTGTTAATGTGTCGGGATGTGTGGATCTAAGGCATGTAGTACAAAGATGTCAATTGGATGACGGTTGCCAGGAAAGGTAATGTGATTGGCTTTCTCTTTGTTTTTGGCTTAATAGGCTACTTTTTAAGTATCAAAATTCAGCTTGATAACAAGGCCCAGAGTACAAAAACAATAGAAACGAATTGCAAGGAATGTGAAAGATAAATAACATAACTTTCATTTTCCTCTGTTGTTGTCCTCTGTGTCTCGTTATCACGCTGAATTTTGACATTTGGAAAGTAGCCTATTGTCTCATGCACCTTAGCTGACCCACAGCCAGTAGTTGAGTGGCAGGATGTGTTATAGACCTGTCAAAACTAAATAATACGATTTCAACCTAGTTTAAATTCAATTTTAATTACAGAGGCTAAAGAAATTGAAATAATTTTAACCTGGATTTAGCTGGATTTTTTCCCCCTTTTCATTGGCTGAGAGCCCACTACATGACCTGCAAATAACTGCCTACAAATAATATTCTGCTCATGCGCGATTGTAACCATGCTAGAATAAATTATGTAACCACAATTTATTGCTTTCTGCCAGCAGTGCACACTTACCGCTTCCCCAAAAAAATATTTTTTAAAAACTTGTCTCGTAGATCAATGATAATTATTATTATTTGTCTCAACCTTCGGCTTTGGCAGGAAACAGAAGATGAGCCTTGATGCCTTAGCAAAGAGAATACTGGGTGTTACAATGGACAAATCCTGGAGAATTCGTTGTAGTGATTGGGAGGCTGAGTATCTCAATAAACGCCAAATTGAATATGCTATGAATGACGCCTTGGTTGCAAGCCACATGTTTCTTAGACTCGTGAAAGCAAAAGCAGAGGAAAGAAAAATTGTAAGAACAGCTTACAACTCCATAAGCTGTTTTCCTGAAGACAAGAATGGCTTAGGAACTGAAAACAACTTTCTGCATTCTGAAGATGGAAGTGACAATGAAGTAAACAGTGATGTGCATGACTCCACTGTAAAGGTGTCAGAAGATAACTTCAATAATAGCATTCATATTTCAGGCTGTCTCTTGGCGGAGGGTCAAGAGCCTGATATCCATAAATACAGTAACTTTGATTCAGGAGTTACAGAGGACAGGAACATCAGCTCAAAAAGCAGTTATCATGAAAGTTTTGATGATAGTGTGAATAACAGTCAAGGAAGCTTCTCAGGAAAAGGTATTGATCCTAGAATTTGTGGAAACGTTGTTCAGGACTTCGTTAAAAGAACTGATTTCGAATCTGATTATTGTGGGGTTACTGCAAATCTCAACAAGTTAGAATTAGAGCATGCCAAAGGTTACCTTTCCAGAGAAGAGGTTATTCATCTTCTGCAAGATCCACTCTTTTTCCAAAGAGCAAGCTCCCTCTGTCAGGGAGTGGTCGATCTGGGATTCAAAGAAATAAAAAGAAAGGCTCTCACAAAGGACAATGGGAAGACCAAAGAATGTTGTTCAGAAATGACAAACATCAAGCCTTACAAAGGAGGTACGGTGAGGAAATCTCCTCTGTATATGAACTGCATGTTGGCAGCCCCTGATGGATCAAGGCTCTGTACTCTGGATCGCAAGAAAGCTGATTGGTACATTGAGAAAGGAATTGGTGAGTTTGGACAAAGGGGCAACTCTTTTATATATCAAATGAAGAATGATCGTCACATATCCGCAGTTCACATATGATTTCTTTCATAGGTATCATTCACTCTTTTATATATGTTGTGGTTCAATTATTTTAATCCTTGGTTCACATTTTATTTTCCTGTGTTTTGGGGTATGGTAATGTATGATAGTAAGTTTGGAACAAAGAAAAATAAAATTTTTACCCAGGATAAAACTGAACCACAACATATACACCCTTAGGAAACAAATTGGGTTTGTGTCGTTTTTCTGGTTGCATTAATTTTATTATTGATTATAATTTATTCTTACAGTTAGCACATGTAGTTGGCCACTAAGCTCTCATTGAGGTTGTCAATCCTAGTCTGTTTATTGAATCCTGTTAAAAGGCAATGGCTGACATAGATTTTATCATTTGGTTTGGTAATAACCATAACTAACATCATCTTCAAAAGCAGAAATATGATGTTCTCAAAAAATAAGGTGTTTTGGCTATAAGACTTGAAAGAAGTTATGCACCATTAACCCACTGGACCCCCCTGTTTACTGGAGGCTTAACTTGTTTGCCACTGCATCAAATTCAGCTAATTATTATATAATGAGTACTTTTGAGTTATTCATCTTGTTTCTTCCAATTTAGGGTTGATTTTGCAATAATGGAATTGGAACGTGGGCACAAAGATTCAAAACTCAGTGGTTTTCCATTTTTCATGCTCAGTCTTGTTCCTTATGTAAACATTTTTGTTTCATTTTTGGAAAAAGTTAAAGAAAGAATTTAACAGGAAATACTTTTCCATGGGAAGGCCGCATGCTCTTGTCTATTTTTGTGCATAAACTGTTTCCAGATTTGTGCAGTACTAGCTCACATAGGTGTGGTTTAAAAGATCCCATCCTCCTGTGCAGACTGATAGTCCATAACGCCTGTGATAATTTGTATTATTGATGTCACTAATGGTATGAGCATCTTTGCTCTTCCTGTTGGCACATGGAAGCAGGATTGAAGTGAACATGTGAAAGAGATTCGCGTCTGTTATTCTTATCTCCTTGTCGTAGAGGCACTCTACTCCCACACAAACCTGAATTTTTTCAGGCTTTATTTTCACTACAGCTCGAGTAGTGTTCAATTACCAGCAAGGCTCACTCACATCTTCATTTATTCATCCGCAGTTTAAATAAATTACATGATTTCATAATTATTATTCTTATTCACCCGTTTATCACTCACTGGGTTATTACCAGTACTTAAACCCACAAAATAACCGGCCCCCAGTCGGTTTGTTAGGTCAGTTTCTTAAGAGCACTGCACCAGTATCACAGAGGTCAGCATTTGACTCCTGCACAAGCCTGGATCTTTTCAGGCTTTATTTTCACAACAGTTCAAGTAGTGTTCATAACTGAGATGATCACTTACATCTTCAATCTCCTTACTACTATTAATAAAAAATGATAACAATTATTGTTATCATTTTTGTAGTTGGTTGTGCGTCAGTGAAATCCCTGGTTATTTGAGTCATTTTGTTTTGCTTGCAGGCCACCTTACATCCCTTGATCCCTACACTGTCCAGCTCAGTTTTGAACCAGCAGGGAGACCTGGAGTAGAAGACTCTTATTACCTCAACTTTAAGGATAATATTTGTGTTGTTTGCGGAAGCGACCAGAGTTACATGAGAAAGAATATTGTGCCCCATGATTACCGACGTCACTTCCCACTGGTGATGAAGGATCATCACTCTCATGATATTCTGCTCATGTGTCCACAGTGTCACTGTCTGTCTAATCGCCATGACGATAAGCTGCGGAAAGAGCTGGCATTAAAGTATGAGGCACCCCTAGGTAAGATCGCAGTCTCTGAAATCTTTGAAGGGTGGGGAGGATAGGATGAACATGTACACCCAATACTGGGTATTATCTTAAAATATAATCGAAGGCTGTCACAAAACATACCCAGGGATTTGAGTTGCTGTAGGGAAGGCAACATGCTGGTTTTATATCAAAGTAGCCGGGATATATCTCATAATATCAGGGGAAATCCCCAGCCTCTGTCCCTTCCTGACAGCCCTCATATCCATCAAATATTTTTGCTCACATGCTATTGGTCTAAATGTATCACGTGACTGAATAACCGGGGAATATCCAGTGATATTCCCTCAAAATATTTGAAGTACAATAAAAACAGTACCCTCCATTTGGCTTTTAAAGTATGCTTGGATATTTTTCCTTGGACATTATCAGTTCTTCAAAGCTCACAGTTTTCGTCAAGCTTTGGTCCTGGAAAACTGTTCGCTTCCACAGTCAAATATCCAAGCATATTTTCGCACCAAATGGAGAGTATTCTTCATTTATCAACATCCAACGTTGTCATTATCAACGAGTAGCTGAGCCTGGACTGTGCTTCGAGGGCGCAGCACTTGCCTCCTGCCAATGTTGCCTGGATTCAACTCGTGTTCAAACAAACAAGCGCTTACAAGTACAAGTATGTGGGTTGAGTTTGTTGGTTCCCATCTCTAACAGGTGTTTCTCCTGGTACTCTAGTTGCGTCCTCCTCTCTGAAACCATAACTTCCAAATTCCAATTCGAGCTGGAATTCAAGAACCATAGATTTGTCATAATGTCAGTTAACAGTCACCCTCACCCTCCTTGAGGGAGTAGGGTTGGTGCAGTGGTGAGAGCACTCATGTAAAGGCATCAAATGAGAATATAAATTTTGATCTTGGGTTTAAATTGTTAACCATTGATTTTTTTCCAAGGAAATGCCACTGTGGCTCGTCTTATTGAGGATCCAGAATTGAGGAGAGTTAAATCAGCTGCAAAAGCTTTGAATTATGCCGGTGATAGACTACCAGAGGACAGGCGCCAGGAACTCTCAATTATTGTACAGGAGCACTTCAGTGCGCCTGTGTTGACTCCAGAAATAATCACACAAGCTTTAGCTTTGGAGACACGAAAGGAAAACTCCAATTTTGTGTCACACGGGCTCGAAGTCGTGAAAAAGATTCGCGAAGAAGGAAAACTGTTGGAGTTTGAGAAAATGTGGAGAAAACATTTCATTGACACTATGAACCCAAAGTGCCTTCCACCACTGTGGTCAGTGGACCATCGTCACGAGGGTTTAAAAAGAAAACTGTAACTACTTGTAATAATGATGTACATTCAAAACTTCAGTGATCTGATCAGCGGAGAGCTTGTCAATTTATACTAAACCCAGTACAGAAAGTTTAAATTAGTGTAAATAAGGGGAAAATGAAACTGACAGTGATGCAAAGTTGCAAATCGACTGTAGAATGGATTTAAATGCGAGCAAGCAAGTTACGGTTTTTGGTCTCAACTCATCAACTCATTGGTTGATAAAGTCGTGGCGTGAGTTGCGCTAACCAATCACAGAACGTGTGGGGAAACGCAAATCCCATGCCTCTGCCTTTG
Source organism: Galaxea fascicularis (assembly GCA_948470475.1). Taxonomy (NCBI): domain Eukaryota; kingdom Metazoa; phylum Cnidaria; class Anthozoa; order Scleractinia; family Euphylliidae; genus Galaxea; species Galaxea fascicularis. The sequence continues at coordinate 8,350,561 of OX419346.1, forward strand.
ATATGGACATGTCGTTGTCCCTATGTCCCAATGATGGTCGTTCCCTCTGTTTTACCGTGTTATTTTTCATCCATTTTCTTATATTTATTCATTTTTCCACGTTCAGCGTCTTATGCCATTTTGTTTGTTGGTGTGTATGCCAGTTGCTTTACCTGATAGGGTACTATGTGGACCCGAAGATCATTATTCATTCAACGCAAACAAAACTAAACTTATCGTTTACCTTGCTGTTAATTTTATATTTTCTTGTGAGCCTTTGGTAAACAATAAATTGTTTTTTTATAGGTCTTTATATAATTACTTTGGTCTCTTTTGAGTTCAATAAAGAAGCAATATTCTATTTAGTTTGTTTCACGTCAGACTTAAAAGTTTTTCGCTGTTTCTCGACTTGGGGGAAACAGTTTGCTCGAAAAAAGTAAGCCCGTGGGATGTTTTTCGTCTCGGTGTGCTGTCTTGGTGTTTACTTGACCCGCTGTGAAATGTTTTCATCCCGGATGCCTTCATTAAGTCTTCAGCAATGGAAGTCCTTCCGGGTTTAAAAATAGGGGTTTACCAAGTGAACATTCCGTCCCGAGGCAAAACAGTTTCGACCTGGAATGAAACCACAAATGCAACAAAATGAAAGTTTGCTCCGGGAAGAAAGTCGTCTTGAGAGCAGGACTCATTCCGGCTTTCATGAACGCCGCTACGGAGATCAAAGAATTCCGTAATCAGTGATAGTGATTTCACAAACTTCGGTCGAAATATATGAGAGTAAAAAAGGTATCGTCCTCCACACTACCTGTTTTACTCTCATACATTTCGCGGACCGATAATTTCAATTATACTTATTTTTTGGAGGACGTTTAACAATTTATGTGAGTTGTACGTTAACTCTAGTTATGTCTAAAGCCTTATTATTTTTGTATGAACTGAGTACATCATACTCTGTTGCAGGCAACTCTCAAACTTCGAACTATTGGTTAGCCCTTGACTGATCATTCGATAAAAATTAGTTTCCAGCGCTTCTGCACAGATCCAAAATCGAATAGTTTTCCCTGCGCGCGTTTCTCCTTGCACGTGACGGTACGGTTCAAGTTTGTTAAGATCCGTAGAAACCAATGGCCTGAAACACTCCACACAACGACTCGACAGCATGGTCCATTTCCAAACCGTCTCACCTGTACCAATTTCTTGCATTGTTTCTCGCATTTTCTTAGGATTGTTTCAGCCTTTTGGACAACAGATTGTTGTTGTTGTTTTTTTTTTTGTTCGTTGTGAACACAATTTAAACAGTTTAAGTGCATGATTCTGTACATTTTAACAAAGCTTTTGGGGAATTTATGAGTAAGCTCTTTTTCATTTTCATTGTTTTAGCTCATCGTTAGAGTTCAACATTGTTTGAAATGTTGCTACAACAAACCGCTGATAAAAAAGAACGTGAGCTCGAAAGAGCAGAATCATGAGCGAGCTAAAATCTTTTTTCTCCGCTACTTTGATTGACAGCTGATCAAAGTGAACCTGATTGGCTGATAACTGGCGCGCGCAATTCTTCTCCTTTGTGATGTCACAATGGTAGATCTTTCACTCGAAAGGAGTTTTGCTACTGATCAGACGTGTTTTTTAACGCTCCTGGTTAGTTTTAAAAAAGAAAGTGGTTAAACCATTGAAATGGGTCAAATCTACAGTTCCTTTAAGTTAAAAAGAAAAGACAAAGCCGATCGCAAAAGGTTGGTGGTTTTGCAATGAAATTATAATCATTTTTTATTTGAAAATCAGACAACTTGATCGATCGAGTCTCAGAAATTTTTGCGCAGAATCCCACATCATTATCTCTAAAATTTCTGTTGCCATTCCCCTCTTCCTATTGGCTTTCAACAAATAGTTTCTCTGTTTACGACATTGTGATTGGCTCAATTGATTTCCAAAAATTTAGCCAATGAAGTGCAAGACAAAAAATAATTGTCCGAGCTTTACACAGGTCTGAAATTGATCTCTTTTGCGTGTGCGCCTTTGTCCTGGCATTTTACATAGGGTAGAGCCTTTGTTTTCGTTTTATTTTCCCTCCCTCTTTCTGTCATGCTCGGTTCATCATGTTGGTTACCTTTATCGTCACTGAAATATCACTTTAAAATGTAGTTATGTGACACTGAGCCACTCAAAAAGATTGTGAAAGTCAATATGTCGTGAAAGGTGCAATGTTCTTTCTTTTCAGTGAACATGTATGCCTCTTTTCTTTTATACAGGCGGCTTAGAGAGCGATTAGACCAAGCAATTGAGTACATTGCTTATCTTGAAGAACAACAACGGCTTTTGAATGAGTAAGTTGACTTTGTTAATAAAGTAAGCCCATAGCACAGAAAACAGCACCTTACGAATAAACGCACACCCATGTGCTTGGGTAGAGATGTAGTGACGATTGGTCGACTGCAGTTTCTGTGGCAATAGACTATTTTCTGGTAATTTGCAACTTAATTATGACTAAGGTATTATTACTAATATAAAATACCGTTACAGAATGCATTTTATATGCTGAAATGCATCTCGAAACGTTGCCAGTCTACTTCGTTTGCAACTCGTGAACGACAAGTCGCAGATATTTCAGGAAAGTCAGTTTGTCGCGCATTTTTGTGTTCCGCTAAAGTTTTATCGCATGTCAGTTGAACTATAAACGATTGCCAGTCATTGAACATTTCAGGAAACGATCATACAAGATAAGGAGGGAATAAGCGTCTTATTATTTTTTTCTTATAGGAACCTTCAAAAGCTTTACCTATATTATCCAGTATTAAGGCCAGAACCTAAAGATGAAATTGAACACAGAGCCACTGAACTGCAAGATCATGTCCAAACTTTAGAGAGAAAACTCTATCTTGAAGAGGTTGCTCTAGATGTTACAGAAGAACGATGCGACTTTTTGGACACGAATTTAAGGTGAGGATTACTTTTGTTAAGATCCGAACGAGGAAATAAATGTAACTTATTAAGCTTCAGTAGTTTGCGGCTTACGAAGAGAAATGGCAGATTGGGATGCCAGTAATTCAAGTGGAGTGACTTTTTCTACCGGTCAAAATGAAGTAATTATGCTAGCAGTTAGCCAAACCTATCGGCAGCGAGTACGAAGCATGGGAAACTAGAAAAAGTTTCAAATTTTGTCTTAGGTATAGGAGTGAACCGAAACAGTTGTCGGCATTTAAGATTGGTATCAGAAACTGTGAAGCAAAAACTTCGAAGAGATTCGCTGTGTGAGATTGACCGTGTGAATGAGAATGACGAATCTGTCTTGTGTGTGTGAAAAGGTTTGAAACTCGGTACAAATTAGTATGTAAAGGGTATGGGATAAACCCTCCCCGTGTAAAATTTTGTTGAGTACCCCTGGGAAACGACAGTTTACCCAGTGGAAGGATTTCGTGGGTGCTATTGCTCATTACGTGTGCGTCCGCAGATAATAGGGTGCCATGATAGTGGAGAAAACTATGTAAGGCAGACACCAAAGTGGACTTTAATCATTTTATTTGTTTGTTTCTTTGTAGTCTCTTGCAACAGAATGAGGCTACTCTACAGTGGCAGTGTTCAAACGGCCAGAAAAACTTGGATGCGTTAAGACTCAAACACGAGGCGTATCAGTTCAATCTTTATCAAAAAGCAAATCCCATTGAGGAATGGACTGTTCGGTCGCTTCCTAATCTGTATTTTACATCAATGTAACTTGAAAAAGCTGAGGAAGCTATCGTCGAACGCTTTGATTTGTAATAACTTAGAACTGATAGCTATGGCCATTTTAGCAAATACATTAAAATGTGTAAATATGCGAAAACTGTATTAAATAGAATGTTTATATCATAAATTGTTGTTGCGTGTAAAATATTGAGATGGCGATACCCTGGGTGCCATGGGTTATTTTATTCGTTTGGTTGAGGGATATTACGCGGCAAAGCCGCAGCCACTACGCGAGTGGAGGCGAGGCGCGTCTCGGGAGCTTTTCCAAACCATTTTATTTTATCCTAGGTATTTTAAGAACGGACCTCTGGAGCCAGAGTAAAATGGCGAATGACTTCTCTAGAAAGTTATTCATCAGAAATAGCAGAGACACCCACCCCTTACATCTTCCCGGCCAAATGAAAATGCATGTATTCATAGCTAGAACCACTTGCGAGTTTGTTTCAGCCTCCCCATCAAAAGGTGTAAATCGGTGTAGCTTAGTATGGTAAGCGCGAACAACGTTTGCGCGGTGGGATAAAATTAACAAAACCCAAGTTTTGCTGTTTGGGGCGCGGAAAAGGTGTGTGGCCGTTACGAGTTAAAAATGCGGGCACATGATTCAGTCTGATGCGGAAATAAGTGAAATTTTTGACCACTGTTAACTTGTCTCTAAACGACTAACTGCAGTACAGTGAGTTTACAATATCATTTTACGATTTGCTATATTTTTTGTGTGGCTTTCGCAAAACCGATTCACCTAATAAGACTGTTTTAGAATAAGTTGTAAAAAGGATTCATGCAGTCAGCTCACAGATTCGCAACAAACTTGTCAACTTAATTTGAGCTCTCAAAGTAAAACCTCGTGAAGCTCCCAATCAGACTACTCGATCGCGTTGTTTGTTAGCTCACAATTCGCGGAACGCTTAAGGTGATTCCACCAGAAAAGAAGAAGTATTAAAAATTTCTGAAACCTCGTCCAGTTGGTAATCGTGTTATGTAATTCAACAAAATGCAATAAAAGTAGGGCTCACCAAGCTCGTTTTTGCACAACAGAGATGACCTTTTTAGTGACTTCGTGACCAAGGTTCTCGTTACTTAACCTTAGTTAGCAGAAAGGGGCAATAGAATTTCTAAAAAGAGCTACTTCTTGGGTCAAGTTATCAGAGAAGTTCACCAAAATAGGCCCTGAACTTACATGATAAACCATCTCAGTTAAACAGGGGTTAATATTATATGTAACAAAATTTAGAATTCGCAGCGTGCGCACATACCCAGGACTACCTAGTGACGTGTTCTTTACAGCATTAAAATCAAAATATTTCAAGGTAAAATTTTAAACTTTCTTTCAAATTGAGATATATTGTAGTTAAACTTGTGTCATTTGAATTCGTGTATTGAAAAGTGGGGTCACCGTGCTTATTGCCGAACCAGTGATCCTCAAAGCGGGAAAATCCTGTTTGAAAAGCTTTACGACCGAGAGAAGACTGGGTCAAGTTTATGTACAGTTAGGGATTGTCTCATCTGTTCAGTCGAAAAGCCTAAGAGTCATTTTAGACGTTATGCAACCTTCATCAAGGAACTTCGCAAGGTCTCACAATTCTACAACTCATCTTCCGGGTAGTGAAAGTGTCACGCTAAAATCGTCCACTTTCTCAGTATAAACTAAATTCAAACTTCTGCATGCGGACAATTCCTTTTTCAAGACATTTGATACAATTGTAGATCGATTCAGCTTTTTTTCTTGCAAAAACAATCTTGTTTATACTTAGAGTCAGGGCGGGCAAACAACCCGCTGCTATTTTGGTCATCTTGGATGTCGCAATGTTATGCGCAGTAGGGATGCGCAGTGCAAAACAGAGGAATCACAGCTAGCTAGGTTGATTACTAAAATTCAGAACTGGCCAGTTGACCGGTCATTAGTTTTAGAAATGAAGTTTAATCCATCCAAGTGTAAAATAATATGTATTTCTACTAAGAAGTCACCTCCTCTGAAGAAATACGTTTTCTGTGGATCCGATTAAATCAAATGTATAAAATATGCCATGGCAACATTGATATTGACAAAAATAGTTTAGTACCTGCGCCCAACCTCGTTCCCAGAACCTTTTCCCTAGGTTCTGGGAACGAGGTTGACCTGCGCCCGTCTCCAGACTGCGGAGCCAGAACTCGTTCTAGTCATAATTATAAATTTTGAATATAAATGCCACAAAGAACGTATATTTTTATTCGATCTTTTTTCCCACGCACCCTAAGGATATAGAACAAACTTCCGAAAGACGTTGTTGAAAGCAAATCTTTAGAGATTTTTAAGACTAAGTTTTCCCAGTATTTTATCGAGTAATTGTAACTAGTAGATATTATTTTTATTGTGAGTATTTTAAACTTTTTGTAACATTTTTAACGTTGGTGTGATGTCTAACGACTTTTACCGACGCATTTTAGTGTATATATAATAACGTAGAATGAAATAGGCTTCTTTCGAGAGTTTTCGCCAAGAACTTATCACTGCTATGCATACTATAATTATATAAATAAACTTAGACAGTTAATACAGTGGAAGTCTCTTTACTGATTGGCCGTCTGTCCGCCCAGTTCTGTCTAATGGTAAGCTCCAGATTAGGTGAGTTGGCCTGGAGACATAAGATTCAAGGCAGTATATCGAACTGCCTATTGGCAGGACTAGTCATTCTCGTACATGAAAGCCTTCCGCCTTATTTCCGTGACTGAGTAAGTACTAAGCTATAGCGGGGACCGTTTTTGCAATTCGTTTCACCCTTATTTAATTTCCGCTTTGACAAAGCTCATAGCCCAGCTAAGAAGAATGAGGAAAGATATGCAAGATCGGTTAAAGCGGAAAAAAAAAACTTGACACTCGTCAGATCAAATTGAATGTTAAGTTCCTTTTCGAACCCCTGAGGTGGATGTTCCTGTTCGAGTCACCAAAAGAGCTTTCATGAATTAAATTAAATGCTTGCAGGAGCCCATCACTAGGAGCATACAACTGCCCTATATTCCTGTCACGGCGTTTTTTCAGACCGATTTACTTTTAGATTGAATTTGCCGCGAATATGGGACTCCTGCAGGAGCTCCAAAGACCAATCACAACGCTCCAAAATCCCAATTCTCTCGCGCGAAACTTTTCCTCGAACTTTGTTTTGTTCTAAAGTTTATCTGCGAAACTTTAGAACAAAAGAAAGGTGATGATGATGCGGTATCACGGATACCGAAACTTCCTTTTTCGCAGGAAAAGATAGTCTAAAAATAAATCGTGACATAGGCTTAGTATGGGAGCTGTACGCTCCTAGTGATGAGCTCCTAATGCTTTTTTGGGTTAGCCACTCCGTGTACTTTGTTAAAAAAAATAACAGTAATCCTTGTTGATGTACGGCACAGCCGGTTAGCAGTACGCAACAAAGTGACAAACTGCTAAAAAAAAGGTCCCCGACATTACTTTCGAAGTGGGGAGGGGAATATGGCAGGAGAGGGGGGGGGGGGGGAGGAGTGAGGAGAGGGGTTACATATTCCGTCGATGTTGCCAAAACTTCATCATTCTACATGCTTTCCCCGCAAATTGCTATGTTATTTACATTGTGTCGGTACTGATGATAATTCAGATCTTCCCCAGTCAGATCTTTCCATATAAAAACGTGTGGCTTTAAGCACCCAGCGTAACAACTAAAAGAGGAGAAACAAGGATATTTCTTGTAAAGTGACTTTAGTTCCACATAAGTGACATAAGTTCCACGCTTTTCAGTTAACTAATGTATTCCTGTTTTTCACGTTGCCATGTTACCACCAATAGCGTAGCTCCTACTCCACTATAAAACTACACACAACCCATAATTCCTCGATTCGCTCTGACGAAGGGCTAACTCTCGAAACGTCAGCTTTTAGAATCCCCATACGGTGGTCAATTTACATTATCACCCACCCTCCCGTCGCTATTTGATATCGTGCGTCCCTATCTGAAGGGCTGTTGGAATCTGAAAACATGAAGAGGAAATTAGTTAGGGCCAACCACGCATCTTTCAGAGATAATTAGGATCACAATGTTCGGGAATATTCTCCAAAATGAGCGTGAATTACAACCTCGTTCCCAGGGCTTTTTAGCACGAACTGCAGTCAAAAATATTTCCTTGTTTTTCTTCTTTTTTTTCTTTTTTTTTACAAAGCATCACCATTAGAAAACTCTTTTCTTTTGCGCAATTTCTAGATGCTCGCGCAGAAAATCTAGTCCCCCGAGCCCGCTTTACTGTTGGTCAGCACCAAGAACGCATAAAAAAAAAAAAAAACGATCACGATCACGATAATTTGGGCTTTGTGCGCATTTCTTTTGCGCATATGTTATTTGGTGACGTCATACCGCTGGTCAGAGAACTTTCTAAAACAGTCCCATAAACACTGCACACTCAAAGGATTAGGAATTCTGTGGTGGTTTTCTCCCTTTCTGGCGTTTTCAAAGGCTTCACTATGACTATTTTGCCAAAGAAGAAACATTCTGAATCCAAGAAAAGTGATACGGCTGCAAATAACGACAGCAGATCGCGAATACGCAGTAACTCGTCGTGGTCTTCGTCTGCTAGCGTTACGGAAAGAAATCGCTCGAGCGAAGAGTTTTCTGGCCATGAAGAACAGTACCTTGGTAATAGTTTTGAGTCTAGAGAAGCCGCTGATGTAGCCACCAGTAGCTCTAAAAGACGACATAGAAGTCCTCCTCATCGACATAAATATCACGAGAGACACAGCGAGGAAACAGGTTACAACAGTTCCGATGAGCACGACGCTCCGACAACGGAACAACCTTTGTCCACCGAAGAGGTAAATTAGGGTCTTAAAATTTTTACGTTTACTTTACAGAATGTCCACTTATTGACGCCTGTTTTTACTTTTGTGTCTGTTGAAGGTGGAGAGACAGTTTGAACAGGCATTGAAGGAGAAGAAAGGTTATGTTATCAAAAAAATGGCCCAAGATGGCGCCTGTTTATTTCGGGCAGTCGGTACGTAAAGTCGCCGTATATTAATCACTTTCACGTCATGCGAAAGAGCTGCAATTCGAAATATGTTTTAAAAGTTATACTTTTTCTTTCGCTGTTTTGGTTTTCAATTCCTGTAATTTGTATGACATTGAAACTCAAACAGAATTTGTGACGGTGTATCAACACATTTTCAGAGTTGTGCTTTTGCAGCTGATCCGGTTTTCGTAATGTCGACGTGTTTTGATAGGAACAAAGTTAAATTAAATATAGTTATTCAAGTTTCTTCGCAGCAGCCATTTATATCTGGAGTTGTGTTTTCAGAGTTGTACTACATTTACTCTCCTGTACAAATATTGATTGTAAGAAAGATTCTCTCAGTACTTGTAGCTGTACAGTGTGTTCCACTTTGAGAATTATCAAGCCTGGTATTGAGTATCAATTTGCACGCTTCTGTGTGGTCTCGATGTTATTTCATTTTCTTGGTGGAGCACAACTGCAGTTACTTGATTGCATAAGGACTGTTGATATGTTACATGTGAATGTTTTATACTGTATTGTACTTTGATCTGCAAAAGATATAGAATTGGTGTGAACTGGGTACAATGGTCAAGTTAAGGTTTATACAGAAGTTTCAATAAAATGCCACATTGGATCTGTGGGCAGCTTTAGCAGTTTTAAAAACAAAGTTGTAAGAATTATGCTCTAAAGGATGCTCTGGCTGATTTATGGATCTAAAATGTGTTCAGTTCCAAAAAATACCCACATCTTTTCCAATACATGCCTTTATAAATTTTGGCTTTTAAAACCTCCTTCTGATTGGAATTTTGATCTGAAGTTCCAGAAAATACTATCCACATCTTCCCCATGGAAGATCAATTTAAATTCCAAGGGGGAGGGCGGTGGCAAAAGAAAACATTTATAAAGAAAAGTATGGAGCTAAATTGAAATTTCCTGGAGGGGTGGGTGTGCAAACCAACAAACCTTCCATGGGAGGGGAGGGGATATGGGTATTTTCTGAAACCACACTGGCTGTTCATGGGAGTGGTACATTGTACAGAAATTTTGTGGGACAACATGGTGTATGTACGTATAGTTTAGGAGGGTGATCAGAATGCAAGATTTACCTGCACTGAAATGTCGTTTTTGATGTTGTGTGTAAGTGAGAGATTTTGTGTAAGAAAGGCCATGTTTTGTATGTGTCAATTACTGTTGCTTTAAAATCTGAATATAAGCAGTGGGTTTCTATTTGATCAAAGGATTTGAAAGAGCTTTTGTGGGGAGGGCTGTGCAAAAACCTTTGCCAAAAATTTGTATTTCAAGGTGGGTTGAGTTTCAAAATAAGAGGCATGGCCCAGTATAAAAAGGTGTCAGAATCATTTGGATTGTAGTGTTAAAAACAAGTCTTGATTTTTTTCAGCTGAGCACGTGTATGGTGACCAAGAGATGCATTCAGAGGTTAGAAGGCACTGCATGGATTACATGGTATGTGTTAAATTACCTGTAATAGGGGACTGTAAGCAAGATGACTTATAATTTATTTCTATAAGTCATCTTGCTTACAGTCCCTTTTTGAGCTATTTTGTGTAAACAAAATCACTCTTATGTTAGCATGAAGCTCAAGAAATTCTTCAGTGGTACGATGGATAGATGGGTAGGTGGATGGTTGGATGGTATGATTGGATGAAATGAAGGTGAAATGAAGATGAAATGAAGGTTAGATGGCATTGTTTCAGCCCATGGCCAATCCAATTCCCTGTTTTAAAGGTGTTCATGAAAGTATATGGTTGGTGTTGGTCAGCATGAAGAGTAACTTACACATGCACATTGATTATGCTAAAAGGGACACCAGCATGGAATGTCACACGTCATCCATTCACTGTTGTGTGATGTATTTATTACTATCACTTAAAGAGGTACCACCATTATGATAGTCTTTCCGGAGAAAAGGGTTAATTTTGTGTATTTTACACATGCGTGAATGACAAGAGTACAGCTGTAGGAGGTAGGTACTGGAGTTCAGATCAGAATGAAGTATGAGCTGTGCTGTTTCGATGGATGATGAACGGGTAAGGTGGGGACAAAAATATTTGAAGTTTACACGGATTGTTTTGTTGATTCAGCTTGTTGGTTATAACAGCTGTGTCCTTTGCTGCTCATTTTTGTCAATGGAATGAACTGGATTCATCAGAAAGCATTGAAGAATTAAAAATAATTAATTTTAATGTTGACATTTACGGAGGGAAGTGTCTTTACTAATTTGAATTGCATGCGATGCAAAACCTGTTCAGTGCATACTCTAGAAAGTCCATGCTCTTTGAGATATGGATATGGAGTAGAAATATGTTTGTGGCACTTGTCGTGTCTTTTCCCGCCAATGACAATTATTTTAATGTATTTCTTTGTTTTCTCGGTCACGTGATCTTTTAGTTTTTTGGTTAGTGCAGTCACGAAATTTTAAGCTTTGCTTTCTTTGTTTTGCTCTCTTTCTCGTCCTTTGTGGAGTCGTCTTGAAGCATTAACTGTTGCGGTTGCACGGTTGTTGGTGTATCGAGTAAAATAGGCCGAAGTATTCCGCTTGTGGAGCGCTGAATGTGCGGTCTACGATAATAAAGAACGACAAAGAACTAGAAGTTTTGTGGCTGTTCATGTGTTGGATTTCCGTACATCACAGCACTCGACCGCTTCTGATGTGAAGTTTGAAGGGTTATAAACAATAAAATTGAGTTTTTAAGAATCAAAGTCATTTTTTTTCCAGTCATTCAAACAGCCCGTAGTGTGGCCATGAGAGACCATTTTGAAATCAAGCACTGTTTTTCAAATCACATGAAAAACATTGAGTTAAGAGTGCTAGTTGTAATTGATTTGGCGTCAAGTGAATATTTCATTTTGTAGCGGTGCTTAGTTTTGTAATTTTCTTTGCATTTCTTGTTTCTTTGCTAAAATTGTCAAAACTGCGAAGAGCATTGTATGACTAAAATAAACATGTGCAACAGATTTCAAAACTATAAATATCTCTCCAATCAGGAGTGGCTGTTTCCAAAAGTGAAACAAGCAAATAATACGCAAATGGAAATAATACGCAAATGGAAAAAAAAATGAATTTCGAGTGACATTTGTCTGAAAGCAAAATGTTTTGGAAGGGAATCCGTAATCTGGACACTTGTTCACCTTGAAGTGAAGCAGTTTTTATGTTAAGCAGAATGAAAATGGCGATTTTGAATACTGAGCAATCTCATTTTTCAAACGGATTATTTTTCTCCCTCACATGTAAGCAGCCACTAAGACATACAGCCCCATTGATTACAGGTGACTTTGAACTTTGATCTATCACGTGTATGCTCTTGCCAATAGCAACCTCATCAGTTAATTCCAACATGACTAAGACAGCACTATTGGTTAAATTTGACTTTGAACTTTGATCAGTCACATGCATTGAACATGAACTTTGATCACTCACCAGCTTTGCGCATGGTCATGGAAATGGTATTTGCAAAAGTGTGGAGAAAGAAAACAACCAGATAATGGAAATTATATTAAATATCGCTTTTGCGGAATTAATGAATCTTTTGTTTCAGAAAATGTGGGGTGAATGACAGTTTATTTGGTGCAAATTAAACTCAAAATCAATCTTACAGATAAAAAAACTAAACAAGAATCAACAAAAAATTTTTTTACTCATACTCCTCCAATACCATAACAAAGACGAAAAACACCACAGATAAATGACTCACCATTCAACCATTTTCCCAAATAACTTGACTTTTGAAATGGTTACCACAAGCAGCTGCATGGCCAAAAATATGACTGGCTGTCAATTGAAAATTAGTTTAAAAAAAGTTAAGACATGTTGGTAGCTGCATGAACAGCTGAACAGCTTGAATAGCTTCACAAAAAAGGCATTCAAATGTGCAATCAATGATTCAGACCAAGGGTCAATTAAGTTAATTCTAAAGAATGATACTTGACTGATCAGTAGAATCTGTGTAGTACAAGCAAAGTGGTCAAAACTGGCAATATGCTGATGGGGAAGTCAAAATATCAAAGTCAATTAAGGAGGCTCGACAGGGTTTTTCGTTGATGTAGTGTTTGCGAAACGATGAAAGATTGCAAAGAAAGATATTTAATGGTCTAGGCAAACTATATGTCTCCTTGGAACTCTATTATTGGGCTAGATTTTAGGGGTGCTTGTGACGTCATATCAGTTACCATGGCAATGCCCCAGGTCCACAAAAAGGTCCTCTAAATGTCAGTTTTTGTAAATTATCTGAAAAACTAATTCGGTGACCTATCGTTTTTATTTCTTTGTTGGAAAGCTCCCTATTCTTTAACTTTTCAGGCAATATGAAAAAAATTTATCTAGTAGAATTTAACACATTAAAAAAAAAACACATTTTATGGCTTACAGAAAATTCCACTCGATAATTTTCCTCGAAACTGTTACATTTGAATGGTAGGTGCATGCAAAAAATCAAGATAGCTCACCGAGCAAAATTTCGTGCAAAAAACAAATGTTTTCCGCAGATTTTATTTCCGGTTCGCGCGATTTCACGCAGTATTTAACTTCTGGTGTGCTTGATTTTCATTCGTTCAGCTGACACGTACATCTTACAGTATGTAGTTATAGCGTGTGTAGATAGCATGCACACGTGCAGCTAAAAACCCTTTCCAGCCTCCTTAACACAAAGTTCTGTATAACAGAAAGGCTTGGTATGCCAATAGTTCAGTCTTCAGTAGTCTTTACATGCTAAATCGATTGATTACTGTGTTATTCATACTTAATAGTGTATGTGGTAAATATTGCCTAAAGTGCTTGAAAAAAAACTTGGTAAAAAAAAAGACAGTCATATTTAAAATAAGTATTTTACTTCTTATTCCTTTCCCTTGTCAATGACCACACAGGAAACTGATGGTATTGCTAACTGACACATTTTGAACCCAGCAGAACATTAATCTACATGTAGCTATGCATGGATCTCTCACATTGTCAGCACTTAGAGATTATCGGACTGGTGGGATTGACTTCTGCTAGGGACTTGCATCAATTTCCTTCCCTTATCCTCATGAGATGATGAATGTTCTGTGCTTCTTATAATCAATGTGGGAGTTACCTTTATTTACTCAACATACTGGGTTCTCATCAAGAGCTGGCTGCCAGCTTACCTTCAAATTCTGAGCCACCTACGTTTGGGAAATAATATGTGCTTATGTTGTGAAGAGTAATAAACTCTTGAATTTTCGGTTGTCTACTCCATAAAAGCAATTACTGAGAATCGTGCTCATAACACCACTGTACCGTGGAGTGTGCTTTCTGCTTTAAAACTGTCAATGTTCTTTGCTTAGTGATTAAGGTCATGTGTTGTTTTTTGTAAGGGACTGTTGTCCCATGCTTGCAACTTTGAATAATGCATGGGCATCTTTCTTGTTATGAAGTATCTACATGTAATTGTTACAGACTTTGTTTTATTAACTGATAATATCGTTTTTAACCGTAGCTCAAGAATGCTGACTACTTCTCTCAGTATGTGACTGAAGATTTCAATGGCTATATCAAGCGCAAACGGGAGAGCCACTGCCATGGAAACCACATTGAGATGCAGGCTATGTGTGAGATCTACAATAGGACAATTGAGGTGTATCAGTATGGCACAGGTAAGGCCATAAGTTGCATTGTACTTAATTTTTTTTTCTTTCTAACATATAGTAAGACTACCATAAAGGTAGCTGTTTTCCTTGAAACTGGTGGCCACTAACAAAATCGTCTCATTGAGGGAATAACGAAACTATTGCAACATTGGAACCAAAAATAATGGAATTTAACTTTGTATGGAGAGTTTTAGAATAACAATTAGTCCACTGCTGTCATCATGTTGAAAAAAAAAATCACTTTTTTGCAGCCTCGAGAACATTTCATGAGTTGCTGATGTTCAGCTTATAGCAAGGTGGACAGCAAAATGCACTTTAATAATTCACTGACATGCAGCAAGAGGTTGTGAAAGTTTGACCAAACAAAAATAATGAATGTTAAAAATACGTTAAACAATAAGTGTCATAAGTTTGTAAATAATGTTCATGGGCCAAACACAAACTGAACAACCACTACTTCAGGTCCATGTATGTTTTACAATAGCATTCACTGCTGAAAATCAGCACTGTTTTAAAACTAAAAATTGACATGGAAAAGTTTTTTACTCGCTTTTGATGCAACATAGCAATCACCAGCTTCAAACTTTCAATTGTTACAATTACAATGTTTTGTAAAAATTGTTTTTGTTTTTCTGTTTGGCCGCATGTCCTGTTTTTGTGCCATGTATCAGATAAACTTAAAGAGGCTATTCTTGAAGCTTGACCTGGATATTTCTCTTGCATATTTCCCAGGCATCTTGCTTCCAATAAGTTTTAATTAGCCAATGTTCTAGTTCATCAAAGTAGACTGAAACTGTGTGTTCATTTTGATCAAATTCCCAGTTGGTACTGTAGTTTTCAAAAATGAATTTTAAACTCACTTTCTTCAGCTTGTACATCTATGGGAATGCCATTCCATCTGCTCAAAGAAATGATTGAAATGATGATTTTATGAAACCACTGACCATTTACAACAGTTTAGAGCCAAAAAATGAAGCTTCCCCATTCTTCTCAGTTTCATTGAATGGGCAATTCCAGAAAATATCCATACCCAACCACGGACGGCTTCCATGTTTTAATCCCCCCTTGCCTTCGGAAATTCCAGAATGCGTTACCCCCCCATGCCGTCAGAATTCCATAATGGTGAACCCCCCCTACCCTTCGGAATTTCCGGGGTTTTTTGGGAGGTACATTTTCGACTTGGCAACGTTTATATGAACAAACGAACATAAATTTATGCCTCCCAAAGGCTGTGATCTAGTGGCGCCAGGCGACAAGCTTTACTCTTCAGCGACAAGAATAACCTACCGCGTGTGGCCAGGCTGTGCAACCTTTTTTTTTTCAGTCTAAATTTGGCTATAAAAAAACACCACTTACGGTAATTTTCATCCTCTTTGTTTTCTTGTGTTGTTTTGACGTTTACAAAGGAAAATAGCTCAAAATACTGTTAAAATCTTTCGGTCGATTGCCGTCCGGCAGTCCGAATGTAAAATTATCTGACAGGCGTTCCTTGGAAGCGAGGGACAGGTGCGAGTTTTTTTGCCGTTTATCGGGTGGGAGACAGGAGTATCAAGAAATTGCACGCGGTAAATAAGGTACATTTTCAGATTTTATTCGCTTGACAAGAAATTCATCAAGGTAAATGTGAAACCCACGTTTTACTGTTCACTTCTAAGTGTCTGATCAATCGATGCTTGTCTTCTGCTTCCGCGATCATACGTTCGTGGTTTATTTACGAACTGCAAAAGTCGACAACAATAGTGTTTTCAAGGAACTCACTCTACTCTTTCTACTCTAGAAATCCCACCCGTGAAACCCCCCCATGCCTTCGGATATTTTCCAATTGTGAATGCCCCCCCATTCCTTCAGAATTCCAGTTCAAAGAACCCCCCCGTCCCTTCGGAAATCCTAAAAGCCGTCCGTGGTATAGGTATGGATATTTTCTGGAATCGCCCAATAGTCATTCAACTTTGCCCACTGCAGGAACCAGCACACCCTTGAAAAATAGTTGCTAAAAATTAATATCTACAAGACTTGAACACTAATTTTGTCGTTTTCGTGTACTTTGCAGAACCAATCAACATCTTCCATAGTTCATACAAAACTGACTATGAACCCATCCGGCTTAGTTATCATAATGGTGTCCACTATAACGCAGTGCTCAATCCTAACAAACCTTCTGTTGGGGTGGGACTTGGCCTCTCTGGCTACAAACCCTGGGTGAGTTAATTCTAACAGTATATAAACAATGCATTCCATTTGCTGTGAAAATGTGCTAGGATATTTGTCCACAGACATTATCTGTTCCAGGAAGTGAAAACTGTGAGCCTTAAGGAACTGATAATATCCAAGGACAAAAATATTATAATTAATTAATATCCGAGCATATTTTTGAATAGCCTTGAAACAGGCTCTTCATTTAGGTTGATAACAAATTAAGTGAAAATTTGAATGCTAGATAAGAATGTATTCTCCAGATGTTTCAAGGCTGCTGCCTCTTCATAAGTGGAAAATGCAACTGAAAATGCTAGCCACATTTTTCAAATCAAAACTGACTGATTCAAAATTGATACAATACTGTATGTGTAATGTAACTTGCTTGTGCCGATTTGAGAGAGCATATTTTTTATCCAGCGCTCAAATTTTCACTTCATTTGTTATCTACCAATTAAGTACTATACAGTTTCATAAAGGTTTCTCCACTGTGAAGCCATCTGAGTTATGACAACACTGAGTTTATACATGTAGCTTTTGTATGCATACTATTTGTGTTGAATTCTCTGCCTCATTTGTTTGACATGTGTCAAGTCAAACTGGCCAATCAGCATTTTAAATATTTTTAACATCTTTTTTGCAACATGCAGTTAGGGAATATCACTAGATATTCCCTGGCTTTACAGTAGCAAGGACATACACTCTATTCAGTCATGTGATGTGTTTAGACTAATAATTGCATGCGAACAAAAATATGTGACAGATTAAACATTTAAACCCTGTTATTCGTGACCTGTAGATGTTCCTACATAGTCGTCAGGTGCTTTTAAGCCCCTTTTTTATAAGTTCCTCAGACCAGGCAGAGTAAAACTTAGGTAACAGCAATAATAACAGCCTGACCACACTCTGTACACAAGGCTGTGCTCTAAGAAAAGTAATCGGGCACCCAAACCTCTAAACCCTTGAAATCCAGGGTGCCCAGCATATAAGGTTGGTGCAAAAACTAATATTTCCTGGTCGCCTGATGGCAAAAGTAAGTCGCCAGGGGCGACCGGGCGCCGCTAGAGCACAGCCCTGGTACAAGAAGATGTGACTTATTGGGGGTAGGATGGCCACATTGAAATCCCGCTCTGTCTGCTATCTGGTGTTGTTCTGGGTAGGGGCCTCGTTCAACTCCTTGGTCATCCTTGTACATGTAAGTGGCCAACTCGTCTTCCTCCCACCAGTTGGGATTCTTAACTCTGTTGTTTTCATCTATTTGTTTATTTATTTCATTGTCCTTGAAAAGCCTCCTTGGGGAGTGGTCAATTAAGTATTTATTATTTATTCTTTATTTAAAATGACATACACTGTACTTTTGTCCATGGGTGTTCTAAAAAATGGCTGACAAAACACCAGGGGACAAAAAAAAAGGGTCACTTTGTTCACTGTAACTGTTCCTTCCCAAAAGGCTTCTATGTATATCAAACTGATTTTGGACCCCACCCCCACCCCCACCCTCATTAAACAGTGTTTTATAAAATCTGGGAACATTTGCAGTTGTTGAGTTCAATGTGGCATGGAGGGGAGGGGGGAAGGGGGTTGAGAAAACCAATTTGCTGTACATGAAAATTTTCCTCTTGCATGTATATGGAAACAAGGAAAATGTGAATTTGTCTTAAAACGTTTACCCCTGATTTATAGACTTAACATGCTCTACAGTGTAGGGTCCTCTTGAGAATGTCCTTTGATGTAATTACATGTGCTTTGTTTGTAAATCATCTACACTGTACATCATAAAATGTTCTGTGATCTTTATTTCATCAGGGAACTCTGGTCAGTGATGCATTCAAACAGTCAGAGGAATGGCACATTGAGCAGGTAGTTATTGTTATATTCCATTTTATACCATGCCAGAGATATCCCAGCCAATCACAATGCATGAGCACTGGTACATTATTATTCATCAGTATTCTAACCTACACTTTCCAAATATCGTCAAGTTACACTTGATAATTATCTGTTCAGATATATCTTGTTATGTACTGGTAAGTTATTGTTTGTGTTGGTGAGAAATGTGGCTGTTTTGTGCAAAAAACTCTGCAAACTGCTTTGTTATCAATGAAAAACAATAAAATGATTATCCTGCTCAATCTGGAGGAGTATTGCCTGATAAGTCAACTCAGCCTACCGCTAGCTAAGATGCACACAATGTTTGGTGCAATTTTGCAGGATAAGGATTGTTAATATTACAATACACTGCACTGTAGCTTCCATTACTCAAAGCAAGACAGGACCATCGTAACCATACTCAGTCTTGTGTTTACTAGGTTGACATAAATGTATTTTAATGCGGTAAACAATTTTCCATTCTACAGCAAATGTTGGCTGACAAACTTCGTTGCACTGACTGGGAGGCAACAAATGAAGCCATGGAGGAAGCAGTTGCTCGTGAATCTTACCTGGAATGGCTGAGAGAGCACGAGAAGCGTGCTAGAGGAGCGAGAGCTCTGGTAAGAGTGACAATGGCTTTCAGTGTGGGTCACATTTGAAGCTACACACTAGATTTCGCTGAAATTGCACAAAGATGGTCACATGGTGTAGCTTACCGGTATTAAAGGCCATGTACCTGGGATTTTACCTGGAAATTCTGTGTTACAGTGTATATCCCTGGCTACTTACATGTAAGGAGGCTCGAAATGGTTTTTTTGTTTTTAAACACCAATTATTTGATGGATTGATACTACCACAAGTTTTTGTTTGTTTCCCTAAAAATGTATCCAAAAATGCCCAATTATTTCTCAAGAAGTTGTGACCATTAATTTTTTAACGTACAATGTTACCATAGCACCACTACAGCCTCTTAGAAACACCCTTACTTTTAGCTTTGTGTGCCTGAAACTCCAAAACGAGTTCAATGACCCCCGTTTTTTTGTTATTAAATTGCAAGCAGCATATCAAGATTCGTCTTTTTGCAAAGTTTTAAAAAATCTGTGGAGCAGGTTCGGAGGTGGACGTGCTTTCCCTCAATTTTTCCCTGTCTTGTGCTTCGTTTTCTAGAAAATGCGATTCAAGACACGAAACAAAGAACTTAAACGGTTTCTTTGTCTTTAGTTTTAAACAAAAGAACAGAAGATGCCAAACTCGTCTTTTAGCCTATGTTTTCTTAAAACTAAGTGCAAAATAGTGGCAAAAAATACTGAGCAATGTTTACTTGTAAACACAGAAATAGGCCTGTATACAAGAATCAGCCATTTTTGAGCAAAATGAAAAAATCATACCAAAGGTCACTTAGCGTGGTGTTCCACCCAGGCCTTTATATTTTATTGCTTCAGGAATAGTATTCCTGAGAAGAACGTTTTACTGCCTCTGTGAAAGATGTGTATGAAATCTGACTACTTCTGTAGTCATGGCTTTAGTAATTTACCACCGCATACAGTACATATCGTTCTCAAACAGCTGCATTTGTGTTTTATTATTATTTTTGTGTCATAAACAAAGTTAATGCCAATTTGATTTACAGCCTCGCTCCAGTCCTACTGCAACCAGCAGTACCTCAACCTGTACAGAATCCAAGAGACCCACTTCCCCCCACCACAGGGAGCGTGATCGAGATGCCCCAGAGAGTGCCCCCCCTAGCAAGTCCCCTCGTCATTCACCCAGCTCTCCCAGGCACGAGACTTTAGAGTGTTCGTCTTCATCAGAGACCTGTCCAACAGCCAGTCAAGCCACCACCACATGCACTGTTAGCACCATGAAGGCTACTTACTATGATTCCAAGCCAGGATGTTCAACTGAATCATCCAACCCTCCCTCTCCCCCTGGGGCTTCTGGTGTTACTCAGCCAAACTACTTGGATTACCTGCCTCCAACAGGATATGGTAAGGAATGTGAATTCACGTTGAATCTAGTCTGTATCCAGATAATTTAATTTTTGTTGGTAGTGGAGCACAGAACACAAGAAAAACGCAACATATAAATATTATTTTACTCTCATTGGCCGTATTTATCTGCAAGGACGTAACTCCATTAGATACAGGAATTGGTGCATGCAAACACGCCCAGCATTGTTGAGGCACAATATCCAACACTGCCAGTCTCATCTTGTTGGGTGCATTTGAACACCATGTTGAGTGTTAATACGAGTTGTTGGTAGTAACAAGGTGTTTGTTATTTCAACCGCCAGCAGCATTGGAGACTATCATGGATTTGCAAATCTGTGGGGTGAGAAAGCAAAGGGGTGGAAGGGAAACAGTTTTTCTTCCCCCCTCTCCCCCCCCCCCCCCCCTTCCCGCTCCTTCGTCTTTATGACTGACATCCATCCCCTTAGTCACATTTGCTTCTTTTCCTCATTCATAACCCAAGATCATTTTTGCCACATAACTTAAATTGAGCCTTTGTCCAAATTTATTACAATACAGATAACTGTGGTGATTGGCTTTGGCAGGTTCTCCCCACCCCATACCTCACGCTCGGGCTAAGGTTCCTTATCCATTTTCATCTCTACTTTTCTTCAAACACAGGTTTCTCCGAATGGGAGGATGAGAGCATTCTGGCAGCAGTCTTAGCAGAGTCTCAAAAGGAATATTTGGAGAAACTAAAAAAGGAAACTGTGAAAGAAAAATGCAGCGATGATGAATCAAAATCCTAGTAGTTTTAACAAGACCATCATCCACACATCCCACAATGGAGCTACGTTAGAATAATTATTGCGCTGCAATTGTATAGCATTAATATTATGTAATTATTAGACTTGATATTTTGGTTGCTGTGGGTGATATAGTGTAGACTTTCAATGTAGCATAATTGTCTATTCAAGGATGTAATTGTTTTATAATGAATTTTGGGATGATTAATTTCAATTTATTTGCATAGCTTTCAATATCCTTATGCAATGTTTCTATATTTCCTACCCTTCCTGGTGTTGCAGTGGTGTGGTTTCAATCTTTCTTTCAAACTTTTGATGTTTTACCTTGGTTTTCTTTCCCAGTACATGCTATCGTAGCTCTTGTTAAGTCAATTTAAAGCCGAAATTTCATCTTCTTTTAATAAGGAGAGGGAGGGGGATGAGGTGATAATGGGCTTTCCATCACAAATGGTCACTCACGTTTACACCACTCGGGCACTTTGTGGTGCGCTTTGTCGCACCGTTTTGCAGAGAAATCTTCAAAGCCGTTTTGAATAGCTCTTATTCATAATGTCAGCCTCTTTGCATGCGCATACTGAATGATGGGAAAACGATAAGGACTCGGGGTTTCTCGGGGGCCAACATTTTCAACATTTATGAAGTTTAAACTGTATTTAAGTAATTTAATATTTACATGGCAACCAGAAATTGGCAGTGCACTGACTTGTGCGGATATCTTTGGTCGTTGTCTTATCCAAAAACGACCCAACAGTCATCTTTTCCCAAATATTTTGAGGCAACAGTCAATGTATTTGCGTAAATATTAGCGCTCGGTAAACCCAAACAAATACGCGAAATGCTGAGATGAGCTAGCATTTACACTTGCAACTGCCGCGATCACACGGAATTCGACCGCAAATCCCCGTTTGCACGTGATCCTACTGTTTTCCCATCAATAGGCCAAGTTTGCAGTTGTGATCACATGGTACAAAAAAAACACCTTGCTGGAGAGCAAAGTAACACCTCTGACATCCAAAACAAAGCAACGTAACTCAAAATTTCTTTGTTTTTTGATGTGCTAGTGCACAATATCCCCTCTAGCAAGATGTTTTTTGTACCATGAGACCGCGAATTGCAAAGGGCCTATCTATACTTTGGCTTCCGCAAAGATGGCGGACATTGTGAATAACGGTAACTTATGATCATTTGAGAATGAACGGGTGCATGCAACGGAAACGGGGGAGGGGAACAAGTCTAGAAATCCAAGAAGACGAGTTAAGGGCGATCCGGTATTGTTTGAAAGAGCATACTCTTTCTTTACTGTATCAGTTCGAGTCAAATTAGCGTTAGGTACGTATTTGTGTGAAGTTAGTGGTGTAATGGATATATGTTATGGTTCAATTTTATTTTCATTTGCGTATGGGTTATGGTAATGTATGATAATCAGTTTGAAACAGAGGAAAATAAAATTTAATAAAGAATGAAATTGAACCACAATATATATAGCTGTGAGGAATACTTTCGAAAGGAACAAGTAACTTTTAAAATGTTAATAAATAAAAAAAAAAACAGGCCTTGAAATCAGCTTTACATTTGGACTTAGAACAAAGAATAGGCACTCCCTCTATTTAGTTGGCAATAATACTGGGAGGATCTCACTTGCGTCTTTTAGAACCTGTGCAGGTGACCGGGCACCTGGCGGATCTCAAAGCAGGCCAGGTGGACTGCTTAAGGGCAGCTAGAGTGTTTGCCGACACTACTTCCTTAGGTAGTGAGTTTCAGATTCTAGTTGCTGTTGAAAAAACAAGAGTAACTGAAGGCCATGGCATTTGATTCGTCAAATATTCTAGCAAACTCACTTTTCGCCTTTTACGGTGGTTAATTTACATTACCAACTCATTTGATAAAGCCAATGTTTTTTTTTTTTTAACAACTCCCCACCGACGCAGCACCACAGTTTCTTTTGAAACTACCCCCTTTACTCATTTTGCAAAGCGGCTGACCAGTGAAAACGCATGGCATCTATATTCCACGTATCGTACAAAAGCGTATGAAAGGACCAAATGAAAAACAAATTTCATCAAGATCCCACAAATTACTAACGAAAGCTATTCAGAGGAACTTGTTTTTGATAATCTTTTTCTGGGATAAGCCGTTCAGAAAAGACCTGTTACACCACAGGCAGCCCAATCGTGGTGTGTGACATCGCAAGTGTATTTTAAAAAAATATACCGTTAAAAGCTAGAATTCTAACGAATCGAATAGCGGTGGAATTATTGATTTTCTAGATAGCCCAATAAAGACTACCTTCATTGGAATTCTGGCTTTAAACGGTATATTTTTTATATAAACTTTTGATGTCACACACCACGATTGGACTGCCTGTGGTTGCACTTAAAGACTTAATCAAGTGAAGTGAAGTAAAAACAAGTAGGCGACAATGTTTAATATTTTAATGTGATAAATTCAACTACACCCTACATTGTGCGGAAGATAATAGTTCAGCAAACTCAACTATCAATGATATGAATGAGTCTTGTAAAGGTTGAAAGTCAACGTATTCGTTTTAGTTTCCTTTTAAAAACATTTTTGAAAGATTCCTTAGTATTACAGGATTCCATTCCATATTTTTGCCCAATTCTAGAGAATGAATTTAATTTTATTTGAAGCCTACAACCGGTTTTGTTTATAAAGTTATTAGAGGCAGAGGATCGAGTATTATGACAACGAAAACCAGAAATATGTTGAAACAGATCTTGAATACTACTAGGTGTATTTTGCATTTCTTTGTCTGTCAAAATAATAAAAAAAACTCAATCAGTGCCTAGCCCGGTCCAGGCTCTCATGATCTCAGATAGTGGACTTCCGAAAACGAGAACGAACACCGAGCGAAGAAAATCGAGTAGGGACTGGAGGTGGTTCCAAGACCTCCCTTCTTTTTTGTCGCCTTAAATTTGCCTTGCTCTGCAAGTACTATCGCGCCCCGTTTAATAATAATAATAATAATAATAATAATAATAATAATAATAATAATAATAATACTAATAATAATAATAATTTATATAGGGCTCATACTATAAAATATTCAAGAGCGCTTAAAAAATAACATTTATATATACAATTAATAAAAATTTTTATGTAAATAGAAAATACTATGCAGAGGATCTGATATCCTTAAATTGGAGTGAAATAAAAATGAAAATAAAAGAAATAAATTTAAAATTATGAACAATTATAAGCTAAACTAGAAGAAACGTCTTCGGACTTTTTTTGAATTGTTCAAGTTTTTCACAGTTCCTTATGTCCTCTGGTAAGATGTTCCAGACCTTATTAGCTGAACGCCTGGGACTGGCTGCAATTTGCCCCGTATACGCATATACACACTCTAAAAAGTACGACTGTACTTCATGACATTAAAGCCGATGGGGAGTGAACTATGCTCAGGTATGATATAGCAATCTTTACCTTTCGTCCTCAAAAGACGATTATGAGTTGACGGTTTTCACGTAAAACATGGGAATTCACATTCCAAACACTAATGAAGACAAATCGCTACCGCCTGTTACACAGACTGTAGCGACTTTTTGAAGTCCAGGAGCACAGGATATCCAGCATATCTTTTGTGAACCACAAGGTAACTGATAACTGCTTTCCAATCAAGGCCTTACTGTATCTGGTGTTCTGTATTCCAACTACCTGCATTAAAAAAGCAAACGAAGATGATTTCGTTATGTTTCGGATTCCCAGATTCACTGATTCAAGAGGGTCCCCTATACCACTTTGCAAAATGCATTCACGTAAAAATATTGAGACTGTTCACGCGTCACGGACAATTCCCAAAATGCGTTCACTTTCACGCAAAAATCAAATATGGGCAATCACGAATCACGAATAAATAAAAAGACCTAAATCACGTTTCACGACAAAAAAAAGTCCCAATCACGTTTCACGAAAAAAGTATAGGGGGCCCTCATTCAAATGCCTCAAACCACTGCAGGCGAAAACGTTTATGATGTATATTCAAAAACCTTCTGAAAACATAATTTGTGTGATCTTGTTATTTCATACCGGTAATGCCATTTATTACACCCATTTTGAAATCACTCGTCATTTATGAAATCTGATTGGCTCTCACTAGTTCAATTTATTCCCAAATTATGCCATTTTTTGCTCTAAATCACATCCTTTTTTAAGCCCGTCAAAATTCAAATTGAAATCAGAACATTAAATAATGGGATCATAAATGAGGTCATAAAATGATATTAACACTAGACCGAGTGCGAACGATTGAAGACGTACTTGAATTTGCCAAATTTACGGACTGCTCATGTATTATTTCTCCACAGCAAACAACAACAACAATTTATTTACAGAGTAACTTCGATAATAGTTTGTCCCACAAATAGCCACGAAACAAATCGGGGTAGGAATAAACAGAAATGATAGAAAGTACAGACACTCATATCCATGGCTGTACACTAAAATACAAGTTGCAAACAGTAAAATATTGGAAGAATGGACAGGATCTAATTAGGAAAACTAGAGGAAAATGATAATAAAAATAATAAATGTAATTATATATTTGGCTGGTTCTGTTTTAAAATTATCATGGGATTTCAATATAATCATCTTCTTTCCCAAGATATCTAAAAGCAATTGCTGGAGGACCTTTCTGAACGTTTTCCTCGGCAGATTTGTTTAGTGATTTAATTGCCACCATCTCCTGGCAATTGACTTTGAGAAAGCATTCGACTCTTTTAATCATTCTTTTATTCTTAAACGACTGGAAAAAGTTAAATTAGGACCTTACTTTTTGCAGTGGATTAAGACTTTCTATACTAATGTATCTAGTTGTTTGTTAAAAGACGGCTTTACTGATCACTGATCTATTCCCAGTTCGAACTGGTGTTTATACTCAAAGGTAAATGGTTTGTCACGTACCGTTACTACTTATCCTAGCCTTTGGCTGAAGTACTTGCATGTCGCATTTGTGACGACAATGCAATTGAAGAGATATTAGTTAATGATGAAGAAATTAAATTAACACTGCTTGCAGATGATATGACTTGCTTCACCTTTTAATGGCGAACGACTCTGGAGCTCTTTCCTAGATTTTCTAATCCCCAAGTCAACAACGATAACCTGTAATATTTGTCATGGGTATAGGCATGGGCTCAAACAAATGAACTATCGTCATGAAGTACGAACATCAATTACAATTCTAGGAATTGTTTTTTGTTTTGTTTTAAGTGGAAAAAAAGATTGCAGCAACTGAAGTCGAAGTAAACTAAGAAGAGATTTCAGACTGAAATGGGATAAGCGTTTGCCTTGTGTTGGCCTGTGGACCTTCCCTGTAGCATGAGTGTTCTGCACATGTGTTACTTGACCTTTTGTTTGTGTTGAGTGTGAATTAAGATTATATATTTCTATTTCTTAGTTTTGCTTTTTGTAAATAAGTGTATTTCGAGTTGTAGTTATTGCAGCGTTAATTGAAAGTTAAGACTTTGTCGTTGCTGATACTAAATTGTAAAGATGTTTTGGAGTGACTAGTATACGTAATTGAAATATTGACTTTTTTGTGGAAATGAAATCTTGTTTAAGAAAACAAATTCAAGAAAGGAATAAGGGTTTAACAGGTTGCCGTTGCCATGACACCATTTTATGTCAAGAAAACGACAATAATTTGTTTACCAATGATTGGCCGTCTGTTTGAAGCTATAATTATACTCTAAGCTGGTAAACGTTGGTAACATTGATCCATCAAAGTGTAAGAGCTGGAAGCTTTAACCACCTTAATTCTTGTGAAATTTTATTGATAATGATGGAGAGGAGATGATCATCGTCATTCATGTAATAAGGCTGCTGTTTGCGACTGCGTAGCACACAATGATACAAGGATCGGTACGTTTTAGCTTAAGAAACACTGTGCCATTGGGAAGTATAATTACGACCTCAAATTCAATGTGAGGGCAAAGGCACTCTGGAAAAAAAATACAAATTCTCCATTGTCGTTCCCCTTTTGAAATCTAGGCAACACCTTCTTAATTAACCTGAAGACATAACTGGCGAGGATATGAATTAGTTTGAACATCAGTTCACACTTACCACTCGGTCCCAGTCGTTTTTGCTCAAGTCATACACCTGCATATAAACACCCGCTCCGGATGCCCCATCCTCTGTAAAACAATCTTGATAGACCAAGCCATAGGCCGCTCCCTGAACTTGGCACACTCGGTACATCAGGTGTTTCGGTTGATACGCGTCATCAAACGCTGAAAAGTACACATAACTTCGCGCTTCAGCTGCGACTGAGGCATTTACAGCGGCTGGGAGCAGAAACGGTCGGCTGTGCTTCTTACGGAGAACCAAAAGTGCAAAGTCATCTTTTATGGACGGTCTTATCTGCGAAATAAATTAAGACAAAGCAAGCTATGTCGAAGTAATTCTGACTGGATGATGGGGGGTACCAACGGACTGATCATCTTTTTCAGCTCAAAAAGGCGCGTAATCATTGGCCAGGGTTGAGTGTGTTTATTTCTCAGTAGTCATATCATTTAATAGTGTTGCATGCTCAACAACTACATGATCGCATGTAAGTGCTTACAAACGATAATGGAATGGCGAGGAAACCTACGTTTCAAGATGAAATGACTCTGTATAAATATGAATGTGGGAAACGAGTTGGGTTGAAACGCATGCATGTATAGGTGTGTGAATATAGCAAGCATACCCTTCTGATCCAGTCCTTGGAAACAAACGTTCGTTTGACAGAAATCCAGTCGAAATTTCCAGATGGCATTAAAAATCCCACTTGAACATGTTTGTCTGAAAACCAATAAAAATAATGAAAATAAACCCCAGTGAACCAATCACACCAAGCAAATAAAGATAGCAAATTAGCCAATCATAACTAAACAAGCGCTCCTTCGATCCATAAATTTTTTTTGAATTTTTTTTATCTATCAAATGTTAATTTTTTGGCAGAAGCGTATCCCACGTATTGAAGAGTATTGTAAAAACTTTTGAGACTTAGTTTCAAAAACCTAAGCCATTTTTAACTAGCAAAATGCCTATGTCATTTTCAAGTTGTAGAAGTGAGGCTGAAGTCACTCGCTTCTTGTGATATACATTGTATTTCAATGCGAGTCCGCTGACCAGTGAATAACGCTAGGCACATATTGCGCAAGTTGCTGTTTTACTGTTTTGGTGATGTTTAACATTTAAAATAAAATCCTAAGGAGCAACTGGCAGTCAAAACAGAATACATGGAGATCTTAGAAGCTACGACAGACCGCTTAGCATTTGTATTCCCTCGATTTCCAAAACGCAACTTAATTAACGCTCAAAAATTGAAGCTGAACGTCAAACCGCAGATCAGACCAACTGAATTCTTTTAAGGAGGCTGGAGAGGGTTTTTAGCTGCACGCGCGCGCGTTATCTACACACGCCATAACTAAGATGCACGCGCCAGCTGAATGGATCAAAATCGAGCACAACGGAAGTTAAATACTGCGTGAAATTGCGAAAACCGGAAATAAAATCTGCGGAAAAAATTTGTCTTTTGCTCGAAATTTTTCTCGGTGCCCTATCTTGATTTTTTGCATGCACGTACCATTCACGATGGCACTTCAAATATAACAGTTTCGTGGAAAATCATCTAGTAGAATTTTCTGTAAGTCATAAAACGCGTTTTTTAAAGATGTATTAAATTCTACTGGATATTTTTTTTTCATACTGCCTGAAAAGTTAAAGAATTTAGGGAGCTTTCCAACAAAGAAATAAAAACGATAGGTCAACAATTAGTTTTCAGATAATTTACAAAAACTGACATTTAGAGGACCTTTCTGTGGACCTGGGGCGTTGCCATGGTAACTGATATGACGTCACAAGCACCCTTAAAATATAGCCCAACGATAGAGTTCCAAGGATACATATAGTTAGTCTACACCATTAAATATCCTTCTTTGCAATCTTTCATCGTTTCGCAAACACTACATCAACGAAAAACCCTGTCGAGCCTCCTTAAGATCAGAGAAGATCGCAGGAGCAAATGTGACTGAAATGTGGTAAAATAATGTATCTTTTCTTTGGGCGAACTGCTTACGAACTGCTTAACTTACGACCATGAAAACGGCGAAATGAAAGAAACAATTTTTATCAAGATAGAGGAAACAACTAACGAAGAACTTGCTTTTGATAATTTAAAATAAACGGAACAGGTAGA
>OX419346.1:8397383-8409883 GCA_948470475.1 Galaxea fascicularis
TTTTCGAAAACTTGAAAATTTTTCAGGGACTATTCAATACCTCTAGAAAGGGCCTTCTCTTCTGAATTTGAAGGCATAAATAAAGGAATTTAAATACCCAAAAAATAGTCAGTGCAATCCCAATCCTTTGATTCTGGTCTCAGCTAGCTGTCCGAGAAAGTTGCAAAACCCTAAGTAAATTTCTGAAGGAAAACCTTTCAGCGGTTGTGGCTGCCTTTAATAGATACACGAAAACAATAATTATAACCAGATTCTTACAGGTGTATTTCAGACCTTAAAAGCGCAAACTTTGAACAATTAAAATTGACATTTAATAAAAATGAGAGTAAGACATGATAGCAACGTGTCTATTTTGGGAAGGCGATGACTGCTTAAGACTCAACCGCTTTTCCTAATTATAAGTATTTACTGAGGCCAACATATCAATTAAATAAGTTTCCTACCACACATCATAACAACTTTTGGAAGAGTTGTTTCAAATCGACATCATGTTTCATTTTTTAGCAGCTGTTCATAATAGATGCGAAAACATGATGATAACCATTATGATACATTTATGTTTCGAATAGTCTTTAGGACCGCTAATTTTGAATAATTCAGTGCCAGTCAAAAGACACATTTTGTAGAGAAGCGAGGAACATATGCAGTCCGCCCTTGTGGCAATAATATATTTTTGTTATATAGTTGGCGTTTTTTCGGCTACAGCGCGCCCATTTATTGGCTGGTTCATGGTCTCATGACATCTAACAATGAAACTGTTTACAAATGCTATGAGCGGACAACATTGCGAAAACTATGACGTCAAACGGGAAACAGTTCACTGCTACCCGCGAAATGTTGACTGCTGTTGCACGTGATCAAAGCGTGCCTTGAAAGTGGCCTGATGTCGCTGGAATCTCAGCGCGGTTTTGAACATTTGCTTTTGTTTTTGTTTCCATTTGTTTTGCTTTGTAACAAGTTACTAAATGACTGGTCCCGAGGGGAACAGTGAATTTTGTTTCCCTAGAATCTAAATGTTTCCCGAGACGAAGTCGAGCGACCCGAAAGGAGTGAAAACATCTCGAATTTACTTCGGCTTTCTCAAAGGCTTTCTTCTCTCTTTTGAGCTTGCAAAAATTCACATAGACGCTTCTCTTGCGATGTTGGTTTTTCAAACCTCTAAAAGAACACGGTAAATCGATGTTTTAATGTACGTGACATGCTTGTGAGCAGACATCTTTATGTCACAAACTGTGAAAAAATCTAAAATTCAAATTGTTCTATTTTCAAAACAAAGCACACTACCGAGCTGAAAACATGGAAGCAGATACATTTCTAAAATGTGTTTTACGTGATGAAGCTAAAAATGGAAAGGTCTCTTTACTTTCGAATTTTGGTTTTTTATGACGTCATGTGAAAACCAACTCAACCCGATCATGGTAAATATATATGTCTTGACAGATACCATGGATACATGTGACATCATGCACGAACTATTAAAGGGTGAGTTTCTTTATTAAAATCCAAATCTGGATTCTTGAATCCAAAAACGGTTTTGCGTTTCTTTACTAAAATCCGAAAAAGGATTTTTAATCTAAAGAATCCACCCTCCGGATTTTTAAATTCTAAATCTGGATTTTTAGGATTCATGATCTGTGCGTTTCTTTATTGGACGGATACAAAATGTAGTACGTTTGGCAAGCGGTCGTCTTGTGGAAATTGGCCATATTCCCGCCATTTTGTCAGCTGGGTCATGGCGAATGATCAAGGTGAGTTTTTCGTGAAATTGGACCAAACTTATTCCTCCTGCTCGTGTTTCCATAATTTTTCTGGGCCCGGTTGTTCGAAAGCCGATTAACATAATCCAGGATTAGCGTGAACTTTGGTTGCAGTTTTTAACCATTGGATGAAAGTTTTTCAGGATTGACTAATCTATAATTTTGCAGAATATCGGCATAAAACAACATTTGGGGACATAGAAATAAGCTCCTTGATTAATCAATTAATCCTGGATTAGCGTTAATCGGCTTTCGAACAACCGGGCCCCTGGATGTTTGATGCGTCTTTTTATCTATAGAACAATATTGGACGCATTTATCAGAGTATCAGTGGAGTAATGATAGCCACGATGGCTTTTCAGTAGAACCTTTATATCTTCCGTATGGTGGGAACATTAATATTTCAAGCCCTCCTTAGTTCATGTATTTTTCATCACAGTTCAGCCATGAATCGCCTCAGCCTGGTCCTTTGGGCTTGTCATCCACTGAGTGCACCATCGAGTAGAGCAGTTCTCTAGAAACAGTGAACTAGTCGAGCGAAGATACCGAAGGCGAATCGAGAGCTGTTGCACGCTGGTCTAGGGCTGTGTTGTTGTTAATTTCCTGCAATGCCGTCACGGCTAATGGAAAAAAATCCATTTTCGAATTTTTCGTTTCTTTAAAAACAATGCATCCACAGGATCTCGAATCAAAAATCCAACCTTGGATTTTTTTTTTAAGGAACGCACCCTAAGTTTGTCCTAAGTGATTCCTTGAGGTTCTTCGCCGTGCATAATATAAGTGCGGGTTGTAAGAACTAATTTACTCCTTTTGTACCAATTTTCAGGCGATTTACACAACGCGCTAAAACGAGTTGCAAAAATACTTGATACACTGTACTCCATTTGGCCTTTAATGATGTCTCCATGGTCTTCTGCTTTCCCTCCCCTCCCTCTTACCAAAGTTGCTAGTAGTGTAAACCATGCTCGAAATTTAGACGAACAACTTTGAAGGGGGGAGATGGAGGTGCTGTGTGTTATATCACAGAGATTTGCTAGCAGCAGCGATTTTGAGAAAGAAAAGCTGTTTTTGATCGGGGGAGTCTCAACAATTTTGCAACTGGTTCTAGTTTAACGCAAGGTTAAACGAATTATAACGACATCCGACTAAAAAAATATGTTGACCAATTTTAACTCGAAAATGACTTTCCCAATGCTGACTTGCAAGTACGCAAGCCAATTCCACTCCTTCGTCTCCTGTTACTGACACCTTTTTGTAAATCCGGTGATCAGTTCATACACGTGGAAATGTATTGTGCATACTTAAAAATCTAGTAGAGTGAATAAAGGGCAGGAAGTCGACTTATTGTTTTTCTGATGTTTGGCGTTTTAACGAAACACACTTGCATGTAAATTAGCGGTTCTGGCGCAACCGGTAGCAATAGCCACTCAACCTTCTTCAGAAAGCGGGCTTTTCCTATTTTGTATCAACCAGATACCATAATTTTTCTTGTATAGTTAACCTTTGTTTTCCTTATTAACCGTTATTAAAACCAAATACAAACCCATGTTATGGGGGCGAAAAAAAAATGTTTCGACAACCCCATTTTCGACAACCGTTTTTGTGGCGGAAACCCACAAATCGCCGCCCAGCGCATTTTTTTTCGGCAGCCAAATTTTCGACAACCGTTTTTTTTGTGACGGAAGCTGCGCCACCAAAACCCACAGGGTGCGCAGGCAAGCCACACGCATTGTCTCCCTGCGAGCCCCAACGTGCCGCCTTGCGCATCGACTGCCAATTTTTCGACAACAATTTTAGCCTCATTCGAAAAGGTTTCACAGTTTTAGTTTCAAACTAAGGCCAGCAAAGTCGATTTTGGTAGGCCAGTAGACTACTTCATTGTGTTGCTAAGGTGACAGGTTTCGCGGCAAAATATTATAAAATAAACCAAATACCCGTACTTCGTTTCCGGGGTAAATTTCACGGAGGTACGGCGATCCTAATTAAGACCCAAAGACCCTAAAGGCCGTGGCAAACGAGGACATATTGTTGCCGACACATTGTTGCTCATGATGTTTCTTGGGCTGCGCAAACTGGCAAACACTTGTTGCGGACACAAAATCATAAACATTTTTGTGTCTGCAACAAATGTTGCGCGCGCGGGTAAACGGGGAAATATTTATGTCGGCAACAATGTGTCCTTGTTTGCCACGGCCTTAAGGAGCCTATATGAAGTTTCTCTGAAAAACATTTGGAACCACCCGACCCGTGATAGGTTTAAGGCTGAAATCACTCGGAGTGATCTCAGCCTTAAACCTATCACTCCACCCATCATCATTTCTCTAAAGGTCCAACCAGTGCTGCATGGCATTTCTTTATGCCGGATTGATCACATATTTCGCACTGTAAGTAAATGTCACGAAAAACAATAGAATTCTGCGCGATGAAGGTAGTCTACTAGCATACCATAATAACAAGGGTAGTTTATACAAGTACGATAACTGATATGATATGCTAGCGAGTTTATACAACACTTTCCTAGATCCTTAAATTGTTATCGAAATGTACATCATTAACCCTTAACACATATTGAAATTTGTGAGTTACGGTTTACATCGTGTCTTGTCCCATGCTATAATATCATCTCGTGCAGGTGGTTTTATATTGTGAATAGTTACCTGAACTATCTCAAGTTCCAAATCAGCGGTAAAGTGCCTTATCCCAGCACTACTTGGAATTCGGACAAAAGAACAATTGTCAAGGGGAACATGATCTTATTCGTACTTGGCGTACACGTCCGCGCAGGAGGTTCCATAATTGTCACTTTCAGAGCCATTAGCCAAATCTTCGTCATACCAGATTCGCAATTCCTGGCCAGAGGATAGAATGAGAGGATTTTTCAAGTCTGAGAACACAATCTCGTCGGAGTTTGAAGTGTATCCTGGCAGCTGGTACGCTGTCTTCTGACTGTCCGGGAGCAGAATGGCATTATCTGATTGGGTTAAAATTGTGCGAATATCATTGCTCCCACATCCCCAGTTACTAGCGCTGGCAATGTTGGGGCTGCATCTAACAAAACCAGAGACGTGAGCAAGTTTGACAGATTTTACAGAACCACCGATATCAACCACGAACTTGCCAAACTGGTCATCTTTGGCGCCAAAACACACCGGAACAGTATTCAGCTTCCGCCAAGGGACTTCTATGTAGAAAGAAAAAAATGTTGGCGGTTTTTTACTCTTAACGTTGCTGGAAAGAAAAACTATTTTCTGCCTTGTAATAAGTTTCAATCAAGTTCAAGAATGAACGGCCAAAAAATGGTACACCTTTGGTGTCTTTCACGACATTATGTTTGTTACAGCAAACACAGTTCAGCCAGAATGTACCTGAACCAATAGGTGGTTGTGACTGTGAAAGAGCATGGAATTGAACATCAATGTTCTTAGTACAATTGAATTCGCTCAATAAATGAACAGTTGTCTTATACTTGGAATGCAAATACATTGTAGCTAACAAAGGAAAACGTTTTTTGTAATGCTGTGGGGAATGGCGGGATACAAGTTGAATTTGACGATACCTTTGGCCAGCAAACATTCCTAAGGATGCGTCACACTTTCGCAGGAAATACTAATCGGTTTTTGTTGTGGTTAAAAAATGTCAGCAAATTTAGATTTCATTTGAATTGAGAAGTCTAAGAATGCTTTTTTGTCAACAGTTATCATATTTTGAAATATGTTCGCCAACAAAGTGTTGCTTCGGAAGAAATTTTGACCGTACACATCGGATACGATTCTCTGTGAAGTTTATATGAGCAAGAATGCCTATTACAACAGATAGGCTGCAGCTGTGTCGAACTGCTCAATATCTTATTGAGCACGAAGTATTGTGTAAAACCAGACCACTGAAGGAAAATAATTTAGCTGTGCGTAATCCACGCGCTGGCATGGCCGTACACTCTTTAGCCGCCATCCTGTTTACATTTTTCTACTGTTGAGAACGAAACCGCGAGCCACTGCGTGGGCTCAAATGTGCGGAATTTCTGGCCATGTAGTATTTATGTTTTTTTGACACGGTATTTGCTATAAACTGTAGCCTCGTTTGTTTTTCTGAAAAAATTGTACATTGAGTTGGTGGAATAGTCGCACTTTAATTTCGCCAAGACCCAGTATACAGGCTGACTGTACTACCCAGTTAAATCTTGTTATGTCCTCTTTCCTAAACCTCACGTTTTGTGGCGTTGCTGTCGTACATGCTTCTTCGCCCGCTGCCAGCATGACGACCGCCAATAATGGACATTACAAATACACGACAATAATGCTCCAGAAGCAAAAACTGAAACAGCTTCTGCAACTACTGAGATCGCTGCTTTGCCGAAGACGAAAGCAATTCAAACGGATGAAAACAGCTATCACGACCAGTTGTAAACAGTTGGGCCAACTTGAACGAACGGACCAACAAACGTACGAACGTACGAACGAACGAGCGAGCGAGTGACTCAGTGAGTGATTGGAGTTCACGTAATATGCTTCTGCCGGTTTTCGTGTCAGTTTGGTAGACGTCCGTTAAGTATAGGTTGTCATTTTCCATTGTTGTCGTGAACAAATGCATGCCTTATGTCTGCAGTAGATCATTAACTCTAACAACTGAAGACAACAAGCTCAAAAATGGTTTTTCGTCTCTTTCACGATAAGATATAATCTCAGTGAAGGTTCGTTCGACCGATCAAAAAGATAAGATTTGTGATGTTATATGTGACAATAAAAGTTCAAAAGTTCAAAAGTTCAATCAGGCTGGAAATCGGCGTGACAGTCAAACAGGTGTCGGGCTTTTTGGAAAGTCGCTTCCGTTTTAAAGTTATCGCCGCTTTCAGGGAAGAATAAGTAAATGCTGTTGGTATCTAACTTCAGGAGAGTGTAGCAACAAAACGAAGAAACAATAGGAGAATCGCAAACACCTTTTTTGGGGGCGAAGTGTGAGGCAACATTTCCGATGTAATCGCCTTCCTCCGATTCGTCACTTGGGGAAACGAACGTAATTGAATTTCTCTTTTCCTTTTAATATATATTGTGCGTTTTCATTTTCAAAATTTTTTATTTCAATACTGCATTTTACAAATAAGAAAATAAGAAATGAAGAAATAAATAGGTTGCCGGGGTTTACTCTGCAAGCGCCAGAGTAAACGGTAAATCAAGGTATCCTGATCTTGATCTTGATCCGGCGTCAGATCCGCCATGTTGATGTACTGGTGGGCACTGATGCCACAACCGTTCGGAAGTCGATTGCAAACCGCTGAACATTTAACTGAAGACAGTGAAAAACGCGACCGTCGCTTGAGATTTGGTTTTTAGAGTTCGCATGTTATCGATAATAAATACTTAATTGACCACTCCCCTAGAGGGGCTTTTCAGGGACAACGAAACAAATAATAAAAATGAACACAACAGAGTTAAGAATCCCAACTGGCGGGAGGCAGACCAGTTGGCTATTTACAAGAATGACCGGGGAGTTGATCCAGGCACGAACCTAGAACAATGCCAGCTAGTGGCTAGAGCGAGATTTGAATCCGGGTCAGTGCATTGAAATTCAGCGCCCTAGACCACTCGGCCATCTTGCCTCCTCGATAGGCAGTAAAAAGTGTCAACGGCTAATGTATCCGTTATATGCGTTCAGAGTCTGGTGTATTTAAACTGGTCGCACGTACTACTGTACCTGGTAGCATTTTACCAGTCGCGTATAGTTATAGGGAAAAACGAGTATTGATGGTGGTTTGTACCCGAAAAAGGGATCTTGTGTCCGTGACTGAGGCTTGTGACGAGGTTTTAGCTGTTGCGGGCTTTCGCCCGCGTCAACCAAGTCATTTGTTATCCTATCTAAGCATGCAGAGTCGAGAGTCTTCCTTCTGGATTTGTAGAGGAACCCAACCGAGCTGTGATTAAAAGGTTTTAAGACTTTCAAAATATTTTTCTTCCAACCCGTCTTTTCTTGAGCAATTTACAGCGTCGTACACTTACTAAGTTCTTGCTTTTATCCCATGCGTTACAACGGTCAAACCTATGTTCGTGAATAATGCATATGAAAGAAATCACATGTGAACTGCGGATATGAAATCAAATGAAGAATGATCGTCGCATTATTATCGCAATTTTACAATTACGTAATGAAGCCTGAAAGCAATTCAGGACTTCAACGGGGCTTGAACCCGTGACCAAAGCCGTGACCTCGCGACTCCGGTACGATGCTTTTTTTTTTCAGGCTTCATTAGGCAATTGTAAAAATTGCGATCATACCTGCGACGATCACTCTTCATTTGATTTCATATCCGCGGTTCACATATGATTTCTTTCATATGCATCATCCACTTACATATCTTTCACGGGAACATATGAACCCAAAATTGACCTACTCCCAACGTCAGTGGCTTCATAGCTCAGTTGGTAGAGCATCGCACCGGAATCGAGAGGTCACGGGTTCAAGCCCCGTTGAAGTCCTGAATTTTTTTCAGGCTTCATTACGCAATTGTAATAACTGCGACGATCATTCTTCATTTGAAATCTATGTTCGTTGACCTATTTTATCTTTGTTATTTCTTGATGCTTAGCTTTCAGCTACTGCATTTATCGCCTAAAAGACGTCGAAGAATTATAAGAGTTTTTGACATAAATGTACTGTTTTGCTCTAGCTTTATAAGTATATAAATAATGCAGTAATAACTGCCAGATCATCCCACGTTCGATGCCGTACAACACAATCAGTAAATTTAAAATAGAAGGAAAAATTTACTACTGACCTGAGTGCGGGTTATCAGCGTATACAGAAGTTGCTTTCTCCACAAAATACTTGGCGCGATAATACTTGGTGTCGTTGTTGAACTCACAAGTCTTGTCAGCGAGATCGTAGTTCAGACTCTGACAAGCTGGTTGGGTAGTACAAGCTATGTAGCAGGTAGCCAGACGATCTGCGGTGAATGATTTATACACGTGATCAACCAGAGCAAATCCGTTCTCTGAGAGATGATTTTTGCACGATTCGCCGCCAGCCAAGGTGTAACAAACGAACGTCAAAGAGAAAACGGAATCAAAAGGTGCCATTTCTTTGAGTGGTATAGCCAGCAGTGTGTTGAGTCGTATGGTGCAACAGATCTGAATATCTGAATATAAAAACTGTACTGTTAAATATTTACGCATTCAAAATTAAATGATTTGTTCACATATATCAAATAGAAATTGAAAAACAATCTATTTTGAAAACATCGCGAAAGTTAATACTCCCAAAATATAGGACTCGCGAAGATTAAATCGCGAAATTTTATACTATGTAATATCAATATAATAATCATTGAGACAGATTCTCAGGTTGAATTCTTTAACTGGAGTTCGCGCCAGGCATGTTGGTGCCTCAAAATCCAACGAAGGGGACCCATACTCAGCTTGTAATGATTTTCAAATAATTTCTTTTACTACAGACGAGTATATAGCGCCACAAATCACTCTGTTTTTGTTTCCTTTTTTCTCCACTGCTCAATTCTTTTGTTTCTGAATCTTATTCATAATTTCAAACTTATGTTTAATAATTTTGATGACTTGAAAACCAACAATAGCTGACAGAAGTAATAATAGCCCCCAACTGATAACCAGAAAAATGTTAAAATTTACTCTACCGTGAGGTATTACGACATAGTTTTCTCACAAACTATGTCGTAATACAATAAAAAAACCCAGACATAGCTTCTTAGGTCATGAAATTTTCTATCTCCCGGTTTGGCGATGTTAAGCCAACTTTATGGACAGTGGCATTGGCTGTTGGTTAGTTTCATGCTGCGGAAAGTCTATCCTATGCTGTCCCACTGTAGGGCAAATTTTAGTTTGACTTTACAGCCCAAAAGCTTAAATGACGGGAATCATTCTTAAATTAACTTTATCGCAGGGGTCATGAATTCAACTCCCACGCAAGCCTGGATGTTTTTACAGGCTTCATTTTCTCCAAAGCTCAAGTAGTGTTAATAACTACGATGATCATTTACGTCTTTATGAATAGAGTGCATACAGCTCGTGGAGCTCTGTGGGAGTCTTGCCGCTTTTTGCATGACAAAATGTTATTTTTCCTCAATGGGTGGGTGGGCTGTATTCAACAAATCCTGCAATCTGACTGGTTCCGGGAGCGGGCAGAATTTTCTATTTTCTATTTTCTATTTTCAAGAATTTTTCTTGAACAGTTGCCACGCTGTAAAACAAAATACGGTTAACTTCAGAGCTCCGGTTTTCGTTTGATATTCGCTATTTCCTTCGGAGGTTAATTTTTTCATCTCGTCCCATTTCCCTTCACTAAAAGATATACAATTAAGCTTATTATAATTAGTTGTGTCGTTGGCATAAACTATTATGACGTGTTTTCCTCGTTTAGTTTTCTTATTTTAGCATTTATTCGTGTGAATGGCTTGACGAAAAGCAACACAGTTACTTAAATAAGACATAAAGAGAAAGACTAACTGATGCGATGCCCTACACGGGTTTGTGAAGAACTTCCATTAAAACCGAATTTGAAAGAGTCGTTTCGTTTTGAACAGTACAAGACAAAGCTTACTATGTATTTCAGATTTTTTCATAAGTTAGGTAAATGCGTACGTAATGCGTGTTTTATGATTTGTACGATTTATCATGTTTTGTTTCTTTACGCCAGTTATTGCTACTATATTTGAATTTCTTTTTTATAGTACGTTAAGACTGTCTTTGTTTGTCTGAGATTTACGGACGCTTTCGTAGAAAGACTTCGCAAACTCAGTTCTCGTTCATCTTCTGACAAAAACAAAAACTGAAAAAAAAAATAATAAAAATGTTATTCACCGGCTTAGGTCGGTCCGGCCGTATAGGGAAAAACTGTGCCCTTGGTACTCAAGACCACGGACAAGTTTTTCCCTGTGAATAACATATATATATTTCTTTAACTATTCCAGCTAAGACGAAGTTAATTTAGATAGCCTGTAATGCCAAAATTAAACTCATTTTCATGTGAATGAAAATTGATTTGCATATGATAGGATGAGCACCTAGCCTCGCTTTGAAAAAGAGGCCTGAGGTGATTCGGAAATGGTCTATTCAAAGTTATTGAAAGTCGCAAAATTCAGCGTTTTAGCTAGAATTTGAAGTCTTTAACCTTCAACTCTAAAGCTTATTTAAAAATTTGGCATCAGATATAACAATCTACAATACATTTAGCCGGCCTGCCGTGTCAACTCATGAAATTCTCTATCCGCGCAGAATTCTTGGACACAAAATTGGTTGAATTTACGCTTCCGAAGGCTTCCCGAGCAAACAAGTGTAAACTCATACTATAATTATGGTAATTTTGATAATCTTGACTCATACTAGGGCTATCGTTAGCGCTGCACGCAGAAAGAACATTGCGTTGCTATTTCACTGGTTTTGAAAAATACCTAAAATGCACGAGAAGTTTGTGCGACACGATTTGACCTTTTCATAAATCTTTCACGTATTGTCGATCGGAACTAGTCGCTGTACTTCGTACATATTCTTTACAGAAATGGGTACTAATTAAAACTGTCCCCCGCCACCTTAACTACACAGACGCCTTGCATGCATTAGGTGAACAACTAGATAGCGTTTTCGTAGTTATCTAAACACCATTTTCGTTCCTCCAATAAACCGACGTTGGAAAACAATTGCCCAGAGCTAGCTTCAAACTTCAACTTGAAATTATTTAAATGCCCAACTGCCCGTTGAAATCCTAATTTTTTTTTCAGGCTTCTTTACGCAATTGCATTAATTGCGGTCACAACTGTGAGGATCATCCTTGATTTGACGAATGCCTACAGTTACAAACGATTAAAACCGTGAAACTAAAATTCACATTATGCTAATACTGGCATGAGGCCTCTCAGATGTATCCATTGATTCCTTTAGGCCGCTTTTCAAATTGCTTTTTCATCATATACAAACTTTGTTTTGATTTCATGATCAAAGATCTTTTGACTGTTTTATTTCCAGTTCAAAAATCCACAAACTAGAGCAGCTAGTTTGCACGTCAGCTAAATGTTTAGGTGTGTTGTTGATTTGCTTCCCTTCCCTAATATTTTTTGTTAATACGGTGTCACTACGTACCCGTTCACCGAGTGTAATTACTTTGTTCTATCCGTGGGTAGTGCTTCGTATTGCAATTATTGCCGGAAGGGATAAAGACAAAATGAAAAGCATTTTGCTCGTGCTGTGGGCTTTCTAACGACACTGAAGATTCTACGACGGCGACTGCAACAAAAACGTCTTTCAGTTTCAAAATACAACTTCTCGTTTGTGTAACTCTTTCGCGATTATTCCGATTTGTTTAACATGAAAAATGCTGGCGAGCTGTCCAGGGTCTAATTCACTATGAACGATGTTAAAGCAAAGAAAGAGAATTCGAAAAAAAATTTTGACATTTCTTTGCCGTCCTCTGCAAAACAAGAACGTCGGTGAAATGAACCAAATTTCGGGTTTCTCGAGGACGTGAGCGTATGGTGTCTCGTTTTTCATTCTCTTTCTTTGCTTTAACATCGTTCACAGTAATTTAGACCCTGGACAGCTCGCCAGCATTTTTCATGGTAAACAAATTAGAATAATCGCGAAAGAGTTACACAAACGAGAAGTCGTATTTTGAAATGACGTTTTCGTTGCCGTCGCAGTCGTAGAATCTTAAGCTCCCATTCACCAAAGATAATATAGTGTCTTGGGGAATATTTGTCTCGTGTATTGAGCTCCTAGACAAAGTAAATAA
>OX419346.1:8412383-8442383 GCA_948470475.1 Galaxea fascicularis
GATCACTCAGATAGAGATTAAAAAGAGTAGGTGACAACATGCAACCTTGCTTTACCCCGGCAAAACAGGGAAATGATTCGGTTAAATTGTTATCAATTTTAATTGCCGATTTATCATTTGAGTACATGGATATTAAAACGTCTAGAAAACGTCCTTGAATGCCTTCTTTTCTCATTTTGTCGAATAGTTTATGTCGGGGTATACAGTCAAAGGCTTTTCTAAAGTCGACGAAGCATGAAAAGAGTAAATTTCGGTGCTTCTGTGGTTTAGATTTCACGTACTTGTCAATTCTCGGTTTTCACATGACGTCATCAAAATCAAAAAGTAAGGAACTATCTATCCTTTTGATATTTTAGTTTAGCTAGTAATTAGAACAGCTGAAGACTTATCTTTCCACACGTTTTCAGTTTGATTGGTTTTTTCGTCCAGTGATGAAGCAAGGTTGAATTTCTAAGCTTTTGCGTGACACGATATTAACCTGGCGGCCGAGAATGCTGTCACCTAGGTTAAAAAAAGTGACTTAGCCGCTGAGATTTCGTAAACTGAACAGTCCTTGAATGAGAATAAGTACTCATGTAGATGTTTATGAGCCCTCAGAGGACGACTATGGGCTTTTTATAGCAAAACTCGATGACATATGTTTTTGTTAGCTTCCGGCCGCCATATTTGTGTCCCTCAGAGGGACACAAACATGGCGTCTCCATACAAAAGCCTTAAAATTTAAGTAATACATTTATTCGAATTTCTCCCGCACGAAACATCGCACAGACCTGAATCTTTGCGAGACTGTTTGAATATTCATCTTCTTTTGTCTCTTTGATTCTTGACTTTATTTGTTAAATGGTTTTG
Organism: Galaxea fascicularis; assembly: GCA_948470475.1. NCBI lineage: Eukaryota > Metazoa > Cnidaria > Anthozoa > Scleractinia > Euphylliidae > Galaxea > Galaxea fascicularis. Next base: position 8,413,233 of record OX419346.1, read on the forward strand.
ATGACGGTGTGACAGTGAAAACCGGCAATAAGCATTTTTAATGTGAAGATGCTATCAACTGTGCCGTGCATTTTTCTGAAACCACCTTGTTCAGCTTTCAAAATTCCTTTTTGAACCATGAAGTTGTACAGTCGATTGTTGAGTATTGATGTAAAGAGCTTTCCTAATGCAGAAAGCAAAATGATACCTCGGTAATTTTCGACTTTGGATCGATCATCCTTTTTGTGAATAGGTACAATGAGGCCAAAACTCCAAAGAGTAGGGTATTTGCCAGTATCTAAGATTCGATTAAATAAGTTTATTAAATGCCCTTTGATGTCGTCCTTTCCGATTTTTATTACTTCATTTAATATATTATCAATACCTGGAGATTTGTTTGCCTTCAGTTTGGTAATTGCACCTTCAAGCTCTTCATCAGTGATTGGATAATCAAGTGGGCCTTCCACTCTTTCATTGCTGTGGGTTTCCACATTCGTCTCCAGATCTAGTATATTATTTAAAGGGGTCGCATTCTGTTGCTCAAAGTATTTATAAAACTGTTCCGTACTCACTGTTTCAGCTCCATGAGTTTTTCTTTTTCCTAAACTAAAGATTTGTCCGATTTGTCGCCAGGTCTCTTTGGAGTTCTTCATATCGATATTAGACATGCCTTTGCTGATATACTCCCGTTTCTTCCGTCTGCAAGTTTGTTTGAACCTCTTCTTTTTGTCGCGCAATAGTTGTCTAAGTTCTGAATTATTAACGTCTTTAGAAATTTTCTTCCCGAGGGATTGCAGGTTTTCTTTTTCTGTTTCGCATTCCTGATCGAACCATTTGTTTTGTGATTTGCATTTAGTTTTGCTGCCTCTTGTTTTCAATCCAGCTTCTTTGCATGCTTCCACCAAAGTTTCACTTATTAATTCAGACGCTGTATCGATGTTATCATGTGTTACGGCTGCTTTTAACCTGGATTGAACTGTTTGCGATTTGAGACCATCCTTAAGTCTGTCCTTAGACTTGATATTCCAGAAAAGCCTATTATATTCGGTTAGGATGAGTTCGGCTGATGTTTCAAGCGAATCTCGGTTAACAAAGTTAGCTTTTATCGCGAATGATAGGTGACAGTGATCCGATAAATGTGGCATTAATTAGTGGGTTAACAATAAGATATTGCACATTCCTTAGCATACTTTTTGATCCTACGACATAATCAACAACACTGCTACCGTTATAATGAAAGCAAGTCTTTTTACCTTCCAGGTCACCAACAATTCTTCCATTGAAGATTCGTAAATTTAACGCTGTGTATGTTTCTAACAAATTTCTCCCCCTAGCGTTTACGGTACCTGAATCTTGTGACCGTCTTACGCATTGTTCGTCATTCTCATAGTCCTCAGGGACATTCAGGAAAGTGCTGTCATCCTCCAAGACTGTTTCCTGAATGTCACCCGTTCGTGCATTATATATATAATCACCCTGAACAATTATGTCACCCTTTTGTGAAAGTAAAAACATTTCTTCTTCTAATTCCCCAATTAAATCTTCGCTGCTATTTCTTTCATAGTTTGGTGGGCTTAAATAAACTGTTCCTAGGTATATATCTCTTTGAAGGTTGAAGTAAGTTTTATCAAGTTTACACCATATTATGTTCTTGTTTTCAGACGGGATGTAGCTGACTCCTTTAGCGAGATTTTGATTTATATATACAGATAGTCCCCCGGAAGATCGGTTTCCCGATTGATTCCTACACTGAATAAAATTTTTAAATTTACTTATATTCATCTCTGATTCATAAGTTGCATGTGTTTCAACAAGTGCAAAAATGTCATGTTTGTTAATTACGCCTAAGAAATCGTCTGTTTTCAGTTTATTTCCTAGAATGCTACTGTTAAAACCATTCAAATTCCAGAACCCTATTCGCACATGACGTGACACACGGAATGGGAAAAGAAAATGGAAAGGGATTACTTATCTCATCATTAGCATCTCGCTCTCTCTTAACTACTCTGCAATTAGGTTGAGAGCTTGTAATGGTTAATTATTGTGATAGGTCCTTCTTCGGCGTTCGTTGTAGGGCTGTTCTCTCTGAGGACCGACTGGGACGCGGGCCAAACCACGTCGATTCCTTGGCAAGCTTTCCAGGTTTCTTCCCCGAAGTCCTAGGTGATGTTTGATGTTCGTTACAAGTTTCTTTGTACCGATTTTGTTGTTCAGGTGAACGTCATCATAGAATACTTGCTCAATTAAATTTCCGTAGTTGTCGCACGTTACTCTTTTGTTGTCGATGAAAGTCACATCTAGATCCGTGCAAATGCTTTCATATTTGCTGTTTATTTCATCAATAAACTGGTTTTTACTGTTGTCCCGTGGGACGTAGGTCACTCCTGAAATTGCGTGCTGTTGTACTGTTCGGCCATCTATGCTTTAGATTGACGATGCAGCTTTCCATGTTTGTTCTTATTTCGTTTGCGGTCAGTTTGCCAACATCGTTTATACCGGAATGGATCACAATGTAATCATAATCATTTCTTTCCTGCATGTGGTTGATGAACTGCCTAATTTCCCTCGTTCCCCCAGCGATATTCTGTTTGTTTACATAACGATTTGGGGCAAACTTGCGTTGCTGTATTCCTCTTATTATCGAATCCCCTGACAACAGCACCGGTCCCTTTGATAATCGCTCATTTGGGTTGTATACATGATTCTGATTTGAGGAGGATGTAAAAGCAAGTTGATCGTCTGGCTGGGAGCTTGGTGGTTGCGTTCTTGCAGCAGAGGGACTTCAAGTAGTTGCAGATGATGGATTAGGTCGCGTGCTTGGTGGGTTAGATTCAACGATCGAGCGATTTTCCTCGACTAAAGTTTCATACCTGTTTGACGTAGCTACTGCGTGCGTATACTCATTTGAGTCCGCTATTACCGTTATTAAGTTGTGGTGAAGGATCTTGATGGCTTGTTTCTTGTAGCTGTGCGATGAGTGACTGCTCAGATATACACACTTTATTTTTTGTCTCATTGAGTTGTTGTAAAATGTGCTTGATCGAGTCTTCAGTAGATGATGCTTTAGATTTCAGTGTCTTTAGATCCGAAGACAGTTTGGAGGACACATTTGCAATTTGCGTTGCTAATTTTTGCACCTCTTCACCGATTTCGTCTTTAACCGCTTGAATATGATTTTCGCATGCGAGTTTTACTTCTTTTGCTTTGTTTTTACACTTTTGTTCCAAATCTTTTAGCTCTATCGTGAATTCACTTATTTCTATGGAGTTAGCGGAAATATGGCTTTCAATCTTCTTGTTTAAGTCGCGTTGTTCTTTGATGAAGGCCTCGAACTTCTCGTAACGGTCATTGTGATCACTTGTTGATTTCAAATTCAGCACTGGTTCGGTAATCTTATCACTTCCACTGTTAGACGTTAGTTCGATCAGAGTATCTTGAGATTTAGTTCCGTTTTCAGCAATATTCCGAAGCTTTTTGACGTAGTGATCCTTTTGTGAGCCTTACACTTGTAAAGTTTTCGTGGAGGAATAGAAGTTAACGGTTACCGATTCAAACTTTAACACCTCTGTGTTACCGTTGGAGTTTACGCTCACTAAATTATTCTCATCTCCTCCTTCTAGTTCAGCGATCCAGAAGTCTCGTAAGGTGTTTAAGTCACTGTTCCATTTAAATTGTTTTTTTTTTTTGAGGGATAAAAACCAAATGTGGATTGATTGCTGGCGGAGCAATATCTGTCGCGGCCGCCATTCCTCCTGCCTGCATGACAGAATTTGGTCGACCATGATAATGCTATTGTTTTGTACGACATTTGCCTGCGGTGCCTATCAAAATCAATAACTGTTGGTGAGTTTTGGGTTAGTTGATGTGGAAGATGACCTTGTACTCGGCATACTCTTGTCTCAAGTGGACGGGTCTTTGGAAGTCACTCAAGGCAGTAGTAACAAGTAATTGGCTGTTTTTACATAACCCTACTTCACAGGTGTTTATTTAGTCGAGCGAGAACCGAGCGCAGTGCTAGGCGAGAGGGAGAGCAAAATAAATGTGTGTCATCAGTCTATTGTTCAAGCTCATTCAAACTGTTATACGAGAAGTCGGAGTTTCAAAAAACACTTGCGCGCGTCGGGATAAAATTAAATACAAAGGTTTTGGAATGCAAATTCGTGAAAGTATATTGCATGACAAAAGACGAAAATTATGTGCTTCTTTTTATCCCGACGCGCGCACGTGTTTTTTGAAACTCCAACTTCTCGTATTGGCGATCGGAAAGTTCTGATTGGTCAATTCATACTACGGGATGCCAATGTAAAATAGACCACTTTCATAATGGCCGCCGATAATATTGTTCTTTTGTATCTATGTTAATTAGACTTACTGGCCTCATTTTAGCGCAAACATTCTTTTGTATTTTGCACATAGCAGCGAGGTTAGAAAGGCTTATCAGCATTAAAACAAAAGAATATTTTATTTGGCCGCCATTATGAAAGAGGTCTATACGACAAAATAAAGAAACGTAGCGACAGTGAGTTTCAAGGAAGCAATCAAACAGGCTCTTGAAAACTAGAAACATAAAATTCGCGCCATATCAAGGAGATTCAAACAAGAAAGACCACGAGCCTTACAACCACCACGGACCAGAACTTAATCTGTTCTAAGTTTGGTATGAGTGACGATTTCACCCTCGTTAACTTCGAGCGCTATTTTATTAAAATTCATAGGATTCATGAGTCGACTTTATCATAATAAAAACACATTGATTTAATTTTTTCGGCTGTCGCTCATTGAACTACCGCCGGCAACTTACCGTCGCCTGAAGGATGTCGTATTCTACAAAACAAATTGCAAGTTTGTGACCCATAATTAATTAAGCGCTACTTCAAGGCTGCGGATCCTTACTGATCTACAGTGGACGAGCTTTATAGAAATGTGAGATGTTTCGAGCGAATGATTGAAACATTATTTTATTGGTTAATTCAAATATCACTGACAGTCAACGTTAGTGGGTGGGTCGAGAGACAGAAGAGCTGGAACGATAGACTGGCGACAGCGCGTATGTTTTTCTCCCCTACCCACCTGGCGCTTCGCGTTTGACTATATAAACGCTGTTATGCAGGCTAGTTGTGACTCCCAGGATCAGGTGCTAAGTTTCCTACGTGTTGTTCGCCACTCTGTGGTCGTTGTTGATGTGAATTCTAAAGTTGTCATCTCTGTTGGTATGAAGAGTACAGGCATCTCCATCAACCTCTGCGTGTGGTTTCAGCACAGTTTAGAACCGTGCGCTAGTTCTCCTTTGGAAGCTAAAGGACTATTCTTTGCAGAAACACTGGTGAACGTGACAAGTATTAAGTGTAAGTGCCCGGGGGGGGGGGGGGGAGAATAATCCTCGAAATTCTTGGTAGGGGGTGTGCCGCCCGGTTCTCCAAATCCTAACCCTATTTCAGACCAAAATGTGCTATTTTCCAAACCCGTTTTCAGACCCAGCCTTGCCATTTTCAAATTTTAATTTCCCACTGGCTTTGTTGTAGCTTTAGTAAGCTAGTCAGTGCGGAGGTCAAGATTTTGTCAAATTCAGCTCTAGAATGATATATTTTGGTTACTTGTCTAATTTATTGAAACCGTATCCGATGTCACACCAAAATGGACAAAATCTATACCCGTTTCAGTCAGACCAAATTAACGGCTCAAAAACCATACCTTTGGGTTGGCACATACCTATATAACTTATATAGGGGAGTAAGTGTTAGTGTAAGTGCTTCAGTTCGAATCCTCAAAGTCTTCAACGAAGCACAATTCTCAATCATTTTCTTTTCTTGCCTGGTGAATTTATCAACGTTATTCAATTGAATTTCAATGAATTACTATTACTCACTAATCTGATGTGGCAGACGTTTTGATCACATTTCAGTGCAACATATAATTTTTCTCTTTCAGAAACTCCTTGGCGCAAGCTGAACACGGCTTCTGTCTGTTTTGGTGCCAAAGATGGCCGGTTTGGTAGTTTTCGGGTTGAAGTAGGCGGCTCTGTAGAAGCTGTCAAACTGGTTCACGTTTCTGGGGCCCGTTTCTCGAAAGTTCCGGTAACGTAACGGGCCCGCTAACCATATTTTGAACTCAAAATCTCAATAAATGTAGGGTTTGTTCTGACCTCTAATGAAGTCCATTTTGTTTCTTTAGCTGATAACCTTACTATATAATTTTCAAACATTTTGAAACTCCCATCTGGAATGGAAAACAAAACTACTTAACGGGCCTGGTAATTACCGGGAGCTTCCAGAAACGGCCCCCTGGTCAGGTAAGCTGTATGCCTGGTGATTGGACTAACTGGGGCTGTAGGGATGTGGATGTCATCGTGACAGTTATAACAAACTCCAGTAACTTCGTCCTGCTGCCAGAAAGTCGACAGAAGGTGTATCGGATACCGGGGTACAACTACGATTCTGAAGAGCTGGTGTTCACTGGTTTGCAAAACCCTTTGTCTGTGTCATCTGGTCAAGAGCTGCGAATCTGGTATGGGGCCGATTTGATTGACGATACGGAATATGACAATAATGGTACTACCTGTGCTGATGTGTATGCTAAGCACATATAAACGGAACAACTAACACTGCCTGGGGTTTTATGAAGAGCTGGTGTTCACTGGTTTGCAAAACCCTTTGTCTGTGTCATCTGGTCAAGAGCTGCGAATCTGGTATGGGGCCGATTTGATTGACGATACGGAATATGACAATAATGGTACTACCTGTGCTGATGTGTATGCTAAGCACATATAAACGGAACAACTAACACTGCCTGGGGTTTTATGTAAATATTTTTTGTTGTCAATAAGTATTGCTGATACAGATAAGTAGGAGTGCAATCAAGGATTCACACGGTACAAGAAGTAATCTAAAATTTTCTCCACTAGATTACCGTACTTGGTATTCATTCTATATTACTGACACATGCATGCTAGAAGACTGATTGAATTTTAAGTTCTCGTAACAGGAGTAGAACCTATGATGCTTCAAATAATAATTAGAGTGCTCTACAGGTGAGCTATAGAAGATTGGTGCCGAGTATACAATAAACTAAATCTTTTATCCATTTGCCACATTAAAAAAAGTAATCACCTCACTTCAGCCTAATCCAATCTTATCGCAAATGTTCACGTATTTTTGGCCTGAGCGATTTTTTGCTTGCGATGGTAATGAGATTTTTTTTTAATTGCCGCGTCCATCATCAGGCAACGCGCAACTGTAAATCACGTGTGTAGTTACCCTCGCCCAAGTCGATGCAATGGTGGCTGCTGGAAAAATCGCAGAAAAAAAAAAAAAACGGCGGGAAATTCAATAAGTTGAATTGTTGCGATAAAATCATCGACTATGTAGCTGTTGTAGCCACCACCGCGCGATTACTCCTCAGAGGACTAACACCATAGGGAGCAGGCATAAAACAAGGAGAGTAACTCACATATATGTCCCACACAGTAAGGCTAAGACTAGGATGAAAACTTGCTTAGGAAACTGGTCTTTCTTCGACGACAATCAACATGCGACTGGGCAGGCTAACTGAAAAACTGAACATGGCCAGAAATTTCGGACATTTGAGCCCGCACGGCAGTAGCGGCGTTTCCCAATCGATAACAAAAATGGCGGACGAAATTACAAAGCTTTATATGAGAGGCGATGGAGTTACAGAAATACAAGCACAATTAATACCTTTTTTCCATTTGCCAAAATCGAGCATTATTCCAAGACATTTCAGCGATATTGTGGTTAAAAAATCTACCGGAAAAACGAATTCCATACCTTGCTTTCGGAACGATGTCAATTTGCAACTTCAGATCCAGTCAAACCCTTGTAAATCCGTGAAAAAAGAAGCGAAGATAGCATATTTGATAGCAAATAATTAGAAATCTAAAGTCGCTATGTAATTTGCCAAAATCGAGTCATACAATACAGTTAAATCGCTATTTGAAAAATGAAAAAACTGATCTTCAGCTTGTAAACGTACCTTGCTTTTCGGCTGCTAAAAACCGTACAAAATGAAATAAGATCACGGAAAGGTCGACATGTCACGCAGATCCACGTTCGTCCCATGAAGAAGAAGACAACAAAGTCCCGCTCTTAGCTCCGTATTCTCGCACGCAAATCCTGCATATTTGGTATTAAAAACAACGTGATTCTTGAGGAGATTCAAGAAAACTAACCCGTTCCATTTCGATACTAAAAAAAAAGTAAAGCTGCGATGTACAATACATGTAAACTGGAAGTTCGTGCTCGGAGTTCAACAAGCGATATCTCGGCCAAATATGCCTCAAATGTCCCTCAAAAAGCATCGTTCGATAGCATTTTTCGTGGATTTTGTCGGCCATTGCTCGTTTTGGCAATACCTTCAGCCAGCGGCGTTCATTTCACGATAAACATATTTGTATTTCACCCCTCGATCTGTCCTAAAAATACGAGCCCGGAGGTCACTGCTGAAATCAGCGGTTAAGGCCATTACGCGACAGCATGAATGTAACTCGCACGAAATGTGATGTCCGAGATTTCTGGCCATGACTTTGATCTTGAGAGGTCAACCAAAAGGCATGGCCAGTAAGTTGAGTCCCTAAGGGTCCAAAGGTTGTGAAGGCCAAAAAAATGAAATCTAACCATATAAGGAAAAACTAAGCCAGGAAATTACGAGGCTTTTGAAGACGTTCCATTAGAAATGTGATTGGGCGGGAGATTTTTTACTGCATTGTTTGTGCAGGATCTATTTGCAAGCGTATGACTTATTTGTTCTTTGCCTTTTTCTTTTTTTCTTTCCGGCCTTGAATGAATTGTTATTGGTTTTTTCTCCACCCCCTCCCCCCATCACTATTCTAAAGGTTCCTTCCTTGCGAGGGAGGACTTGCTCAAGGGAAGTGTAGGACTTGCGTAGGTAACACTGGGGTATTATTATTCAGGTAACACATAATTTATTAATAGCTCCAGCTTTTGTAAGATTCCTATAAGGGATATAGAACATGTAGCCTGAGCGAAAAATAGAAAAGCTGCGGATACAGTCTTGGGGACAATTTGCATAGATAATTTTGACGCGTAGTTTGTAGAACACAACGCTTTACTGATTCAGGTCATCTCATGATTGTTTACAACCTTTAAGTACAGACAATTCCATCATTTGTGACATTTGTGTTGTCTCGAATCGATTTACGTCTTCCACGCCTACGGCAAAAACTGAACAACAAAAACCTAAATTAACAACTCACTGGGTAAGAGCAAATTGCAAACCTGGTACTTACATATTCTGTGCGTTAACGGTAAGGAAAGTGCAAAATTTCCATAAACGAGCGCAACATTCACGGTCCCCGACACGAAACTGCTTAGACCAAAAACATGTTCTACCGAAAAACACGTGACCTAATCAATATCAGTTCGCAATTCGTTCATTCGGCCGCTAGTCGGCCCAAACTTACAGTATTTGTTTCGCCCTACTCTACATTTCTATCATTGAAGGCTATCTTCTTTCATTTCCAGATATCAGTTTCCGCCTCTGGTGTCTGGTTTCTGGGTCTCGTGCTCAGTCGGGCTTCTTATAAAACTTCGATGGCCGAAGGACAAAGATCTCTATAACCAAACAAAATCTTGGGATCCAGCTGAAATGTGACGCTTTTAGTTCTCTATCTCAGCTAGATACCCAGTACTTTCGCAACATTGCTACTATATTAATCGATCATCGTATTTCGTTTATGTGATACAGGCGTCATCTTTCTCACAATCGTGATTAGATATAAAACGGAGTTTCTAACACATTTTCATTTCCCTCATTTTTGGGCTAAGATTTTAAAAGGTACCGGTTTAACAGCTCTAAACTAGGAATTCAAAAAACGGTTTTAAAATCTCAAAATCCAAATTCTAAGACCAATTTCGTGAGCATGCTCTTTCAGAAACCAGGGAGAGGCGGGAAGGACCTCATCAGGCCAACTTGCTTTGTTTGGTTTCAATGATGTTAGTTGCACAATTACTCCTGGGAGGCTCACAATTAGGGAATCAAGGGGTTGATTATCTCAGCAAGATAATCCGAGACATTTCTCCCTCGCAGACTTGAGGTTCGATATGTACGCGTTTCCTGGCAACACGGAACTCACTCCAATGTTGGGGATTCCGTTATCGTTTAGCTTTACCATAAAGGCGCTGCTTGGCTCTTGATTGTCTTCTTAGTGAGCAATTAAACCAGGGAGATTATAACGCGAGCAAGCCGGTTATCTTGTAAGACCGTATATACTTGTATCCATAATACTGTGAATACTATGTTCAAAGGTGCCCCACATTTCATCAACCCGGAGAGCTCATCCAAGTTTCCCATAAAGGAATCAGCAAATTCTTTTTTTAACATTTCTTTGATGCGACTACAGTTTGCCTCTTCCTTAGCTTGATGTAGACTTTGCATTTTACGTTCCTCCTCTTACATGTTTTAACAGAAACAAAACCATGTCGTGGTCACTTATTCCGGGAACGACTTCAATACCACTCCCTATTATGTTATGCGCATTGCCTTGGCGTCTTGTTGGAGACTCGACAAGTTGTTTTAGATCATGTTCATCGACCATTTCAAGAAGCCTCTCAGAAGAGAATGTCAAGTAGGTGGAAGAATCCAAACAAGGCTAGTTATTATCCGGGGCATTAAAATTTCCAGGAAGGATCACACTGTTTTTCAGTAGGATATCTCCCATCTTCAATAATCATGACTGGAGGGCTTCCAAGCATTCTGAATCAGTTGCTTTAGGATGATAAAAGGATTCAAAGAAGATCGATTTAGTATTTGAGTCAGCAAGTCCAGATAATTTCACAGTCGGAGTCAAACTCCGGGCGAGGTAAAACAATTAGGTCACTCTTTATAGCTTGAAAACCCCATCACCAGAACTATTGCGTTTCCTATCTTAGTAGCAATTTTAAATACGTGGCCAACCCTAAATATATATAAAAAAAAAACTTGGGTCAAAACTGTTTCTCCCGGTTTTGAAAATTACGGTGAACTGGGAAAAAAGTAATGAAAAATTTCGGAGAAGCCATAAATTGATCTCCACCGGGCCATCGGAAAACTCCCTCGACCGAAAAAAGGTTTCACTCTTCCAGGTCACAACCACTCCGGTCCGTACAAACTAACGTCAAGAAATGTAAAACTGAAGTAAAGACAAGCTTCCGTTGTTTTGTACGGGCGTTTTAAAAATGCCCTAATTTGCATCAGTAATTTTAACCCGAATTTCGGCCAGGTTTACTCTAATTTCAAACTTTTCTATTTTTCGCTAAACCGGAGACTCGCTGGAGCTTTTGAATGTTACTTTTAAAAATGGTTCACTGAAAGGGATTTTTTTTGGTAGAAGAAAAAAAATTGAATTTTTGCAACTCGCCACGGGGATTCTGAATAATTACTTACTTACAAGAGTAAATGCGTACACAATGATTTGTGGATTGTTTGAACTTACAACTTTAAAGGATGAATGCCTCATACTGGTTGATTTAAGTGTCCTGCTGTTGGTTCGGCAGGTGTCCGAGATATGCTACTGATGCTCTGCTAATTAGCGGCTCAGTGAAATCAAGCGAGCATTTTCAGGCTGTGGAAAAAAGGTTTCTAGGCAAAAAATGAACCATTATATCCCTGATTCCCTTTGAACAAGGGCACTGAGGCGAATAAATCACACGAGTATTTTGATTTCTGTTGTTAGCTGATATATAAATAGGTAGCTGACCTCTCAGTGAAAAGCGATTTCGTAAAACGCATCTTAGATGCACCCGTATGGATGAACTTGGGCAAGTAATATTAGTTATGGAAAACCCTGTCCTTTCAAATAATTTTTTTTTACTTTTACAAGTGATGGACCCGACCTTCGTCCAGGAACAGAGCTTTATGGGAGATCTCAGTTCACTCATTTCGTTACAGGTAGAACTCAAAGCTCGTCAGTACTGACAGGCTAGTTGTCATATACGAGTTGCAACCAATAATATTTGGACAACTCCTGCACTCACGTAAGCTTAGCAAATAGAAGGAATTCACACTTTTCACACCTTTACAATCCAATGCTCATTTTACATTTAAACCACGTTCATGATCACCAATACTTTCGAATTTGGAGAGCCTAGAGAGCCACAGGTTTTTAAAAACAAAGACGCTTTTTAGTTAGAAAGTAAAAGGAGAAAGCAACGCTTGAGATTTCCACAGTTACGTCTCTTTCATCGTCATTTCCAAATGACCACGATATGAGGTTCTCCTTCAACAATATCCTCCAACTCCTGATAAGTCAGACCTGAGGATAAATACAAAGCATAAGAGAGGTATCTCATTCAGGTAATTACGTTTATTTAACCATATTTGATGTGTCTTGACTATTTACCTTATTCGGTCAAGTTGTGACAAAGCTACAGTACGGGCCCTATAACCAGATAAATAGTACAGCTCAAATAGAGTAGGTTTGATTTCCACCGCTCACTCGGGGTCCGGGGTGAGCGCGGGCTCATTTTTCCCGAACAGCGGCTGGTAATCGAGCTTACTGAGGCTCACGCCTGCGCCTTCCAGATGGCCCAAGCCTGCGAGGTTTCAAAAGCCAATTAAATTTCTCTGGGCGGGAGAAACAGTACTGTCCTAAGTGTCCTGACCGAGCATTACTGACGTCATCCGACTTCGCGTTCCCTGATTGGTAAGCCTAAACTCAAAACTTATACTGCAGTACTGTGTTTAGTCGCATCAGTCATAAGGGACCGTTCAATCTTTATGGGATGGGAGGGGGGGGGGGGGGGGCTGATCGCCCAAAAATGGCTTTTGTGGGGTGAAAGGGGGGGGGGTGCCCAATAAAAATCAAAGACAGTCGGAAATAGCCGGAACATTTTTGAAACTCTAGGTCAAGTTAATACGCAGAAGCAAAGCGCGAAACTCTTTCGCATTTGGGTAAATATACTGGCAGGAATAGTACAACACACTCGGGCAGCTTTCCCGGAATACCTGTCTTGCAGCATATTTCATCATAATTGTGATTTCCATCTAACCATCTGTAAAAATAATAGAAATTAACGAAATTAACGCAGTGGTGGGATTTTATTGCTGGTTTTAGGTTTTGAATTCAGCCTGTTTCTGTTAATAAGTAATCATTCAAATCAAATAAAAAAAATCAAATCAACAGTCCATATGAATGACAGACCTGTGGCCCTCGAACTCCAGATTGAATTGGAGTTTAGAATGGGAAAACCGGATTAACCGGAGAGAAACCTCTCAGAGAAAGAACAAGAACCAACAACAAACTCAACCCGCATATGACGCCGGGATCAGGACTTGAACCCAGGTCACACTGGTGGGAGGCGAGTGCTCTCACCACTGCGCCATTGACAGCCAGCCTTGAGAAGTACTTTCCTATGCCCCTAATTCGGCATTTTTCTGCACAAGGTGGCTCTCTCGTTTAGCCTGTGCATGCAAGCAGGGGTCAGTTGCAAGCTGATTAACGCTAAACTAAGATTAAATTTAACCGAGATTATGTACAATCCCCCTCGAGCAACATGTATTGAAAGGTTTAGAAGCAAACAGCAACTACACTTCTGCATCAAAACGTGCAATGGTGTTAGTATTCAACCATACATTATTTAATCACAGTATTCCCTTTTACAAATTTAACTTTTTTAGCTCCCCACTCGACTAGACCTTATGCCAGGAGAGTTATATCAATTGTTTATCTTGGGGTTTACTCTACGTTTAAGTTGAAGAGGAATCATTTTCAACTGCGGTATTGATTAGTTGACTTTGTACACGTATTTGTACAATTAACAGCTCGAATTTCTCTATAAAAAATATTTAATAAGTTCGCTAATTTAGGATGCAGAATCAACTCAGCAAATCTTTTGTTTTACCGAACGTATCAACTTGTCCTTTGTTATACAAACGAGCTAACTCATCTCTTCCTTTTGCAATTAACTTTTAATTTTAGTTTCCTGCAATAGGAGTAAGTTTCCCCGGGCATCGTGTTGCTTGCCTCGAAAAGTGTTTACTTGAGTTCCGAACACTAAATTAGATCTTTTGTTCTGAAGCACTTGTAGTCAGAGTAACTGTTCACATGAAGCACGAGTGTAGAAGTGGATCTTTTGTTTTGCCACTTGGCCTTCGCCAAGTTGTACTCTAAGACAAAGGGAAGCTGTGTAAACAACAAATACTACAACTTTTATTTATAGAATGAATATCCAGCGTAGAAAGGACTGTTCCGCAAATAGCATTGCTAGTCTGGGCGGAACAGTCATACAAAACAATTACAATGAATGATAAATTTACAAGAGGAGACTTACATAATTTTTAAACAGATTGTACCAAATCATTAAATCGTCAAATCGTTAACATAAATTACAAGTTCAATGATTCTTACAAGGTTTGTTTGAATGAAAAACTCAAGTTCAATTGTACGTTTTTAGGGCAGAGGTAATTTGGGAAATATCAATATAGTCATTATGCTTCTTAAGAATATCGAGAAGGAAAGAGTGGAGTTTCGTTTGGAAGTGTTTCTTGGGGAGCTCTCTCAATGATGCTGGCATCTCATTCCAAATTTTAGCTCCTACTCTTGAGAAAGCTCTTTTTTGGATTTCTAACCCAGATTTCTTAATATAGAATTTATTTGCTGACGAGGACCGAGTGTTATAAGAATAAATACTGGTTGTGTCGCTGAATAGGTTTAAAATGTTACTAGGTTCCTTCCGGTTTCGTATATCATGCATTAAGCAACAGACGGATTTGAAATAAAGAAAATTTAGAGGTAAAATATCGGCATGAATAAACAAAGGGACTGCATGTTCACATCTCTCTACGGAAAATATAAATCTAAGTGCTCTTTTTTGAAGAACTAAGATTTTTGTCAAGTAGGATTCACTTGCAAGACCCCATGCAGTCAGGCCATAAGATATGTAAGGCAATATTAAAGATTGATAGATGCGCAGTAGAGTATTTCGTGGCACAAAATGTCTAAGTTTCGCTATAATCCCAACTAATCTACTTATTTTGACTACGATGTGTTCAATATGATATTTCCAGCTTAAACTGCAGTCTATTAAAACCCCAGGGTATTTTACATAATCTTTGCATTCAAGGTGAACGGATTTGCTCAGTACATTATCATATATCACAATTTTCGGTTTAAGCGTTAGTCGCTTTTGGTACGGTCGAAAAATAAAATAATTAGATTTATCAATGTTCAGGGTTAACCTGTTTGCTGTTAGCCAGTTACATACCTTACGAAGTTCGCAGTTTACAAGGGTTTCAAAAGATTTAATGACAACTGTTGTACGTGTAAGCAGCCGAGTTGAACCTGTAAAATCGGTTACGTTAGGGTTACACCAGGGGTTATGTCAGAGTTCTTGTCGACAGTTAGGTTTTAGTTACGAACTGAAGTCAGAATAAATCTGTGCTGCCGAAGATCATGGTTCTTCATTGGTAAAGTTTTTGCGTTTAGTTTCCCCGTCCACAGAAAATCCCACAAACGGGTGAAAAACCTATCGTCACACCAAAGGCTGGTTTCCATATGATCGCTACGAACGCGTTCAGCGATCGTAGCGACAGCAAAAATACCAGAGTGCACTGCGTTTCTGACAGCAAAATACTTCTGGTAGGTCTCTTAAACCTAAAATCCATGGATCTTTGTCTTTCACGTCGTCTTCTAAATCTTCTACACCGATAAGTAGAAAAAAATAAACTTCAAGCAGGAGTCGATGATTCACAACCGCCATGTTGAGTTTGACGAATAGCGCGAACAATGCTCCTCGTTTACCTTCTCAGCGATCGTAGCGATCATATGGAAACCAGCAATTGCTACCATCGCTCAACTATTTGTTTCAGCGATCACAGCGATCGCAACAATCGTAGCGATCGTAGCGATCATATGGAAACCAGCCTTAATGGAGCTTCAATCCTCGCCACGAAGAGGAAAAGTTTATCGTCACACGTAATTGGATAGCCTAATCGTTACTTATTTTACTCTCAATTTACCTGTGAGTGCGATTGGAAAATTATTTTGACATATGTTCCTCCGCTGTTTATTATCCGCCGAATATAAATTTAAGAGTAGTTGTTAAATTGTACAGTGGTTTTCAAATTTGCTTGCTGCCCCTGGTGTTGTGTCATTTGTCGTTCCTTTTCTAGTTTAGTAATTCACCAACCGACCTTTATTTTATTTCATTTAGTTATATTTTATTAGCTGCTAAGCTCCTCCAGCCCCTATGGTTATTCCGGGTAGCCAATACTCTATTCAGTTTCAATTAATTTCCTTCATTTCATTGTTATTATTTATGTAAAATGAGTACAAAATAACGGTTGCTGTTGTTTTGTACGAGAAAATATAAAATTGACTTGACTTGAACGAGTTATTCTGTTGAGGAGCAGCAATGCGCGAGACACAACTCACTTGTCTGACAACTTTAGCCTGTTTGACTGCCTGCCTCTCAGCCTCGGGTGACTTCTGGGTAATGACTTGCCCTTGGAAGGTTCCGTCAGTTGCACGGGATATTTATGAAGTCGGCGAATAATTCCTGTTACCATGCCAAATTGAATTAAACGCCTTTAAAGCAAAGAATACTATAGTAAGGGTCAGTAGCAGCTAACTTCTAAACTGTTTTAGACATTACTAACCACCATTACTAACTACACATCAGATGCCATAACGCAAAAGATAAAGAAGTTAGATGTGTACATGTGTGGGATAACAGTGCCAATAAGACCCCTTGATTCACTCTGAGACGGCCTAAATCACGAAATAAACGGCGATGCAAGACAAGCGACCCTGTATTCCCAGCCCCTAAACTCGTTGATTAAATCCCCAAACAAAGCCACTTCATAAAACGAAAACCAAATCAATGGGCCATTTCCGAGTTCGCTTGAGCCTCTATTTCAAAGCGAGTCAAAGTGCGAAGGTTTTATGATGGTAATAAGTTCAGCGTTCCATATGAGCGAAAACTCATTTTCATTACAAAGACTTCGCAC
The DNA here is from genome assembly GCA_948470475.1 of Galaxea fascicularis. Taxonomy (NCBI): domain Eukaryota; kingdom Metazoa; phylum Cnidaria; class Anthozoa; order Scleractinia; family Euphylliidae; genus Galaxea; species Galaxea fascicularis. Next base: position 8,430,171 of record OX419346.1, read on the forward strand.
TTAGACTCGCTTTGAAATAGAGGCTCAAGCGATCTCGGAAATGGCCTATTACTCTGACCAGTCAAAACAAAAGCAAACTACGTCAGGAACCAATCATAATTCGAAGGGAAATTGCGTGCGGGCAAGTCATGGTTGGTTTTGAATTTACTTCTTATTGGTCGAGAAAGTGACGCGCTGTGCTTCATTACCTCTCATCTACACGAAGATTACAAGGATTGAATCTTGTACAGAGGTCTCTCACGGTCGCCCCCGGACTGAGCCCGCAGTACAGCATAAATACGTCACGAAATGAAGGCGGAGTTCGACCTGCAATTGAAAAAACATCCAACGGTACCATTTATTACCCCTAATTTAAGATCAAACTTCCACTAACTGCTATGTGTGTTTATTTATGGTCCTGGCTCGGCAAGCTCCGTACGCTAAATCTCAATTGCAGCTTGAGTGCTAATAAAACTGTCTAGCACAAGGCCCCTAAAATTAAACATCGGCCTGCAGGTCTTACTAACCTTTCTTTCCAACGTACTTGAGGCATTCTTCCTGTAATTTCTTATCATGCATCAACTGGTTTATCTCAGGGGTGGGAATGTACACGTTGGAATACTGTGATAATTTAAAGTAATGAAAAAGGTTGGTTTCTGAACAAACTGTGCTGCTGCGTTGATAAACAATCAAGTTGATCCGGTAAACTGGCCACAGTAAAGCGATTCGAAAACTTTGCACTTAATAGGTGGTTTGCAGCCAATCACAGATAACAATGGTGAAATGTACAAATGCTGGTGGACGAACAAAATGAGAGATCTATTGTTTACCGTCATCAGCATGGCGGCGATGGCGTAACGTGAAAACCACGTATACGGTGAACAGTGTAGCTATTAGGGAGTTTGGGAAACGAGGACGGCAACGGCAACGAGAACGTCATTTAAAAATATAACTTCTCGTTTTTGTAACTCTTTTGCAATCATTAAAATTTGTTTAACTTGGAAAAGGCTGGCGAACTCTCCAGGAACTAAGTTACTATGAACGACGTCAAAAATTTTGCCGTCATACGCTCACGTTCTCGAGAAAACCTAAAATTTGGTCATTTCACGTTGCTGTTTTGCAGAGGACGGTAAAGAAATGTACCAAAATGTAAAACGCATGTGCAGAGCGATTGTTTTTTATCATTAAACCCATTGTTTTGTGGTGTTCTCGTGGCCGTCGCTGTCCTCGTTTCTTAGGCCCGGTTCAAACGTCGAACTTCACATGTGCGGAATCTAATGCATCAGATTCGGCTGATGTGAAGTTCGACGTTTGAACCGGGCCGTAAACTCCCTTATATTCTAAACGGCAACGAAAATTAGTTCCTGGAAAGTTCTCCATGTTAGGCAAACTGGAATAATCGTGAAAGACTTACAAAATCGAGAAGTTTTTGCTGACGTCACCGTTCTAGTTTCTTAAAGGCCCTGGCAAACGAGGACATATTGTTGCCGACACAAATGTTTCCCCGTTTGCCCGCGCGCAACATTTGTTGCCGACACAAAAAAATGTCTCTGATTTTGTTCAGAAACATTATGCGTCCGCAACAAATGTTTCCCAGTTTGCGCAGCATGAGCAACAATCTGTCCGCAACAATGTGTCCTTGTTTGCCAGGGCCTTTAAGCTCCATATTGGTGGAAAGATGACACGTGAAGTGAAAACAAGAATGATCTAGTGTCAATAGGCGTCCCTTGTCTCCGTGAGGATTAAGATCGCCAAGTTGGAAGGTAAATTTTTGGTCCGAGATTGTGCGGCTTTCTGGTCCCAGTTGTTCAAACGTTGGACAGCGCTCTGATCCACCGGATAAATCACTATCCAGTGGATAAGTAATGGGAAAGCTAATTGCACTATCCACTGGACAGACATTTATCCGGTGGATAGCGCTATCCAGCCTTTGAACAACCGGGTCCAGGAAAACCCAAATGTGCAAAATACAGTCGAAACTTATTGTACGGTCACCCCTATCAGGCGACCAGTAGTCCAAGTCCCGATGATGGTTCTTCTATTGTTTTTTACCTCTGTTAAGCGGCCATTTCCCCTAGGGTGGTGGTTTCATAGGGGTTTAACTGTATTACAAACTGTTAGAGAGTCAAGCCACTTGTTTTACTTGTCTTAACTTGTAGCACCCCTTTAGTATGTTCTAAATCTCTTTACAGAGGCCAGCCCACCTTATCAGCACAGTATATCATAATTGAAAGTTAAGATCATGATAATTGCCAAAAAATGGTATCTGAATTCTGCAAACAGTGCACATGGTTCGACGATTTCGCTGGATAAACAGTAGTTTTCCGTTCTTGAACAACTGGAGTCAAAGAAATACAGCAGTACTTGCCTGGAAAATGGAGATCAGCTTGACAACTTTACATTGGCTGTCGGAAGAGAAACAAATTTTTAACTTAATGCAAATACCGTAGGTTTCCGAAAGTAGCGGCCCCCTTTACTTTCTAGGGGCCTAGGGGCCTGCAAATTTAGGGTAGCCGCTCTTCTTTCGGGTAGCTAAAATACGTGTCGTAATTGAAGAAAAACGTGATGGTTAACACAATTATCTGTTTCCAATAATTTTACTCCTTCAGCATGCCTGTACAAAAAGACAATAGCCAATTTACATTGAATTACTTTACGTTACATTACGATGCGTTGCGTTGCGTCGGTTGCGTTGCAATGCATTGCATTACATTACACTACATTTACATTACATTACACTTTAATATTGTTGGGGGTTGGAACTTACACCATGTCCTGAATGCACATCCTTACAAGACTAATATCAACATCCGCTTCAACTGCAATCCTCTGAACATGATTAAAGCCGTCAATATAGCGCAGTATCTATTTAAAATTAAAACAATGCAAATAAAGCTAACAGATAAGATCTCTAAGACTTCTACTACAACAGTGGCCATAACTTAATTCTGTTGCCGAACTAAAAGTGACAGGAGACATTAACTGTCTTAAGCACAATCTGTCACTTTAGCGGATGGACAAAGAGTAACAAACACCCTTCCACGTTTTTTTTTTTTTTTTTTCACCTACTGATTTTGGTCAAGCAGCGAAATTTAGCGACCACCTCAAAATTAGTAAAATGGCCACGTTTGAGTCCCATCTTGCACAATAGCGACAATGTGGTTCGTTGGTATGCTGGAGGGGGCACAAACTTACCCCCTAGAATACAAACATCTGTAAAATTTCCCAACATTGCAAAGCTACAACTCTGCGATTTTTACATAACCAATATCTAAAGTTGAGAAAACCGTGGAATGGTCCATTGTTACACATTTCTGCGACAGTAGTGGTCCATTTGAATGTCGGTCGCTTGCCCACAGTACAAGTTAACTCGCCCACAGGTTAATTCGCCTACACCGAAGTTAACTCGCCTACACGTTCGAGGTTGATTCGCCTACACATGAAGTTAACTCGCCTACACATTCGAAGTTACTTTTCATGTTATAAGATAAAGCAAACTTAAATGGTTTGCACGACAACTAAATAACAGGCAGAAAAACGAACCACCGATCACAATCCGATTTGAGTTTAGTCTGTTAGTGGCTTTTCACATTACTCTTTACCAGTTCAATTTTGACTCCGCGGTCGGATGGTTTTCATCGATTTGCAAAGGTTGTTAGTTATTGCTTATGTTCGTAAGGTATTAGTGTCCTTATAGCACACTCAACATAATTACTCAATACTGATTGGTCGAGGGCAGTACAGTTAATCCCAAACAGTACTCCCTTGCAGTACCTATTAAGTTCCATTGCAACAGTGCGTAAGAACCGCAAAACGTTGCAAATTTGAACGTTTTTATTCGAGAAGGACGAAAAGGCACATAAACCGAAGTTACCGTTTTCTGGAAGAATTTGTTGGACGTTCTTTTCAAAAATACGCAATAATTCACAAGTTGCGCGACTTCATGCAATTCGTAGTTTTGCTGAGCGAACTATAAATAAAAAATCGCACGACTTTCTCATACAATTCGTAATTAATAGATACTCGTGATTTTGAAAGTTCTCAAATTGCACTCCCCTAAAGGCTCGTGCAATTTTGAGAACTTTCAAAATCACTTGTACCTATTAATCACGAATTGTACGAGAAGTCGTGCGATTTCCTATACAAACTAGAGAATTTCATACCACATTTTACGAAAGGGCAGGATACCGTCTAAGGAATCAGCAGAGCAAAAAGGTAAGTAACTTCTGTTCGCGAGAGAGGTCTCCCATGTAACAAATGTTGAAAGATGACTAGCTACTAGCGGACAGTCTTACCGAGAACCATCAATTTCATCTTGTAAATGCAAAACATCATAATAAGCTACAGATTAAAACATTGTTTTCCCTGTATGTGTTTTTATTTAGTATACATCAATGTTTCCTTAGCTTATTTACATAGTAAAGTTTGCATGCATTGTACATGTATGACATTTCTATTTGAATTACATTTCTTTAAAACCTATGTTTAACATAACTTCCTAACTTCCTAACCTAGCTAAATAACGTTGTAAGGTTACAAGGATTTAGTTACTTTAGAGAAGAAATAACCTTCTATCTGTGAAAACTTGAAAACACTTGATTTGTTATTAAACTTGAAATAATAGTTAAATGACGGAAAAAGAATATTTGCTACGAACTGACCAGTTCATTTAATTGCCCGCATACCCTCAAAGACTGTTGAGCTGATGTGCGGTTCTCAAGGTACTTCTCCCAGTGGTCAAAACGTTTACTTTGAAAGGATCGGTAGATCTTTCGCTGAATTCTTTTCAGCTTATTTTCAGACACCAGCCTGACGTGAAGGACAGAGACCTTGGCCTCTCTGTGTAATAGTTCAATCAATAGATAAAATGGCATCTGCCACCTTCCTGCTGCTCGACGATTTAAGGCGTGATGCCAACCCTCAATATCATTGTTCGTCCGGACTGCCACCATGAAGATACTCCAGGATGATGAGACCAGGTGTTCACATAGCAGGCCCGGCCAGGAGTTTTCGGTATACGGTATCCCGGGCCGTTTTAATTTAGGTATGTGGTATTTTTTTGGTCAAAATTCGGTTCATTTTCAGGTATTAAGTATTCTGTTTCAAAATAATTTTAGGTATTAAGTATGACACATTTTACGATTTTAAGGTATATTGGTATCTTGTGGGGAAAATATAGGGTATGTTGGTCTCCCACTACCCCCCCCTTCCTGGCCGGGCCTGACAGATCCAAATATCAGCCACATATTCAACGAACCGCTGCAGGGGGGCAGTCTATGCTTCTCGTCGCAACATTTCGAACATTGGCGTGATCTCTGCTTCAGGTAGAAATGCTAGTGCCATAATTTTCCTCAGACATGTATATGTGCCCTTGTCACAGACATATTGCTGCTGCAATCCAAGCTCTTGAATCTGAAACAAAAAAAATCATGGGAATTATTATTATTTTTATTTGAATCAATATACTGATAGATTTTAAAGTCATTTTTAGGGTATGCAGCGTCTTCAAGGTTTAACTTTTGAGTTACACTTAATGAGTTTTTTTTTTCAACTTTGTAACTGACCTTTCTCCAAAAGTGCCTGGGTCCAATAGAAGACACAACGCTTGATTTTCACATCTGGCAGGTGAGGATCCTTCTCAGTACAGCCCACATGGCCTTCTCAAAATTGAGAGTAACTTGGTGTAGGCGAGTTAACTTGTGGGCAAAGCGACCGGTTTCCGTCCATCCCGCCCAAGCTCTCCGTGATCGGCGGCATGAACTGATATCATGCAGTGGCATCACCAAAACAACTGAGGTTGTACTTGGTAACCACATTTTTGACAAAACGGCTTGGTAACTCTGACAACTCGAACCGTACGCCAAGTGTCAAAGAACAGTTTGCTCCTTGGTGACTTCCAAGCAAGAGAATATCAATGCAGTCAAAGCAATTTTTGTTGTCATATTATAATGTGTTTTCGTTGCCAGAGGTGACCGACCGGTTAGCTCAGTTGGTAGAGCAGTGGACAACCGTGTGCACCAAAACTTAGGAGAAAATGTTGCCTTTGTAACGACATCTGCAAATGGTTAGACTTCCCAGTCCAACCATTGGATAAGGACGATAAACTGTAGGTCCCGTCTCACATCATTTGTTTCTAATTATCACACTGTTCGTAAAGAGTACGGGAAGTAGTCCTTCCTGTGGTGAAAGGCCCTCTGAAGGCGCCTTTGAATATTTGTATAGATATTATGGGCTATACGAGGGTGATGGCAATGAGGCCCCGTTAGGATGGGGGGAGGGTGGTATGAGTATCCAGTATCCTGTTAATTCCTGTGGTTTGTATCCCTATAATTTCAGTTTCGATATCCCGGAATCCGGCCCTTTTTCAAATACTCCGTTTCCCGTTAATCCCCCCCCCCCCACAATATACCGTATCCCCACAGCTTTTTTACCTAAAATAATATCCCAGTCCCGATAACCCCTCATGGGGCCTCGGTAATGGTGATGGTGATGACCATTACAATACGTACATGTATTGTAACCTACTGTAGTAAAATATGTTGTTATAAAAGGTGCTTCACTGGATCAGCACAAGCTCAAAATGGGCTTTGCCTATTTAAGTTTCCATCCCAGGTTAAAACAACACCACAACAATTGTAGCTGAATGTTCTACCATAAGCGCTGACATGCTTTTGAGCCAACCTGTTGTGTGGTGATATCCCATTCAGATGAAGCCAAGGCATCCTTATCGCAGATGAACACAGGAACTTGATGATCCAATACACTGCAGGCCTCACTGAAAGGGGTTATGTTGCACTTTAGGTAAATAGTGTTCACCTCGTCTGTTACAAAAAAAAATAAAAAGTTTTTTAAATCTTTCACACAAAATAAGTTGATTCTTTTTAATGGCAGTGCACCACAAATGCAGAACAGCACACCATTTGTGAGAGCGTGACCTCCTATGAAACTGATAATACGGGCAATAAGTAATTGTTATAAAAATAGTGGGAATTAAAGGTACTTGGAAACTGAACAGCTGGATGTAAAAGAGCACAAGTGAGCATGTGGCCTGAAAGTCGAAATTTCTCGAAATTTACTCTACTTTACCCACAAAGCCGATCATCACTTTGGAATGTACGCCATAAAAAAGCTAGATTTTCATGCCATGAATTAGTGTTTGACTTTTGCCAAGATTTCAAGAAACGGAAAACAAGTGATCTGATTCACAGTTGATATCTTTTCTTTAGGCTTTGACATGAAACCATACGTGCATCATGTACTTTTTTCATTATTATTATTGCCTATTCCAATTCAAAAATCCTTAGAATCCATTCCAGTTATTCTGGTGGTGTAGAATGAAAAAAAATTACGAAGTACTTCCTAATTGTTTCCCTCGTCTTCAGTCTAATGTGCTCTCATTGTTTTTTAGTCTGAAATTCCCATCATTTTAATCAATCTCATTCTTTCTGTTTTCATCCTGGCAGAGCCCACAAAATGAACCCTAAATCTGTTACATGGGAGTTGCAGCTACTTAATGCGTACGTTCACAGTAACAAAAATTATGACAACCTAACTAGGCAAAATAACAATTCACTTGCCTATTTGTATGGTGCATTTTCCATTTTTGTTAAGCTCATGGAAAATTTCCGATAGAATAGATGGAAGAGAAGCTTTTGTTTCCTCTTGGGACAGGAATCCATCTTCAAGCTAAAATGTACACAGAACCAAGGTTGAGTGGCTCAGTGGATAACAGACATTAACCCTTTAACTCCCAAGGGGTTCCCCATTGACGAGTAAAATAGAGTAGTGGCGTTAGACAGAGTAAAATCTATAAGTGCCATTATCGGCACTATCGGGAGTGAAAGGGTTAATTACATGTACAAGGGTTTTGTTAATTGAAGAAATAGAAGAGTATAGGATTCTAAACAGGTAGGTAACAGTAAGATCTCTTTGGTTTGCTCTTTTCAATAGCTTAATAGTTAAGGTGGGTACTGTTTTCAGACTATACAGGCAGGGTTATCAAAAAGATTTTTAGTAGACGGAGAATCTAGGAGAGTAGACGGCACTCATGGGGTAACAACACCATTTTTCCCCTACATTTTCTCTTGTGACCAGTGAGTGATAGCCAGCAAAACTATGGAAGTAGCTGGCAATATCACCGGTCGCCGGCACTTTTTGCAACCCTGTACAGGGGCTGGTACCCGGGTCCAAAATAAACTGTTTTATCCCATTATCATTTAGAGGTTGAGCAACCATGATGGCAGCAACAAAGGGCATGCTACAAAACAAAGGATTTGATAAACAAAGGCAAGCACTCTGCTTGTGCATTTTACAAATGTACATTTTGGTACATGTACATTTATTTGCCATCTCCTACAAAAAACCAACATGTAATGAACAAATCAAGATTTTGTGGAGAATGTGAGCACACAATTGTGCTTACATTAATTCTTTTTTGGTATGTTTTCTTATGACTTTTTCATAAGACTTAGGGCACGTTTTTTTTTTATCCACAGTTCTGGAATAAGAATGGTTGGTACGGACTGCTTGGATTTTCATTCGCAGTATTCTGTTCATTCTGCCCCAGGGAGCAGAATGGATCGATTGGCATTCTGTCCATTCCGGAATAGGAATGCGGAATAGAAAAACGTGCGCATTTTCCAATCTGGCCATTCTCATTCCTGAATTGTGAATAAAAAAACACGCACTTAAGTACCTGAAAACTCATCCATGATGTATAAAGATAGTTGAAAAAGCAAGCGTAATCATAGTGAACTACTTAGTTGTTACAATGTGCATTTCTATGTTCAACTGGTGTTTGTGTTGCCATTACCATTACTGTTGCTTTTAAGTTCCCTATTTATAACCTGCATGTATATGTTGGATCAATGTCAGTATCACGGCAACTGCACACAAACCCCTCCCCCAACCCAACATTGACACTAACTTAGTAACTTAACATAACTTGTTGGGTTGGGGGAGGGATAAATGTTGATGTCCATGAACCAGCTCTGGCAACTGATACAAAATAAAGTGAAAGATCATGTTGCATCCATCCCAATAATTCTCCCATCTCGTTATTAACGTTTTTGGCCCAGCTAAAATTAATGATGGTTCAGTTAGTTTAACTTAAAATGAAAAACCTTGTTGGCTGTTAGTGATTTCCACCAGACACAAAACAAATGTTTGGCATTGCAGTGTACCTCAAGTGAAGTCAAGTATCCTGCCAGCTTTTTGACCACACCCTCATAATGAATGGTATCAACATTTGGACCAAGGACAAAACATACATTGAAGAGTAGAGCATTCCGGGAGTATTTGGCATTTTCTATGCTTATGGGACATCCAACAAACTTGTGGTTGAGAGCATTACTAAAACAGGAATGAAAGAAGACTTGTTAAATCACACTCTACTAATATTACATTACACTGTAAACAACTGATACAAAATATTGAATACAGTAATTTTGGTTGTTTGTCTGAAATCTTAGGACACATCTTCAGTATCCCAACAATTAAATTATTTTTGAAAATCCCTCCCTTCAAGAGAAATGTGTAAAATCCACACATTATCATAATGCAGTCAAACCGGTATTAAGTGAACCTGTATTAAGTGGTCACCCTCCATTTAACGGCCACTTCCCAATTAGTCCTGGAAATTGTTTCCTTAATTACCATACAACTATCCTCAGTATTAAGCAGTCACCTCTATTAAGTGGTCGCAGTCAGCATTTCCAAGGTCCCAACAAATTAATGAGTTTTTATTGTCTTCACATCTATTCAACAGACACTTTGTTAAAATGTACCATACTACATGTAGTCCACAAGAGACATGTATATTATGCTTGGCATTTAATTTGTGGGTCTTTTCTTTCTATTCTTTTAGCACAAAAAGAATAGAAAATGTTTTGAGGGCAATTTGTCATGTTATGGATACTTCACCTTGTCACTATCTTCTTTTCTTAATAAACCCTTAGGTAATGATCAAACTTGTATTAAATGGCCAATCTCTATTAAGTGGTCAGTTTCCTATTCCCCAAGGGTGACTGCTTAATATAGTTTTGACTGTACACAGCATCAAAACAATATAACAGTCACACGTGAAGATATTATACCCATCTTTATTCAGAATTATCAACCCATCACATGGGCGGTTTCTTTTACATGCACTGTGTGTTATAAAGCCTTCATTAGTTCAATAATAATCAAATGAAAATACTAACATTGTAATAAGTTTGCTCTGTAGCTCAGGCTTTGGGATGATGTAAACAGCAACACAATCAAATTCTTCTTTGGAGATGTAGTCTTCTGGAAACTAATAATAAAGCAATATTTATTGCAATGTAACATCACAAGATACAAAAAAAATTAATTCTACGTTTGAGCTCATTATGGTAGATCACAATGCATATTAATAAAACATATATAATTATTAAATTGTATATTTGTAAGTACAGAGATGCCAAGCTGACTGTAGAGGACAAACTGGGAATTTTTTGTTCTTTTCAGCAATGCATGATTGACAAGTTTCCACCTAACCCTAAAGCAAATTAATGCCCCATTCCCCCTCCTAATGAAGTTGACCCCTCCAACAAGACCTTCCCAGCCCCTATTTTGTTTGGTTTCTGTTAAGTGACAAACTGGGTGAAACAATACTTACAGCCACAAAAAGACCTTTCTTGGACTTTTTGGAAAATTTGAAAGCAACTCTTAGCATTTTTGAAACTCACTTATCTTGCACCAGACAGACCAATCAACTTAACTTTCCTCAGAGGGTGCCGAACCTCTGCCACACAGCATGCCTTCCGTTTCAGTCTTTCCAATGATATTAGAAACTCTGCCTCTATTACGGTTTTTAAAAAGAGTGCCAGGCTCGAAATAATCAGAAGGCGGAATTAGAAAAATTTATCCATAGTTTGTTCTTTGTAATTAATTGCTTATTAACCTTTAAACTTTTAAAATTTTATGGTAGTTCTTGTATTCAAATTTTAATTGTCTTCTATACATGTAATTTTTTACCTCTGTTGTACATTATATTTAGTGAATTAAATTTTGTAAATTGATTCTGAAAAACCCAATTTGGGAGAATTAATAAAATATATTGTATTTTCAAGAAATAAGACCCAAGTGCTTTTATCTGGGAGATTTGGTGACCTTTACGTGAGTGAGAGACTCATTGCATATCCACAAAACTCCTGCATAACCAGGGACAGTTGACTGTATTTAAAACAGAGCAGGCATTATTATTATTATTGTTATTATTATTATTATTATTATTATTATTATTATTATACATGCATTTGCGGACTCAAACTTACTTCATTTCTAAGAACAGGGTAAGTACATGTTTTACAGTGATGCATACACATAATAATTTATATATGGGGCTGGGTGAATATATGAAATAAATCATGTATATGAACTGCAGAAATGCAATGAAATGAAATGAAGAGCAATCCTCGCAGTTGTGAACACAATTTATGGGGCTGTGCAGAAATATTTCCCAGAGCAGAAAAAAATCAGTCAACTTTAACAGTGCCCATCACCCCCCATCAGATGGCTAGACAATTACCTCAGTCAATCTCTTGAGACACAGACAACAATGGCCAAATGAACAAAATAATACACATGCAGCTAAATACCACAAATGCACCAACCAGAGGTTACAGTGAAAACCAAGGGTTTTTGTGGGGGGTGCTCATTCTCACAGGCTCAAAATCTAGATTTCAGTTGAAGACTTTGACTGGGTGCAATTCCTGTATTTAGTCACTTGTACAAATACTGGTGGACAAAGAAAACAAGCTAATGAGAGATCTACTGTTTACATGTACTTCCACTAGCATGGTGCTGAAAACCACCTACTTTACTATCTAACAGATCCATAAGAACGACAAGAAATTTGCTAGCATCAAACTCCCCCAAATCAATGATTTTTCTATCCACACTTATCATAAATTTCCATATTTCCAGTTCCACCTGTATTAAAGAGCTCCTCCATTTTTCTAGTAAGATTAACTGTTCCCAAATAAACCCATAAACCAGGCACCAGACTCACAAGTTCGTAGCCTGCGTGGCAGACGTAAAAGGGGAGGGAGTGGGGAGCGAAAAAACAAGAGAAAAATGGCAGGAGGCTGGGGAGAAGGGAAAAGGAGCACTTGTACACAAAACCCCCATTTTCTGATTTCTGTGTCCGCTTGTGGACAAAAATTTTGATTGGTTAATTTTCACAGTAGTCAAAACAAACTTGCTATCACG
>OX419346.1:8447383-8469883 GCA_948470475.1 Galaxea fascicularis
GATCTTTTTTGGCAAAGTAACCTGGCCCGCAAGAAAAGTTACTATTTCACCGGCTAGCTTTCGCCCTAAATAAATAAATAAATGAAAAGGGTGAAATTGAGAGTGGAACACTGTGTGTATTATCACAGGCTAAAAGTGACCAGATTGTGTGATGACGCAGGCCGCTGATCGATCCTGAAAATATGTTTATTCACATTTGGTATTGTTTTTAGCCGTGCTCGACCTGAATGAACAAAAATGCGAAGCAAGGTGAAACTGTAAGTAAAAAATACACAGGCTAGAAAGCTAGCTACATGTAGGTTCAAGTGACGACCGTAACAGCTCTTCAACCATAAAAATAGCCGTTCAGTAGCAAACAGTGCACAAACGTTGTCGACTCGGGAATAACATTTACTTGTTAAAATGTCCTTTGTCAGGTAAGGCTGGGCGCCTTTCCAAGAGAAGAGAGTCAAAGTAGATAGTTGTTATTGCGTTCCAATTTTTTATTCAGCGTGCTTCCGGAGCCACCTCTCAACTTTGGTGGTGGGCGTTTGTTCGTCCGAAGGAGGATACCATGTGATCGCTGGGAGTGCCTGGGAAGAGGGCCAATGCTTGCGACTGTATATGTTGGTCTTGTGAATTTTCCTTTCGGCCACCTACAAGCAATTGATCAGTCAATTAATCAACAAGTGAATTAACAAAAGAACGAACCGGCACACGAACAGATAAAATCAGAAATGGACCAGTAGCGAGGATTTACACATATTAGAAGCTAAAAGGTGTTCTACAGTAAAACAAAATCTTTTTAATACATGAGGTTTTGGCTAGCACACTGGTTCGGCAAAAGCTGTAGTCTAGAACCCGCGAAGACCCAATTAAAAGAGTCTGTTTCACGCGAAAGAACGCTCTTTATGTAATAACGCTGTAGTCTACAATCTGCCCCGATCAAGACTCATTTAAAAGAGTGTTCCACTTGATATAATAAGCTTCATTATGCATGCATTCTGATTGGTTCTTAATTATGACCTACTAGACGGCAGACGCACAGATTATCGTCTCCACTGAAAACTTTAATTTTCACTCTTTTTTTATGGTGGAAAGTTTTGAAAATCTAGAGGACGTTTTAGCGCGGATTATCATTATTATAACTAAAATTAAATGGCCCTATTCTTGCATCTCGATCCCCACTTGTCACTTTAGTATCCGAACGCCGCAAAACTACCTTAATTCTGGAGGTAAGCTCCTGACATTCTTTATGACTTTTCTCTATTTCGTTTTGCAGTTTCGCAAAGCGCCTTTTTTCCATTTGTTGATCTTTGTTGATTCTCTTGTCTTGAGCATCAATTTTCAGTTGCAGTTCCTGAGAAAAGAAAGTAGTTTTAATGACTGGGCGTCAGTTTATGATCAATGAAGCTTGAGCAGCAGTAAAAACTAATAACTGTTTCATTAGCGTTTTATATGCAACACGACAATTTTCACTTCCTTTTCAACCTTGAAAAGATCACGGTGATCTTTTCACTCCAAAAAATAATCTACTGAAGAACTTTTCGCCCAAAATCGTTTTTTGTGCGAAAGGATTTACAGCTTCTGTTCCTCTTTTACTATATTTCGAAAACATTTAACGAAAGTAAACATCATAGGACAGCTAAGAACAATCGAACCAAAACCTGCTGTTGAAGAATGGCCGCTTCATTCTTGTACGTGGAAAGCTGCTTTAAAGACAACCTGTTCGCCTTCCTTCTTCAGTGTTTTTCCTTCGCTACCCGTTCTGGGCCCGGTTGTTTGAAAGCCGATTAACGCTAATCCAAGATTAAAATTAATCAAGGAGCTAAATTCTCTTTCCCCAAACGTTGTTCATTGCTGATATTCTGCAAAATTTTAGATTAGGGGAAGTAAATCCTGAAAAACAAAAAGCACCAGAAACAACTTTCATCCAAAAGTTAAAAACTGCAGCCAAAGTTTACGCTAATCCTGGATTAGGTTCATCGGCTTTCGAACAACCGGGCCCTGGTAGTTTTCTTAACATTACTCGATGGTTCTAGAAATTGAGAAAAGGTCACTGAAAACTCACTGCTATCTTTTCATCCCTCTTTTCAAGTTCTGCAGAGGCCTTTTCAAGGTTTCTTTCCAGTTCTTCCGTGCTTGGAAGTTTTGACCCCAGTTCAACTAATTTCGCGAGTCTCTTGCTCTCGTTTTCAAGTCGTATGACTTTCTTGTTTTTCTTCCTATATTGTAGAAAATATCTTTCAGTTTTCGTTATCGTTTTTTGCATGAGCATTCAACCCATACTCCTAATGAACCGTAGTTTACTGTTTAGACCTTCGTTGTTTAGACTTTGTTTGTCATTATTGTATCTAAGGTGGCTCTAAATTAGACCATTTAAAGCCACTCAAAACTGCTTTTCCTTCGGGGCATGCTTAACAAAGGTTCATACGGGGAATCTCCGCCCCGAGGTCCAACCGCTTACCCTTTTATGAACAATTTTTTTTTACAGAAAAGTATCCCTTTCGCATGATATGCCTTCCATTAAAAAAGGCATCCCTTTCACATACTTACTCAAGAACTCTTTGTCCCTTTTCTAATCCCTTTGAATGAAATCATGAACGATGCAGAACATCAAGCGTTTACACCCAGCGACAAATTTTTCCTCTTCTTTTTAAACTTGCATGGAACCGGTAGCATTTGACTGCATGGAAACTTGCCTACAATTCAGTGAGTTGGAAGAATTGTCTGGGGGAGTTGGGGGGTGGCTTGATCCCCCCTTGCCCTCCCCCTGCTACGGGCCTGTCTCCTACATCTCATTCTCGTGTAACATGTTTTCATTTCAAAGTGGTTATGTAGTTGCAGGCTCATTTCAGTTCTTCTCTACTGCATTCATTGTCGCAAAAGCTGGATGTCCAAGAAATGTCCAAAGATGCAGGAATTTTACATTGTATCGCAGTGTCATCTTGGACAGACAGAGTTTTAGGGAATTAAGCCTAAGTAATCCATCTCAGTTCAAAGTACTTGCCTATAGGCAACCTGAGCACCAACACAGCTCTCTTCACTAAATCTCACGTCTCTGCGAAATCCTTGAAGCGACAGATTTGCCATGTCAACAAAGTCGTGGCGTTCATGAATCTCTCTCTTCTGTGACCTTTGGAGTCGCTTTAAGGCTCTATTTTCATCTCTTAACTCTTCCACAGTGTCGTTCAATTTCTTGGCTTCAAGCTCTAGAGTCTTCGCTTTGTGTTGAGTACGCAAAGCTATTTCATACAGAAGTCGATCCATCGCCGATTGCTCAATTTTGTTGTTTCTTCTAGCTTGGTAACACGTTATAGCCGCTTTGCTTTATTTTTCTTTGACCTAGGTAATAATAACTATTATCATCAACGTCATATGATGATGATGGAAATAATAATAATAATACCAAGGCTTCGTAGCAGCACGAAGTAAGATATCGCTTTAATGAGGGTACTGTAGCAGCTCTCGTAAGCTCTAAATTTGATAGGCAGGCATAGTGTAGCACCTCTATTGTTTTAGGGATGGGGTCCATTGTTTGTGTTGTTTGTTCTTTTGTTCACTGACCTGAAGGGTTGCAAGGCAATCTCGTGAGACCTTACAAGAGCTGCTACATGCCCCTTTAATGAACCAAACGATGTTTTTGAAGTTTATTTTTTAATGAAAACATGTTTCGGATGAGATTGTGTCTCAGGTGTTTGAAGATGTGGGAACGTTTGTCGGAGGAGAGATGTTCACGAACGCGAGTGGCGAAATGTCAGTTGGTTTCACCAACATAACAGGCACCCCAAAGTCTCATTCGAAACATGATTTCATTTAAAAATAAACTTCAAAAACATAGTGTTGTCACAAAAGCAATAACAACAATAATTTAAAAAATTCATTTCAATTAAAAAAAAACAATTCATTTCGACTAAAAAATAATAGTAACTAGAATTAAAAAAAATAGTTTCTTTAAAATTTTCCTGAAAATAATAATGATCATCTAAGAAGAAAAAGAAAAACATTAATAACATTTCATCAAGGCTCGGGGCTTACGACTAGTGGTTAGTAGTTATTACTGACAGCGACACAGTGAGTATTTTTCTCAAGGACCTCTTTTTTTTCCTCAAGAATTCTTGATATTCTTGACATCCTCACTGGCTCTTCTTTTTTATAAAAAAAAATTATTCTGTTTGCCGACTTATTATCAGCAGTGAGACTTGTTGTTACGAGTTCGTTGTTTTTGAGGAATGTTGTTTGTAGTTCAAGCAGAACGCAGGGTTGTCGGAACAGCAACAAGGAGATTTATTCCAAAAGAACGTAGTAAATATTTCCTACAAAACTCCACAATTAAGCTTGTAAGTTACACTGCGACCACCGTTACACTTGAATAAAACACGACCTCTGCCAAATACACACGCGACCGCTGTCACACTTGAATAAACACGGCCTTCGTCAACGCTTTACAACTTGTAATGCACCTATCAATGTTAAGCCGCAGTGGAAGGAGGCCGGGCATAGGCGGGGTATTTGATGTAAGACGTCTCTCCGTGGCAGGGGCTTTTGATCATTGAGTCCTGTGAGTTGCAATTGGGACATTTGACTTTAACCGTTAGTGGCCTGGTGCACACCGACAATATCTTGGATTTCTAGTGCTGGGCAGCATGCACAGGGGTACAAAACGACCAATTTGTCGAAAAATGTATTATTATACCCCAGTTAATAAAACTAAATGTTATTCAGGCATTTTCAGGTGTTTTTTAATATTGCTGGGAAAAAAATATCTGTTCCTTTTTGCCAGCAAGACACACAAGATATTTCCCAGCCAGCTAGATAAAATTGGTTGGTTTCCCAGCCAGTTGCAAATTGAGCAGCCTGCACAACAACAAACAATACATTTCCATATGCCGTAACCCTAAATGGGCGTGGCAAAAGGCCTCCAATCACGCCTTCCGTGGAGGGGGGGGGGGGAACAGACACAACATTTCTCACACCAATCCAGATTTCGCCACCCAGCAACTCTCAAACTGCTACCACACTTCGGTAATTACCGACCGAAACCATCAGCAGAAAGAAATTGGATAACCAAATCCGAGACATAACTGATATTGTGCCAGCCAGCACAATACCTCGGGGGAACAGATTAAGTGAGGAACAGCTTGGTTTTGTGCCCCTGCATGCAGACATCAAAATGGAAGTTGATTCGGTTTCGGCAAATAAGGTTGGAAATCTTGACATTTTGTCACTAATAAAGAGCCCATTGGACTTGAGGCTGTCGTAAAAAATATAATTTACTTTTCGAGACATTTTTCTATTTAATGTAATTAAACCGAAGTCACATAAACAGTTTTTTAATGTCTTTTTCTGCAGAGGAAGTGGGACGGGGGGGGAGGGGAGGCTTGGGGAATTTGTACTTTTTTGAACAATGATAACGTCCCTGGGGTTGGGCATTTCAACAGAAAAAATGAAGCGAGGTCAAATTCCCCGCCCCTACCCGGCCTCCCCCCCTGCGGACCCCCCCGGCCTCCCCCCCTGCCTCCCCCCCTGGTGCATAAACACTTCTCACTCCTGTAAACACTACTCACTCACTAACCCTCGAGCTCGGTGGCTAATATACTTTTACATAAAATTCTAGAACGATCTAAAGAGAGGCTAAAATAATAAAGCATTACAACATTTTACAATTTAGGTAACTGACGAAAACTATTGATTCACGCTGACCCGATGTAAACATAAGCGCGAGAATCTTCTAGCCACGAAAGAATGTTCCAGACACTCAACGCCGGCCTAAATGCAATTTTTATACGTAACAGTTTTATATCGTTTGATTTGAGATTCTTTATGGAGACTCACAATAACCAAACATAAGCTAAGAAGAAAAACAAAGTACAAAAGACTTGCATCATCTTTAATTGCCAGCTGGCAAGACTATGGAAAAAAAAAACAATTGGTTCATTAAAAAAAGTTGTTCGCTCACTGAGTGAAATCATTTGTAAATATTATAAAAAAAGATATATATTTACCTTTATATTTACGTATTAAAGACTACGTATATATGAAACCGACTAAGATTAGGACCAAAGTTATAAAACATTAATGAAAAGAAAAAGCAAAATAAAACGATTGGCAAGAGAATTTGCTTTGTAAAATTAAATCTGCCAAACGAATAGGAAGAGACTTCATATATATTGGGCCAATAATTTCACAAGTTAGGCAAAGTTATGAATTCAGTATGAACGTGGTCATGTCATTGAGAATTGCAAATAGCAATTTGCTCTGAGATACAGTTAAGTCGCTATAAGAAGAGAATATTTGGCTCGTGGTTGCAGATGACAAAACACTCAGTCTTACTTTTTCAGACATTTTTTTCTGCTATATTCGTAAGAGAAAAACCTTGGTTCACATAAAAATTTTACTGACATCCGTTTTTCATTGGCTTGTCTTCTCGAGCTAAAACTTCGGCTCG
Source organism: Galaxea fascicularis (assembly GCA_948470475.1). NCBI lineage: Eukaryota > Metazoa > Cnidaria > Anthozoa > Scleractinia > Euphylliidae > Galaxea > Galaxea fascicularis. The sequence goes on from OX419346.1 coordinate 8,453,811, forward strand.
CAACATAACATTTTTTTTTGGCTAGAAACATCTAATGTGAAATACAGTTTTTTTATCATGATTAATTTACCTTTTTCTAACATACAAAACCTTTACCTCTAAAAAAATGCACTGCAATCTTCTCTTGTAATTTTGCCCGTATCCCTAATTTGAATCACTCAAATGAGACTGCTTTGAGTTACTGCGGTCGAAATTTAGCTCCTATCGTTGTACAGTAGGAACATAATTAAGAATAATTTATTCCGCCTCAATTATATCACCAGTGGCTAGCCAAACAGATATTAGTTATTCATGAAAAATTCAAGAAGCAACGCCATTCAAACAATACAATTTATGATTTAGTAAATTACTTCATTCTTTTAAACAATAATAAGCAAATCCACAGAGATACAAAAGAAATCCCTAATAATAAACCAACCAGAGAATTTCCGCTCAAAATGACTTTCATTTCCGAATTTCTTTCAGCTGCGAAAACAACGATCCAAAAGTAACGCGCAAAGAACTTCCTTGATTTAAATACATTTTCATTTCTTCCTTAAAGTGCTACTTTGACGAAATTTGCATCTTTCCTGTCTGAGCCATTTTAAAATACAAACAAGTATTCTGTACGAGAATGAAAATGCTGTTTATTATTTTGATATATCTCTTTTTGTTCAAGAGACATTGAAGTTTTTAAAATATGTAAACCGCCAAGTGATGACGTCATAAACTCAACCAAATTTTGATCAAATATGATGAAAAAAGATATCTCCGCCAATTTCTGTCAGTCATGCTTGATTTTTGCAGTAAAAAAGATTGTACCAGATGTACTCCACGACATGAGTTTACAAGTTTTGCTACCATGGCAACATACTGGGTTCCAGACCTCCCTGACATTAATGGCTTGGCATTCTATTTTAATATTTGCCATTGGTGCCTCATCTGCATGATCCAGCAGGCATATAAATATATTAGGTCGAGTTCGTGGCCTTGTTCGAGCTGAAAATCACTAAAATATTCAAATCAGGTTGGATGGGACTAGAAAAGAGTGAGTTGCCATCGAAACCGAATTTTTTATAGCCGTAGGTGTGTTGCCTGTAGAACTTTTAGCCTGCCAAGTTTCAATGGTTTCTGCTTCAAACTGACTGAGATAGATCTAATTATATACTTGATGTGATATTGGGTTGAGTGTATGACGTCATCATTCTTCTCATTTGCATATTTTATACATTTTTCAAATATCTCCGGAACCAATGCAGGTATTTGAAAAAGGTAATTCTATGTGATAAAATAAAAAAATTCAAGGGGTAAAAAATTGATCATACTAGCACTTTGAGCTTGATTACATTTATGGATTCGTTGTAAACGCACTGACTCAAAAACTGTCGATATCGCCGTGAGATTATCAGTGTAATAATATAAGCCGAGAAATTTCGGAGATTTGATTGGTTGATAGTACCACTATTTCCGTGTAATAGTGGTATAACAGCAAAAAAGGATGGTATAACAAAGTTACCATGACAACAGTTTCTTTTACATTATGGGGTCAAAACGTCATTACAGGTAGCAGATCTAGTACGATAACCATGTGTAGACCCAAATACGATCGTCCGGGTGAGTGTAGTCCTGAGAAGGACTGTTTGTGGTGACATTGACTGTCAATGTCACCACAAACAGTCCTTCTCAGGACTACAATCACCCGGACGATCGTACTTCACTTAATCATGACATGACTCCTGGGTTCAAACCATTTACGATATTTAAAATATGAACTGAAATATTCAGGACAATGACCTTGACTAATTTTGTGCGACATAAAGAGTTTTCTAACGCGTACAATGTCATCTATAGGTAGCCAGCCTAATTTATCCAAAAGTTCTATGGAACTGTCATTAATGGTGGCATCCAATATTAATCTCGCACAACGTTTTTGTACTCGTAACAACCTTTGTAGGTTTTCAACAGAACAGTTACCCCAAACAGTACAACAGTACTCAAAAATTGGCTTAATGAGCGCAATAAATAACATTTTTCTGCAATCAATAGTTAAATAGACTTTTGCCCTCGTAACGGGGAATATCCTGGAGTTCAGCTCAGTGAACTGGTGAATCCATTTCTGTATGCATGGAGGCTTCCCCAAAATCGAGATACATTGAAACTTTTATTAGAGAAGCGAAGGTGGTGCCTTAACATGGAAACCAGGCAAGTCCACGATTGAGTTCACAACACACGGCTTTAAAAGTAGGATTTGGACAACTCTTTGGACACATGATCTTTGGCGTGGTTTGGGCCGCCTGTTATAACAAGCACATTAATTTCACCCTGACAAGAGTAATGTGAAAGCAGTTATGAACTGAGGTTTTTTATTTGCATTTCCGATAATAATTTGGCAAAACCTAAACTTCTGCTGAAGGCTACACCAGGAACAAAAAGCAACAAAAAGTTATTTGAAAAATTCGTTTCTTACCAAAGCGGTTGGCAGAAATATTGTACGAAAAAGGAGTTATCTTAATACAAGCTGTTAATGCGTTCTTTTTTGTCCAAAAGAAATGTTTACTCAGCTTATATTTCTCACAAAAGGTTACGGCTGCTTTTAGCAGTTTACACTACTAGAGAAACATGCACATCAGCACATAAAAGACCAACCGCAAAGGACAACTGAAAAGCCAAGCTCTGTTTCCCTGGATCAGGCATGTTATTGGCGTTATCCGTCATCAAATGCAGCACAAGAAAGCAAAAGTTTCTCACCTCTTACTGCTGTATTTTCGTCTTCTTAATGATTCGCAGACGACAACTGTACGTTTTCCGAAGATGTGTCAGGAAATATTGTAAGTTCGCTTGAAAGGTGGTAAAGGAAACTTTGTTTTAAAACCAAACTTCTACCCAAAAATTGAAATAAAATAAAATAAAAATCGTGTTTTTATTTTCTTTGCTTTTTTATATAGTTCACAAGGTACAAACAAAACAACAGTAACTGCGTTTATTAATTTATTAACGATATACAGAGTTGATATTACATGCATTTGAATAAAGACCTACGTCGCGAGTACTTGCAGTCTTTCAGTAATCAGTTAAACCACCAATAAAGCAGCTGTTCGTGAATCTAAAGTTATCAGCAATGATCACGAAATTCGAAAACGAGCGAAAGATTAGACAAAATCACGGAGTCAGTGTATTTTCGTGAAATTAAAAACGGCATTTTCAGTGAATTCTAATATATGCTAGTTTTCTTCTCCTATTGTGAATAGATATACGATAAACAAAAACGCACAGATATCACTCAAAAGATTAACTGAGCTGTAAACGTATATATTGGCAGGGAAAAAGAGAAGATTTCACCCCGATCATGTTGGCTCGACCTTAATTACAAAACATAACGGTTTTGTATGAGTTATGTAATGAATATCGCTAAACTTCAGCGATGCTGTTTCACATTACACCAATCCAATTGGGCGTTTTGAAGAACAACTCGATTCCGCGACATATACACAAATCAAGAGATGGGGACAATTTCAGACAATCTGCAAATACTTCGATGAACATCACCCTCACCATCACTATCACAACCATCACTATCACCACCACCACCACTACCACTATCATCACCACCAACACCACCACCACTACCAACATCAATACCACCATCATTACCACCATCACCACCACCGCCATCACCATTACCACCATCACTCCAGTCATTATCTTCACCACCACTGATCAACATCACCATCGTCATTGTCATCATCATCATAAATCAAAGGAAGTAAAAGACCCAATAGCACTAATTTGATCAGATTGGGAATGTCATCGTCAGGCTCTCTCTTCGTGCAGTTCGCATTAGAAGGTTCAGCGTATAGTATGGCAAGATATGTTTTTACGAGGCACGATACACTTTAGCCGGATCACGGATTCCGTCCAAACGAAAGAAAATAGTAGGACAATGCTTGGATCGCCCTTCCACTAATAACTGCAAATTCGACTTAACATGTGTAATTATTATAAGCCCCACAAAACGCTTGATTTCTAAGCCATTGTGACACTGGGTTGGTCCAACAGAACATTTTTAGCCCATAAAGGGAAACTCTTACAATCAGAATACTCAAAATTTAAAAAAAAAAAAAGCCAAGACTTTCACAGGGTGGAAGATACCACTGAATTATTTTAGTTTACTGAACTGATGGAAGATGTCAAATTTGAATTTACCAATCTGTAATTAGTGTTTTTATATTTATCTTTTTCAGTGACAGGCGTTCCAAAAATATTTTTGTATCAGCAGTGCTCAACAGAATAGCTTCGTTTCCACTGAGCGTTGGTGTTGTTAATCGGAGTTTTGGTTGTTCAGCACTTCTAAATAGGCCATATTCGTATTTCTCGGTATTGGATTGGATCTAGCATGAAGTGAAGGCTCTTGCGGGGGAATACATTCACATATGAAAAGATTCCCTCGCAAGAGCCTCCACTTCATGCTAGATCCAGGTCAATACCGAGAATACGAATATGGCCTATTAAAGTTTGAAAGCGTTTAGATGTTACGTAATCCTGAAATGATCCCCACTTTCTCCGGATCAATGTCAGTATCTAGGCAACTGCTCACCTACCCCTCCCTAAACCCAATAAGTTATAATAAGTTAACAAGTTAGTGTCAATGTTGGATTAGGGGGAGGGGTAGGTGCGATGGATCAATGTCAGAATCTAGGCAACTGCGCACCTACCCCTCCCCTAACCCAACAAGTTATGATAAGTTAATAAGTTAGTGTTAATGTAGACTGAGAAATTTCATATTGTCAACAGATGATTAAGGAAGCGACTTCAGTTTTGAAGAGAATGGGAACCAATGAAATGGAGGGTATCACATTCAAATGATAATAAACAATCAAGAAGATTTTGAAAACAAACTGTTCGTCAAGTTTTGTTTCAAAGGAATCGCACGGTATCTAATACTTAGTGCTGCAGTACGCCTCCTTACAACTCAAAACTGTTGTTTCGAAATGGGAAATCAAAAGAACAGGTCACCGTACCTGAAAAAGAGTTGTGACCCCCTCAACCTATAACCTGCCAGCTGCTGGCAATATATAAATTATCATTCGACTCGTTTAGTTCTTGTTATCTGTATGTAACAACTGAAATTATGCAGATGGACTGAACATAACAATATTTACTTCATCGAAATCACGAAGAAAAGCGGAGACGCATAGTATAGTAAGTGTATGGAGTTACCTTACTGACGTTGTACGTAAAAAATTCCATAGAAATATGATATTATAACAGCGTGACTATCGACATTCGTTTAATTCCCAAACTTTGACAGACTTGACCCATAATGGATATGCCTTTCCATTAGGACTCGATTAGAGCCGGAAAGTCATCAATCCAAGTCAAACGATGAAATTTTTAACTAATGAATATGGAGCAGAGTAAGCCAATCATAAACAAATTAAAGCCATTTGGCAGCTGAGAAAGCAATCCGACCTTCCTAAAAAGAGTGGATTTTCGCTAAAAGTAATATTTACCCTTCAAACCATTTCGAGCACTATTTAATCATAATTTCAATTTACTAACGAACTTGGTCAATCTAACCTGTAACACATCCACCAAAATTAGCTCTCGCTTTTAACAGCCATATCTAGTTTTTTCCCGTTTTCCTCCATTTGTACCACAGCCTATTACAATCTTTGCAGGGTATTCATTTCAGGAAAGTCGCAAAACCTTATTTAGTCTTGCTGCGTGAAAGCTGCACCGCTTGCAAATCCGCGGCGGAGTGTGCACCAGAGACATTACATAGATAAACTCAAACGTTTGATAAATCTGAAAATCACTTTATTGCCTACAGCCGGAGATTGCGACCAAAGAAAACCTTTCAGCTGCCTAATAGTTCCCAGAAGTTCATTTGCCTTAATATTTGGTTTCCATTGTTTCCACGTCCCGTTGTTGCTTCATATGTTTTTGATGACTTTGCATCATAAATACTGTTTGCATTCAGTGAAACAGTGCCATTCAATTCAGTATCACCGGATCATCGCACGCTTCTCAGAAATCGACCAAAGCTATCTGCTGATTGGCCGAAAGTGTTCTTCTTTCTAAACTAAACAAGCAATCACTTGCAGTATGCTAATATAAGAGAGAGTAAAGCCAGATGAAATCCTCAAACAAATGACCTTACTGTGGTGGACTACTAATCGAAGAGAAAGATATGGCTCAAATTGACACAGGAAACACGAGTTTCTGCCAAAGTCGCGATTCCTGGAGTTTCATGGAAAAGAAAACAGCCATATCTCTAGTGGTGGGGATTAGTATGGCGGTGATATCTCCCCTGATTGTGGCAGGAAATTCGTTAATCATCGTCGTTATTTGGAAAGATCCTCTGAGGAAGCTTCGCTCCTTCACTTCCAGTCGCATATTGTTTTCAATGGCCGTTGCTGACGTTTTAGTAGGTTCAATCCTAAGTCCCCTACATGCTGCTTGGTCGCTGCTTAAAGGCTTAAGGGAGAAACCAACTCTCTGTGTGGGCGTGCCACTGGTGATAAACGCGGTGTTAACCAGTGTATCAGTTGGTCATGTGTTGTTATTGACGATTGAAAGACTTTTCGCCGTGTTCGCACCACAACAATATCAAGTTAAGATCACCAGCAGACGCGTTTCAATCGCAGCCATCGCAATTTGGGGCTATGCGTTAGTTTTGGGAGTCTTACACGCCACGCTTTCCGATCATTTCATTATATTTAGCATAATTTACACGGCCCAAGTACTTATAGCAGTTAGCTTCATCATCTGCGCAAATAGCATAATTCTGTATCATTTCCACAACGATTCCACCAGGAACCAGAACAACATGACGTTCTTACAAAACCAACTTTTCTACCATAGGCAGAGGGGTCTTTGTAAGTCTATAGCTTTAATAGTAGCTGTATTTTTCTTTTGCTACACACCTTGGTTTATAATTGACTCAGTCTTATACTTTGGTATGTTATACCAATGGGACGTGGACGTACTTATAAAAGGGCTTTGGTTTTCATCAATCTTTGTTTATATTAACTCTGCGCTGAATCCTTTCTTGTATTCGTGGAGGCTGACAAGGTTTCGAGACTCGCTCAAGCATTTGTTATCCAGGACTCATCAAATGGCCACCCAAGAAGAAGAAATAGAACTGGAACAATATGACACGAGACTGTAGAGTTAACCTACCGCGCGCTACAAGACAGTATTAAAAAACAACAATATTTGGTACAGTTTATATTGCAATTGATTTTCACTAACTGAGGCCATGTTGGGAGTCCAGGGTTACGTCAAAGCTCGCACTGCAGTCTTCAGACAAAAGCAATGTCCCAGATTAACGTTTAGGAATGATCAAGGAAAGGTTGGTACTTACTACACAACCACTGGCCGCTTTTTCATTTTGTTTTTGTTTTGTTTTTGTTTTTATTTGACCTTATGATCAGCACGTCACTGTCTCCTTGGGCCACCCCAAATTTAATTATCAAACCGAAATCAATATGCTAATAGACCACTTTTTGCAAGATTTCGAAGAATTCAAAGCTGAGGGAGACGTCCAGATTAGCCTTACATTTGAATTGAAGCTTAAAGTGCCACTAACCCTAAAATACGCTTAGCAAAATTTCCTTACTTTCCGGATGACATTACCGAAAAAATTACACCGACTCTTAAAATTCCCTCCTTCCTGCGGGTTCTCAAAGTTGTAGTTTCGATTCGCATGGCGCCTGGGTCCGTGGCTTGCTGTGAGGTCATCTCTCTCATACATAAATATTTTTCCAAGCACATTGAATTGATGGATCCTCGCAGATGTGAACACGGCTTTAGCAATTGAAACATTCAGGATTGACGAGATGGGAACTTGTGACTGCTGCGATACCGGCGTAAGGCTTTACTGACCAACTGGGAGCTGGTGCGAACCTAGTTTTTTTCAGGCTTTCTTTTCGCATATTGTAAAGTTTCAATTTCAATAGCGATTCCCACCGCATCTTTAATCTTTCAACGACAGTTCAATACTTGATTTTCACATATTAACACGGAAGTCACAGTACCAACACGTGACATGTAAAGAATACATTTGTCAGTCATGCAGTTTAATCTAAAAAACACCCCGTAAAAGCAATATTGTTGGAGTTGGATTTCGAAAGCATGAGTGCATAGGAACTTTAGTTACTCTTGGCTAGTTAATATTTTCAAATTGAAACGTGAGACCAGTGCCCTTCAGCTCGTTCATAACCTCGCTGTCGAACCAGTTATCAATATCTGGAGTGAAGTAATTCTTCCAATCACCAACTTCTCCTTTTCGTAACAATTTAACTCGACCATCTACGGTGAACGTTTTCATGTTTTTCGCCATCGCCTCAAAGCAGCACTGGTCGGCGATCCTGTTTATGACGTCCGCAGTTACTTGTTTTTCAAGGAATTCTGCAATCAACCGCACATTGCTTGACAAATCCTACAGAAAAATATATATATTGTGAGGTTCTCAAAGTTGGCCTTAAATGGGATACCTTAAATCGCACTAAAGGGGCTCTGTCATAGGAGTTTTGTTGTTTTCCGGTGAAAACAACACACCTTTATTCATGCCGAAACATTCCTTGAAATGTAGGGGAAAGACATCAGTCGATTTTTTTCTTGGAAAAGTCATCCAAAGTATGTTTTTGGCCATGGCTTCAAGATGACGTGCGAAATGCAATCCATTTCCATCCTTGCCATCCGTGACAGAGGAAGACAGTATTTAGTCTTAGTGCAGTAACACAGTCCTGAGTAAATAAACTGCTTCATTATTTATGGGTTTTCACTGATTTAAAGACTTCTTTTAGCATTTTGACAGCGAACCGAAATAGCATGACAGAGCTCCTCTAAGTCATACTATATCATACTAATTTTTCTTAGTTTGCTTCCCATTTGAGCTTGACATCTTTGTTTTAATGCTGTACAAGGACATTTTGGTAATGGTTAATGGTAACCGATAGTACTCGGTTTTAAATTGACGTCTAAAATGTAAAAATCACCATGATATAGCAGCTTTGAGTCGTCCTAAGTTACGGCGACTTTGAGTCGCAGAGTAGCTAGGCCTTAGAAGGAATAACAGTTTATGGTTGTTAGTAAAGGACAGAAGCCCCGCTTGGTTGTTTCTTTGGGTACGAGTACTGCACTGCTGAGGGAAAGATCAAATCTCATACTGGAGCTCAAATCAAGGTCTGGTTTAATAGGCTATTTCCGAGTTCATGTCTGCCTCCTCTTCAAAGCGAGTCTAAGTGCGAAGTTTTTGTGATGGTAATTAGTTCTACTTTACATATGAAAACTAATTTTCATAACAAAAACTTCGCACTTAGACTCGCTTTGAAGAGGAGGCAGACATGAACTCGGAAATGACCTATTAGTAAGGTCTAGCCAGCGTGACAGGCGATCGAGGGGGAGGGAAAGGGGGAAAGGGAGTATTTGGCCGCACGACAGAGCGACGGAAAGGAACCCTTCCTCCTCGCTCGCGCTCTTGCTCCCCTTCGAAACCCTGCCACACAGGCTACGTAAGATCATGCTAGCGTTGGACGCAACATGTCTCAGTTCAGATGATCTCGCCATGACTCAGGGACCTTAACTTTGTCTCTTTCACTCATCTTTACCCAATAACCCGTACATGACATTCAACGGCAACTCTCAAACATAGAATCCGGAAACAGAAAATGACTTTTGCTGTGGAAAATTACAGATCCCTCTTTTTAAATAAAATGCTTACTCATTACGGGTATAAATTGGTCGCTCATTCTTGCATGTAAATTAAAGGATTAGAAAATTGCCCACCCTTCTGGCCACTGTGATCAGAGACACCCAACTGCTTGTTTTGGTAAACGTTCTATTCGCAAGACCCAGATCTTTCGCCCCTAAAATTCGGGTGATTGAGTGAATTATGTGAGTGATGTATATGAAATAAATCATATACGGAACTGCGGAAATGAAATCAATTTTTTCAGGTTTCTTTACGCAATTGCTTAAATTGCGTTCACAACTGCGAGGATCATCCTTCATTCGATTTCATTTCCACAGTTCCGTATATGATTTATTTCATTTACATCCGTCATCATGAAAGTGAATTATGATGAAACACTGGCCGCCGATTATTTAGACAAATTTTAACTTAGACTGTGGTTTAAGGCAACTGATGGACCTCTGCATTCTAATTATAACTGGGTTATTTAAAGGAAATAAATGCTTTGCAGTTTGTAACATATGCCTGCTTGCCTTTGATTGTGGTGAAAAACGCCTACCTGTTGGGATTGGCCAGACTGAAATCTAGTTAGACCATGATTTTGATAAACCCTGAAGCTTTCTTTAACAAAACGTCACCTCAAACTTTTGCTGGTACTGAAGACTAATTCTTTTTGTTTTAGGAGTGGCAATAACGTGCGTAATAAAGCCGGCTAGTATCTGGCTTCCTCGAAGTTTAATACAGAAGAGCTTCAATTTATAAACCAATTTTATGGCGAAAAAACAACTTCGTGTACTGGAGCCATGATAGTAAAACTGCACTCCCATGATTTGAGCTCCATACAAACTTCCGGTTTTACAAAACTTCACCAAGGAATGTCAGGAATAGAATAGCAACAATTCAGCTCGCATTTTCGGAAATCGAGCGGCAGTTGGGAAATTCGTATACTATAGAGTAACATTGTAGGTGGGGTGGGGTCAGGGGAAGGGAGCCTGGGCACAGGTAGTTTGAATCTTGCACAGCTCTTTGTTTCACGTGTGTTTAAAGAGCCACAAGTCATGTGCAAAATTTTTTGTCCCAAGAATTTTGTCCACGATTGTACATTAATATAAAATGAAGGGGTAATTTTCATACAAGTATACTTTTCCAGTAAACCGTTTACTAAATTCATCACGACACCTGTTTTGCCAGTTGTAACCAACAGCAGTAAATAGTAAAAGGTGTTTTTTTACTCTTCTTTTTGCAACAATGATCACCTGTTTTAAGTCCTTGTATTTCAGGAATAACACATTGGGATCATCCTTATGTTTCCACCATCCAACAACATGACTGTTCCACGATCCATAACACACTGTGGGCCAAATTTATAACATATGAATATAATAAACACATAGCTAAATATTTTTAATAATATCTATAAATCATTATAGTTGTGAAAGTAAATAGATTACAAATTGGTCACTGACCAAGAAAAATAATCTGCATTACTGGAACAGAGTCAGAAATGAGCCACTTGAGGTACCTGATGTAAGCGACAAAGACACCATTGTTGTGGAAGATGAAGCTGATGTAAACTGGTGTGCCAGTATTTCCTTTATCTTATTTTTGTTCTGAACATTAAGTTTTGGCATCTGTTTTATTGATATGCATTTTGAATGCGTTAAGTGTTTATTTGCTATAATAGGCATTATTTAAAGATGAAAATCTCTCCCCACCCGCCCCAAGGAGTCTACCCCCTAGATGTAGCTCCCCATAATGGCCACCTCTCCACAACGGCCACTTTCCTGACTGTCTCTGAGGTGGCCGTTGTGGAGAGGTTTGATTGTAATGTGGAATCTTTGTGTCAACATATACACTGATATTTTTGGTAGTTCTGTGTTGTATGGGAACACTGCTACTTTACCTTACCTTTTCCCTCTACAAATAACTTTGCAAAAAAATCCCAAGGACCACTATATCCTGCATCTGAACCATACTCCTTCATGAATTCGTAAAATGACACGGCAACATCCTTTGGATTTCGAGCAATGTAGATATACTTGCACCTGGTTTCAACACGATCTCCTTTAGGTATGACATCATAAGGGAGGTGAGTGTGAATGAGTCGAGGACTGGGGAGAGTTCTGACATCAGGTCGAGCAGGGTCAAGTCCACGCTCTAACATCGGAACCCTTTCAAATATCTTTCTTGAGCTTTCTTCTCCACTGTTATACAGCTGCCACAGTATCTCTTCCATCCAGGTTGTCCCTTACAATGAATTGACCAAAGTTAGATAAACAAAGGGTTTATTATCATTCACTAAGCAACCTTGACTCACCTAGGCTCGATTACCAGCCGCTGCTTCGGGAAATGAGCCCGCGTTCATCCCCCGAAGAGGGGGAGAATACTCCGGACCCGAGTGAGCGGCGGAAATCGAGCCTATGACTCACCTCTCTCAAACGCTTCCCAATCATTACCTATTGATTTTGGGAGTCTTTGCATTTTTGTAATGTTTTTGTGCATTTGTTTCAAAACAGACAGCAATTTATGCTTCCAAGCAATATCTAATATGTCACACATTACTGTCCCCCGCTCACACCCCATATGCTGAAATTTATTACTTGTACACGATTTTGGAAAGATATTTGTCTGCAGACTAAAAACATGAGTCATCTTGTGCAGATTGTGTGGGAAAGTACAGTGGGAGTCTCCCACTTGTGTTAGCCGAATACCCTGCATTGACCCCGAAAGCAAGTACTTATCAAAGCACAATGTTGCTGTTAAGGTGCTGTTTTTTGAAATGCTACAAAAATAACTAAAGGGAAGTGGCACATATAGTACCACCTTGGTATTTGCATGTGGCTCCTAAACCCACCCACCCACCCCCCCCCCCCCCTCTTCCTGGGGAAGGAGGGTACCCCTCTATATAAGCTATAACAATATCATAGTTATGTGCCTTCTTAAAGGGTTTAGTTATTGAGCCACTTTGGTCTGAATACAGGTATAGATTTTGACCATTATGGTCTTAAATTGGGTATGTTTCTCAAGGGAACTACAACAGCAGACAGGAATAAATGTATTTGTCTTGTCAACTCCAAAAGAATAATAATGGAGAAGGAGAAAGGTAACCAAAATATATTGTTAGAGCTACTTCAGCACTGATGCAGTTTCACTCATTTTTATAATCCACAAAAAACTGCATATAATTATTTATGTAAACAGTTACTTAACCTTATGTCAACAATAATATTAGTCAATGTATTTCATTCATTTTGCATTCCAGTTTGTTATTGCTTTTTGTTCTTTTATTCATCAAATAATTATCTGGCATACACATCTAATAAGTATGTGTGCATGCTGTATTCATGATCCCACAATCTGCAGCTACAACTGTGTGTCTGAAACAATGTTCACTGTGTCATATACTTGTACTACTAAATCAATGAAATGCTTAAACAATATGTTGACTTCACTTGCACAAGCTGGGAATGAGTTTGCAAACCAAATACACGTTTCAGAAGCCAAGCCAGAAAACAGGTATAGATTTTAGAGGCCAGCTATGAAAACAGGTGTGAAAATGGCATGTTTTGGTCTGAAACACTGGGTCAGGATTTAGAAAACCAGGAGGCACACTCCAGGAGCACAACCACCCCCACCCCCCACCCCCAAGCCCTTCCAGGCTAAAACCAATTTGTGTGCAGTGGAATGTGAGCCAGGAGTCAGGGGTCATCCTCGGTGTAAAAACCTAGCAAGGTTTTCTTTGTTTTTTTCTGGTATTGTTTTGCTGTATGCTATTGTTTATGATGTTTTGTTTTCTTTGTTTTAAGTCACTCGTGAGTTTCACAGGTTTTTACACCGAGGATGAGCCAGAGTCAGCTTTTCATTTGTAAATAACATAGTTATCCTGGCTAGTTTACATTGAGGTTTACATAATGTTGATAGCGAGAATTACTATTATAGAGTATCAGAAAGCTCACCGTGTTCAAACCAGTGCTCAACCCCAACCACTAAAATAATATCTGTGTTGAGCCCCTTTTATGACAATTAAAAACTCTACCTTTTTTTTTTTTCATGATAAACAATTACGGAAACCTCACAAGGTGTCCAACCACCTCTTGAACCCGGCTTTTCTGCCACTCATCGATCCACATTATGCATGTTGTATGGCAAGATTTCCTCGCAGCCCCATACATTAATTAGACATGCATTTTGTGATTCAAACTCCATTCGTTTTTGGAACACGGTTAGTATGAAAGTGATGCATGCATATATAATTAATGTATGTCGCTGGTGTGTTTACCTGACTTGGGGTAACTCACAACAAACACGTCATCGTCTCTCGTCTGGAAATTCACTATGTACTCGTTAAGTGACGCCGGGTCTGCAGTGAAGAAATGGGGAATCTGAACTCCTTCCAGTAAGAACGATTTCGGTGAGGTCCATTCGCCTTCCCGATAATGAAGAACTGGAAAATCCTTGCTAGTCATGGTAACCTGTTGTCGTGACGGTATTGCGTTTTGCTCATCACGCAATCTCTCCTAGTCCCCAGAGGCCGCGATTCTTTCGGTCAGCACCAAAAATAAAGTTCGTGATCGTTTTTGACATGCTTGAGGGCTTGAGGGTCGGTACCTATGGTCAATTCTTCACTGGCGAGTTAATGCCAATTCCAACGGCCAATTCATGGCCAATTCTGGCAAATCAGATTTCAGACACATAATTTGGGATTTTTAATGTTTTCACTGGGTCGCTATGGTCTGGCGTGAATAATTAATTATTCATATTTTCTTTCGCGGAAAGAAAATATATGCCACTCTTGTCACTCTTGCAAAAAAGGCAGAATCTTCTCGCTTGACTCGTGAACACTTGAACAAAGTTTCGGTTTATAGACATGCTGCAAATGAGCCAAATCAAGGATCTTCCATCCGGCAAGGAGTACAAAATGCAAGCAATAGTGGCTCTACTCGGCAAAATAACGACTGTGCTCTACAGTTTAGCGTTCTCTGACAGAGACAGCGGACGCTACACCTACAGGGGACTGCGAAGGGAGAGGGACTGAAGTAAAAAATAAAAATTATAATAAACATAAAAAAGTAGGGAAAATTGCATAGAAATTTAATTGGTTCTTAAAGAAAGGAGTTACAATTATCATTAGCATATTAGACACGCATTTAAGGTCGCAAAGGATACATGGCCATGAATATATTCCGAGGCAAAAATATGAGTAGGGTGCTATTTTTTAAAACCTTATATTATGAGCGATTAAAATTCGATTTTGGTAATACTACTCAGAGATATTGGGGGAATAATTGAAGTGCACAAGATTGCGTGGATTGTTAATACATACCACTTATTAACCGAGGGTGAGGTCATTACAGGGTAATCTCAGACCGAGGCCTTGATGTAATACATCAAGCCATATAATAAGTTTATAGGGTCATCCTCGGTGTAAAAACCTGACGAGGTTTTCTTTGTTTTAAGAGGTATTGTTTTGCTGTAGGCTATTGTTTATAATGTTTTGTTGTCTTTGTTTTACGTCACTCGTGAGCTTCACAGGTTTTTACACGGAGGTAGTCTCCTTCGCAGCGGCTCGGGCCGGAGTCACGCAACGCTCTCCGTCCCCACGCGTGACTCCGGCCCGAGCGGCTGCGAAGGAGACTAACACGGAGGATGAGCCATAAGTTATTTATTATATGAACTTTTTAGCGATAATAAAACTTGCTCTCGCTGTGGCTCTCTTCATCGCCTATACTGAAGAAGGATCTGAATGCTAGTTTTACTTTCAGTTATTGAAAATATAGATGTACTTTGTCCATATTTTTTGTTGTTTTCGCCCACGCGCTCGTAGCTTTTACTCACAACTCAAAACAGCCGTCAAGCCGAGAAAAATTTCCATAATGCCTGGTCATTACAAGAAAATCTTGCCCGCCTAGCATCCAATCAGGGCGCGCATACTATTGTAGCCATATAATAATGTTAGATAATTTTAAAAGCATTTCCAGGCATTTCAGAGGAGCATGCCCCCGGACCGCCTAGTAGGTTCACACCTACGTATCCCCCCTCCCCCTCCCTCCCCCCCCACACACACTCCAAAACAGGCTGCGCGGGGCCTGAACGAGCCTGTACAATATACGAGAAGTCAGAGTTTCAGAAAACACGTGCGCCCATCGGAATAAAAATTAAAGAAGCATATAATGAGGCGGCACGCAGCTCTCGGAACAGCTCACAGGATAGGCTGAGAAAACAATAAACAAACAACAGAAACAATGGGCCTAAGCCCGAAAACAATGGAGCTGCGTGTTAATAAGAACCAATGAAATAAGAGGTCGGAGAGGTGCGTGGCTCCTGCATATAATTTTCTTCTTTTGTTATGCAAAATAGTTGCAAGAATTTGCATTCAAAAACCTTTGTATTTTTCATA
>OX419346.1:8474883-8502383 GCA_948470475.1 Galaxea fascicularis
GATCTGGTACCGTTCGCAAAACTGGGGCCTGAGTTCTTATTCTTGGTTTATCTGTAAGTAAATACGAAGTTATAGAGACCAATTTATGTCTTCAAGACATAAATTGTAGTTAATGGGACAACCATGAGAAATACTTATGGATTGCGTGACATGCAGTAACATGGGGTGGGTTTCACAGGCCAAAGCTCAATCCTGATCATGTGTACCCACAGTGCAATCTGCAGGCTGAGCCAATCAGGATAGTTCCTTTTTCACTGTTGACCAAATCCTAGTAAATTGTACACAAGCCTCGTGTTTATTCATTCCATCCTTCTAGCAGGCAAACATCTTGCCTGCTTTAGTCTGCTTTGTAGTACATTTATTTTCCCACCCTCCTCACCCCTTTGTCACAAGCATGTCGCGCATGATAGTACATGCGATATACTTTGCTTCCTATCCAGACTTATGGTTTATGATGTTATACATAGGATGTTTTTGCATACAAAATGCTATACTCAAGATATTTTGCCATAAGTTTAATTAAGATAGATATCTTCAGAGAGAGGATTAGCACCTCTTGGTAGCCGGGGGGCTACCGGGACTCCTGGAAAGGAGGGAGAGGATTATGACCTCTCAGGGCCTGAGAATTAGGACCCCAGAGAGAGGATTAGGACCTCTCTGCAGCCTGGTTGTTGTTGCTTCCTACTGTTCTCATTGTTCTCTCCTATATCAGTTAATACAGTCTGCAGTCATGTTTCGTTCCAGTTTGACTTAAGCAACCGATTAGCTATGTTTACTACTGAGATCTACACAGCTGGACTCTAGGGCAAACCTTAGGTGTGGATCTTTCCTCTGTTCTGTGATGTTGAATTGATTATAGACAAATAAACTTTGGGTTGGGATGAAGTGCTCCCATACAGGTCACTCTTTGCCCCATAGACTCACAGAATTGATTGGTTGCCATGGTAACCATGAGTCTTAACTACCTTACCTGACTAAGGACATCTCTCAGGGTATTGTGACCTGCAGCCCTGAGGAGGAGTAAGGACCTCTCGCAGGGTATTGTGACCGGCAGCCCTGGAGAGGAGTAAGGACCTCTTTTAGGGTATTGTGACCTGCAGCCCTAAAGAGGAGTAAGGACTCTTGCAGGGTATTGTGATTGCAGCCCTCAAGAGGAGTAGCATCTCTCTTAAGCTAGACTAGTACTGTATAGCGTTAGCGATAGTTGCCCGTTGGAGTACTTCATTCCCAACCCCTTTTCCCCACATTTGTTGTTGTTGTTTGTGTTCCGGTTTCTCATGGGTTGGGAGCATTAATTTCGTATAGAATTGGGACCGCGCTGTTCTCAGTATATAAACATGAAATTAATACAAACATATCTGAGAATAAGTGGCTCTGTAACAGATCTCAATCACTCGGTGGCACAGAGATGAAGATTCGTTTGTCTCATTTTATGCTCAGTTAGGAATTACAATCAGAAAGAAAATAAATAAATAATGCTTCTAAGCTATAAGATCTTCATTATACCACATGGGGCCGTTATTAATTAAATCTGTAAACTCACTAGCGTCAACAACATCAAAACAGAAAGAATTTATAGACTTTCAATTGACAGAAGAATTCCCTTTCTCCTCACAATAAACCAAAGAGAAGGCACTGACAAAATTAACTAAACAAGAGCAACACAAAAATAAAAGGAGAGTCTCGCTGATTAGAACATAATAATAATCATCATCATCATAATCATCACGACTAGGGGTAATCGAAGTTTAGGAGAGTGCGTTCGATATGTTTGTAGGCCACCAGGTGGCAGGTGAGGGGGAAGGATGGATGGTTCGTGCGATAGATAAATATTATTGCATGTTTGAACGTAAGGGTTGCGTACAGAGAAACCTCAAAATGTAAACCACTACTGATATCGTATCATCGCCAGAAATCGCGGACATTTCGAGCCCGCTAACAACTACCAGCGGTATACTGTATAACGCAAAGGAATAAAGACAAATAAAGACATCCAATATGGCAGCAAACGCTGAAACGAGTGGGAAAGACGCTGTTTCATACGATATATTGCACAATCTAAGCTCTGTAGATATTTTATTTGGTGCAAAGTAATTCTCGACAATGTCCGACATTTTTTTGGTTTAAATATTAGTGTGATAGCCTTTATAAATTAAGCTGTGTTCGATTTTCGCGCGTATTTACTTCCATTCAAACCAAATCTAGGGTTGTTAGGGGACTGTAACCCAGTTTATATCCCATGAAACACCAGTGTTGATCAACAAAGAAAATGGCGGCTCGTGCAGGGAAACCTTCGAGTTTGTAGCTTTCTTTCATACATAAATATGGCGTCCGCTTGCTGTGCTACAGACGAAAAATGAGAAAGATAAGGACGTCCTTGGAAGTATTTTGCCGTGGGCAATTCATGCATTTTTCGGCAGAATTAGATCGTTTAAACATCGCAGAAGTTATATCGAGTCGTGATGATTCACATTGTGAAAGGGTTTGCTTGCCAGTGGACGAGTTTGTGGCATGACTTCGCTACGATTTTAAAGCAATGTATGGAGAATGGAGCATCAATGTGTGATGGATTGGTCGAGGCGTCGGGAAGTAAGTAATCATCCATCTAAGTAGCCGTTGATAAGTCAAATGCGAAGCTTATACACTACTGAACATGTATCGAGTCGTGATATGACGAACCGCAACCTAATTATCTGTATATATGAAAATAATTTCATATCTCCATACATTTCTTTACATGAGTTTGCCGCCATTCTGGCCTTGGTGCGCAGGCGCCGCCGCCATCTTGTCCTAAATTTCTGGCAATGTGTTCTTTTCAAGTGTTTGTAATTTGAGGAGACATTGGCTAGAGTGCGTCGGGCAAGTAAATAGAACGTATTGTTTTACTAGTGCAGTAAAAGTTCTACAGAGCTCAGTTGTTCGAAGACCGATAAGCGGTTTAATAATCCCGGTCTGTTTTTGTTCAAAAAAAATTCTGCGGAAAATTTTCAGCAAACATAGATTTCGATAGTAGACCTTCAACAGATCGATAGAAGACCCTCAGCACCTCAGCTTTCATTCAGTAATAAGTGGAAAATATGGTGCTACGTACGTGCGGCATGGCAAATTCATGATTTTGATTCTACAAATAAAAACTCCAGCATTTTTGTCTTAAAGGTGAGAAAACTAAATGAAGAAGCAATTGATATTGGGAGGGAGTTCCAGATTACAATTGTTCAAGGAGTTCCAAATACAATTGTAACCTGTTTGAGTCTGAATGAAAGTAGAAAATACTGGTATCATCAGCAAAAAGCAAAGGCTGAGTTAACTTTGAGGCATTAGCAAGATCGTTGATGTATAGTGTGAAAACTAAAGGACCTAAAATGGAACCCTGAGGGACTCCGCACTCGATGGTTTGCGTTGTGGAACAAGCTTCATTAAACTGTACAAATTGTTGACGGCAGAAAAAACAGTTTTTAATCCACTTCAGAGCCACATCACGAATACCATAATGTTCCAACTTAGCGAATAGAATTTCACGGTCATGAGTGTCAAATGCTTTGGAGAAGTCTAAGAACACACCTGCAGTGATTTCGTGTCGATTGTTAATGGGCGCCTGTGGACCCGTCGCGGAACGGATAAAAGTTCCCTGTTTCTTTGTAAAAACTGTTGGAACCGTTCCAGTTTTTGTCGGGCCCGTGCCATTATTGCTCTGTCGTGTAAACGCCCCTTTAATCTGGGTGCTTTTTCTTTTCCTCTTTTTCTGTTGGAACAATTGTACGCACAGCAGTGGTGCTTCGGCATTTTCACTGAGCGTCTCTTTAACTTTTCCCCGCATAAGCCTTGCATTCATGCTTAAAAGCTCACTCGTCCCAGGGCCTATTACGGGGCCTTTTGCAACCCAGAGTAACTGAAACAAATCATCCGACCGAACAGCTAGTGTTTGTGTTTAGGAGGGGAAAGATAAATGACCAACTTATGCAACTATGTGGACTAAACTATTAGACATTCAGCTCTATTTACATGGAAGCTTGTGAGATGTGGCTTAGTGTGACAAGAATACCAAACAAATTAATGTCCCTAGGTAAGCTGAAAGCAACACACAGGGCAGTATAGCCACGTGGTAGCAGGTATTACCCCTTAACTCCACCAAACATGCCATGCTGACGACGCCCGGGGAACAAGGCAGATACATCTGTCAATGCCTGCTACTTTTCGGGCTCAAATTTTATTTGGAAGATTTAATTAAGGGGTAATGTTCGCTATCTTTGCCCATAGGGAAGCAGGGTTGTCGCAGTGCTAAGAGCGCTCGCCTTCCACCATGTGTCCCGGATTCGATTCCAGGACCCGGCGTCATAAGTGGGCTGAGTGTGTTGGTTCTCTACTCTGCTCGGAGGGGTTTTTCTCCGGGTACTCCGGCGTTCCCCTCCCTCCAAAAACCAACATTTGATTTGATAATTGTAACGAATTTAGAATTGTAAAGAGTTCGAATGGTAAAGCTTATTATTGTAAGGCACATTTGATCATATATATTCGCATTATTCACATATCCACATTACTATAGTGCCCTATGTGTGGCTTTCAGTCTACCTAGATTAATTTGTAAGATATTCTAGACACACCGTGTGACTAAGCCACATCCCACAAGCTTCACATATTCATCACTTGTTTCATTCCTGTGAGAACTTGAGCCCGGATCAGTTAGCTATGCCATGCTGATGAAGCCCCGCAAGGCTGAAACAGATGTCCTTGGCTGCTAATGTTCGGGATCAAACTTTGTTGATAGATTTAAGGGGTAATGCCCGCTATCACGTGGCCATAGAGCCATGTGTGGCTTTCAGCTTACCTATAGACGGTGACAGTAATTTGTGAGGTAATTCTTATGTGGACTTCAACCTTACAGTGATGTGGGAGCGCTGATAACTCAACAGTCGTGTAAGTAGGTTGAGCGGCAGGTTAATATACTTACGTTCTAATTCACTACGTTCAAACGAACGTAAATTATTTACCACTTAGATATCCGCAAATGCAGGCACAACAAAGTATGGTTGGATCGCATGCGGACCCTAACACTTTTATTACCCTTTGTTTGTCTTTTTTTTTAAAGATACATTGCAAGAGAACAATATAATGGACACTAATCTAAATTCCTAGATATTTTGTTACTCGTAAACGGCTACATTGTGGTTGTAATACGTACATGTCCTTGGCCTCGTTACTTTTCCAGCGTCCGTGAAGCTTTAGCAACCTCTCAGAAACGTTACGCTAGGGATCGTTAGTAACAACAGAGGTTATCCCACCAGAACGTAGACTATGGAGGCCGTAGTCTTTACAAAAATTCCAGTATAAGCGCTACAACATTGCCTGTAAAATTTACAGAGCCCAAGAAAGAATTCAAATTTTTTCCTAAAGTGAGGGCCTCAGATCCATTCTGTATGAAACAGCCTTTCATAAACCGCTTGTATTTACTTGTGAGTAGAGGCCAGAAACTCGACGAAGGCCATAGTGGTATTATAGTAGTAGCCCTCGGCCTTCTGTAAACTCAGATAATGGAGGGCGCGAGCAACAAGATGTACTGGAAGAACCACTAAACAATTTTCAGACTCTAGATTTTGAACAAAAAAGTCCACCCCTGATGTCGCCGAGTTTCAAAAACGGGAAAAGAATCTTGGCAGTTTCGCAGTATAAAATTAGCAAAAACATTCAACTGCGTACGGACCCCATAATTCTGCTCTTTCATTTTCCGTACGCGGGATCCACTGGACCTCCAAACGAATATTATGCACAGCACAAACTTGGAAAATTTTGACAGCTAGTCTGTGCAGGTCTATCTTCATGCTTCCCACCTCCACAATTTTTGCAGCCGACTGACTATCCGTAACCACTTGACGAGGGAATCCTTCAGAACTGGTGCGAACGATTCAAGAGCAAAATCAATGTCGGCAAGCTCTCTCCAAGTAGAACTTTTGGAGCATTTGGATGGTTCCCAAAGTCTATGACAGATATGATCCTCATTAGGGTAATAATAGAACCACAGCCAGTGGCACTTGCATCAGAATAAACGAAACGTTGAGGCTTGTGGATGAGGAAGCAATCCCGGACCTTGAGGGAATTCAAATTTGTTCTCCAAAAACGCAATTCTTCAATGCAATACTGATCTAATTCAATTTTCTCATCCCAATGCTGAACATTTAATGTAGACAAAACGCAGTGCCTAGGGTAGTCATAATTCTGGAGATATTCCCGGAAACTGGTGATGTAGAAATAATTTGCCCTGTGAATGTATGGCGCGTTTTTAGTGTCAAAATTCAAAACCTCGTTTCAAACATGCTATTTTCCTATTCAAATATTCGATCCTGTAATTAAAACCTAGGGCTCTTCAATTCAAATATGATATCCTTCTATTTCGATTTCCAATTCGTAAATTAAACTTCTTGTGTAGCAATTCAGATATGCTATTTGGTATCTGAAACATCCATGGTTTCAATTCAGAGCACATGGCCAGAAATTTCGGACATTTGAGCCCGCACGGTAGTAGCGGCGTTTCCCAATCGATAACAAAAATGGCGGACGAAATTACAAAGCTTTATATGAGAGGCGATGGAGTTACAGAAAATACAAGCACAATTAATACCTTTTTTTTATTTGCCAAAATCGAGCATTATTCCAAGACATTTCAGCGATATTGTGGTTAAAAAATATACCGGAAAAACGAATTCCATACCTTGCTTTCGGAACGATGTCAATTTGCAACTTCAGATCCAGTCAAACCCTTGTAAATCCGTGAAAAAAGAAGCGAAGATAGCATATTTGATAGCAAATAATTAGAAATCTAAAGTCGCTATGTAATTTGCCAAAATCGAGTCATACAATACAGTTAAATCGCTCTTTGAAAAATGAAAAAACTGATCTTCAGCTTGTAAACGTACCTTGCTTTTCGGCCGCTAAAAACCGTACAAAATGAAATAAGATCACGGAAAGGGCGACATGTCACGCAGATCCACGTTCGTCCCATGAAGAAGAAGACAACAAAGTCCCGCTCTTAGCTCCGTATTCTCGCACGCAAATCCTGCATATTTGGTATTAAAAACAACGTGATTCTTGAGGAGATTCAAGAAAACTAACCCGTTCCATTTCGATACTAAAAAAAAAGTAAAGCTGCGATGTACAATCCATGTAAACTGGAAGTTCGTGCTCGGAGTTCAACAAGCGATATCTCGGCCAAATATGCCTCAAATGTCCCTCAAAAGGCATCGTTCGATAGCATTTTTCGTGGATTTTGTCGGCCATTGCTCGTTTTGGCAATACCTTCAGCCAGCGGCGTTCATTTCACGATAAACATATTTGTATTTCACCCCTCGATCTGTCCTAAAAATACGAGCCCGGAGGACACTGCTGAAATCAGCGGTTAAGGCCATTACGCGACAGCCTGAATGTAAGTCGCACGAAATGTGATGTCCGAGATTTCTGGCCATGAACACTTCTTCAATTCAGTTATGCTCTTTTTCTACTCAAATGTGCAATCCTTCGGTTCAAAAATGTTTTTCTGCTAGCCAAACTTCCAGTCGTCTAATTCAAACCTGCTATCGTGCAATTCAAATTTCCAATCTCGCAATTCAAAATAGTCAGTTTCGAAATTAAAAATGCTATCCTTCTATTCCAACATACAATTCTTCACCGCAAATCTACAATTCGTCAATTCAAATACACTGTTCGACAGTTCAAACAGGCTTCTGTCGACAGAAACATGCAATCCTTCGTTTTGAAATCATGTGAGTACTTGGGACTTTTCTACTCTTTATACTAGCCTTCCACACGCCTAGCTTAAAAAGCAGCTCCATGATCTTTTGGAAAGAGTTTTTAATACTAGAGGGAAAAGTTTCATTGCTACCAATAATTTTCGCACCTTCTGGACGAACGACAGAATGTCAACGAGGTACACGTTCTTCTCCTGTCGAAAACTTTGTGTCGCTATTGACTCTCTTATCGACAACATCTAGGTTCGTTTTGGAAGCTCGGTGTTCCGGCAAGTTATTGGTATACCAATGGGCACCAACAGTGTACCTTTGTTGGCCGATCTCTTTCTTCATACCTTCGAGTACGATTTCATGGTCAAAACAATGAAACAAGATATTACAAAAGCCGTCCAGTTCAGCAACACCATTCGGTACATCGACGATTTATTCAGTATTAACAATGAGGACTTTGGAAATTACATCAGCGCAATTTACCCGTCGGAACTGGAACTTATGTACACTTCCACATCATCTGCTGAAGTGTGTTATCTCGACACGAATATCAAGACTGCCGACATAGACACACCTTTCCGCATCAGTATCTACGATAAGAGGGATGACTTTGCATTCCGGATTGTCAACTGTCCTCATATGGACAAGTCCAAATTTATTATCTTCCATCCACGGCGTAAACAGATTGATCTCTCCGAAGTTAACATCTATGTAAATAACACTCCGGTAACTCGGGTAGAGAAATGTACGTTTCTTGGAATCATTATTCATGAAAATCTTTCATGGAAACATCATATTACTACTGTCTGTGATAAGGTTGCTAAGGTTATAGGAATCTTACATAAGTCAAGACGATATCTACCTTCGGATACCCTAAAAACCTTGTATAATTCCCTTTTCTTACCGTATATTAATTATTGCAATTTGATTTGGGGGTCCACATTTGTCTCTTACCTCGAACCACTTTATTTACTACAAAAGAAAGCCATTCGTATTATTACATTTTCTCCTCCACGAACACATTCTAAACCTCTCTTTTCCAAGCTCAATATTCTTTCGCTCCACTTGCTCTATAAATTTCATGTCTCTTGTTTTGTTTTCTCATATTTCAATCGCCTCGTACCTGCCTCTCTCTCTTCGCTTCTACATCTTAATTGTGAGTTTCATGATTATTTAACTCGCTCTCGTCTCAACTTACACAAATTCTCGCGTAGGTATCAATTTGCTATTTGCTCTCAAGCCCCAACTATTTGGAATGACATCCCTCTAACTTTGCGCAACAGTCTTGCCATCAGCAACTTCAAAAAGAAGCTTAAATCGTACTTCTTAAGCCTGAATTAAATCTTTGAGCTACCATTAGTGAATATTATTCTGAACTTCTGATATACCTGGATTATTATCATTAGCTTTGCATTTCTATTGGTCTACAAGTACCAAGTACAAGTATTTTTATTTAAGTTTATTACCTAGCTTAGTCTACTGTTCTTTGTAAAATAGTCTTTAATTGTCTCTGACCAAAAGCCATTTAAGCCTCTGGCTTTGGCCAAACTTACGGTTTCACCTTGTATGGCATAAAAAACAATAAAAAGAACAAAAGAACAAACATTCCCGCCAATCCAGCTTACAGCATTTATATATCTCAACTAGTGAGATATGCTAGAATTTGCACGTCCAAGGTTGACTTCATAAATAGACTTCGTGCACTTTTGTTGCGTCTCAAACAACGAGGCTTTGAAATCAATCTATATCGGAAATCATTTAATAAATTCTTAATTCGCCATGGTCTTATCATCGATAAGTATGGTGCAACCCTGCGTGAAATGAAATTAGCAATCCAGGCTTGAACTGAAGCATCGTATCCTTGCATCACGTATTTGTTGCTTTGTATTTGTATTTGTATTTGTTTTATTTGTATTTACGCGCAATTTTATTTTGTGCGCGTGCATTATTTATCAATTTAATTTACGTGTGCATTACCTTCCGCACCACGTTCTTGCAAGCAACGGGACCTCCCTCACCACCTTCACAACGTAAACACCTCGAATGATCATAAAACACTTTCTTGCTCTCTAAGGGCCTGATTACATGAGCCGGGCTGGTTTGAGTTTGCCGGGATCTCGGCATGTTTGTTAAACGCAACAAAAATTAACTTCGCGATTACATGACAACCGGGCCAGCCCGGTTAGAAGCAGCCCGGCTCATGTAATCAGGCCCTAATAGAGCAATCTCAACAGGCTTGCCGGGCTGAAATCGACAAGTCGTGGAGGTTTTGAAAGTGTTTAATGACCATCCAGATGGCATTATGTTGTCAAGCTCGTAAACGGGAACTGAAAACTTGATGTTCCCGTTAACTTGTAAGCGATTTGGTGCGGAGGGTAGTCTACCGAACAACTGCATAAAAGTTTCGGCATCCATCGGCATGGAAACAGAGACGCGTCTTACAATGCTCGTTTCAGGTGGCTTCTTCATGTTCAGTTTTCCAGCGATTAATACCGATAAACTTGCAGCAAGCCTGGGGATCCTATGGAAAAAAAACAACACAGAAACATTCATTAATGTTAAATTAAACTAAGGGCAGTCAAGCAGGAGCAACTGATTTCAAACAGCGATGTCAAAATTCTTTATCTATTTTTCCGATTGCTTACCTTGATGGCGCGTTCTAAAGACTTGTTTAAGACGTTCGTTCGTGTCTTCTTCGTCGACCCAAATGTCGTGTTTCTTTCCGTATCCACGCCAGCGAACGAGAACCTGAACGCGACGGCAAGTATCTGTGCGTTTATCGAGCTGACGGCTAGAATAAAGTGAAACGCAGTTGAGTGTAAAATTACCAACACGCCAAAAACAACAATTCACCCAGTGATCCTTCTTAAAGCTGACGAAGTGCATCACTGTTTTGGACGCCATCACGCACTTCGGGGTGGACAAACGACAGTGATCGAGGATTCGATGTCCGAATAATTTCCGTGAAACTTAAATTCTGAAAAAATAATTTTTCCCGCGGACCAAAACTTAAAACGCGAGTGGATGCAATCTAGCACATCTAAATCCCTCACATTATTTGCTTAAGTTTGCAATTTTTTTTTCAGAATTCAAGTTTTACAGAAATTATTTGACCTCAGATTCCCACAAATGACTGTCCGGAAGCGTGTGGCGCGATGGGCCAACCCGTAATGAGGCCTATTGACAAACCAACCCCCCACCCCCCGTTGGTTTATCTCTGTAGCAGATATTTTGTCACCAGTGGACTACCACTGGGTACAAAAATGCCATCACCCGACTCGGCTCCGATCAAAGCCGAGCGTAATTTCGCTCTGAAGGATATTTAAGTCCCAAAGGAAAGGAAACAAAAGCTTCATTGTCTTCAAAAATCCTAACCATAACAATAGGCAAAGTTTGATACGTAGTTCGTTAAATAACGTCTTCATTTCACTTTGTGTTATTTTCCTTACTTATATGTGTTGCCTCTGACTGTGCTCACATTGTGGGTGGCTCCTCCTAAAAAAAATGTTAAATTGGTATAGGACTTGGAGCCGAAACCAATTGTGGACTTACACACATTTTAGGCATCCTTTTGATGAACAGTTGCGGCGCGTAGATGTATATTTTGGCAACTACTACAATTTGCAGTCTCTCCACTTTGAACTGTTTTTGGAAAGATCATTTGCCCATACACGCCGTTCTCAACCCGCGTTTTTGTGGCGGGAAATTGCATGGCCAAATTTTGAAGACAAACTTAAAACAAAGTCAGTTTTGTCTATTCGTTGGCGGAGTATCAGTGACAAACAGCGGGAGAAAAACCAAGAAAGGGCACGAGTAAACAGGCACAGTATATATCAGTGACGAACAGCGAGAGAAAGAGCACGAGCAAACCGGCTGAATTGTATTGTCGGACAACGGGAGAAAGAACAAGAAAGGGCTCGAGTAAACAGCCTGAATCGGACTGACGAGCAACGGGAGAAAGAACAACAACAGGCTCGAGAAAAGAGACGAAATTATAGTGAGGAACAGCGAAAAAGAGAGCGTCTCTTGTCAAGCTGTAAAAGCATTACCAAGTGTCAGCGAGTTTCAGCTTTTCCTTGTGTTTGCCTGCAGAAGCTTGCGTGAAGAGAAAAGATCGTGTGGTCTGGCAAGGTTTCAGTAATTACGCGCTGTCTTCGGACCTTGCTGTGTATTAAACTGGACGGTTTTGCCGCTAAAATCCCTAATTGAAGAAGCCTTGATAGGCAAAGAAAGATTTTTGGTCTCGTGACCTGCGTACTAGTAGCCTTAACGCTTTTGGAAGATGGATCACCAATTTCGACTAGAGCCCAGTGCTTAACTTGTCCATAGTGTCTGAAAAATTCGACCTTTTCAGTCAAACCCTGTTAAACGCCATTGATTCTTACCTTCCCCTGTGGCGGGTCAAGGTGTGCTCGTCTGACAAACCCTGGGTCTCAAATAAGCCTTGTTAGACGGCTTATTACGCAGAGGCAAAAAGCGCTGAAATCCCTTGGCAAGGATTCTCCCCTGTACAAGGACCTGCGTAACAAGATCCAAGTGGAATGTCGCACTTGCAAAAGAACGTACTACGAGAACAAGGTGTCTAATCTAAAGGACAGTAATTCCACCAGATGGTGGCGTGAGATTAAAGACCTGGATGGGCTGCGTGGCAACAGCTGTGACTGGTGGCAGCAGAAGCTTGGGAATGAGTTCCCTTCCACTGACTCCCCGTGTGAGAAGCTCAATTTTATTTATTTATTTTATTTATCTATTTTGCCATACCACAAATATAATGAAAATTTAAAAAAAAACCAGAAAGAATAGATTTAACAATGGCGAGGAGACCTAAAGGAAACTATGAAGCTTATATTAATTAGGTCTCCTCAGTTATCGTTTTACAAGATGAAATCGAAAAGAAGATAAGAACATGACGACGGATACAATTACAATTAGAATTACATTCAATTACAATGTCAAACGGAAGGATACGATACGAAGAAAAAAAACTGCAAAAAAGTTAATACTTAAACACATTTATATGAAAACTACCAGAAGTTATTACAGAAAAATGCCTTAAGTGCTTTTTTAAAGGAGACAGAAGAGGACGAGTTGACGATTTCGGTACATAAGGAGTTGTAAAATTTAGATCCTTGGTAAAAAACGGAAAATTGTTTGATGTTAGTTCAACAAAGAGGCAAGCGAGATAAATGGGAGTTTCTTGTATGATACGAATGAATTTTTTTCTGTAAGGTGAATTTACAGTCAAATTTTAAAGCCGGAAGGGTACGATTCTGGTAAGAGTACATAAATAAATCTAATTGTAGTAGGTGTATGTCATGGAATTTAAAATACCAAGGTTTCTAAAGATTGGATCAGTATGTGCATAGAAATGGGTTTTAGCTACAGTTCTCACCACTCGTTTCTGAAGAATTTCAAGACGAACAAGGTTAGATTTGTAAGTGGAGGCCCAAACTAAGTTGCAGTAAATAAAAGATGGGTGGACAAGTGAAAAATATAATGTTCGTAGAGATTTTGTCGACAAGTAGAAATTAGATTTGCGAATTATTCCGATAGACTTTGAGACTTTGTTAGCCACATGCGAGATTTTGGACTTCCAATTTAAATTTTCATCTAGGATTACTCCCAAGAAAACTGTTTCTTTTACCTGTTTATAATCATTTATTAAAAGTTGAATATCATAACTTGTACGTTTTTGACTTGGTTTAAATACCATAAATTTAGTTTTTTTAAGGTTTAATGAGAGCTTGTTAACTCTCAACCTAATTGACAACTTATTTAGCTCAGCATTCAATATGTTGGCTAGGCAATCTGCATCCTTATGGGACAGAAAAACATTGGTATCATCAGCAAATAAGATCAACTGTAATATTTTAGATGCGTTGTTTATATCATTGATGTAAAACAAAAAAAATAAAGGTCCTAAAATAGAGCCCTGTGACACCACATGAAATGTTGGTACGTGAAGAAACATGACCGTTGTATTCAACAAATTGAAGTCTGTTTCAAAAATAGCTCTTTATCAATTTCAAGGCCAAGCCACGTATGCCGTAGTGTTCAAGTTTATCAAATAAGGTAGAATGATCAACTGTGTCAAAAGCTTTCGAGAGGTCTAAGGAGACGCCAACCGCTAATTTACCGTTATCCAACGCAGATGAAATTTTATCGTGCAAATCAATGAAAGCAAGCATGGTAGAGTGATTTTTCTTAAAACCGAACTGGTTATCACAGAGAATATGTAAATTAGTCAAATAGTCAAGTATGCGATTGTAGATGATTCTCTCTAGGAATTTAGAAAAGTTAGAGATCGAGATAGGCCTATAGTTGGCGAACAATGACGGGTCATCAGCTTTAAACAGAGGTATTACTCGAGCTATTTTCATTTGATCTGGTACAATACCATAAGCAATTGACAAATTCATAATGTGAGCCAGCGGTTCTGAAATAATTTGGATGGATTCTTTAATTATAGACATTGGGATACCGTCATAGCCAGCCGCCTTTCCGGAGGCAAAAGATTGAGCGATGGTAATAATTTCATCTTTTGTTGTTGGGTTAAAGAAGATTGATTCCTGGAAGGCTCCGGATAAAAAGTCTTTATGTGAACACGGAGGAAACACCGCTATCCGGATATTCTTTGCGGACTTCTCCAAGGGCTTTGACCTGGTGGATCACAATGTGCTTTTGGAAGAGTTACTCGTTCTCAATGTACACCCGTCCATTATTAGATGGATAGGTGCCTTCTTGTTTGAGAGATCTCAAAGAGTAAGGGTAGGGAAATCATTATCATCACCTGTATCCAATCACGGAGGAATTCCACAGGGTACAAAATTAGCCCCCTTGTTGTTTGCCATTTTAGTTAACCGCCTAGTTACCACCTGGCCGTGTAGACTAAAGTATGTAGATAACACTACCGTCTTCGAGGCAATTCCGAGATGTAGCCCGAGTTACCTCCCACCTATTGTAAACGATATTACTTGCTTTTCCTCTCTCCGAGGAATGCGCCTTAACCCTAAAAAATGTAAGGTTATGGATATTAATTTCCCTAAATACCAGCCTGGTCACCCGGCCGCTATTACCATCAAGGGCTGCCCTGTCCATCAGGTGCAGACGTACAAGCTCTTTGGAGTCCTTGTTTCTCACGATCTATCATGGAACACGCATGTAGAACACATAGTCACCAAAGCCAGTAAACGCCTTTATGCCCTTCGTTTGCTTAGGAGATCGGGTGTTGCGCGTGCGGACCTAGTTTCCATTTACTGTGCTCTCATCCATTCAGTGCTTGAATACGCTGCGCCTGTATGGGCTGCACCGCCCCCCCCCTCTATCTCGACAACCTGATAGAGTCTGTGCAGCGCAAAGCCCTCCGCATAATATTCCCGGCCGTCGACTATAACAGCGCCTTGTATCAATTTGGGCTCAACGCTGAATGAGAGACGTATAAAGGAAATATGTACGAATTTTATATCTTATGTACGAGGTAACGGTCTGGAGCAAATATGCTCCTTACTCCCAGCTACTGTAAACCTCCCCCATGGCTACGGGCTACGGTCTGGGAGTACTCCCCAGTCCCGTCCCAGGGCAACCACTGACCGTCTAAGGAACTTTATCACTTACAGGTACGCGTAGAGACTTTGGAGCCAATGTCCATGTTAGCTATTTGTGTGAATAATTTATATGTATTGTAATTTATAGGTTGTATATGTATTGTACCCAGGCTGACACCACTGTAATCCAGCTTTAGTGCTGCAAGCGTGGTAAATGAACACTATCTGTCTGTCTATGTAAAAGTGTCAATTTTAAGATGTCTTAAAAGTGGCGATTGTAAGGAGTCTCAAAAGTGGCGATTTTAACGTAGTTCAAATTTTTATTTTAAGAAGGCTTAAAAGTGACAATTTCAGGGTTAATTTGGTAGCTTGAAAAAGCTCATTGTTAAGGAAACGTAAACGAAAATTGATTTGGAGTGTGTTTGTGGTAAAAATTGTGTGTCTTGATATAATAACGCTTTTGATATTTTTTTCATGTAAATTTACCAATTTTGTTAGCCAGAGTTAGATAGCGTACTATTGGTCATTTTATTTTACATCTCAATGGGATCACAGCCCCAATCCAATTGGTGTCGGCGGTAATTTCATAATTTCGTGTGCTTAATATGTAAAAAGCAGTTTCATTATTCATAGCATCGTTGTTAATTTTTTCTTTGAGCGACTAAATTTAAAGGGAGGTATACTTTACCAATACGAGACATCCAATGAACCAAAGGTGGAATTTTTCGGCAAGAGGTGGAATACCTAGTGATACAACTCAGTAATAGAGCTAATCACCAGAAGGTACGTTCAACATTGATCTTAAAATAACGCGATATTTTTCTTGAGCGATTGCCGCATGCAAACCTCAGGCAGAGTTGTTTTGGAAACTTCGAATTCTCGTATAACGTTTGTGTTTCCCTAC
The DNA here is from genome assembly GCA_948470475.1 of Galaxea fascicularis. Taxonomy (NCBI): domain Eukaryota; kingdom Metazoa; phylum Cnidaria; class Anthozoa; order Scleractinia; family Euphylliidae; genus Galaxea; species Galaxea fascicularis. The sequence goes on from OX419346.1 coordinate 8,491,059, forward strand.
AAATGAATCTGACCGTCCAACGAATCGTGAACCCGGCTCTAAAATCGGCTACCGCTTAGCGGCAAGATGTTAAAAGGTAATGCAAACTCTCTGCGAATTTTTGGCGACCGAAATTAGGGCAAAAATTCTGGGCATATCTTTTTGGTAGTACGTACATTACTCATTTTACTCGTATGCCGTTTGGTTTCCCTATTGCATTTCATAACGCACCATGCTGAATCGCTATCATCTATCTCCGGTTTACTGTCTAGTCTCGCTAGGGGAAGGAAAAGGAAAATAAAGGAAAATAAAGCCAGGGTACTCGGAAAGATGTATAAACTTGACATTTTTGCCCCCTGAAATAACTGACTGCAACGCAGCTGGAATGGTTGAACCTGATGATGGAGTCATTATTGGTCATTTTATTTTAGTATTTTTTCAAAGGGAACTTGGCTCAGATGCTGATAATGATCCATATATTTTCTGTGTCACTGTATTACTGAGCATGAGGGTTGGCTTTTGTTTTCGGAACTTTCGATTTTCGGTAACGACGGCAACATCCCCGGCGTTCAAGCAACTGCAACCTCAAATTTTGTGGGAATCCAAGAGGAAATGGAAGAATTACATATCGGCTAATCGTATAACCGGGCTTTGGATTTCCGGCTTTAAACTAGCTATATTCAGTTTTAATTTTAATTTTCTTTTTAATTTGGTAGAAAAATGAATAAAGTCAGTTTATTGTCATTTGTCAGTACCTAGCATTGCTTAAAATCTTCATCTTACTACTTTGTTTTACATTGGCGCTCGTTTTCTTTTTCTTGGTACCCTATTCAATGAAAAGCTTTTATTTATACTAATGATTATTATGACGCTAAATGACTCCGGGGGATTACGGCACTGTGGGGAATCATCTCAATGGGATCACAGCCCCAATCCAATTGGTGTCGGCGGTAATTTCATAACTTCGTGTGCTTAATATTTATTTGGGTGTAAAAAGCAGTTTTATTATTCATAGCATCGTTGTTAATTTTTTCTTTGAGCGACTAAATTTAAAGGGAGGTATACTTTACCAATACGAGACATCCAATGAACCAAAGGTGGAATTTTTCGGCAAGAGGTGGAATACCTAGTGATACAACTCAGTAATAGAGCTAATCACCAGAAGGTACGTTCAACATTGATCTTAAGATAACGCGATATTTTTCTTGAGCGTTTGCCGCATGCAAACCTCAGTCAGAGTTGTTTTGGAAACTTCGAATTCTCGTATAACGTTTGTGTTTCCCTACAAATGAATCTGACCGTCCAACGAATCGTGAACCCGGCTCTAAAATCGGCTACCGCTTAGCGGCAAGATGTTAAAAGGTAATGCAAACTCTCTGCGAATTTTTGGCGACCGAAATTAGGGCAAAAATTCTGGGCATATCTTTTTGGTAGTACGTACATTACTCATTTTACTCGTATGCCGTTTGGTTTCCCTATTGCATTTCATAACGCACCATGCTGAATCGCTATCATCTATCTCCGGTTTACTGTCTAGTCTCGCTAGGGGAAGGAAAAGGAAAATAAAGGAAAATAAAGCCAGGGTACTCGGAAAGATGTATAAACTTGACATTTTTGCCCCCTGAAATAACTGACTGCAACGCAGCTGGAATGGTTGAACCTGATGATGGAGTCATTATTGGTCATTTTATTTTAGTATTTTTTCAAAGGGAACTTGGCCCAGATGCTGATAATGATCCATATATTTTCTGTGTCACTGTATTACTGAGCATGAGGGTTGGCTTTTGTTTTCGGAACTTTCGATTTTCGGTAACGACGGCAGCATCCCCGGCGTTCAAGCAACTGCAACCTCAAATTTTGTGGGAATCCAAGAGGAAATGGAAGAATTACATATCGGCTAATCGTATAACCGGGCTTTGGATTTCCGGCTTTAAACTAGCTATATTCAGTTTTAATTTTAATTTTCTTTTTAATTTGGTAGAAAAATGAATAAAGTCAGTTTATTGTCATTTGTCAGTACCTAGCATTGCTTAAAATCTTCATCTTACTACTTTGTTTTACATTGGCGCTCGTTTTCTTTTTCTTGGTACCCTATTCAATGAAAAGCTTTTATTTATACTAATGATTATTATGACGCTAAATGACTCCGGGGGATTACGGCACTGTGGGGAATCATCTCAATGGGATCACAGCCCCAATCCAATTGGTGTCGGCGGTAATTTCATAACTTCGTGTGCTTAATATTTATTTGGGTGTAAAAAGCAGTTTTATTATTCATAGCATCGTTGTTAATTTTTTCTTTGAGCGACTAAATTTAAAGGGAGGTATACTTTACCAATACGAGACATCCAATGAACCAAAGGTGGAATTTTTCGGCAAGAGGTGGAATACCTAGTGATACAACTCAGTAATAGAGCTAATCACCAGAAGGTACGTTCAACATTGATCTTAAGATAACGCGATATTTTTCTTGAGCGTTTGCCGCATGCAAACCTCAGGCAGAGTTGTTTTGGAAACTTCGAATTCTCGTATAACGTTTGTGTTTCCCTACAAATGAATCTGACCGTCCAACGAATCGTGAACCCGGCTCTAAAATCGGCTACCGCTTAGCGGCAAGATGTTAAAAGGTAATGCAAACTCTCTGCGAATTTTTGGCGACCGAAATTAGGGCAAAAATTCTGGGCATATCTTTTTGGTAGTACGTACATTACTCATTTTACTCGTATGCCGTTTGGTTTCCCTATTGCATTTCATAACGCACCATGCTGAATCGCTATCATCTATCTCCGGTTTACTGTCTAGTCTCGCTAGGGGAAGGAAAAGGAAAATAAAGGAAAATAAAGCCAGGGTACTCGGAAAGATGTATAAACTTGACATTTTTGCCCCCTGAAATAACTGACTGCAACGCAGCTGGAATGGTTGAACCTGATGATGGAGTCATTATTGGTCATTTTATTTTAGTATTTTTTCAAAGGGAACTTGGCCCAGATGCTGATAATGATCCATATATTTTCTGTGTCACTGTATTACTGAGCATGAGGGTTGGCTTTTGTTTTCGGAACTTTCGATTTTCGGTAACGACGGCAGCATCCCCGGCGTTCAAGCAACTGCAACCTCAAATTTTGTGGGAATCCAAGAGGAAATGGAAGAATTACATATCGGCTAATCGTATAACCGGGCTTTGGATTTCCGGCTTTAAACTAGCTATATTCAGTTTTAATTTTAATTTTCTTTTTAATTTGGTAGAAAAATGAATAAAGTCAGTTTATTGTCATTTGTCAGTACCTAGCATTGCTTAAAATCTTCATCTTACTACTTTGTTTTACATTGGCGCTCGTTTTCTTTTTCTTGGTACCCTATTCAATGAAAAGCTTTTATTTATACTAATGATTATTATGACGCTAAATGACTCCGGGGGATTACGGCACTGTGGGGAATCATCTCAATGGGATCACAGCCCCAATCCAATTGGTGTCGGCGGTAATTTCATAACTTCGTGTGCTTAATATTTATTTGGGTGTAAAAAGCAGTTTTATTATTCATAGCATCGTTGTTAATTTTTTCTTTGAGCGACTAAATTTAAAGGGAGGTATACTTTACCAATACGAGACATCCAATGAACCAAAGGTGGAATTTTTCGGCAAGAGGTGGAATACCTAGTGATACAACTCAGTAATAGAGCTAATCACCAGAAGGTACGTTCAACATTGATCTTAAGATAACGCGATATTTTTCTTGAGCGTTTGCCGCATGCAAACCTCAGGCAGAGTTGTTTTGGAAACTTCGAATTCTCGTATAACGTTTGTGTTTCCCTACAAATGAATCTGACCGTCCAACGAATCGTGAACCCGGCTCTAAAATCGGCTACCGCTTAGCGGCAAGATGTTAAAAGGTAATGCAAACTCTCTGCGAATTTTTGGCGACCGAAATTAGGGCAAAAATTCTGGGCATATCTTTTTGGTAGTACGTACATTACTCATTTTACTCGTATGCCGTTTGGTTTCCCTATTGCATTTCATAACGCACCATGCTGAATCGCTATCATCTATCTCCGGTTTACTGTCTAGTCTCGCTAGGGGAAGGAAAAGGAAAATAAAGGAAAATAAAGCCAGGGTACTCGGAAAGATGTATAAACTTGACATTTTTGCCCCCTGAAATAACTGACTGCAACGCAGCTGGAATGGTTGAACCTGATGATGGAGTCATTATTGGTCATTTTATTTTAGTATTTTTTCAAAGGGAACTTGGCCCAGATGCTGATAATGATCCATATATTTTCTGTGTCACTGTATTACTGAGCATGAGGGTTGGCTTTTGTTTTCGGAACTTTCGATTTTCGGTAACGACGGCAGCATCCCCGGCGTTCAAGCAACTGCAACCTCAAATTTTGTGGGAATCCAAGAGGAAATGGAAGAATTACATATCGGCTAATCGTATAACCGGGCTTTGGATTTCCGGCTTTAAACTAGCTATATTCAGTTTTAATTTTAATTTTCTTTTTAATTTGGTAGAAAAATGAATAAAGTCAGTTTATTGTCATTTGTCAGTACCTAGCATTGCTTAAAATCTTCATCTTACTACTTTGTTTTACATTGGCGCTCGTTTTGTTTTTCTTGGTACCCTATTCAATGAAAAGCTTTTATTTATACTAATGATTATTATGACGCTAAATGACTCCGGGGGATTACAGCACTGTGGGAAACATCTCAATGGGATCACAGCCCCAATCCAATTGGTGTCGACGGTAATTTCATAACTTCGTGTGCTTAATATTTATTTGGGTGTAAAAAGCAGTTTCATTATTCATAGCATCGTTGTTAATTTTTTCTTTGAGCGACTAAATTTAAAGGGAGGTATACTTTACCAATACGAGACATCCAATGAACCAAAGGTGGAATTTTTCGGCAAGAGGTGGAATACCAAGTGATACAACTCAGTAATAGAGCTAATCACTAGAAGGTACGTTCAACATTGATCTTAAGATAACGCGATATTTTTCTTGAGCGATTGCCGCATGCAAACGTCAGGCAGAGTTGTTTTGGAAACTTCGAATTCTCGTATAACGTTTGTGTTTCCCTACAAATTGAATCAGACCGTCCAACGAATCGTGAACCCGGCTCTAAAATCGGCTACCGCTTAGCGGCAAGATGTTAAAAGGTAATGCAAACTCTCTGCGAATTTTTGGCGACCGAAATTAGGGCAAAAATTCTGGGCATATCTTTTTGGTAGTACGTACATTACTCATTTTACTCGTATGCCGTTTGGTTTCCCTATTGCATTTCATAACGCACCATGCTGAATCGCTATCATCTATCTCCGGTTTACTGTCTAGTCTCGCTAGGGGAAGGAAAAGGAAAATAAAGGAAAATAAAGCCAGGGTACTCGGAAAGATGTATAAACTTGACATTTTTGCCCCCTGAAATAACTGACTGCAACGCAGCTGGAATGGTTGAACCTGATGATGGAGTCATTATTGGTCATTTTATTTTAGTATTTTTTCAAAGGGAACTTGGCCCAGATGCTGATAATGATCCATATATTTTCTGTGTCACTGTATTACTGAGCATGAGGGTTGGCTTTTGTTTTCGGAACTTTCGATTTTCGGTAACGACGGCAGCATCCCCGGCGTTCAAGCAACTGCAACCTCAAATTTTGTGGGAATCCAAGAGGAAATGGAAGAATTACATATCGGCTAATCGTATAACCGGGCTTTGGATTTCCGGCTTTAAACTAGCTATATTCAGTTTTAATTTTAATTTTCTTTTTAATTTGGTAGAAAAATGAATAAAGTCAGTTTATTGTCATTTGTCAGTACCTAGCATTGCTTAAAATCTTCATCTTACTACTTTGTTTTACATTGGCGCTCGTTTTCTTTTTCTTGGTACCCTATTCGATGAAAAGCTTTTATTTATACTAATGATTATTATGACGCTAAATGACTCCGGGGGATTACAGCACTGTGGGGAACATCTCAATGGGATCATAGCCCCAATCCAATTGGTGTCGACGGTAATTTCATAACTTCGTTTGCTTAATATTTATTTGGGTGTAAAAAGCAGTTTCATTATTCATAGCATCGTTGTTAATTTTTTCTTTGAGCGACTAAATTTAAAGGGAGGTATACTTTACCAATACGAGACATCCAATGAACCAAAGGTGGAATTTTTCGGCAAGAGGTGGAATACCAAGTGATACAACTCAGTAATAGAGCTAATCACCAGAAGGTACGTTCAACATTGATCTTAAGATAACGCGATATTTTTCTTGAGCGGTTGCCGCATGCAAACCTCAGCCAGAGTTGTTTTGGAAACTTCATAACGCACCATGCTGAATCGCTATCATCTATCTCCGGTTTACTGTCTAGTCTCGCTAGGGGAAGGAAAAGGAAAATAAAGGGAAACAAAGCCAGGGTACTCGGAAAGATGTATAAACTTGACATTTTTGCCTCCTGAAATAACTGACTGCAACACAGCTGGAATGGTTGAACCTGATGATAGAGTTATTAGAGAGCTAGCCTTCCAGGGATCAACGCAAGTAAAAATTTAAGGATTTTTCGATGCTTTTCTTAATAATTTTAGAAAACGAGTTTCCGTTACGGCTGTTTAAAATTGGCCAAAATTAGAAATCTCAAAGATTTTTACAAAATTTTTCAAATTTGTGTTGTGATAATATTGGATTGCTGGCTGCGGGGAGGCCGGGATCTTTTACAGCGGAGGAAATCTTCGGAGACTAATAGAGCAGACAGAACTTGGGTCCAGCAGTGCATGTTGCCAATTACCTCTTTAGTCACCAAATCCGCCTGTGAATATTACAAACTTTGGTTACAAAACTTGTCATTGCATTATATCTTGCAAACAATAATAACGTGTCTCAAACATGCATAATTAGCAGTTTTAGGCCTTCATTTGTGTTTGTTGACACCTGCTGTATGCTAAAATAGTTATCACATAGCGTCCTAAACGCGAGCAAAATTACTCGCTCACTATTGGTTGAGCGCTAAAAATACACGCTCCTGATTGGCTGAATGCACCGCTTCCACATTCAGTTGGCTTCTTCTTTTTGAGCAAAACAACTTCCTCTTCTTCTAAGCACAGGTATAACCCAGGCTCTGTATTTGCTACAATAGAGGTTTTATATGGGAAAATACAGGGCACATATGGAGCGAAGTTCAAGTCTGGAAATTTGTAAAAGAAATACTAGGAAATAAAAATCGATGTCACTTACCACATGTGTAGTTGTGGTTGTCCTTAAAACTCACAAGGCGTTTCGGAAAATGAAGTCCACGTTACCCTCCACACTGAGAAACATAGAAAGGTCGGAAGCTGGCCACCAGTTTAGCTCCAATCGCCCGCACTCCGGCCGACTTTTTTCACAAATTAAAATCGAATCCAGTCGGTAAATAAATAAACACGCCAGGCTTGTGGAATAGGAAATGCTCGAAACCCTGAAGCCACTTAAGACTGAATGTCAGCAATGATCAAGCAAATTCACAAATTCGCGGCAAACCTCAAAAAAACGATTTCGCTCAAACTTTATAGTTTGATAGGGTATTGTGTCCTGAGAATCGCTATACAGTAGGTTTGCCCAAATATCGTTTTATTTTCGAGAAATTCCCCGGAAACTATGGCGTTCCATTGCGGACAAAATATCCAAATAATAAAGTATCAAGTCAAAAATAAAAAATTGTAATCAAAAATAAAATATCAGTTCAAATGTGTAAAATATCAATTCGAAAAATTAATTGAAAAAAACACGTCCTACAAAAAGTCGAGAAAATAAGGGAGAACGCTGACCAGTTGTCATATCAGTTTGTTGATTCATAAATACGGATATGTTGAGAAACGGCGGCACGATGGCTGCCTAACACTGAAGAGTTCTTCTTTTCCCTGGCTAGTCTTATGGAAAACGCTGATAGAGAGCTTAGTTCAGCCTCTCATGACACCTCTGAATTTTTGCTTCGGCGCCTGGATGAGTATGAAAGAACGCTCTCAACTTTACAATCAAGAGTTAGGAAAGCCATGGGAGTTTACCTGCTCTGAAAAATGTTGTGGCAGACCTTGCGTACCTTTGCGATCGTGTGTCCTTTCTTCGATCGCATTTCGAGCAGCGACAATTTATAGCTTGGGATGACAACTATAGTTTAAGAGAAAGTGGGCATAGGAATGTGCGCTCTCTTGAAAATGAACACTCGCCAAACGAGTCACCTGGCCCGACCAAGGCTTGCAATCAGTCGCGGGCAGTTAAAGACTCTCTGTCGACCGGCATTCATTGGACGCTCCATCTTAAGTTTCGTGGACCACGAAACCTCCAGATGTTGACTTACTGGGTTGTCTGGGTTTTCAATCCCTCAAAATCCAAGACATCTATCTAGTTTATTCAGCATTTATTGTTCGATATAAGAAGTTTGACTATCTTATATAATTAAGATCAGGATATTTTGTTCTGCATCGGTCGTTTATTAGATATTTGGAAGTTAAGCAAGAAGCGATACATAACACATAAGTTTGCTATAGCGCCGGGTACAGTGCGAAGAACCGCAGTGGAAGAGCAAGAAAGAATACAAGAGGCTTACTTGAGACAACCTGTTCAAGGCCAGTGGATGAGCAAACAAAGCTTTACACGGATTCTCAAAGCACAGCGACAGCGAGTTCACCCAAATATAGTTATTATACTCCGTTGTATACTGCGAGTAAGTGTGATAATTCGTGGCTAGTACTCATGAACATCTTATTTTGAGTTCCCCGGCTGGGCGCCGTTTGACGCTTCTAATGCCGTAATAATAACATCAATAAAGTCAAAAGCCATGAATCTTTTGGTAGAAGTTGTTTTCTATTACAAGTAGAACATAGAAACTTAGCCTCTTCAATTTATAAGCCAAAAATATGTTCTCGCGTTCGCACATTGTTTTATGCACAGTCCCGCATTTGCATTTCTTAGATTTGTTTATGTTATATTGGCCTTGTAGAAAAAGCGATCACAGGCACTACCATCGTTTTACTTGGTTTTACAAGTGGATTTGCAGTGCAATAAGACCTATTTATTTTTTCTTATCCCACGTCTCGCTTCCTGTAACGCGGCTTACTTCGACATTCGATCACGTCCACGACGCCGATCAAATTAGAGGTTTCAAATCCCTCAGACACTAAAAACATGAACGGACCACACGCCTGTAATTGTTTCCCGTCAAAAGCTATCCTTCTTGCAACATTCCTGCCGATATATTTGAAAACAACAACAACGACAGAGAGTCTTTAAATGCTCTAAACGGGGACTGCGGCTTCCGCTGGAGCGATATATCCAGAATGTTCGGTGTATCTGCCAGAACACTGCGTCGTAGAAGATATGAACTGGGGATGCGATTGTCGAACCCAGCGCAACAAAAGAAAACTGTTTACTGTTTACTGTTTACTTCTTATTTTTAGGTTTTTATGACGTCACGTGCGAACCAAGAATAGCATATTCTGATTGAATTGGTACTTTCACTTCTTTAAGCAATAAAACACACACTTCTGGCTGTCTTGAGGGCATCTAAAGGTGCATGTGCTAACCCTTCAAATCACAGGTCATGGTTTTTTTGCTCATGGTCAAATCTTACCCCTCTCCTGGTAGGGAAGGAACTGTATGCAAATCCTCGTTTTTACTAGAAATTTGAGCTGGCAAACAGTAGAACACCAACAACTAATCAATATGGAGGTTTGTTTGCACGTTCCAGTCGATTGCTAGAGGAGTTTGTGGAGCGGACAGTAGAGATAGAAAGCAAGAAATTTGTGTTATGCCGTTACTAACGTGTTCGAAAGATATCTCAAGGCACATGTCAATGTTTTCATCTACTGGTCCAGCTACTTTGTCGAGCTGGAATATTTACAGTGTCAGATAAGTTGAGTACCATAGCCATTTGTCTTCTTCACCGTGCGAAGCTTCGTCTAGGCTGGACAAGAGGGGCAAGTACGAGATATAGAATTTCGCCTTCACTCTCCAATCACGGGAAAAAAGAAAGGAAACTGACCATAAGGGGAAAGAGTGATCACAAAAAGTGAATCAGAAGTGCTATTGCGCAAGACAGGAATTTTTGTTTCAGTTGGATCAGGTGAGGTTTGTTAATATCTCAAAGTAAAACTAGAACAGAACCATGAAACAATCATTATCTTTTCTAACGGCGAACAATCAACGTTACCCTTCAAATAATTGTCAATAGTTTTCTCTTACGAGTTAATTGTTTGTGTTATATACATTGTATAGGCATATGTAGAAAGTGCAGAGAACTGATACGGACAGGAAAAACTGATGTAGATGTACTAGAATCCATTGTTCTGCAAGAAAGGCTTGGAAAGATAAGATGACAATGGTGTGTCATGCTCTGGTATGTGTATGTAAAACGATATGCAAGCTTTTAGTCTCCTGGTATTGTATGTAGTCAGGCAAGTGCTGTAACTAAAACAAGAAGACGATCACACAGTGTAATAGAATGGCGTGACGATTTTAGATAAAGAAACACCTACTCCGAAGTCAGTAGTCTTTTCATAAACATTTCGGGATGAGGAAGTTACTGTGAAGACCCCAGAGCAAGAACAATTCCCAGTTCCTGAGACACCATACAGCACGATGTCAGTGTACACCCCTTCAGAGTTCTCACAAGTTTCTGATACTTCTTTTTCATTGGAAACCCCTGCACCTGAGGTTCATGAAGATACCCCGAAAGACAGGCTGAACAATTTTCAACCCCGCTTACCTCACGAGATATAAGCCCGATACGTTCATCTGTGACAACCTCTTGGGAGACTGCAGCTGAGAGAACAAAAAGACACTATGCCCGTAAAGCCAAGCAGGTAGTTTTTGCCGCTCTCGAAATTGCACCACTGATCAAATTCACAGATACTTTTTAATGCAATAGGGGCAAGCTCAAGAAAAAGAGAAGCTGAGGACATGGATGCTGCTCTTCTAGAAGCTCTAGTGGAACCATACGAAAACTCCAATCACTGGAGCACATGAAGACAATTCTTCTCAGTCATAGCAGATAAAGTTAGCTTTTCAACGCTTCAAAAGTGGAACGCTGATTTAACCAAGTACACTGAGGTACAAAACAGCACGTCTTTATCGTTTGCTCCATGGTAGAAGGACTGAAGGTCCACAGCAAAAGAATACAAGAATGTACGTTGTTCCTAAAAAAACTGGACCACTTTTTGTGGCGACGCGCTCCTACAGGAGGCGAAGCCACTATGCTACCGGTTTGAGTGAGTGAGTGAGTGAGTGAGTGTAACAATAGAATACGAATGAGCTCTGCCGATTTTGAACCGATTGCTTCCGGACTTAGCACGAATGGGCTCTGGAAGCGACGTGTCCGTAGTT
>OX419346.1:8507383-8524883 GCA_948470475.1 Galaxea fascicularis
AACGGTTATACCGATTTTTACAGCGATTAGATGCATCAATTGCCAATGAGAGTCCGCCAAAGTTGCGTTAAAATTGAATGTCTACAAGGCCGTTTCCGGGGGCTCGTCGAAATATGCATATTTCTCGAAAATAGAACGATATTTAGGCAAACCTACTGTATAGAGATTCTCAGGACACAATACTCTATAAAACTATAAAGTTTGAGCAAAATCGATTGTTTGACGTTTGCCGCGAATTTGTGAATTGGTTTGATCAATGCTGACATTCACTCTTAACAAGTAATCGCTATGGGTCCTCGGGTAATTTCAGCAACTTCTGAAAACGCAAGGGATATTAATCCTTAACTTTACTCGGCTCCATGGAATTACCTATACAAATATAAAAACAAAGTAGAAACTGGATGTTCTGGCACTCACTTTTTAGATGCTTGTTAACTTGTTTCGTTGTAAATGTTTATTCCCCTTGCCCCTTGCAGTGGCTAGCTTCATGTATACCAAAATTGGCATGGAGGAGCTTCTTGTAGATTCGGTTTCTTTGTTAACGCAATTTTCGATTTTGCTCATGTTGTGCGAAAACAAACAGAAATTAGAGATACTATACATCGGCTAAGCAAGTAACCTTTGAACTTCCAGTTTTTTACTCACTTCTTTTTTTTGTTTTCATTTACAACTTTATAATTTTGCAAAAGGTGAGATGGTCGAGGGACCCCGGGCCCACGATATCCGAAAACCCGAATAATGAGGTATTGGAGAAATGAATAATATATATATATATATATTCTCAGCCCCTCGGAGGGCATGAGAAAAAACAAAGAGAGGTTTTTTATTTCGAAATATAAACCCGTTCTTAATGATTTGAAATTACGCTAATTGCTCGCGCGGGCTTCGAATTGCAAGAGCCATTATAATTGTAATTACAATTATATCTGTGACGTAATAAGTTAATAAACACTTTGCTATGCCTGAAGAGCCGCAACAGCGGTGAAACGCGTAGCGCAAAAGCAAAGAAGACTTTCATTTTTCATTCTTTTTAGTATATATATATATATATATATATATATATATATATATATATATATATATATATTATATATATAATATATATATATATAACTGGTATGAAAAACGGGGACGGACAACTTCGAGCGAAAGAGAATATATACACTAAAAAATTTTAAAAAGATAAAAATTTTTTATAAAAAGACGTTTCGGTCAGTGACCTTCATCAGCTGTAGTGCAAGTGAACAATAAATTACAATTTCCTTAAATATGTTTACAGCATAAAAGATGACAAAACATTACAAAGATGATTACATAACAGGGCGTGATAACACATATTAGTAAAAAAATTAACAAGTGATGAACAATCGGTAATTACTACGCGTGAAACTATAACAATACGATATAAACCTACAGGAAAAACAAAATGAAAGATAAAATAAACGAATACAAGCATACAGATGAAATGAAATAAAGAAGAAAAGAAAAAGCTGTCGAGTCCACTGAAAGTGTCAAGGAACCAGCGTTAAAAATAAAAGGGCGAGAGTTATAACAAAATTCCCAATCAAAGCCCCTGAAACCATGCCGCGACAGGGCACAAAAGGCGCCCCGAACTGGGCCCTAAACAACAACATTGTAATAAATTCCCAGATGGGATCGGGAGCCCCCCAGATTACCCAGCGCTAACAAAGCTAACAGGATCCAAGACTGAGACCTTTGATAACCGCCCAATTTTACAAGTTGCCTCTACGTTAATTGTAGATTATTCTTTTTATTCGAGTGAAATTCCGGACGTTTATTCAAGCCAAAAGGTGCCAAAGCGAACAACTGTGCACTCCAATATGCCTCTTTAGTAATTAAAAGGTTTTCGATGTTACATAAATTATTTACAGTCGCCTGCACTTTATCAATACATTGGAATGAGAAGTCGCTTAAATCATGTGGTGTTTTGTTGAAATGTACCGCTACCTCACAAGTCTTTTTATTAGTGACCATAGCAGACTTATGATTGCGAAATCTAACTCTAAAATCAGTTGTTGTAGAACCAATGTATTGCAGGGGACATTTCTTACACGAAGCCAAATACTGAAATAATGTTCTTAGAATCACAAGAAATTTTTAATCGTATCTTGTAACTCTTGCCTGTTTGAAAACATAGAAAGGAATTTGATTCAACCAAGAAGTTGCGACAAAGATCGCATCTTGTTCTTTTCCATTTAAAACAACCGTTGACCTTAAAAGATTCTTCGCGGTCGGTGTTGGAGCCATAACAAGATGGAGCTAACAATTCCTTAAGGTTTTTAGCTCTGCGAAAAGATGCTATGATGGAATTTGTGGGAAAAAGCTCTTTTAATTTAGGGTTGGATTTCAAAATAACTCGATGTTTTCTAATGATGCGACCTACATCAGGTAAATTTGGATTAAATGTGGTCACAAGTGGGAATAATTTCTTCTTAGATCTGGCACGAGTCCTAAGTAGATCACTTCTAGGTATGGCTGAGGCCTTACGAAATTGATCATTAACTAATTTAGAAGGGTAACCTTAATTGACTAGATAGCCCTTGTATTCAGTTGTTCTCTCGGCAAGAAAAACTTGTTCCAAGCAATTTCTTTGTAACCTTGTCGCTACGCCATAAGGGATAGCCTTAAAAACGGCCATTTCACACAAAAGTAAGTCTTATTACTTCTCATGCCTATCAAGGAAGCTTCTTCAATTAAGAATTTTAGCGGCAAAACCGTCCTGTTTAATACACAGCAAGGTCCGAAGACAGCGCATAATTACTGAAACCTTGCCAGACCACACGATCTTTTCTCTTCATCAGTGCAAGCTTCTGCAGGCAAACACGTGGAAATGCTGAAACTCGCTGACACTTGGTAATGTTTTTACAGCTTAACAAGAGACGCTCTCTTTTTCGTCGTTCCTCACTATAATTTCGTCTCTTTTCTCGAGCTTTTTGTTCTTCTTTCTCGTTTCTCCCGTTGCTCGTCAGTCCGATTCAGGCTGTTTACTCGAGCCCTTTCTTGTTCTTTCTCCCGTTGCTCGACAATACATTTCAGCCGGTTTGCTCGTGCTCTTTCTCCCGCTGTTTGTCACTGATACTCTGCCTGCTTACTCGTTCCCTTTCTTGGTCTTTCTCCCCCTGTTTGTCACTGATACTCTGCCTGTTTACTCGTGCCCTTTCTTGGTCTTTCTCCCGCTGTTTGTCACTGATACTCCGCCAACGAATAGACAAAACTGACTTTGTTTTAAAACTGTCTTCCAAATTTGGCCATGCAATTTTCCGCCACAAAAACGCGGGTATGGGCAAATGATCTTTCCAAAACCAGTTCAAAGTGGACAGACTGCAAATTGTAGTAGTTGCCAAATGTACACTTACGCGCCGCAACTGTTTATCAGAAGGATGCCTAAAGTGTGTGTAAGTCCACAGTTGGTTTCGGCTCCAAGTCCTATACCAATGATTATTAACGATGGTAATGGTGTAATATGCCCGTGAGAATGATGATATGCTAGTCGCTTGGCAACGGACTAAAGGACAACTGAAAATAAATCAGAGTCCCTGGCAGGAATCAAAACTACAACCTCCATAGATAAACAGTAGCTGTAGCTCAATGGTTAGAGCATCCGACCGTTGTTACGGAGGTTGTAGGTTTGATTCCTGCCTGGGACTCTGATTTATTTTCAGTTGTCCTTTCGCCCGTTGCCAAGCGACTAGCATATCATCATTCTCACGGGCATATTACACCATTACCATCATTAATAATCATTATCATGTCTGAATCACACTTACATTGTCGAGCCCGCAGACCAGTGGGACACTTTGTATAAGAACCTAGATAAACAGCCTAGGTCACCAGGGGTTCCTGTAGCTCAATGGTTAGAGCATCCGACCGTTGTTACGGAGGTTGTAGGTTCGATTCCTGCCTGGGACTCTGATTTATTTTCAGTTGTCCTTTCGCCCGTTGCCATATAAGTCCTATACCAATTTAACATTTTAGGAGGAGCCACCCACAATGTGACAAATACAAAGCAACAAATATGTGATGTGAGGATACGAGGCTTCAGTTCAAGCCTGGATTGCTAATTTCATTTTACGCAGGGTTGCACCATACTTATCGATGATAAGACCATGGCGATTGAAGAACTTATTAAATGATTTCCGATATAGATTGATTTCAAAGCTTTGTTGTTTGAGACGCAACGAAAGTAAACGAAGTCTATTTATGAAGTCAACCTTGGACGTACGTGCAAATTCTAGCATAACTCACTAGTTGAGATAAATTATATAAACGCCGTAAGCTGGATTGGCGGGAATGTTGCTGTCCATATGAGGAAAGTTGACAATCCGGAATGCAAAGTCATCCCTCTTATCGTAGATACTGACACGGAAAGGTGTGGCTATGTCGGCAGTCTTGATATTCGTGTCGAGATAACACACTTCAGCAGATGATGTGGAAGCGTCCATAAGTTCCAGTTCCGACAGTTAAATTGCGCTGATGTAATTTCCAAAGTCCTCATTGTTAATACTGAATAAATCGTCGATGTACCGAAAGGTGTTGCTGAACTGGACGGGTTTTGTAATATCCTGTTTCATTGTTTTGACCATGAAATCGTACTCGAAGGTATAAAGGAAGAGATCGGCCAACAAAGGTGCACTGTTGGTGCCCATTGGTATACCAATAACTTGCCGGAACACCGAGCTTCCAAAACGAACCTAGATGTTGTAGATAAGAGAGTCAATAGCGACACAAAGTTTTCGACAGGAGAAGAACGTGTACCTCGTTGACGTTCTGTCATTCGTCCAGAAGGTGCGAAAATTATTGGTAGCAATGAAGCTTTTCCCTCTAGTATTAAAAACTCTTTCCAAAAGATCATGGAGCTGCTTTTTAAGCTGGGCGTGTGGAAGGCTAGTATAAAGAGAAGAAAAGTCCCAAGTACTCACATGACTTAGGGAAGGCTGTTTTTCCTCTAGTACACGGATAACGTCCAACGAATTTTTGATGATCCACATGCAGTTAACACCTGTCCTCTTCCGAATCGTCTTGCAGGAAGCGTTGCAGTGGCTGCGAACAAGTTTGAGACACTCAGTGATTAATTTGGAGAGCCTAGTTGTAGTGCATGAACTAGAAGCAGCAATAAATCTTGCCTTGTATGGTGTCTTGTGAAGTTTAGGAATCCAATATATCTGTGGCAAGCTCTTCTCCTTCTGTTGCAGCTTGATGTCAAATGCGTCATCCAATGTTGTAGCGTGGGTCTGTATTATTTTATCCACTGTACGATCCTGATTTACATATGTAAAATTACTATTCGTACCTGAATTTAAGTCTATATGGAAGCGCGTTTACAGGCGAGCTTGCACACGAAAGGGTTAACTGGAGTGTCACATTTGACTTTGGCTTACATGATGGGGTGGACGTACGGAAGGTCGGTCGGTCGGTCGTACGATGACGTCATAACCAAAATTTCTCGGCTGGATGGGTTATCTTATTTTCTTAGCAATGGTGCTCCGCGTGCGCGCGCCTTCGTCGCGCGCGGAGCTCCGCCATAAAAGACGTCCACTGCAAACTGGGCGGTCAGCTATTATTATTATTATTATTATTAGGATATTATTAATTATTGGGCAACGTTGTCGTCGTCGTCGTTGTCGTGCGGTCGTGCCCACGAGCAATACCGCTAGCCATGATTACCATGAGAAAAGCAGTTCACGGGTTTCAAAAGGTATGGTGCTCAGCTTGGCGGCCCTTCGGGCCGCCGGAGCTCTGCTATAACATTGATTCAATACCCTTGAGTGGGTAACTTTCTAAATTCTCACCTTCTGTTTGCTTGACAATGTACCGATGTAATTTGTAAAGAGAAGTCAATGTGATTGTGATCATATTGGGGGCACTGGGCAGCCACGGCATCTGATTTTTTCCCTTGCCAGTAGGGTAACTATGCGTGGTTTGCTTGGATCATGAGCACTTGCAACTGCAAACCCAGCCTTGTAATTAAGACAAGCGGCTAATAATGTGAAATGAGAAAACCATTAACAAAACTCGCAATTTTTCATCAGGCTTCCGTGAATACCGGATAGCGAGCTCGTACGACTGAAACTTTCTATAAAATAAATTACTTCGTTAGGAGAACTGTGAGGAGTACTCGCCTTTTTTTACACGATCAGGAATGCTTTTGTAATCGTATTTCCTTTTGGTTGTACTTTTTATTAATTTGGCAGTGTTGTTGCTTTTGAGACCGCTAACTATAGGAAGGTTGGGAACGGAGGTGAATTGATAATTTATGCCATGACCGTGACGTCATTCCGCAGACGCCATATTCCGTGTAAATTATGCCATTCCGCAAACTCACTCCTCCTTTTGCTCTCACCGAAACAAAAGCGGGGCGCACGAGATTGTAAACAACTTTATTTGTAAGCTTGCAACCTAAAAATTGCATCAAAGTCCAAAGGTCCCCAATGAAATTTAGAACGGTTTATTCCAAAGTATATTTTTACTTAACTTTTCTTTTGATCAATTCAGACCAGTTTTGGTAAAACCTTCTGTTAAAGAATACAAATTTATAAAATTTCAGCAAAACAGGCGTGTTTCTTGCACCTAAAATCTTTCACCTAAAATCAACAATACCGCAGGGAGGGTGGGTGATTAAAGCCCATTTGTCAAAGCGAACAGTTTCTTGACTTTGCCTCTCCTCTCTGCCATCCAAATTTTTATCAACCAGATTTTGGGTAGTCACGCGATCAGGTTCAACCAAGGTCTCTCTCTCGACGACAAGGAAGGAAAAGAGAGAGGGCCTGGGTCCGAGGTTACAAATTCTATTGCCAATATGGCGTCACGTCTGCATGTATAAAAACTGTTGTCTGTAATGCTGGAATAACCAAGAGATGTCGGCGAACAAGACATAAGTGATAAGAGCTCCCGAGTACGATATAAGGCACGCAACAAAAGTGTGATAACGAGCAGTTACCCTTTTAACTATTTTTTTTTTACTAAGTTATACAGTGTTACAACTACTTACGTTAAAGATCAAGTTAAGCAGTTCGTAAAGCAGGCTTACTGTCTTTCATAGTCATACAGGTACTGATCTTGATTAACGTTGAACTCCAAGTCAATCCACCAACTAGAGACAACAATCCTTGACTTTCTTGATTCACTGGATTCTTTCCACTCACTGGATTTTCCGTGTACACAAACCCGTATGGAGGACTTCATAATGAACTCTGAACTCTTTATCTTCTTCCGTTTTCTGCTATCGTCTCTTCTTCTCTCCGGGTGTAGCAAGGTCAAAGGTTATAGCTCCACCATAGTTATAGCAGTTGATTATACAGCTTCCTCACAGTATAGCATCCATTGCATAAATTCAATCACGGCTGGCCACGAGGGTAAGCTCTCGAGCAAATAAGGAGAGAGTCCACTCTGTTACTTACGATTTCAGTATAACAAGGTCTACTATTTGTGCATGCCCAGAAATTTCGGACATTTGAGCCCGCACGGCAGTAGCGGCGTTTCCCAATCGATAACAAAAATGGCGGACGAAATTACAAAGCTTTATATGAGAGGCGATGGAGTTACAGAAAATACAAGCACAATTAATACCTTTTTTCCATTTGCCAAAATCGAGTATTATTCCAAGAAATTTCAGCGATATTGTGGTTAAAAAATCTACCGGAAAAACGAATTCCATACCTTGCTTTCGGAACGATGCCAATTTGCAACTTCAGATCCAGTCAAACCCTTGTAAATCCGTGAAAAAAGAAGCGAAGATAGCATATTTGATAGCAAATAATTAGAAATCTAAAGTCGCTATGTAATTTGCCAAAATCGAGTCATACAATACAGTTAAATCACTATTTGAAAAATGAAAAAACTGATCTTCAGCTTGTAAACGTACCTTGCTTTTCGGCTGCTAAAAACCGTACAAATGAAATAAGATCACGGAAAGGTCGACATGTCACGCAGATCCACGTTCGTCCCATGAAGAAGAAGACAACAAAGTCCTGCTCTTAGCTCCGTATTCTCACACGCAAATCCCGCATATTTGGTATTAAAAACAACGTGATTCTTGAGGAGATTCAAGAAAACTAACCCGTTCCATTTCGATACTAAAAAAAAAGTAAAGCTGCGATGTACAATACATGTAAACTGGAAGTTCGTGCTCGGAGTTCAACAAGCGATATCTCGGCCAAATATGCCTCAAATGTCCCTCAAAAAGCATCGTTCGATAGCATTTTTCGTGGATTTTGTCGGCCATTGCTCGTTTTGGCAATACCTTCAGCCAGCGGCGTTCATTTCACGATAAACATATTTGTATTTCACCCCTCGATCTGTCCTAAAAATACGAGCCCGGAGGTCACTGCTGAAATCAGCGGTTAAGGCCATTACGCGACAGCGTGAATGTAAGTCGCACGAAATGTGATGTCCGAGATTTCTGGCCATGGGAAACTGCTGAGCCACATCAAAGATATTTCTGGAAAATTACAGATTATAAGAAAATTTTAGAAAAGTCTGGAATTGCACGACAGATAAACTAAAAGAAGTTCTGATCCTTATTGCTGGTTTTCAGTGTCACACCATTCAAAATAGATCAAAATAAAAAAAAAATCAAAACTGTTCAATAGATTAAGTCCAGAATCTGGAAATAGAAAGAAGGCAGATATGCAAAGACTCTCGCCAAGATTCAGGTCACAGCAATTTTTCTTATGGAAGATATGCGGAGAAACGTTTTCCCCAAACTTATAGAGCAGGAACGGGGAGCAGGGATGGGGAGCAGGGATGGCGCAGTGGTGAGAGCACTCGCCTCCCACCGATGTGGCCCGGGTTCGATTCCCGGTCTTGGCGCCATATGTGGGTTGAGTTTGTTGTTGGTTCTCTTCTCTGCTCTGGGTACTCCGGTTTTCCCCTCTCCCCAAAAACCAACATTTACAAATTCCAATTCGATCTGCACGAACATGTTTGAACGAGTTCTCTTGAGCTCTTTGGTGTTCCGTGGGTAAAGAATTACATAGAGATTTGTATGGAGACGCCATGCTGGTGCCCACCTAGATGGGCACCAACATGGCGGCCGGAAACCAGCAGAAACATCTGTCACTGAGTTTTGCTACAAAAGCGTGATTTTATCTCTCGAAGAACTCAAAAACGTAACAATAATACTTTACTCTAATACAAGAACTGTTCAGATATCTAAATTCCCCGAAATAAGTCACCTTTTAAATCAACATCACGTACAGCTCTCTCGCTCGTCATGTAAATGCCACGTCACGCAAAAACTTAGAAATTCAAGCGTAGTCTATCACTAAACCATGAACCCATTCGGAGGGAAAATTTATATGAATATTAGTTTTTACCTGCTCTTAAACATAATGAAAGTAAAATCTCAGGAGGATCAATAGTTCTGAAGTTTGAAATTTAGTGACGTCATGTGAAAACTAGCAATATGAGTAAGTATGACGCAAAGAAAACATTACCAGCAGTAATTAGCTGCGTGTTTATAGTTAATAAAAATTGAGATAGAGGCTACAATGCATAATTATGTTATTCTTCGTTGCCTTAGGGCTTTAAGTTTGTTTTATTTCTTTTCAGTTGATGATCACGGACCTTAACCCATCTTAAATATGGCCAAGTGGCTATACTGTTTATTCTCAATATTATTCTGGACTATTAAGGCGGGTAAGTTTTGACGCTTGTCCTAAGTACCAAACGACCGATCGATCAATCGGTCGACAATTTATTTCTGTGAGTGTTGTGTATTTTGATTATTCCATTTCTAGCTAAGTAATTGACCAACCAACCTTAATTTTGTTTAATTTACTTACATATTTTATCTGTTGCCTGGCTCCTCTAGCCCCTGTGGTCATTCCGGGCACCCAGTACTCTATTTAATTTCGATTGATTTCCCTCATATCGTTGTTAATATTTATGTAAAATGAGTACATATAGTTTTCCCGCCATTGCAAGCGTAATTTACAAAATATTAACCGACAAACGTATTAATGCTTGTGATTTGGGTATATGGAGCAAAGTAGAACCATAAAAGTTAGAAATTGATGGACCTGTCTATCATGGATGAATAAACTGCAAGTATAGTAAACTGCCGCTCAAGCTACTTACACGACTGTTGAGTTATCAGCGCTCTCACATCACTGTAAGGTTGAAGTCCATATAAGAATTACCTCACAAATTACTGTCACCGTCTATAGGTAAGCTGAAAGCCACACATGGCTCTATGGCCACGTGATAGCGGGCATTACCCCTTAAATCTATCAACAAAGTTTGATCCCGAACATTAGCAGCCATCGACATCTGTTTCGGCCTTGCTGGGCTTCATCAGCATGGCATAGCTAAGTGATCCGGGCTCAAGTTCTCACAGGAATGAAACAAGTGATAAATATGTGAAGCTTGTGGGATGTGGCTCAGTCACACGGTGTGACAAGAATACCTTACAAATTAATCTAGGTAGACTGAAAGCCACACATAGGGCACAAAATAATGTGGATATGTGAATAATGTGAATAATGTGAATATGATCAAATGTGCCTTACAATAATAAGCTTTACCATTCGAACTCTTTACAATTCTAAATTCGTTACAATTATCAAATCAAATGTTGGTTTTTGGAGAGAGGGGAACGCCGGAGTACCCGGAGAAAAACCCCTCCGAGCAGAGTAGAGAACCAACACACTCAGCCCACTTATAACGCCGAGTCCTGGAATCGAATCCGGGACACATGGTGGAAGGCGAGCGCTCTCAGCACTGCGACAACCCTGCTCCCCTATGGACGATAGCGAGCATTACCCCTTAAATCTTCCAAATAAAATTTGAGCCCGAAAAGTAGCAGCCATTGACAGATGTATCTGCCTTGTCCGCCGGGCGTCGTCAGCATGGCATGTTTGGTGGAGTTAAGGGGTAATACCTGCTACCACGTGGCTATACTGCCCTGTGTGTTGCTTTCAGCTTACCTAGGGACATTAATTTGTTTGGTATTCTTGTCACACTAAGCCACATCTCACAAGCTTCCATGTAAATAGAGCTGAATGTCTAATAGTTTAGTCCACACAGTTGCATAAGTTGGTCATTTATCTTGCCCCTCCTAAACACAGACACTAGCTGTTCGGTCGGATGATTTGTTTCAGTTACTCTGGGTTGCAAAAGGCCCCGTAATAGGCCCTGGGACGAGTGAGCTTTTGAGCATGAATGCAAGGCTTATGCGGGGAAAAGTTAAAGTGACGCTCACTGAAAATGCCGAAGCACCACTGCTGTGCGTACAATTGTTCCAACAGCAAAGCAAAGAAAAAGCACCCAGACTAATACCCCGAACTTTCAGTTGTTACTTTCCCCTTTTTTCCACCAGATAACGAAAAAAAGCATTACGCTCCTGGAATGAATGAGCGGGAGAGACGTCGAAGGTGGATTGCACCCAATTTTTCGAAATTTTTTGAAAAAGTTATGTACAATCGACTAACTGAATTTTCCGAAAAATACGAAATATTGTATTGCTGTCAATTTGGGTTCAGGAAAAATCACCCGACGTCACTTGCTCTAATTCATCTTATTAACAAAATTTCTTCTACAATCAATCGACACGAAATCACTGCAGGTGTGTTCTTAGAATTCTCCAAAGCATTTGACACTCATGACCGTGAAATTCTATTCGCTAAGTTGGAACATTATGGTATTCGTAATGTGGCTCTGAAGTGGATTATATTTAAAAACTGTTTTTTCTGCCGTCAACAATTTGTACAGTTTAATGAAGCTTGTTCCACAACGCAAACCATCAAGTGCGGAGTCCCTCAAGGTTCCATTTTAGGTCCTTTAGTTTTCACACTATATATCAACGATCTTGCTAATGCCTCAAAGTTAACTCAGCCTTTACTTTTTGCTGATGATACCAGTATTTTCTACTTTCATTCAGACTCAAACAGGTTACAATTGTATTTGGAACACCCTGAACAATTGTAATCTGGAACTCCCTTCCAATAACAATTGCTTCTTCATCTAGTTTTCTCACCTTTCTATCGATCTGTTGAAGGTCTACTATCGAAATCTATGTTTGCTGAAAATTTTCCGCAGATTTTTTTTTTGAACAAAAACAGAGCTCTGTAGAACCTCTACTGCACCAGTAAAACAATACGTTCTATTTACTTGCCCGACGCACTCTAGCCAATGTCTCCTTAAATTACAAACACTTGAAAAGAACAATACGATATCACTAGCGGTTTACATTTTGAGGTTTCTCTGTACGCAACCCTTACATTCAAACATGCAATATTTATCTATCGCACGAACCATCCATCCTTCCCCCTCAACTGCCACCTGGACGCCTACAAACATATCGAACGCACTCTCCTAAACTCCGATTACCCCTAGTTATGATTATGATTATGATGATGATGATGATGATTATTATTATTATTATGTTCTAATCAGCGAGACTCTCCTTTTATTTTCGTGTTGCTCTTGTTTAGTTAACTTTGCCAGTGCCTTCTCTTTGGTTTAATGTGAGGAGAAAGGGAATTCTTCTGTCAATTGAAAGTCTATAATTTCTTTCTGTTTTGATGTTGATGACGCTAGTGAGTTTACAGATTTAATTAATAACGGCCGCATGTGGTATAATGTAGATCTTATAGCTTAGAAGCATTATTTATTTATTTTCTTTCTGATTGTAATTCCTAACTGAGCATAAAATGAGACAAACGACTCTTCATCTCTGTGCCACCGAGTGATTGAGATCTGTTACAGAGCCACTTATTCTCAGATATGTTTGTATTAATTTCATGTTTATATACTGAGAACAGCGCGGTCCCAATTCTATACGAAACTATAACTTCGTATTTACTTACAGATAAACCAAGAATAAGAACTCAGGCCCCAGTTTTGCGAACGGTACCAGATCACTGTCTGTCCTTTGTGGCTGAGGGTACTCCTACCATCAACATCTCTCTATTGAAGAACGCATCAGTAGTAGTCAGCGGTACAGGAATGATAGTGACAAAAGTCAGTGAAGAAGGTAGCTACACATGCGTGGCTTCTAATAAAGCGGGGACTGACAAACTGGAATTAGCAGTTACCTTTACCGGTAAGGCTAATAGGAAACTTTCACCGGTGCAACGGTGAGATCTTCCTCGGCAGACTTTTTTTCGTTGTTTTATGAGGGGCCCGCTTGTTCAAAAGAGGGTTAATTTAACCTTGGTTTAGAGTTAAACCGGAGGTTAAATTTCTTAATCGTAGGTTTGTTAACTCGGTGTTAAATAAGCGTTGTTCGTAAGCGGGTTAGCACACCGGTTAGTTAACCTCGCATTAAAAGCCGCTAACCTAAGGTTAGACACATTCACATGTCGTAGCCATGGTGATCATTTTGCACGAGCTAAAATGGCTTCCCCTGCTGTCTCACGCAAAGGCCGAAAACAAAATTTCTGTAGTCACTCCTGCAATTCCCTCAATCCCGGCTCCGTGTATATCGAGATTCAACAACAGTTTCACGTACACAGGTTCTACTGGTAGTCTCCTTCGCAGCCGTTTTTAGGCTCTTCACGCAACGCTCCTCCCCACTAACGGCTGCTTTCTTTCGAACCACATTCCTTTCCCGTATGTGACCAATCAGAATTTGGTTCTCATATCCAGAAACTGTTCGCGCTATTGGGAAACAGCCAATCAAAGCGCGTGTCTTACATGTACAATCAAGATACCTTCTATTTACAATGTACGTGTCTTTTCCCTCGCGGCTTCTAAGTTTAATTTATTGTCTTTAAACACGCACCAGAAGAGAGCTATAAGTGAAGTTGCAAAAGGGGGAAAAGATGTTTTCGTAAACTTACCAACTGGCTACGGGAGATCAAACACAGCCAAACACACTGGCATAAACAAAAGGAGGAAAATACTATAATCGCAGTTACAGAGCGGAGCGAAACGATGACAAAGACACAGCCGTAATTCTGAGAGCGGATCTTAGCGCTCAATGAAGAAATTCCAAGTGTTGCATAGCTCTCTAAGAAGCTACAATACTAAAGAAAGGATAAAAAACAAATAGCCGGGCCCGGTAATGTACAACCATTGCAAGATAAAGATTATTACGCGGCTTAAATTCCTATCCTTTCAAAGATAACAAGAGAGAGGCTGTACTGTCACTGAACGCATTGAAACGAGCCAAACCAAAGCTAGACAAAATGCTTCAGATGGTATATAAAGTACCACAGTCGCTAAACAGAAACAACAAGGGTCAAAGCAAACAGGCGATAAATCAGTGCAGAATTTAAACCCAGGCGGAAATGACCTTTGGTTTCAAAATACATAACATGCGACATTTAAGCACATGGCTGTTTCAATCACAATCATCATCATGTTATCCTCTAAACCACCGTGTTGCCCTACTTCAAACAAGCACCAAGCTAAATCGGTCAACAGAATCGACATAGAAGCGGCAAACAAGCAAACAGGAGTCGTGTAGGCCTTCCAACCCCATTTTACCATCTTTTGCGACTTCATCATCTGCATCATCTTTACACAGTCTCTTCGTACGGTGAACAGTCGCTTTATAAACCTCCTCTAATTCACTTTTTGCTTTTTTAAGATTGTCCAATGAGGCCTACTCTGGGACCTTAAGTCGCCGTAACTTAAGGCGACTTTGGGCGACTTAAGGCGACTTAAGCAAAATTGGCAGAAAAATCATTGCGACTTTAGTCGATTTAAGGCGATTTAAGGCGACTTAAGGCAACTTAAGGCGACTTTATTTGACTCAAGAAATAAAACCTAAAGTTACCAAAGGTGTCTCTATAAACTGAATACAATATCTAGAGAATCCCTTGCAATAAACCGATATTAGCTAATATTACAGCAAATTATCTTGTTTACTTTTGTGTTGATGTAAGTCCCCATAGTCTCAAGTGTCCCAATTTCAAACCATTTTAGGTACAAATGCTTAGACAGAATTACCACAACAGTTAATGTTCAATTACATAGTCAAAGCTAGTCAATAAATAATCAGGAATGATCATGGTGACTGGTATATGGCTATAGTAATTTAGTCAAAATAAAAACCAACATCAAACAGAACTATACAAAATATATAAATAGTGACAAAAATTTAAATTAATTTTAGGAAAATAGACATGAATTACAGAAAGCAATTAATTTATTTTCCACAAAATAACTTGGTGTAGAAGACACAGTTGGGGTAAAACAATAGATAACAAGAGACAGGGGAAAACCACAGGGAGCCCATACACGCGGAAATAGGTTAGTGAGGAGGTGTTATATTGTCACCTGTCCTGTATCGACATCTTCTACACCAAGAAGGAGCCTTCACAAATTATAAAAATGGTTATCTTGGTAAAATTGTCTCCCATATTTTTGGTACTTGTACTGTCGATTTTGGCATGGAAGTTTGGCAAATCGCATGCCTTTCCAATAGCATCCATAATTGCTTGGTCCTTTTCAGGAACCCAACCAATTTGTTGTTCTCCTGCCTCGGTCAAACAAAACACCCCAATACCATTTTGCGAACCACGTGCTAAGGTCCTTCGTAAGAAGACTTCCTTTCCAGTCTTTCCAACTACTTTCAGGGCTCCAGAAAACTTCGACGTCCCACTTATAGAGAACCGAATTTTTTAAGAAGATCTTTTACTTCTGTTGATCGGATCACCAGGACCTACAATAGTTCCAAGCTTTTAACTGGTTCAACCCCGTAGCGTTTAACCCAGAAAAATAAAATAAATTTTGTGTTTGGGCTGGTGGCAGCATTAAAGGTTTAAAAGCACTTATTATTACATTGTTTTACCTTACAACTATCCAGAAATTATTGAGTCAAGAGTCACAACGAATAACAAGCACACTGCACTGATCTCCGCCATTTTGATTCTCCCATTAAACTTCGCGCCCCTAACTAGTTTCCATGCTCTGAAGAGAGGAGCGGGATACCTCGCGGGTTTCCCTTCTTTCCGCCCGTATAGCGAAAATTCAAGCTCTCCCGCAAGTACGCCTATTTTATCTGCTATAACGAAAAATTTTCTTTACTTTACCTCGAATTGTGTCGCCGGGACGATTTTTCTTTGCTCAATGCAAGTAGGTAGCCAGTCAAGAGAAACAAGGTGGACTGTTTCTGAGGGTGTACACTTCAAAGATTGCACGCCAGCATGATAATCTACTCCACGAGGGAAAAGCACGTGTTTTCATTGAAGCGGTCGCTCACACATCCTCATCACACATCGCGTGCGCGTTGTTATTTTCAGTCACGGGACAAAACAAAGTCACGTGATCAAATAATGGATTGTCGGCCATGTTTGCGGCGGGAAGTTTTTCACGGGATACATGTATGCATGTTTAATAGTTGATCATGAAATTGGCGAAGGTATATACGAAATGAATGTCAAAGTCGTCCGGTAGATTAATATGTATGGCTTTAGTAGGTTCGTTGAGTTACAAAGTTCAAACATGTACAGTTGGTCGAATACGATGGTGGAAGCTACCAGAAGTCAGTAGTACAGATTAATAGGTTTATGCTGGAGAAATGGCGCACTTGTGTCCCTCTTTTACTCTGGGTAAGTAAATTGTCTAAAATTTAGCTTCATTTCAGTTCAACTGACCGTAGATAACCATATTTGTGCTGCTCAATGTAAAAGTGACTAGCAAGAATTTAGCCTTTCTCCAGAATACCTTTCAACCTTATTTTGTGTTATCTTGATCCAGAGCTGTAGGTTTGTTCTGATTCAGTAATATCTCATAAAAAGAAATAAAAAAGTTATTGTAGCCACAGTCATTTTCTTTTTTTTTTCCTACCATCAATCATATTTTTTGTATACAATGTATATTTCCTGATGGTAATACGTAGTGTTAACCTTTTTACCTTTTGATAAACTCAGTGAAGTACAAGACAAAAATTTAGTTGGAATAGGTAACTTTCTCACTCTGGGTGAGAAAATGGGAGAATATACATTGCTACATTTCCTAATTCAGTATTTTCTACCTGCAGGAATTATTCATGCTTAGCTCTTAAACAAAGGGGGGATTTTGACAGGTGCATGTACATGTACTGTACTGTATATAGAAGCCATTGCCAACTTCATATCAACTCATACTCCATTACAGGGTTGCCTTCCCCCAACTGCTAACTACTTTTACATCTGGGAGAAGAAAAGGGGCACTGTGAGAGTACAGTATCTTACCCAAGAATGCTATGCAATAATCCCTGCTTGGGGCCAAAACTGGAATTCTTAGGGCCTGTTTACAAGGAAAGAGGGTTACCCTAGAACCTGCACATTTCCTTTTTTATTCTGTGTTGTGTTTACAAGGCAGCTAGGGTTACCCCGGTTGGCAGTTTACCCTATCTGCGTGCTAAGGTTACCCCGGCAGGTGGGTTAACTTTTTCCCTTGTAAACACTCCAGGTAGGGTTAACCTGCCTACCGAGGTTAACTTTCCAATTGTTTTCAGACCCTTTGAGTGTGATCGCACATTAAATTGTCCTGGGTTGTAGGGTTACCCTTCTGCTTGTGATGTTTCGCCCTCCAGCTAGGGTTAACC
>OX419346.1:8532383-8534598 GCA_948470475.1 Galaxea fascicularis
AAGTGAAACTGTGACAAATTCCATGAAGTTACTCCGGCGATTTTAAACTTACTCACTGTGACTCCAGTGATCCCATTTGATGAATACGCCTCTTTCTGTATCAAACAAAACGATACAACAGTTCCAATATAATTGCGTGTAGGACCGTTTGCTCGGTTCGGCTTTTCTACAACGATTGCTTGTAGGGGGGAGGGGTGAAGGACTAGCGAAGGCAAAGGGGTGGGAACTTTCTACTTGGCATCCTTTCAAAGGGTATGTGGGAAGAAGAATAATCTGTACAATTAACTAAGGAGATGTAGCGGAAGGTATTATTTCTGAAAGCTCTGCTGACAAGCAAATTTCTGTTCAGAAAATTGTTCACTCTCCTCCTCCGTGTAGGATCGTTTGCTCGCTTCAGCTGTTATACAACGATTGCTTGTAAGCTGGAGGGGTGGAGGACTGGAGAAGGCAAGAGGATAGGGGTAGTGGTGGAGTGAATGACATCCATGTGATGGCAAGAATATTCCGTACAATTTTAAATACCAAAGGAGAGAGCGGAAAGTATTCCTTATACTGTTTTCAATTTGTATGAGAGTGATAATCTTCAACGTACATAATTTTCAATCGATAAGGTCAAAGTAGATGACTAAATATTGTTATGTAACTAGATGCTGATTGGCACGGCCATTTCCAAGTAAAGGGACTAAGGGCCTCTTCATATGAGCCCGGTTAACCGGGCTGGCTCGGTTACCGAGATGAAATAGGTCTCTGTTCATATGGCGACTTTCAGCCCACTTTCCGAGATGAAACGTTTGAAAAATTGGTGACGCGACCATTCAGGCATGAAATCTAACGAACAAGCCTGACGAGAATTTCTCGATTTTCTTTGTTGAAGCAGCCTCAAATTTCCTTTGACTTTACGTTAACTATCAAATGAAACTATTCCGAGTTTTATTTTCAAGAAAAGAGAGGTAAAATCTCGGTAATGTCATAAAATATCCGTTCTATCACAAATATGCATTGTATTTAATACATTTAAGGGGAGGTGGGGCTATAGCAGACACCATGGGTCTCCAATTAAGGGGATCGGAGGTGGGGCTATAGCAGACACCATGGGTCTCCCATTAAGGGGAGGTGTGGCTATAGGAGACACCATGTGTCTCCATTTAAGGGGAGGTGGGGCTATAGTAGACACTATGGGTCTCCAATTAAGAGGAGCTGGGGCTATAGGAGACACCATGGGTCTCTATTTAAGGGTAGGGGGGCTATAGACGGCACCATGGGTCATTCAAGGTAGGGGGGCTATAAAGGAAACCAAGGGTCTCGTTACAAGGGTAGGGGGGGGGTTTAAGCAGAAGCAGGCACTTTCATTTAATATGGTGGGTCCCGAGGTTGTATAATAGTTTTGACCACTCCCCTTACTTTCCTCCCAGTAACCGGGCTGAAGTGTTCATATGGCAAAAATATTCGGCCCGGTTCCCGAGATCCCGGTTGGAAAAACCGAGATCTCGGCAACCGAGCCAGCTCGCCCTCTCATGTGAACACATCGAAATTTTTACAAACGATTTAGCGGTGTGGCGAGATCTCGGAAACTGGGTCAGCCCAGTCAACTGGGCTCATATGAAGAGGCCCTAAGTTACCTTACGCTCGTTCTAAACGGCTCTTTAAAGTCATTATAGGTTGAATTCCTACGTGGCTCGGGGGTACTGAATTATTGTAATTACTCCTGAACGAAGAAAATTTGTTACAATCATTTTAGGATGTATTTCGCAAGATTGAGCAGGATAATTGTTTCATTCAACACATTAATGGCCCGATTTATACTAGAGACGGATCATCCGTCTGGGACGAACTTGGGCAAAGAACGATAGCAAACAGACGGATTATCCGTCCAGACGAACTATCTGGATAATTCGTGTTCATCGACGAATTATCCAGATAGTTCGTCTGGAAGGATGATCCGTCTGTTTGCCCGTATTTATACGCAGACGAATTATCAGACGAACTATCGTTCTTTGCCCAAGTTCGTCCCAGACGGATGATCCGTCTCTAGTATAAATCGGGCCAATGAGAAAGCACAATTTTCTGCGTTTATTACCATAAACCTGGAAAAGTCCTGTCAGAAGTGAAAGCGCTTTTTTTTCCCTTTTGTATTTTTTTGGGGGCTTCAGAAACGAAGACTTGAACTTTTCAACAAAATACACTGGGCTACTGATCTGGAGTGTCGAAATAGTAA
>OX419346.1:8534798-8559798 GCA_948470475.1 Galaxea fascicularis
TTCGCTGCTTTTTTAAATAAGCGTCAACAACGTGCTTCGGACTAGTTTCATCAGTTCTTCACACCAAGAGAATTAAATAACCGTGAAATTATCGATGAGATGCATTCAACTAGGAGCTACTTTCTTCGGACCGAAAATTGGAATTATCGCTGAACAGTTTTGAAACGAAAGCCGCTGGATTTTCCAAACGTTCTTTCGCGAGAACAAACAAGCGAGCACCCATCTTAATCAGTTTTGCCAGCAAATCGAGCAAAGGTCAAATTTTGCTAGCACTTGAAATTTTTAAGCGACCATTTGGTACCCCTTTTAAAGACGTATCTTGTTCTCTAGGTATGCCATTCCCTCTTATTTCTTGACACGGATTGAGGAACTTCGTTTCCAAAAAAAAAACACTTTCAACGCACTAAGAAAACGACTGGAAAATGTTTTGTAAAACTACTGATATGAATAATAGCTAGCCTACGAATAATTAAACAGCCGAATGAGACGGAATGTGACTCCGCAAGAATAGTCTAGGAACTTAACCAACCTAACCTCGCCGCGCCGTCAGAACTCTAAGGGACCGTTTATTTTTTAAGGGAAAGGGGGGGCTGGTGGGATTTTGGGGAATACCATGTAGCAATTGTATGACCCCCCCTCAGCTTGCCAATTTTCTTACATGACCCCCTCTCAAAAGGAATTTTTTTTGGGTTGACCCCCCCCTCCCTCCGCCGGACGTTAGGGACAGAGTGTACTGCATCCTGTATCCTGAAGATTATGGTACGAAAGACACGAGTGACGAGAAGGAAGAAGACGACGAAGAGGAGGAAGAGAATGACGAAAAGGAAGAGGAGGAGGAGAAAGAGCAAGGAGACGCGTGAATGTTTCAATGATTTGTACGAGAAAGACAACAGAATCTCACGAATTAAAAACCTGTTACTATTAAAGCGCTGTAATTTTATACTTTAATAGTTTTTCGATATAAACGTTGTTATAAAGAAGTTTGTTACTTTGGAACTGTTTTAGAGTGATTTTACTTTTAACCTGTGAAACAGTATCTAACTATCAGTGCGAAAAAGTTATAATTAAACAAAAGAAAACAACAGAATTAATGTGTATTATTAATTGTAATTGTATAGTATCTATTTCACGGTTTATGTAAAATCACTCTAGCATAGAACAGATGTTCATATTTCGTGAATAAAGCAGAATTTCTTATCAATTTGTGAAAATTTCATTTCACTTTTTTTTATCTCAGAATTTCGCCTGGCCCCCCCTTCCCTTGTTTTTTTTTGGGGGCAGCCCCCCCTTTAAAGCCATATTTTTCACGTGCCCCCCCCCAAATCCCACCAGCCCCCCCTATCCCTTAAAAAATGAACGGTCCCTAAAGGATTTAAAAATACAAAAGAGTTTTTCTCTGTGTCCAATAAGAAGGCATATTTGTCATACATGCCTCGGCAAGAGATCGCCCTCGAGAGACCGGGCGAATATGCGACTTTATCATTACGAAACTGAAACACTCCTAGACTAAAACAAATGATCTTAGTCCGTACTGACGCTGTAGGTACAAATAAATATTTCATTACCTTCTCGTCACAAATTTGCAACCAAATGTTCCCCAAATCCACGCACTGGTCAACTTTTTAAAGTACGTCGGGCGGCAGACGTGAGCTCTCGCAATAGCGATGTTTCTTGTTTACAAACATTGACGTCAAATTTCTTTTGATATTCAAATTTGCCAGCCACCGAACAATAGCATGTATTGTTTCAACAGCCAACAAACCTCTGGTTAGCACATTAATAACAATAGGTGACGTAACGAGAAACATCGCTGTATCCTTAGTTCCGCCAAAACAATAGCAGCTGCTAGACCTAGAAGACCAACAAGCTGACAAGCCCACTTGAACTGTTACACGCTTGAGAAAATGTCACTAAGCACTAGTAAGCAGAGACAGTAAAATCGGGAGGTCTATTTTCATCTTTAATTGCTATTAATTCAGTGAAGCCTGAAAATTCAAGTTCTCTTTTATTTGTAAGGGAAAGCTACGTACATGAGACCCAACTGTTTATTCCCAGGTATTAGTTAAATCGCCTATTTCTGATTATAAGGGTTTTTTTTAAGAAATTTGCAATACAGTTTCAGAGCAGTGCGACAAACAAATGACTGAGTCCGATTATGAGCCCGTTCAGCCATGAAGTTATCAATGATGGGATTACCGAATATGATTTAATGGTTCTTAAAACAATTAATTGTATTTTGTAAACTCTTGTGGCACCACTGTCTTTGTTTATATATTTGTGTGCAAAAAAGGACTAAAATGGCAGTTAACACATTTATTTTCTTCTATTTGCAGCACCAACCTACTTTAACTTGTTGCCATCGATTATACATAGTCGAGCAACAGTTTGTTTTCGAATCTTTCTCATTAAAATTTTGAAGAGCGCGAAAAAGGGCTTACGTGATAAAAAAATTCAAGATCAATGTGAATTTAAAGAAAAGGTCAACGATGAAAACCAATGTTTGTTATTAATAAGACCACTAAATAAAAAAAGGACTGGGTTACTCACAATTACCTACTCTTGTGGCGCGACGACATGGCCGGCCTTGGTTTATCAAAAGCGCGGTTGGTCTGTTCGTTTTGATAGAACTTGTAGAAACTTTTTTGAAGACATCTTATACTACACGTTTCATTACCACGTTCAGTTGAATGTATATGAAGGGAATAAATCAATTTAATTTTATCCCGATCCACGCATCGGTGTTATAAAACTTTTTGCAGCCCCAATAGTGTTTATAGTGTTTATTCCTTCATTGCTTCGAAAAAAGTCAAGAGCGAGCTTCTAGAAGTAAAATCGAAATGCCCTAATCAGCTAAATTTTTCCAAAAGAGATGGACACTTCATATCTATAGAAAACCAGAATTGAGTGAACCATCAGTCACACGATGTAGTCTTTTAAGATGGCCTTAGGCCATCTTTCTAATTAAAAGCACCCTTAAAGACCCAGCAACAAATTCAACTTAATACTGATCTTGTTATTCTTTCATTTCAATCAAATCTAATACAACGATATTTATGGTTAAAACAGATCATGTGGGATAAAACTTCAGAGCGGTACTATGACGACTACATTCATCACGCTTTCAAACTTTGTAGCTTTCTGTTATATCATGCAAACGCTATCGAAAATAAGTAACAACGTTAAAAATACTTCGTCACATTGAAACTAAACCAAAGAAACCTGATCTAGAAACTCTTCTTTCGTTCAAGCTATAGAAGAAAAAAAAGTGGAAACCTAAATAAAAGAAGCCTCTATAGTTGTACTGGGCCGGTGAAAAGTCCTTTGCAAAACGTCCTACTGGTCAACAGCTCCAAGGCTCTTCATCATGATCCGCATGGGAGGGCTTCCTAAACCTTCCGGCTCGTCTTCGCGTTCTCTGGGTTCTCCACTGTCGTCCTTAGCAGCCTGTTCCAACTGGTCAATAACTTTGTACAGATGCTCGGCAAGTGTAGCCACATTTTCAAGTTCCTTTGTAGCGGCGTCAAGGTTATCTTGGCCAACGGCCCGTGTCAGCTCGTACAACAGAACCTGTGGGTTCACTTTCTTAAGGTCGAGGACGCCAATTTGTGCATAGTAGCAGAACCCGTTCTGGACTTTCTCGACGAGTCCCTGGGAGGAAAAATCGTATTTGTACAACATGAGGTCGACTCGCAAGAGACCGTTATTGGCAAACACAACATGGTATTCTTTCTTGGACTTTTCACCGGCTGTTGCGTCTCCCAGCAGCTCGTCAACGGCGACGCTGATGAGGTCTTCTAAGCCGTCAAGGAAGTTTCCACTGAGAATACCTCCGACTGCATCGTGTATTTTGTCAGCTGGCTTGCTCTCTACCTTGACAGAATATTTCTCTGACGTGTCCACAATAGCCACGATCGGCAGACTTTTGTCTTGAAGGGCGTCGTCCTTCATCTGTGAGGATGCGGCGGCAATTTTGTTGGCCATCATCTTCTCTAGAGTCTGAAGCTGCTCTAATATCGCATCGTCTTTTTCGTCTTGGATTGCACTGCTAATAGAAGTTCCCATGTTAACTGCGATGTTCCTAATTGAATTGATAAACAACATAACTCAAATAAGCATTCGCATATCTTAATGATAAAACATAATTCTGGATGTGGGTATAAAATAACTTAATCAGTCTTACAAAATACTACTCAGTTTTTCTTCCCGCTCCATTACATTTGTTTTCATGTATTTTATTTAACTTGAACTTTCTCTAATTTTCCAATTTTCGCTCTTAGTTTATAAAAATCTCAGGAACATTGACAATATGGTAGAGATGGTGACATTCTGACCAACTGTTAATTCGTTTCAATGTTTCGAATTTCATACGTTAATAGTAAGGTGTCGATAGAAATGTTATTCTCAAGATTCTATATTTCAATGGATAATCGGTCTTGTGAGTTTTTGCTGGTTAGGAATACGTCTGAATTAGAATTCACTATACCCACATGACACAAATTAAAATCAGACGAGTCGCTTGGTATTGCAAACATTCTAGTTTGGAGAATGAATTCAAAAACATTCTCTAAATCCTAACGGTTAATATAGGAAAAGTACTTCTAAACGCCCGGAGAGATCAGGCGAAAGTACAACTTTAACTCCATTACCTTTTCCAATCAAGTTTCTGACCAAAGGTACGCGGCTTAGATCCACGCAGTGCTCAAGCTGCAGCGAAATCTAAATGACTCAATGAAACACCCTGCTCTCGCACATTCCGTGACCCTCCAAAACAATAGCTGCTGCTTTATTAGAAGACCAATTAGCTTGCGAGAAGCATTATACTTTTGTTAAACTTTTAACTTCAAAAGACAGCAAGGAGTGGCTAATTTGCCTTTTAAATTACTATTAGTGCAAAGAAGCCTACAATTAGCTTATATCCTGTTTGTGACTGAAACATACATAGCACGACCGACGAAGTACAAATATATTTACCAGCTAACGTATTAAGTTCGCCGGTTTTGACAATTAACAATAGCGTTCTAGAACTTTTAATCGTACAGTTCCAAAAGTTAAAGGAGCCCAGTCACCATACTTTGAGTTATTTTGACCATCGACAAAATTACCGTTGAATTGAAGGAAACCTGAAAATAATACTTTACAAAGATAGAAAAACACCAAAGAGATAATAATAAACCATAAAGAAGAAGATTGACACGAATTACAAACAAGGAAATTGAAATATATTTAGTCGAAACTTTTCAAACCGTTCAACTGTGACTGTGGCCCTATATCTACTTGAGCAATGCAAAACATGTAAGTTGGTGAATGCCTAATTTAAAAATAGTTTAATTATGAACCCCTTAAGGAAATGCCGGTTATCAGTGGGATCGCTAAAGAAGAGCAAGTTTATGGCCTTTAATGATAGTTGTTTTGAAATACGTTGATTGTTGTCTTTTCAATTCTTAAAGCGCCACTACAAAACGTTTACATACATACACACATACATGCTTTATTTAAGCTAAACAATAAAAACTGAGAGATATAACTGATATGTGTTTGTTTATATATTTGTCGGTGGGAAAGTACTGAAGAATCAAGTAAATACAACTACTTTTTGCTATCTACAACACTAGCTCACTTCCGTTGTGATCGATAATAAGATTTCTTCAGTTGCAGTTCCATTTTGATCAGCATCTTGAGAAGTACGAAAACTTGGCTTGCGTAAAAGCAAATGCAAAGTCAAGGTCATTTTTTTAAAAGGGGTCAGTGAAAAGTCCAATGTTAGTTATCAGCAGGACGATAAACAAAACACGACTGGGTTACTCACAATTACCTACTCTTGTAACGCGACCACGTCGCGCACCTTGGCACAATTTGTCAACTGCCTTGTATTTTCGTTGGTCTATTCGTTTTGATAAACATTGTAGAATGCTTCTTTCAACCTCGTTCCCAGGGTCCTCTCTCTACCTAGGGAAAGCACCCTGGTTACGGCTGGTCGCGTGTCTATGCATGCCAACCCAAGCCGCACAGAGGGTGAGTCCTTAACTTAATTTTGTCAACACTGTCTAGGGAGGTGAATGTTTGCGCTGATATACAGACATTATTTTGAAAAGTTATTTTTCAGACATCTTGCCCAGCCCCTGACTGGCAGGGCTTCGTCTCTACCTGAACCTCTATGAGTATGAGATATTGATTGAGAGGGAAATTTGCTTATATTTCGCTGCTTTTTTAAATAAGCGTCAACAACGTGCTTCGGACTAGTTTCATCAGTTCTTCACACCAAGAGAATTAAATAACCGTGAAATTATCGATGAGATGCATTCAACTAGGAGCTACTTTCTTCGGACCGAAAATTGGAATTATCGCTGAACAGTTTTGAAACGAAAGCCGCTGGATTTTCCAAACGTTCTTTCGCGAGAACAAACAAGCGAGCACCCATCTTAATCAGTTTTGCCAGCAAATCGAGCAAAGGTCAAATTTTGCTAGCACTTGAAATTTTTAAGCGACCATTTGGTACCCCTTTTAAAGACGTATCTTGTTCTCTAGGTATGCCATTCCCTCTTATTTCTTGACACGGATTGAGGAACTTCGTTTCCAAAAAAAAAACACTTTCAACGCACTAAGAAAACGACTGGAAAATGTTTTGTAAAACTACTGATATGAATAATAGCTAGCCTACGAATAATTAAACAGCCGAATGAGACGGAATGTGACTCCGCAAGAATAGTCTAGGAACTTAACCAACCTAACCTCGCCGCGCCGTCAGAACTCTAAGGGACCGTTTATTTTTTAAGGGAAAGGGGGGGCTGGTGGGATTTTGGGGAATACCATGTAGCAATTGTATGACCCCCCCTCAGCTTGCCAATTTTCTTACATGACCCCCTCTCAAAAGGAATTTTTTTTGGGTTGACCCCCCCCTCCCTCCGCCGGACGTTAGGGACAGAGTGTACTGCATCCTGTATCCTGAAGATTATGGTACGAAAGACACGAGTGACGAGAAGGAAGAAGACGACGAAGAGGAGGAAGAGAATGACGAAAAGGAAGAGGAGGAGGAGAAAGAGCAAGGAGACGCGTGAATGTTTCAATGATTTGTACGAGAAAGACAACAGAATCTCACGAATTAAAAACCTGTTACTATTAAAGCGCTGTAATTTTATACTTTAATAGTTTTTCGATATAAACGTTGTTATAAAGAAGTTTGTTACTTTGGAACTGTTTTAGAGTGATTTTACTTTTAACCTGTGAAACAGTATCTAACTATCAGTGCGAAAAAGTTATAATTAAACAAAAGAAAACAACAGAATTAATGTGTATTATTAATTGTAATTGTATAGTATCTATTTCACGGTTTATGTAAAATCACTCTAGCATAGAACAGATGTTCATATTTCGTGAATAAAGCAGAATTTCTTATCAATTTGTGAAAATTTCATTTCACTTTTTTTTATCTCAGAATTTCGCCTGGCCCCCCCTTCCCTTGTTTTTTTTTGGGGGCAGCCCCCCCTTTAAAGCCATATTTTTCACGTGCCCCCCCCCAAATCCCACCAGCCCCCCCTATCCCTTAAAAAATGAACGGTCCCTAAAGGATTTAAAAATACAAAAGAGTTTTTCTCTGTGTCCAATAAGAAGGCATATTTGTCATACATGCCTCGGCAAGAGATCGCCCTCGAGAGACCGGGCGAATATGCGACTTTATCATTACGAAACTGAAACACTCCTAGACTAAAACAAATGATCTTAGTCCGTACTGAC
The DNA here is from genome assembly GCA_948470475.1 of Galaxea fascicularis. Lineage (NCBI taxonomy): Eukaryota > Metazoa > Cnidaria > Anthozoa > Scleractinia > Euphylliidae > Galaxea > Galaxea fascicularis. Next base: position 8,542,530 of record OX419346.1, read on the forward strand.
GCTGTAGGTACAAATAAATATTTCATTACCTTCTCGTCACAAATTTGCAACCAAATGTTCCCCAAATCCACGCACTGGTCAACTTTTTAAAGTACGTCGGGCGGCAGACGTGAGCTCTCGCAATAGCGATGTTTCTTGTTTACAAACATTGACGTCAAATTTCTTTTGATATTCAAATTTGCCAGCCACCGAACAATAGCATGTATTGTTTCAACAGCCAACAAACCTCTGGTTAGCACATTAATAACAATAGGTGACGTAACGAGAAACATCGCTGTATCCTTAGTTCCGCCAAAACAATAGCAGCTGCTAGACCTAGAAGACCAACAAGCTGACAAGCCCACTTGAACTGTTACACGCTTGAGAAAATGTCACTAAGCACTAGTAAGCAGAGACAGTAAAATCGGGAGGTCTATTTTCATCTTTAATTGCTATTAATTCAGTGAAGCCTGAAAATTCAAGTTCTCTTTTATTTGTAAGGGAAAGCTACGTACATGAGACCCAACTGTTTATTCCCAGGTATTAGTTAAATCGCCTATTTCTGATTATAAGGGTTTTTTTTAAGAAATTTGCAATACAGTTTCAGAGCAGTGCGACAAACAAATGACTGAGTCCGATTATGAGCCCGTTCAGCCATGAAGTTATCAATGATGGGATTACCGAATATGATTTAATGGTTCTTAAAACAATTAATTGTATTTTGTAAACTCTTGTGGCACCACTGTCTTTGTTTATATATTTGTGTGCAAAAAAGGACTAAAATGGCAGTTAACACATTTATTTTCTTCTATTTGCAGCACCAACCTACTTTAACTTGTTGCCATCGATTATACATAGTCGAGCAACAGTTTGTTTTCGAATCTTTCTCATTAAAATTTTGAAGAGCGCGAAAAAGGGCTTACGTGATAAAAAAATTCAAGATCAATGTGAATTTAAAGAAAAGGTCAACGATGAAAACCAATGTTTGTTATTAATAAGACCACTAAATAAAAAAAGGACTGGGTTACTCACAATTACCTACTCTTGTGGCGCGACGACATGGCCGGCCTTGGTTTATCAAAAGCGCGGTTGGTCTGTTCGTTTTGATAGAACTTGTAGAAACTTTTTTGAAGACATCTTATACTACACGTTTCATTACCACGTTCAGTTGAATGTATATGAAGGGAATAAATCAATTTAATTTTATCCCGATCCACGCATCGGTGTTATAAAACTTTTTGCAGCCCCAATAGTGTTTATAGTGTTTATTCCTTCATTGCTTCGAAAAAAGTCAAGAGCGAGCTTCTAGAAGTAAAATCGAAATGCCCTAATCAGCTAAATTTTTCCAAAAGAGATGGACACTTCATATCTATAGAAAACCAGAATTGAGTGAACCATCAGTCACACGATGTAGTCTTTTAAGATGGCCTTAGGCCATCTTTCTAATTAAAAGCACCCTTAAAGACCCAGCAACAAATTCAACTTAATACTGATCTTGTTATTCTTTCATTTCAATCAAATCTAATACAACGATATTTATGGTTAAAACAGATCATGTGGGATAAAACTTCAGAGCGGTACTATGACGACTACATTCATCACGCTTTCAAACTTTGTAGCTTTCTGTTATATCATGCAAACGCTATCGAAAATAAGTAACAACGTTAAAAATACTTCGTCACATTGAAACTAAACCAAAGAAACCTGATCTAGAAACTCTTCTTTCGTTCAAGCTATAGAAGAAAAAAAAGTGGAAACCTAAATAAAAGAAGCCTCTATAGTTGTACTGGGCCGGTGAAAAGTCCTTTGCAAAACGTCCTACTGGTCAACAGCTCCAAGGCTCTTCATCATGATCCGCATGGGAGGGCTTCCTAAACCTTCCGGCTCGTCTTCGCGTTCTCTGGGTTCTCCACTGTCGTCCTTAGCAGCCTGTTCCAACTGGTCAATAACTTTGTACAGATGCTCGGCAAGTGTAGCCACATTTTCAAGTTCCTTTGTAGCGGCGTCAAGGTTATCTTGGCCAACGGCCCGTGTCAGCTCGTACAACAGAACCTGTGGGTTCACTTTCTTAAGGTCGAGGACGCCAATTTGTGCATAGTAGCAGAACCCGTTCTGGACTTTCTCGACGAGTCCCTGGGAGGAAAAATCGTATTTGTACAACATGAGGTCGACTCGCAAGAGACCGTTATTGGCAAACACAACATGGTATTCTTTCTTGGACTTTTCACCGGCTGTTGCGTCTCCCAGCAGCTCGTCAACGGCGACGCTGATGAGGTCTTCTAAGCCGTCAAGGAAGTTTCCACTGAGAATACCTCCGACTGCATCGTGTATTTTGTCAGCTGGCTTGCTCTCTACCTTGACAGAATATTTCTCTGACGTGTCCACAATAGCCACGATCGGCAGACTTTTGTCTTGAAGGGCGTCGTCCTTCATCTGTGAGGATGCGGCGGCAATTTTGTTGGCCATCATCTTCTCTAGAGTCTGAAGCTGCTCTAATATCGCATCGTCTTTTTCGTCTTGGATTGCACTGCTAATAGAAGTTCCCATGTTAACTGCGATGTTCCTAATTGAATTGATAAACAACATAACTCAAATAAGCATTCGCATATCTTAATGATAAAACATAATTCTGGATGTGGGTATAAAATAACTTAATCAGTCTTACAAAATACTACTCAGTTTTTCTTCCCGCTCCATTACATTTGTTTTCATGTATTTTATTTAACTTGAACTTTCTCTAATTTTCCAATTTTCGCTCTTAGTTTATAAAAATCTCAGGAACATTGACAATATGGTAGAGATGGTGACATTCTGACCAACTGTTAATTCGTTTCAATGTTTCGAATTTCATACGTTAATAGTAAGGTGTCGATAGAAATGTTATTCTCAAGATTCTATATTTCAATGGATAATCGGTCTTGTGAGTTTTTGCTGGTTAGGAATACGTCTGAATTAGAATTCACTATACCCACATGACACAAATTAAAATCAGACGAGTCGCTTGGTATTGCAAACATTCTAGTTTGGAGAATGAATTCAAAAACATTCTCTAAATCCTAACGGTTAATATAGGAAAAGTACTTCTAAACGCCCGGAGAGATCAGGCGAAAGTACAACTTTAACTCCATTACCTTTTCCAATCAAGTTTCTGACCAAAGGTACGCGGCTTAGATCCACGCAGTGCTCAAGCTGCAGCGAAATCTAAATGACTCAATGAAACACCCTGCTCTCGCACATTCCGTGACCCTCCAAAACAATAGCTGCTGCTTTATTAGAAGACCAATTAGCTTGCGAGAAGCATTATACTTTTGTTAAACTTTTAACTTCAAAAGACAGCAAGGAGTGGCTAATTTGCCTTTTAAATTACTATTAGTGCAAAGAAGCCTACAATTAGCTTATATCCTGTTTGTGACTGAAACATACATAGCACGACCGACGAAGTACAAATATATTTACCAGCTAACGTATTAAGTTCGCCGGTTTTGACAATTAACAATAGCGTTCTAGAACTTTTAATCGTACAGTTCCAAAAGTTAAAGGAGCCCAGTCACCATACTTTGAGTTATTTTGACCATCGACAAAATTACCGTTGAATTGAAGGAAACCTGAAAATAATACTTTACAAAGATAGAAAAACACCAAAGAGATAATAATAAACCATAAAGAAGAAGATTGACACGAATTACAAACAAGGAAATTGAAATATATTTAGTCGAAACTTTTCAAACCGTTCAACTGTGACTGTGGCCCTATATCTACTTGAGCAATGCAAAACATGTAAGTTGGTGAATGCCTAATTTAAAAATAGTTTAATTATGAACCCCTTAAGGAAATGCCGGTTATCAGTGGGATCGCTAAAGAAGAGCAAGTTTATGGCCTTTAATGATAGTTGTTTTGAAATACGTTGATTGTTGTCTTTTCAATTCTTAAAGCGCCACTACAAAACGTTTACATACATACACACATACATGCTTTATTTAAGCTAAACAATAAAAACTGAGAGATATAACTGATATGTGTTTGTTTATATATTTGTCGGTGGGAAAGTACTGAAGAATCAAGTAAATACAACTACTTTTTGCTATCTACAACACTAGCTCACTTCCGTTGTGATCGATAATAAGATTTCTTCAGTTGCAGTTCCATTTTGATCAGCATCTTGAGAAGTACGAAAACTTGGCTTGCGTAAAAGCAAATGCAAAGTCAAGGTCATTTTTTTAAAAGGGGTCAGTGAAAAGTCCAATGTTAGTTATCAGCAGGACGATAAACAAAACACGACTGGGTTACTCACAATTACCTACTCTTGTAACGCGACCACGTCGCGCACCTTGGCACAATTTGTCAACTGCCTTGTATTTTCGTTGGTCTATTCGTTTTGATAAACATTGTAGAATGCTTCTTTCAACCTCGTTCCCAGGGTCCTCTCTCTACCTAGGGAAAGCACCCTGGTTACGGCTGGTCGCGTGTCTATGCATGCCAACCCAAGCCGCACAGAGGGTGAGTCCTTAACTTAATTTTGTCAACACTGTCTAGGGAGGTGAATGTTTGCGCTGATATACAGACATTATTTTGAAAAGTTATTTTTCAGACATCTTGCCCAGCCCCTGACTGGCAGGGCTTCGTCTCTACCTGAACCTCTATGAGTATGAGATATTGATTGAGAGGGAAATTTGCTTATATTTCGCTGCTTTTTTAAATAAGCGTCAACAACGTGCTTCGGACTAGTTTCATCAGTTCTTCACACCAAGAGAATTAAATAACCGTGAAATTATCGATGAGATGCATTCAACTAGGAGCTACTTTCTTCGGACCGAAAATTGGAATTATCGCTGAACAGTTTTGAAACGAAAGCCGCTGGATTTTCCAAACGTTCTTTCGCGAGAACAAACAAGCGAGCACCCATCTTAATCAGTTTTGCCAGCAAATCGAGCAAAGGTCAAATTTTGCTAGCACTTGAAATTTTTAAGCGACCATTTGGTACCCCTTTTAAAGACGTATCTTGTTCTCTAGGTATGCCATTCCCTCTTATTTCTTGACACGGATTGAGGAACTTCGTTTCCAAAAAAAAAACACTTTCAACGCACTAAGAAAACGACTGGAAAATGTTTTGTAAAACTACTGATATGAATAATAGCTAGCCTACGAATAATTAAACAGCCGAATGAGACGGAATGTGACTCCGCAAGAATAGTCTAGGAACTTAACCAACCTAACCTCGCCGCGCCGTCAGAACTCTAAGGGACCGTTTATTTTTTAAGGGAAAGGGGGGGCTGGTGGGATTTTGGGGAATACCATGTAGCAATTGTATGACCCCCCCTCAGCTTGCCAATTTTCTTACATGACCCCCTCTCAAAAGGAATTTTTTTTGGGTTGACCCCCCCCTCCCTCCGCCGGACGTTAGGGACAGAGTGTACTGCATCCTGTATCCTGAAGATTATGGTACGAAAGACACGAGTGACGAGAAGGAAGAAGACGACGAAGAGGAGGAAGAGAATGACGAAAAGGAAGAGGAGGAGGAGAAAGAGCAAGGAGACGCGTGAATGTTTCAATGATTTGTACGAGAAAGACAACAGAATCTCACGAATTAAAAACCTGTTACTATTAAAGCGCTGTAATTTTATACTTTAATAGTTTTTCGATATAAACGTTGTTATAAAGAAGTTTGTTACTTTGGAACTGTTTTAGAGTGATTTTACTTTTAACCTGTGAAACAGTATCTAACTATCAGTGCGAAAAAGTTATAATTAAACAAAAGAAAACAACAGAATTAATGTGTATTATTAATTGTAATTGTATAGTATCTATTTCACGGTTTATGTAAAATCACTCTAGCATAGAACAGATGTTCATATTTCGTGAATAAAGCAGAATTTCTTATCAATTTGTGAAAATTTCATTTCACTTTTTTTTATCTCAGAATTTCGCCTGGCCCCCCCTTCCCTTGTTTTTTTTTGGGGGCAGCCCCCCCTTTAAAGCCATATTTTTCACGTGCCCCCCCCCAAATCCCACCAGCCCCCCCTATCCCTTAAAAAATGAACGGTCCCTAAAGGATTTAAAAATACAAAAGAGTTTTTCTCTGTGTCCAATAAGAAGGCATATTTGTCATACATGCCTCGGCAAGAGATCGCCCTCGAGAGACCGGGCGAATATGCGACTTTATCATTACGAAACTGAAACACTCCTAGACTAAAACAAATGATCTTAGTCCGTACTGACGCTGTAGGTACAAATAAATATTTCATTACCTTCTCGTCACAAATTTGCAACCAAATGTTCCCCAAATCCACGCACTGGTCAACTTTTTAAAGTACGTCGGGCGGCAGACGTGAGCTCTCGCAATAGCGATGTTTCTTGTTTACAAACATTGACGTCAAATTTCTTTTGATATTCAAATTTGCCAGCCACCGAACAATAGCATGTATTGTTTCAACAGCCAACAAACCTCTGGTTAGCACATTAATAACAATAGGTGACGTAACGAGAAACATCGCTGTATCCTTAGTTCCGCCAAAACAATAGCAGCTGCTAGACCTAGAAGACCAACAAGCTGACAAGCCCACTTGAACTGTTACACGCTTGAGAAAATGTCACTAAGCACTAGTAAGCAGAGACAGTAAAATCGGGAGGTCTATTTTCATCTTTAATTGCTATTAATTCAGTGAAGCCTGAAAATTCAAGTTCTCTTTTATTTGTAAGGGAAAGCTACGTACATGAGACCCAACTGTTTATTCCCAGGTATTAGTTAAATCGCCTATTTCTGATTATAAGGGTTTTTTTTAAGAAATTTGCAATACAGTTTCAGAGCAGTGCGACAAACAAATGACTGAGTCCGATTATGAGCCCGTTCAGCCATGAAGTTATCAATGATGGGATTACCGAATATGATTTAATGGTTCTTAAAACAATTAATTGTATTTTGTAAACTCTTGTGGCACCACTGTCTTTGTTTATATATTTGTGTGCAAAAAAGGACTAAAATGGCAGTTAACACATTTATTTTCTTCTATTTGCAGCACCAACCTACTTTAACTTGTTGCCATCGATTATACATAGTCGAGCAACAGTTTGTTTTCGAATCTTTCTCATTAAAATTTTGAAGAGCGCGAAAAAGGGCTTACGTGATAAAAAAATTCAAGATCAATGTGAATTTAAAGAAAAGGTCAACGATGAAAACCAATGTTTGTTATTAATAAGACCACTAAATAAAAAAAGGACTGGGTTACTCACAATTACCTACTCTTGTGGCGCGACGACATGGCCGGCCTTGGTTTATCAAAAGCGCGGTTGGTCTGTTCGTTTTGATAGAACTTGTAGAAACTTTTTTGAAGACATCTTATACTACACGTTTCATTACCACGTTCAGTTGAATGTATATGAAGGGAATAAATCAATTTAATTTTATCCCGATCCACGCATCGGTGTTATAAAACTTTTTGCAGCCCCAATAGTGTTTATAGTGTTTATTCCTTCATTGCTTCGAAAAAAGTCAAGAGCGAGCTTCTAGAAGTAAAATCGAAATGCCCTAATCAGCTAAATTTTTCCAAAAGAGATGGACACTTCATATCTATAGAAAACCAGAATTGAGTGAACCATCAGTCACACGATGTAGTCTTTTAAGATGGCCTTAGGCCATCTTTCTAATTAAAAGCACCCTTAAAGACCCAGCAACAAATTCAACTTAATACTGATCTTGTTATTCTTTCATTTCAATCAAATCTAATACAACGATATTTATGGTTAAAACAGATCATGTGGGATAAAACTTCAGAGCGGTACTATGACGACTACATTCATCACGCTTTCAAACTTTGTAGCTTTCTGTTATATCATGCAAACGCTATCGAAAATAAGTAACAACGTTAAAAAGACTTCGTCACATTGAAACTAAACCAAAGAAACCTGATCTAGAAACTCTTCTTTCGTTCAAGCTATAGAAGAAAAAAAAGTGGAAACCTAAATAAAAGAAGCCTCTATAGTTGTACTGGGCCGGTGAAAAGTCCTTTGCAAAACGTCCTACTGGTCAACAGCTCCAAGGCTCTTCATCATGATCCGCATGGGAGGGCTTCCTAAACCTTCCGGCTCGTCTTCGCGTTCTCTGGGTTCTCCACTGTCGTCCTTAGCAGCCTGTTCCAACTGGTCAATAACTTTGTACAGATGCTCGGCAAGTGTAGCCACATTTTCAAGTTCCTTTGTAGCGGCGTCAAGGTTATCTTGGCCAACGGCCCGTGTCAGCTCGTACAACAGAACCTGTGGGTTCACTTTCTTAAGGTCGAGGACGCCAATTTGTGCATAGTAGCAGAACCCGTTCTGGACTTTCTCGACGAGTCCCTGGGAGGAAAAATCGTATTTGTACAACATGAGGTCGACTCGCAAGAGACCGTTATTGGCAAACACAACATGGTATTCTTTCTTGGACTTTTCAGCGGCTGTTGCGTCTCCCAGCAGCTCGTCAACGGCGACGCTGATGAGGTCTTCTAAGCCGTCAAGGAAGTTTCCACTGAGGATACCTCCGACTGCATCGTGTATTTTGTCAGCTGGCTTGCTCTCTACCTTGACAGAATATTTCTCTGACGTGTCCACAATAGCCACGATTGGCAGACTTTTGTCTTGAAGGGCGTCGTCCTTCATCTGTGAGGATGCGGCGGCAATTTTGTTGGCCTTCATCTTCTCTAGAGTCTGAAGCTGCTCTAATATCGCATCGTCTTTTTCGTCTTGGATTGCACTGCTAATAGAAGTTCCCATGTTAACTGCGATGTTCCTAATTGAATTGATAAACAACATAACTCAAATAAGCATTCGCATATCTTAATGATAAAACATAATTCTGGATGTGGGTATAAAATAACTTAATCAGTCTTACAAAATACTACTCAGTTTTTCTTCCCGCTCCATTACATTTGTTTTCATGTATTTTATTTAACTTGAACTTTCTCTAATTTTCCAATTTTCGCTCTTAGTTTATAAAAATCTCAGGAACATTGACAATATGGTAGAGATGGTGACATTCTGACCAACTGTTAATTCGTTTCAATGTTTCGAATTTCATACGTTAATAGTAAGGTGTCGATAGAAATGTTATTCTCAAGATTCTATATTTCAATGGATAATCGGTCTTGTGAGTTTTTGCTGGTTAGGAATACGTCTGAATTAGAATTCACTATACCCACATGACACAAATTAAAATCAGACGAGTCGCTTGGTATTGCAAACATTCTAGTTTGGAGAATGAATTCAAAAACATTCTCTAAATCCTAACGGTTAATATAGGAAAAGTACTTCTAAACGCCCGGAGAGATCAGGCGAAAGTACAACTTTAACTCCATTACCTTTTCCAATCAAGTTTCTGACCAAAGGTACGCGGCTTAGATCCACGCAGTGCTCAAGCTGCAGCGAAATCTAAATGACTCAATGAAACACCCTGCTCTCGCACATTCCGTGACCCTCCAAAACAATAGCTGCTGCTTTATTAGAAGACCAATTAGCTTGCGAGAAGCATTATACTTTTGTTAAACTTTTAACTTCAAAAGACAGCAAGGAGTGGCTAATTTGCCTTTTAAATTACTATTAGTGCAAAGAAGCCTACAATTAGCTTATATCCTGTTTGTGACTGAAACATACATAGCACGACCGACGAAGTACAAATATATTTACCACCTAACGTATTAAGTTCGCCGGTTTTGACAATTAACAATAGCGTTCTAGAACTTTTAATCGTACAGTTCCAAAAGTTAAAGGAGCCCAGTCACCATACTTTGAGTTATTTTGACCATCGACAAAATTACCGTTGAATTGAAGGAAACCTGAAAATAATACTTTACAAAGATAGAAAAACACCAAAGAGATAATAATAAACCATAAAGAAGAAGATTGACACGAATTACAAACAAGGAAATTGAAATATATTTAGTCGAAACTTTTCAAACCGTTCAACTGTGACTGTGGCCCTATATCTACTTGAGCAATGCAAAACATGTAAGTTGGTGAATGCCTAATTTAAAAATAGTTTAATTATGAACCCCTTAAGGAAATGCCGGTTATCAGTGGGATCGCTAAAGAAGAGCAAGTTTATGGCCTTTAATGATAGTTGTTTTGAAATACGTTGATTGTTGTCTTTTCAATTCTTAAAGCGCCACTACAAAACGTTTACATACATACACACATACATGCTTTATTTAAGCTAAACAATAAAAACTGAGAGATATAACTGATATGTGTTTGTTTATATATTTGTCGGTGGGAAAGTACTGAAGAATCAAGTAAATACAACTACTTTTTGCTATCTACAACACTAGCTCACTTCCGTTGTGATCGATAATAAGATTTCTTCAGTTGCAGTTCCATTTTGATCAGCATCTTGAGAAGTACGAAAACTTGGCTTGCGTAAAAGCAAATGCAAAGTCAAGGTCATTTTTTTAAAAGGGGTCAGTGAAAAGTCCAATGTTAGTTATCAGCAGGACGATAAACAAAACACGACTGGGTTACTCACAATTACCTACTCTTGTAACGCGACCACGTCGCGCACCTTGGCACAATTTGTCAACTGCCTTGTATTTTCGTTGGTCTATTCGTTTTGATAAACATTGTAGAATGCTTCTTTCAACCTCGTTCCCAGGGTCCTCTCTCTACCTAGGGAAAGCACCCTGGTTACGGCTGGTCGCGTGTCTATGCATGCCAACCCAAGCCGCACAGAGGGTGAGTCCTTAACTTAATTTTGTCAACACTGTCTAGGGAGGTGAATGTTTGCGCTGATATACAGACATTATTTTGAAAAGTTATTTTTCAGACATCTTGCCCAGCCCCTGACTGGCAGGGCTTCGTCTCTACCTGAACCTCTATGAGTATGAGATATTGATTGAGAGGGAAATTTGCTTATATTTCGCTGCTTTTTTAAATAAGCGTCAACAACGTGCTTCGGACTAGTTTCATCAGTTCTTCACACCAAGAGAATTAAATAACCGTGAAATTATCGATGAGATGCATTCAACTAGGAGCTACTTTCTTCGGACCGAAAATTGGAATTATCGCTGAACAGTTTTGAAACGAAAGCCGCTGGATTTTCCAAACGTTCTTTCGCGAGAACAAACAAGCGAGCACCCATCTTAATCAGTTTTGCCAGCAAATCGAGCAAAGGTCAAATTTTGCTAGCACTTGAAATTTTTAAGCGACCATTTGGTACCCCTTTTAAAGACGTATCTTGTTCTCTAGGTATGCCATTCCCTCTTATTTCTTGACACGGATTGAGGAACTTCGTTTCCAAAAAAAAAACACTTTCAACGCACTAAGAAAACGACTGGAAAATGTTTTGTAAAACTACTGATATGAATAATAGCTAGCCTACGAATAATTAAACAGCCGAATGAGACGGAATGTGACTCCGCAAGAATAGTCTAGGAACTTAACCAACCTAACCTCGCCGCGCCGTCAGAACTCTAAAGGACCGTTTATTTTTTAAGGGAAAGGGGGGGCTGGTGGGATTTTGGGGAATACCATGTAGCAATTGTATGACCCCCCCTCAGCTTGCCAATTTTCTTACATGACCCCTCTCAAAAGGAATTTTTTTTGGGTTGACCCCCCCCCTCCCTCCGCCGGACGTTAGGGACAGAGTGTACTGCATCCTGTATCCTGAAGATTATGGTACGAAAGACACGAGTGACGAGAAGGAAGAAGACGACGAAGAGGAGGAAGAAGACGACGACGAAGAGCCATGTGCCATGTGCCTCAGTAATTATCTATTAAGTAATTATATATCCCATAAAAAGGTAGATATAAGGCAAAGAAACAAAATGATGGTCGAAAAGGGTAACTTTTAATGCCATCAGGAGCCCATTACTAGGAGCATACAACTGGCCTATATTCCTGTCACGGCGTTTCCACAGCCCGATTTATTTTTAGATTGCATTTGCCGCGAATATGGGACTCCCTCAGGAGCCCATTCTCTCGTGCGAAACTTTTCCTCGATCATTCTTTTGTTCTTAAGTTTCTCTGCGAAGCTAAGAAACTTTAGAACAAAAGAAAGATGATGATGATGCGGTATCACGTGTACCTTTTTTCACGGGAAAGATAGTCTAAAAATAAATCGCTCTGTAAAAATGCCGTGACATAGGCTTAGTACGCTCCTAGTGATGGGCTCCTGATGCCATATATTACGGCGAGACTTGACTAACCTTCTTCAGGGGCAACACTGAAGCAAAGTAATATATATATTTAGGCAAGCCTAAAAGCGGAGCTCCACAGTTTATATTTCCTTAATTAATATTAGCATTTACAGATAACATAATATGGCAATGCCACGGGACTTGAGCCATGACTCCAGTAAGGACATCTCTATATGTTTTGCTACAGAGCGAAAGCCACCATTCAATCAAGTGCAAACGTAGATTTTCGAAATATCATCGGTCTTTGTGGCTCAGGAACTATAGGATTCTGATGAGCAAAAACGATTAACAAACTTTTCTTCATCGCAGCTTAATTACATCTGATTACATTTCGATATATACAAATAGTAAAAATCACTTCACTAGGTTAACAGTTCTAGTGTCCCACTATTAAACTTGACAACCGACATCGGTGACATTTTAATCTATCAAAACAAAATATTTTACAGCAAAAGTGCGATAAAACCTCAAAGTGAGCTCTCTTCAACACCGCCCATAAAAGAACAAAAGTACTTTGCTCGCCTTGTTTTGAACATTTTATGGTGTTGTTCTTGTGATCTATTACAGTAAAGACGATAGAAAGTGCCGTCGATGTCCTTTTTACAATAACATGGAAAAACGTTGAGCGAAATCGACTTTACTATTCCTTGAGAAAAGTGACTGCGAGAGACTGATCGAGCATACTATTTTAGCCATGAATCAACACAGGTGATCAACTGCAATTATCTAATGATGTTGAGAATGGTTTTATTCTTGACTTCGATCAATTACAAATATTGCAAACAACAAACCTTGACTACAAGTCGTGGGTGGTATTATTTTTCACATCACTGTTAATGATAACATCTGACTCAGGATTTCTGAAAAACATTTTTCAGCCGTAAACATTGAACAAAGGACGAAGTTTACTGCAATAGCCTTAAAAATCTGGGATTTTTTAACTAACAACGAGAATTGCTTTTGAAGGACAACATATCGCTGGCATTTCCAATGCTGCAGCTGTTAAAAATCGTGTTTATATTTGGTAATGAGTTGTTGATTACTCTTTTGCGAGTTTCCAATAATGTCAACAAAGCGAAGCCGAGGATATAAACCGTCCGGACTTCGCTTGGCTTTTCTTCAACCAATTCTTTACCCAAAAAAATGAGCGATAGCAGGGAAAACGAAGAGTTTTAGGCTCCAAAATGAAATATTGGAGCGAAAATATGCATTTGGAAAAAAGACGAGCGTTTTTAGTCCAAACAACATGAAAACAACAAAAGGTAAGAAAACAAAGAACGATGCCCGCGAATATTTCTTCGGCGTTCCTTGTAGAAATTGGAAAACTAAGACAAGTAACAAACATAACTCGTAGTCACAGAGACAAATCACCATATGTGATATAAAAGACACAACAGGAGTACTAACCTGCGGACAGTTTAAGTCAGTCAACAATCACTCCGAACGCAGAGCTAAAGCAGACGCCGTCAGTTCACACAAAAGTATACGTATTCATTTGCTAAACAGATACAAATCCTCATCGGGCCTTGAAGTTTTTCACCGTCACTTTGTTTTGCTTCCCATGTCTACCAAGGAATCTTCTTTAATTAAGGATTTTAACGGCAAAACCATCCAGTTTAATCCACAGCAAAACTGAGCAATCGAAGAAAGCGCCTGAATGATTAAAACCCTGCCAAACCACACGATCTTTTCTCTCGCAGATCCGTAAACTATAAAATAGCAAAGCCAGGCAGCCCAATTTGCTGCTCTTAACATCCAAAGGCTGATTCTCATCGGTTTAAACAAAAAACGAACTGAGAAGTAGTCAAGGTAGGCGGCGAATTGTTTACAGGACGGAGATCTGTTGATCCTGGCGGAAGGATCCGTGAAGGTTTCCTGGCGAAAAACGGGCGGAAACTTACGCCTCGTTTTGGCTTGGCTTGAGCCTGCGATCGTATTGAAAACGAGTACCTGGTCAGCGGTCAACTTCAAAAAAACAGTTGTCCTCGACAGCTCATAACTTGAGCCCGCAATATGGTCACGTGGTATTGGTCAGCGGATACGTTGTTTTGACAGGTGTCAGTTGACATTGACATGGATGTCTAATATCTAAGATGTCCGCTATAAACTAAATGGTCAGCTGGAGTATGGCCGCCATGTTGGATTATTAGCGGAGCTCCGGCGGCCCAAAGGGCCGCCAAGCGGAGCCCCATACCTATAGAAACCCGTCAACTGCTTTTCTCATGGTAATCTTGGCTAGCGGTATTGCTCGTGGGCGCGACCGACGACGACGACGACGACCTCGCACAATAATTAATAATACCCTAATAATAATAATAATAATCCAACATGGCGGCCATACTCCAGCTGACCATCTAGTTTACAGCTGACATCTTTGATATTAGACATCCATGTCAACGTCAATTGACACCTGTCAAAACAACGTATCCGCTGACCAGTATCACGTGACCATATTGCAGGCTCAAGTTACGAACTGTCGAGGTCAGCTGTTTTTTTGAAGTTGACCGCTGACCAGGTACTGGTTTTCAATTCGATCGCAGGCTCAAACCAGACCAAAACGAGGCTTAATTTTTCGCCAGGATCAACAGATCTCCGTCCTGTAAACAATTCGCCGCCTACCGTGACTACTTCTCAGTTTGTTTTTTGTTTAAACCGATGAGATTCAGCCTTTGGATGTTAACAGCAGGAAATTGGATTGCCTGGCTTTGCTATTTTATAGTTTACGGATCTTCGAGAGAAAAGATCGTGTGGTTTGGCAGGGTTTTAATCATGCAGGCGCTGTCTTCGATTGCTGACTTTTGCTGTGGATTAAACTGGACGGTTTTGCCGCTAAAAATCCTTTGATTGAAGAGGCTTCCTTGGTAGACATGGGGAGTAGCACAAAGTGACGGTGAAAAACTCCAAGGCCCGCTAAGGATTTGTATCTGCTTAGCAAATGAATACTTTTGTGTGAAATGACGGCTTCTGCTTTAGCTTTGCGTTCGGAGTGATTGTTGACTGACTTAAGCTTAAACTGTCCGCAGGTTAGTATTCCTGTTGTGTCTTTTATATCACATATGGTGATTTGTCTCTGTGACTTCGAGTTATGTTTGTTACTTGTCTTAGTTTTCCAATTTCTACGAGAAACGCCGAAGAAACATTCGCCGGCATCGTTATTTGTTTTCTAGCTTACCGTTTGTTGTTTTCATGCTGTTTTCGTACTAAAAAATGCTCGTCTTTTTTCCAAATGCATATTTTCGATCCAATATTTCATTTTGAATCCTAATATTCTTCGTTTTCCCTGCTGTCGCTCATTTTTTCGGAAACTCGCAAAGAGTAATTGACAACTCATTGCCAAACGTAAACACGATTTTTAACAGCTGCAGCATTGGAAATGCCAGCAATATGTTGTCCCTCAAAAGCAATTCTCGTTGTTAGTTAAAAAATCGCAGATTTTTAAGGCTATTGCAGTAAAAACTTCGTCCTTTGTTCAATGTTTACGGCTGAAAAATGTTTTTCAGAAATCCTGAGTCAGATGTTATCATTAACAGTGATGTCAAAAATAATACCACCCACGACTTGTAGTCAAGGTTTGTTGTTTGCAATATTTGTAATTGATCGAAGTCAAGAAAAAAACCATTCTCAACATCACTAGATAATTACAGTTGATCACCTGAGTTGATTCATGGCTAAAATTAAATACTATGCTCGATCAGTCTGTCGCAGTCACTTTTCTCAAGGAAAAGTAAAGTCGATTTCGCTCAACGTTTTTCCATGTTATTGTAAAAAGGACATCGACGGCACTTTCTATCGTCTTTACTGTAATAGATCACAAGAATAACACAATAAAATGTTCAAAACAAGGCGAACAAAGTACTTTTGTTCTTTTATGAGTTCACTTTGAGGTTTTATCGCACTTTCGCTGTCAAATATTTTTTGATAGATTAAAATGTCACCGATACATGTCGGTTGTGAAGTTGGTTTAATAGTGGGACACTAGAACTGTTAACCTAGTTAAGTGATTTTTACCACTTGTATCGAAGTGTAATCAGATGTAATTAAACTGTGATGAAGAAAAGTTTGTGAATCGTTGTTGCTCATCATAATCATATTATAGTTCCTGTGCCACAAAGTAACGGTGGGAATCGGTTGAGATTTCACAACCGATCGATCATCGATTATAATCGAAAATATCTGCCAATAAGCATTTCATGTATTTTTCACCTACATAGAAGTCAAAGTCACAGCGTGTACGCACAGGTAAACACATTCGTAGATTATATCTGCTGTTATGACTTAGAAGTTTAATAGGACTCCACGAAAAACCACACCAAATTCACACCAAGATATTAAACGGTCATTTTTCTTGATTTTAATACTTTTGTGTCTCCAATAAATTTTTAATTTTTCCACAACAATCGATTATGAAAAAAGGCTCTCTCGTTCCGCCACTTCGACTAGGTCACCTGAAGATGTGTTAGACTGTGAAAGATTTGTGTGGTGAAAGAGCTGTGGTGAAAAGCTGAAATGGTCGCCAAAATGGGAGATTTGCCGTCAAATTCAACTAAGTAATGGAAAATTTCTAGTCCGAAGCATAAAACTTTAGATCAAGTCAGTGGATTAACGACGTCCACGTCAACGCTGTGCGATACCTCGTTCAACTCGACTCTCCTTCCGCCACTTCGACTAGAAATGACCTGACGATGTGTTAGACTGTGAAAATATTTTTAATTGGCCACTCTGGGAAGAATTATATCAAGGCTTGATGGACGGCTTTTTGGATGTGTCTAAAGCGTTGTGAAAGGGATTGTAATTTTCCCGCCGTGCTTGGAGCATGACTAAATTAAGACGAAGGATGTGCGATTTACGCAGTGGCCCGATGTAGCCTTTTCGACGATTGGAGAAGGTATTTACCGTTGACCTTTTATTTAGTCGTTTTCTTCAAAAAACGTACGGTCCACCGATAAGGCAGACAAGCGTTGTCATTGTTTATGTGTCCAACGCTCGGCAAGAAGTTAAGCCTGCTCTCAAATTTGGTTTTCAAGTTTATCGTCAGTTTGTTTGTGAAGAAGGTTTTCAGGATTTCTGTGTTGGACCCATTCTTATAGCAAATTACATTTTAATTTCCCCTGAATTTGAAAAATAGATTCAAGTGA
>OX419346.1:8572298-8587298 GCA_948470475.1 Galaxea fascicularis
GTTTTTACAGCTTGACAAGAGACGCTCTCTTTTTCGCTGTTCCTCACTATAATTTCGTCTCTTTTCTCGAGCTTTTTGTTGTCGTCTTTCGCCCGTTGCTCGTCAGTACGATTCAGCCTGTTTACTCGAGCCGTTTCTTGTTCAGTTTCTCCCGTTGCTCGACGGTACAATTCAGCCGGTTTGTTCGTGCTCTTTCTCCCGCTGTTTGTCACTGATACTCTGCCTGTTTACTCGTGCCCTTTCTTGTTCTTTCTTCCGTTGCTCGACAGCACAATTAAGCCGGTTTGCTCGTGCTCTTTCTCCTGCTGTTTGTCACTGTGCCTGTTTACTCGTTTTCTCCCGCTTTTTTGTCACTGATACTCCGCCAACGAATAGACAAAACTGACTTTGTTTTAAAATTTGGCCATGCAATTTCCCGCAACAAAAACACGGGTTGAGAACTGCATGTATGGGCAAATGATCTTTCCAAAAACGGTTTATATGGAAGCGCGCTTATATGCGAGCTTTCTCACGAAAGGGTTAACTGGAGTATCACATTTGACTTTGGCTTACATGATGGGGTGGACGTACGTACGGTCGGACGGTCGGTCGTACGATGACGTCATAACCAAAATTTCTCGGATTGATGGGTTACCATATTTTCTTAGCAATGGTGCTCCGCGCGCGCGGAGCTCCGCTATAAACACATACAAGTGGTGGAACAGAGAATTAACTCTGAAGTGTAAATTAAATTAAAGTGCTAATAGAAACCCATGAAAAACCCACTAAGCTCATGGGTTTCTATTAGCACTTTAATTTACACTTCAGAGTTAATTCTCTGTTCCACCACTTAAGGTGATTCCTCAGTATTGCATTGCGCATCCCTACTGCGCACGATTTCGCGTCATTAGCACGCACAAATTAGCGCGTGCACGTACTGACAACGAAAGAATTTCCATCAAGCTTAACTCGATAGCGAAATAAATGTTCGTTTTCTTTTAAACGAGCATGGTGACCTATATTTTTTATTGCATAATAATAGTGTACATATTATCCTCCTTTATTTCAAAAAAAACTAAAAAATTTTATCGGAAGGAAAAAAAGATATAGGTGAAAGAGTGCACGAAACCGTTGCTCTGTGATGCAAATTATGACCGCGAAAATAACGACTCTACCAACTCTTTACGTCCACGTCGTTTTAAATAGTGTGATGTTTCCACAAATTTTATATGATATTGTCCTATATGCTCGACACTTTCTACCTGTCAAGTTTTTTCCCGAGTATTTCTTTTAAAAACTATGTTTCGAGCTACCGCAAAATGTAACGTGGACCGATGAATAACGTGCGTGATTAGAACGAGTACACGCATAAATGGGGCAAGATTGGCCCGTCGCATCTCTTAAACGAGAATGGTGACCTATCATTTTTATTGTATTTTTCGAAACAGTGCTCGGTAGAGAACATTCAGGGAAAGTTTAAAAAAAATTCATCGGGAAGTTTTATTTCTAAGGAATCACCTTAAGCGAAGGAGAGACAAATTCTGCCCGTGGAAGGTGGTACTGGCACAACTTTTTGCGTGCAAATCGTTACGCTGGGGCGGCTGGTAGGGGTGACCGTTGCTATCGATGACGTCGCCATTTTGGTTTTGTTAGTACTGAAAATTTAGTGTAGCTCCAGACTGGCAGAGGCTCGTTGATGAAAATAAAGTAACCTGACTAAATAGCTGATGGTTAAATATTTTATTAATTCGTTCTTCGATTCATATTTCATGTTCAGGAATCGTGAACGGCCCATGCGTTATTCTCGTAGACAGTAACACGAATTAATGCTGATTAATGATTCGACGTTCGAAGAGGTTTCTAGTTGCAAGGAAGTCTCGCACTCAACGTTCAGTCTACGTTCGGTCACGGTTCCGTCGCTCTCAGATTTATTTACCAAATTTGATAGCGTTCAAAACTCGCGCTACATATATTAACTCGTCAGTAGCAACGGTGCGTAAACAGCGGAATGATAATCTCCGCCCATAATTTGTTTCGGTTTTTGCGTCAACCGCCGCATTGAATCCCTACCAATTATTCCTTTTGTTTAATCATTCCTGAAGAGATTTCATCCTACTTCTGAGAAAAGTCACACCCTCTTTGTTCAATTCCGCGCACACCTCCCACTCGTTCGAAAACTGAAAATTGCACGCGTGCTCCCTAACAACTCGGAAAAGAGTCCACGATTACAATAAGTGTTTGATTTCGATGTTAAAGGATAAACGTTTGTAGGAGAGAGATTTAGACACGAGCAAAACCTGCCGCTACGTATAAAGCGCTCGATTGAAAAAGAAACAGAAAACTCATAATTCGTGCGAATTGTCTGTGGCTTGGCACTACGGCGAGAGTTTGTTTAGAACATGGTCGAAGTCAATCGCTGTTGTTAAGAGTAATACCGTCAATAAAGTATTTTGTTTCTTGAGATCGAAAGTAGTCTGAAACTTTGAAGATACAATGTAGTGGCTTGTTTTAACAAAAGATAATTCAATGATTTAGAGTTCAATAGCTAAGGTTTGGTTAAGTTAAACCGAACAATAGTGAAGATTACGATAGATTATTGCGTCCAGTATCTTTTGAAGACTTGTATTCACAGAAGTCACTCACACGATCACTTGCGTGGAAAATGTTCTCCAAATTTAAAGTAACGACCGCGTCAAATGCGTACTCAACGTACTCTCCTCGAGCGAGGCCTTATTCATTCAAGAAAAAAATGACACCTTCTTTAAGTGCCGCGCGTTCGATTAAAACGAAACAGCGAAATCACAATGCACGGGCTACGGAACGCCAAGCAACGAAGAGCACCAAATTTGGAAATTATCGTGACGTGATTTTGCTTTCATTTAGAGGACAGTCTCTCCAACGTTCCGAGCACTGCAGGCTCAGAGAATCATAGCCCGGCTGCGACTCGATGTCAGCTTGGAGTTAGGTTCCCAAAGATGACGGGAAAAGAGAAACAGATAAACGATTCCTTATTTTTTCAAACTTGCAAGGCCAAATGACAAAACTCTAACATGACGAAAAGAGAAGTGGGGTACCTAACATTGGAAGTGTGGCCCAGTGATTTAAAACGCAGTATCAAGTTTCTGTGCCAGGCACACGAGGTATGTTACCACGTTAAGGTGGTAAGAGCTCCAAATCTACTCCTTTTAGGTTTGCAATAATACATGATCTTTACGACTCATTTAAGCTCAAATACATGGAGTTATTCTTCTAGGTTCAAAGTCGGTACAGATCCATGCGATAACCTAATAAATACCTGATTAACGGTAGCGCGACCATTGTATCCTCGGTTCAAGACCAGTTTAAGTATTAATGAAACAAACAATACTCGCGCCTAAATGAAAGGTTTTAGCAACAGCGGCGACGTTTAACTCTTGTTAAAGTCCAAGCAAGAAATACGAAACTGTAAGACGTTTTACTTATCCAATGGCCCAAGAGCGATGGATTGGACAGTGTTGTAATTAAATTTACGTGGTTAAGTCATTGAAAATAGATCGGAAGCCTTGATCAATTCGTAAGCCTAACTGCATAGTGGACAAGTCTGAACATGTTCGGAAAAGGCTATTTGATTTGATGAAACCGTTGACGCAGTAGAATACACAGCAAACCAATGAAAATTGAGCCATTTTGAAGGTGCAGGTTTTAAAATTGCTCTAGATTCAAAATTATGGTCCGTTTCAACTTTACTAGATCCATTTCCATAAAACCCAACACAAACGCAAAGAAAGTCGCTCGCGCTAACTTCTAATATCAAAGCAATGGAATGTCACACTGGCGTATATTACCATGCCTCGCATTAGAGCCTCCAGGGATCAAGTTAAACAGACAATCATTGATTGTGGCCTTATCTGCATAAATTCAACTCTCCCTGCTGTTCAATTATGCACTTGTCATCGGCTTCCCCGAGGGGGACTTTACTAATTGTACATTTCAAAGTTCTTGTATTTCCCCACCCGTGCGGGATTTGTTTCTTGCAAAGTCCCCAGTATTTGGCGAACCCAACTGGATTTGAAGATGCACTTCAGAACTTTATTTGGGTTCTTTAAACAGTTAGCAAACACTCGGACTTTGCATTCTAATGAAAACTGAACTTTAATTATTTTTTCTCGAATACTCCATAAGTTGCTATAAATCACTCCTCTTACTGTACATGCGCAGTCCTGAATTCCCCAGAATCTGTTTTCAATCCAGCCGGACTGATGAAGAACAAGGGAAAACACACTATCATGATGGTTCATTGTTGCTTCTAAATACAACGTCTTTAAGTTTCCTGAGTACTCTGAACAGTTCCTGTGATGCTTCAGAAATTAACATTCTTGTGAATATTTTTAAAAAATCAACTTTTTCTATCCTTAACAATTTGTACGCTGTTCTAAATTTGTCCCGAAGAGGATTAATGACAAATGTATATGGTTCGGCAAACATTAATAAAGAACTTACAAAATATCATCACTTTCATTTTCTGTTGCTAGCACAATGCGAAATTGAAAATACGTACAAATTTTTGACGGGTGGTCTGTTTGACAGACGAAAAACAATGGATTTTAAAACATACCTTCTTGTTCTCCACCGCCATCTTGCCATCGATCGAGCGAACAAAAATCGTCCCCAATCTCCTGTCAGTTGAACAGAAGCGAAGTCCCCACATTTTCCCCGAGAGTAGGGCATTCAAAAATCTAAGTCCCCACATTTCCCCCACCACAAGGGAAGAAATTTGTTGCAAAGTCCCCATAAAGTCCCCGTATTCCCCCACATCAGCCCGCCCCTCCCCCCTCGGGGAAGCCGATGACAATTGCATTAGACCAGTTACGCAGCCAGAATTTGGCCATATCGTGCAATCAACAGTCTTTCATTCACCCTGATGTTATGATACTGGGCCTTAGACCGTTTGATTGACGCAGTAACAAGTGTTGCTACGAAGAAAGCACTTTCAAAAGCATTGTAGATATTCTATCTTCAAAATCTTAAATAATCTGTAACCCTGAGACCCTGTTTTGGGACTGCGTAAAAGTTTCATAGCTTGTTATTCATAGAAAGGCAATGAAAGTTGAACTTGGAATTGTAGTTTCTGTTTCACCCACGCTGTACCAGCCGTTCAAGCTTTAGTTTGAGCGGGGAAGAAAAGTGATTACGGCCGTTGCGTGATATATATTTGTATCTAAACAATCGATCTATCTAACGGCCGAAGAAATTCCTTCTACACGAAACCTTTTTTCGCGCATTGCTTCCTCCGAAAAATACATGTTGATTTCCTTGGTAAACTTTTTTCTCTATGAAAGTGACCAGTTGAATGAGAAATGTTTGCTTTGATTTAACCTACGGTGCTCATGAAATATTGGAGAGCTTGCTGATGTGCTAATAATGATATAAATGTTGATAGAATAGTTAAAACTCTTCCACACAAAAGCTAGGATCAACCTAGCAAACATGCATTGGGCCCACAACAGCAGCTAACAAAGGGCTTGCAATTGTCATGCATACTGTGCAATACGTCTAGGTCAATGTGGAAGCCCGTATTTTGAAAAGATAACTCTCACACATAGCTCTAGAATGAAGGTATAGCTCTGTACCTTTTGGATCAGTGTTAAGAGATGGAGGAAGTCGTTAGCCACAACAGAAAGGCAAACCAACAAGAATGAAGACTGAAACATGAACTGCTGCATGCAGGCTATCTGTTCCACTATTGCTGGTACAAGAAACGCACTGTATAATGTCATGAAAATGGATTTCAAGAGCCATTGACAAGCGTATGCATACATGTTCGTGCTGAACGTCATTCTTGCTCCCAAGCAAGTACCTCTGTTTGACAGAAGCAAGCTGCTTTTGATGTTACTGTTCGAAATCAACTTACCAGTGCTAGACTAGCAATTAAGACTCATCTTTGAGCCTACATCTCGAGGAATATCAATTTATAATGTCATTGCAAAGTTAATGAGAGTAAGAGTAATCAGTACGTGCTTTGTGATCGCCATTGTACTCCGATTGAATCATGAACATAACGGATAAACTTGTTTAATTAAAGGGTCCTACTTTGAAGTAGAGAGAGCCAAGATTAAACAAACTTTTATCGAGCAACAAAGGGAACATTCAAGGACATATATACTTCAACCATCACAAGACGAAGAAGCCTCTCACAATCAAATCCTGTCCTATCACATAAACGAGGTGGGAGAAAAGGACGCTTGGATCTTTAAATTTGCTACCACGAAAAGCTGTAAAATTGTGAGAAGATTGAAACTTAACAAGGCTACAGCAAAGCAACACTTATTACGACTGATTCAATAATATGGCCGAAATAAAACATATTGCAAAGCATCCCGGAAAAAGAGTACATTTAAGCCTCGAAAGTGAGACTACAATATAGTAAATGTCGAACTTACCATAATAAGAATCTTAGTTCTCGAAATGAGTAGTTTGCTTCAGTTGTCTTCAAGAATCAAATCCAAAGGAATCGTTTAAGTGTCCTCATAAACAGATTACTGAGTGCTTTACAGTTGTTTCGATCACGTGACTTGAAAGATAATTGTGTAACTAACCAAAACAAACGTGTATGATGTGACCTTAGATGCTAAAACGACAGTGTGAAAGCAAGATAATGGCATGGTGGCAAACCTGGTTTGCATTGTCACCCAAAGAAATTCGAATGTAGTAAAGAACCCGTGTAGACACAGGCTTGATTGGCGCAAGTAAACATAGCGAGGTACTGCAAAGTGTCATAAACGTTTCTCTCCCTCTGCTGGAGCCTTCTTTTATGAGAGTCAAGCAAGCGCTCAATAATTTGCTCGTTCCTCGAGTTTCTTCCAGTACGCCCTCTCCTGGGTCCCAGAGGGTATTTTTTTTGGCGCTTCTCTTCTCTTCTCTGGTACCCGCTTCCTGTACATGTCGAACTGAGTTCTTCCGATGACAGAAAACTAACATATTTCCTGTGGATTTTCTAATTTTTATCAGTTGTTGTGTGAAAGAATGTTAAGCAATTAAACGACCAATCAATTGGAGCATTGAATGGTAATGATCAGCATAAAATTAGAATGGCCAGTTTGATTGACATATTCTTCAACTTCAACTGAGAAATGTGTAGTTCGTGACAACTGAAAAGGTTTAGATTCGATCAGTAACCTGACTTCCCAATTCTTTCGTCAGTCACTCGGGACATTACGAAACAGGACTGTTACTCAGCCAGCAGAGGTCTCTTCGATCTTTCCAACATTTTTTAGAAAGATCGAAGGAAACGATCCCGCCGTTGGCACGGTACAGAATGTATGAACTTACCTTTTTCATGCTGCTAAGAATGGTGTCTTAAGTCGTTAGATCATTAACTAGGTTGATTCAATCTCAGATCATCTTAGAGCTCCTTTTCCACTGAAGACCACTACACAACTGACAATAAACAAAGTGAATTTGTACGATGCCATGTGCTTATGACAAGTGTGCTGATTGTTCCCAGAGGCCACGTTACCCATGTCCAGCTGGTGCCCGTCCGCTGAATAAGGGTAACGCGGCATTTATTAGAACACGCATGACAAGCAGGCGCAAGTCATTCGTTATCCCTCGATTGTGCTCAAGCGGATCCCTACTGCGCACGAAATCCATGTCGCGAGGTCATGCCACGTCAGCCATCGAGCGCGTGCGCTGAGGAAGAAAGCTAAGCAAGTATAAGGATGGTAGCTGTTGCGCTTCCTTCGTCTTCAGTTTACTCTCGTAAATGGTCAGTGAGCCCTACTTTTCTTTCCAGAAACAGATTTATTTACAATTATCTCCACATTGTCCACAAATGAACAAAAAATCAATATGGGAAGTTAGAAAAAAGTACGAGATTTCTGTCCACGGGACATCGAATCTTGCCATCTTGCGGCTGCAAGGAGCGTGAAACTATGGTCGTTAAATGCGAACTTGTTCTTTAAGGAACCTCACCAGCTGACTAAACTCACTTAATAGGTCCACTTAAACAATATTTGGCAGAGAACATTTCATTTCAAAGACTTACTTGCAATATTTTTGGGCTTACAGATACTGTGGCCTTATTCGCAAACAAAGCCCGATTTTGTTTTTAGATTTAGGGCGTTCTTCCGGGCATGTTCTCTCCAAAACGAAGTCGGTGACCCCCATTTTTTGACATAACTAACTCATTATCTTACAGTGGTAAGAGTCTCAGAAAAAAATAAATGTTGAAAAAATTTTCGCGCGAACGTCCTAAAAGAGGTGACTCCTGAAATAACCGTATAGTGGAGAAAGAGAGCCATCTTACATTTAGGACGTTTCTGCTCACCATGCGAATCCAAAAAGAAAAACTCCTCCCATTGTGCAGCCACCGATCAAGAGACAAAACCACGAACTAATCACCGTTTCTCGCGCGTGACTATCGTTTTACTTGAAACACAACAATCCACAAATATTTCTAGTGTTCACGCCTTTCAGATTTTCACAGTAAAAGCATTGCCTCAGAAAAAGAGAGTTGTGACGTCAACTATCTCACACCATGTTACGTCATTTCCCCACCCCTTTCAAACCTGCAGAATTTGTCCCACTAGCTCTGCAGTAACGTAAAAACCCAGGTCAATCGTACATGTAGAATTGAACGCGAGAAAGAAAAAAATAGCCCGGTGGAAAGAAATTTTACCCAAATCAATTTTTTATTTCCCATTCACTCTTTTTTATTTGGAGCTAAGAGAAAAAGTCAAAGGTGTTCTAGTTCTGACGTAAAATTAAGGCCCGGCCAAACTGATCCAACATGTTGATACAACATATCCAACATTGTTGGCTCAGCCAAGTTGTTGCATTCGTTTGGCCACCTCCCTATGGTGGCCGAGGACTGCCACTGAATTTTTAGGGTAAGTTTTTCTTTTTTTAAGCAAATAAAATGTGAAACAAAATTCAAATAACATTAAAATGAAATACACTTGCAATGTAAAAGAAAATGTAAATAAAGTCGAAAACAAACGCAAATGAAATTAAATGTAAAACAAAAAGCAAAGAACAAATTAAAATCAAACTTGATTCAAATTAAAATTGAATTCATTCTGAAAAGATAATGCAAAACAAAATTAGTGGCAGCGTTCGGCCATGCGAAAATTTACTTTCATTTGAAAGAAAAATATTTCACTTGGCCGAGCGCTGCCACTACCATCATGCTACACGCGCAACATGGTGGAATGGAGACAGTTCCAAAACCGGTCCAGTATAAAATACAGACTGCAGACTGGGTATAAAATGAAGATTGTAGACTGCAAACTCGATATAAAATGCAGACTGACACCAAAACCATCTCTGTCAAATACACGATAAATTTTCAATATCTAAACTTACGCTTGTGTCAGAAAACAATCCTTCAGGTCTTGATAGGTTTTTAAATTAAAAATTGCAAGACTATACCTGTCGACGGGGCTTACCACAAAGAAATAAGGTTTCAACAGTCAGCTCTTTTTTTTACAATTTTTCTGAGATTCAGTGTTCCAAGACAAGAGAGGAAAAAAATGGCAGATTGTACATCAGCAACTGGTTTACTACACACGAAACGTTATCCCAAGAAAGGAAAGACAGGCGCAGAGACACCGCTAAGCGTCCTAATGCATCGTCTCTGCGCTCGAGCGCTCCTCCAATTCCTGTTGTTTCAGTTGCCCTCAGACGACACTTTGCAGCTTCAGAGTTTCTTTTTAATCAGAACGTCTGGTTTCCACAACCTTTCCAACCTGTAATGCAACAAGTCCAGAGTTGGTTTATGCGAATCTTGTTCTCCCCTCTGATTTCGCGCAATGTAACCGGAAGTCCTAGAACAAGGACAGAAAGGCACTTTCACTGAGGTGGTCAACAGTTTGTCCTTGATGCTTGTCTAGCGAGCTCGTAAGCTCAGTCATTTCAAGTACCAACTTGTCCGCTTTTGAAGTCGCACGCAGTTTAGCCAAGTGCAAGAGTGGGAGCTACTTATTTAGCGTAAGCCAGGACTAAGTTTGACTTCTCCTTTCTCGTACTTCCCCTTTCGACCACAACTACCTTTTCTCCGAGTGCGTTTATTGGAAGGAAATGTCCAACAACCGATCCCAGGGCGCCAAATGAAATAACAACCAGACGCCCTCAGAACGGAGACGTTTATGCGCCATTTCCAGGTCATACTGTAGTCTCCTCATTTCCTGGGTATACGGAGTGCTTGTTGTAAAGTTCTTTCCACGGGATGCAGTTTGCGGGAAAACCTGCAAGTACGGGCGTTGTACACTGGTGCCGTAACTATCGCAGCTAGTTGTCTGGTGGGCGCTATCCACACTTGTCACGGGCTAACATAGTAAATCATGATACGCGAACTGAAAAGCAGAAAAAAAATTATGCGATTACTTTGTCGCAAAATAATGAAAATTTCAAAACGCTTATTTAGACAACTCATATGCCGACCATATCACGACAGCCTTGAAACCCTGCAAAATCATTTTTTTATACAATTTCCCTTAAAGCAGTTTGTGGAAGTCTCTTAAACTACGTATTAAGCTAACAATCATACTAACGAACCTATCTTGTTAGACACGCGTGCGTTACGATTTCCACTTCTTTATTTATGATACCCCGGGACCAATCCCCTATCTCCCCGACCGGGTTCTCCACCTTCCTAACTTACCACAGAGGAAGCCTGATACGATAAAATATAAAATAAGATGGTTTATACGAGGAAGAAGTCCTAGCAACGACCATTATTAAAATATCAAATGAAAACTTCGTTTCCAGTGACCAGAAGTCAAATAACTAGCAAAAAATACCACTCTACATATAAAAAAGGAACTCAGTACAACGCATGGAAGATCCATTTTAAAAGCGTATGGTTTTACAGATGATGCCTTGGAACTTATGACAGCCTATCTTACAGGTAGAAGACAAAGAGTTAAACTTGATGGAGTATATTCTTCGTGGAGAACTATAACAACCGGAGTACCACGGGGATCCTTGTTAGGTCCACTCTTATTTAATATGTACGTTAATGATCTTAATTACTTCGTTTCTAATACGTCCTTAAGGCTGTATGCTGATGACACGACGGAATATGCCTCGGATGTCTCATCGACGGTTCTGCAGTTTGTTATTAACTCTGACCTCAGCGTGCTATCAAGATGGTTTGGATTAAATTACTTAAAGATTAATGCCGCAAAAACGCAAGCTGTTACCATTGGGCCGTCATTATATGAATATGAATTTTATCTCAACAATGTGAAGGTTGAGAAACAAGATTCACTTAAGATCTTAGGGGGGGTAGTCTTAGACAGTAAACTAACCTTTAAGGCGCACATAAAGGAACAGCTGAAAAAAGCATGCGCAAAGGCTTCGGCCTTGCGGAGACTACGCTAGTTTGTTCCGAAGTATGTAATGGTACGTCTCTACAAGGCATATGTTCTCCCACGTACATCTTGAGTATTGCAGCCCTCTTTTGCTGGGGATAGGTAATGCTGAGACTACCAAAATGGAGAACACTAATTACTATTTATTAAGAAGCATCTTAGGCTTTCCGAAGTCTGTTTCATACGTCGACCTCCTAAAAACAGTTAATATTAAGTCTTTGGAACAACGCAGGCAATCCCAGTCGTTAGTTATGTTATACAAGTGCTTGTATAGCCACGGAGCACCTTATATTAGTAAGTTTTTCAATCGTAAGAATGTTAAATATAACTTACGTGGGCTCAGCACCAGGTTGGAACTTCCCTCATTCAACTTGGAGTACATGCATAGATCTTTTACCTTTTTAGTCAGTAAACTGTGGAATGCGTTGCCTCCAACGGTTAGAGAGTCCAAAGACACTGTATCTTTTAAGCGTGCTCTTAATACTCATATGACTTGAAGCCGAGCTTTTTAAATTTTTAAAGTTGTGAAATTTTGTACATAGATTATTACTAGCTAGTATTTAAGTAGTGTTTATTAATCAATTGATTAATTTTATCTTTTTATATTCTGTACAGTTTTATTGTTTTATATTTATACACACGTACACGTTTTAACGAGCTCTTAGGAGCTCCTTGGTGTCACGTGTATAAATAAAGTATTGTATTGTATTGTATGGTATAAAGCCACGTTACCTGTTATTCAAAAAAAAAACTCGGCTTCAGTTATCCAAAATCAACACTAAGCAAACAGCTTTCACAAGCCTAAATCGCACTTCCGAATAATTATTTCCAAGAAACGCAAATTTCATATGGGCTGAAAAATCTCATTTACAATACAATGCAAAGTTTACCGAGCCTCCAAGACAGCTTTTCATCTTCTTTGTCTGCGAAAGAACAAGAAGATCAAAAATAAATATAGTTTGATGTTAGCCACCCAAACGTGTACTCCTTAATTCCTTGACGGACCTGCGAGTTTTACGAGGATTGTACAGCATACGCACGAACACTAGCGAAAACTTGTGTCCAAACATGATGGAAAAAATGTCAATTGTGTGTAGCACCTACCTACAGAAAGCTAATTCAAGGTAGATTTTCAAGGTCAATTCATTGTAAATGTGTGGTGTTTATATTGCCCGAATTTTAAGAATGATAAGGCTATTGGCTACTTTCGAACTAACAAGATTCAATTTGATAGCGAGGCAAAAATGAAAATGAAGAATGAAAGTTATTTTTCACATTCCTTGCTCTTCGTTTCTGTTGTTACTGATCACCGGTGAGATCAGAGTAGCCCAAGTATCAGGCTTTTATTTGGCAGGGGGAGGGGGTGCAGTAAGGGGGAAAAACTAATTAACACCTCATTCTTCCCTAGCCCCCTCCCCCTCAGGACGGGCTGATACTTCGGATGAGATTAGACGAAATTAGCCAGCGAATACAATCCCATTCTCATCCCTCCCGGAAAGTAGAGTTCAAGGTATAAAGCTAAATAGATTTCACACACGAGAGACGCGATAGAAGACTCTCTGCAACCTTAACTCAATAAAAGCGATCCGTGGCATTCGTATGACGGGGTAGATAGCTTACACCTTGGTGTTAAAGGCAGCAGGTGCTTTTTCTCGGAAAGTAGGTAAATGGTGAAAGTATTATCATAGCGACAACGTGCTATCTCTATGGTGAATTAATCTTTGAGCCAATAAAGTAACAGAAATAAACATAAAAACCTTCGAAGGAAAACTCGAACAACCAGAGAAACCTCTTCTGCGTTATAGTTTCCGATGCATACAACATTTTTCAGTGCCAATACACGGCGCGGACAAAGAAACACAAAGCACCCACACTGCTGTAAAAATCTGTGTCATCCGCATCTCGAGTCGATTTATGTTGCAAAAATATTACGTTGCACGGTGCGCTAAAAATCGGGAATCGAACGCAGGATAATACTTGACAGGTGCAGGTGTACTGCTCTCAACTGTAAACACAAGCTTTAAATTCGAGCTATATTTATGATCAAGGACAAAAACATTTACAACGATTTTGCTTCGGAGAGACGGTGTTCGTGCGAATGTTCAACGTAATTACCTCCGTTCCCATCAACGAGTAAAATGTTTTCAAGACTGGGTAAGACTATTTCTGCATAATAAGCGTTTCTCTTTCAAACCAGCTTGCTAAATTAGAGAAAACTTGAGGAGAAAACAGTTGCGGATAAAAGGATGTGATAAACGTCTAACGTATCCACTCTCACAGGTCAAACATGGTCTGCGTTCCCATGGCAGCTGATATGACGTCATAAGCACCATTGAAATATAGGCCAACAATAGATAGTCTCCCTCGCAGCCGTTTTTAGTCTCGTCACGCAACGCTCCTCCCCACAATGAGAGGTGGAGAGAATGAAAACTATTGGAAGTGTTAAGCAAACAGCTTTGCGCTGTTTGTTTAATTTTGGCTTAAGGTCCCGAATAAAAAACATTTCGTTGAAATGAAGGTTACGGGGAGCACACGCCCCCCCCCCCAGATCAAATCCCATTAGAATACCCCTGCCCTTCAAAGATCAGAGATCAACAAACAAACTACACGGGAAACTTAGTGATCTTAGCCGACAGATAAATACCGAAGTATATCCTGTCTTTATAAGCCACAAGATCAAAGATGAGCTTAAAGCTAAAGAACCTAAACCTACATCAACGTGTGGAGGAACACAAATTAAACGATCGGTAATCGGCAACCATGTGAGGGAACAACATGGAAACGAGCCTTGTGAAATCGCAAAGAACTTTACGGTCCTGACGAAGTACTCGAACAAGTTCGATTGTTTAATTTTTGAAATGTTTTTTTTTATTATTCGGGACCTTGGGCTAATATTAAACAAACAGAGTGATTCTACCCGCGCAAAGCTGTTTGCTTAACACTTCTAATAGTTTCATTCTCTCCACCTCTCATTGGCCCGATTTATACTAGAGACGGATCATCCGTCTGGGACGAACTTGGGCAAAGAACGATAGTTCGTCTGATAATTCGTCTGCGTATAAATACGGGCAAACAGACGGATTATCCGTCTAGACGAACTATCTGGATAATACGTGTTCATCGACGAATTATCCAGATAGTTCGTCTGGACGGATGATCCGTCTGTTTGCCCGTATTTATGAAAAAAAAAAGTAATAATCTGAGTTTCATAGCGCACATATCCAAAGTTCATGGCGCTTTACAAACTTGTAAAAATGTACTAACAATTAAGACAATAACTAAAAACTACCGTATTTACAAAATAAGGAACAACTATTAACAACCTCTGTCAAAGGTTAGGTCATATTTAAGAGCGCCATACCTGAAGACTGTGGACAGATGTTGCATAAATTTTATTTTTTGCCTCAAACTCATTATCATACATTACCATACCCAAAAACAAAGGAATAAAAATTGAAACCAAGAATAAAATCGAACCACAACATAAACACTTGTAACTAATGGACGACATTTCTATTACTCTGGGCCAAAAAAGCCACCCATTGATAACTTTGCTCCCTCAAATAGGAGTCCATCTTAGTTTATGAAAAATACTGAACTGGTGAATATATCAAATTCGTATATAGAAATGCGGCTGAGTGATTGAAGGTGCACGAGATCACTACACTTA
>OX419346.1:8592298-8602298 GCA_948470475.1 Galaxea fascicularis
CAAAATCGAACAAGCGCGCAAGCACGATTACCCTCTGAATTGTACGACGCGAGGTCCAATTACTAATTAATCGTATCAATAACAAATTTCGAGATTAAGAAGATTTTGAGAACCTCCTTTGAGTGCAAAAGTCAGTGATATGTTCCAACAGTCTTACAAACAGTAGAAAAACATCATAGAGAAAGCCATTAAAGCGCACGTAATTGACGCGCGAATGGCGTAGCTGTCCAATTGCAGGTATCCAATTGCAAAAAGTTGGAATTGGATACTTGTAATTGGACACCCACGTGATCTTACGCCAATTACACGACAAATAGGCGCGCGCAGAACCAATTGGAATCGAGAATTTTGTTATTGATACGGTTACTTCTAGAGTTGTACTCCACTCGGTCCAATTACTATTAGGTATATTAGTTAACCAGGTATCAGGAGCACAGTATTAGCCTTTCTCTGGATCTGTCCTTCTCCTCTCCTCTCTATAACATCCATCGTACTGTGTAATCTGTAGTACAATTGTTTCGTATCCTGTATTTGCATTACTTGTAATCGTTTTATTTTTGGATTAGTGAAACTTAAACAAAAATAAAATAAGCCTTACGTTTTGTCCAGTGAAACAACTAACAAGTAACATCAGAACCTATTATGTACATGGTATTTCAAGAAAATTTCTTTGAATACGATTTTCTAATGTCACGGAATTCACTAACCTACAATGCAAGACAATAGTCTTGGAGTCTTGGTACAATTCCCGGTTTGCTCCGTTAACTTGCACCCCCCCCCCCTCCCCCCACAACCACCCCTCCCATTACAAGGTTGATTTTTAGCGGTCGTGAGAGCACAGATTAGTCCATCAACGGTTCGAATATTTCAATATTGTCTGGGGGGGAGAGGGCTCTAAAAAACGCAGTAAAAGAACAACATGCGTTCGTGTTATAACGATAGAAGTGTGCGTAGTGTAATTTTCTAGGTTTCGTTCAAGTTTGACGTGTGTCTCAAGGTCTTTGGTGTTACATTGTAGTAACGGGTGGGGGAGGGAGCGTTGCGTGTCAAGCCCAAACAATGGCTGCGAAGGAGACTAAGGGGCGAACCATTTGACTTTTGAGGGAGGGAGGGGGGTTGGAAGATTTCTCAGTGCCAAGAACTTTTTTTCCCTACTGACCGACAAGGTAGATATTTTTTTTCAGTCGAAAAGCAACGCAATAACTTTTTTTTTTGGTGGGGGGGGGAATTACAGGATATTTTTTTCACATAAGAGAAAATGAGTGACAGGCCTGCGCAGACTCCTTATGCGGTTTTTGTGGTCGCCTCACATTACAGCCTTAAATTATGTTTGCCCTAACAAGTATGTCTTTAAAAGATTTACGTCTTTTGTATGATACCGTAAAATTCCGAAAATAAGCCACGGAGCTTATATTTTTCAAAGGCCCTTTTTAAGGGGCTTATTTTTGTAGGGGGTTATATTCGGAGGGGCTTATATACGGAGGGAAATTTGCGTTTCAAAATCGGCTAGGCTTATACTTAGAAGGAAATTCGTGTCAGTAATTTGCACAAAGTTTTTACATGACCTCGACGTAGATCTTTTAAAAACTCAGCCAAGCAAACTTAAAAACACAACCGCAAATTACTTTATTGAAAACGCAATACTCAGTTCAAAGGTAAGGTAACGTCAACAATAACTGTTCACACAAAAAAAATGAATCTTAACTAAAAGTCCAGACTTGTCACCAACAGTTTGGAATCTATGGGCTGAAAACATCCAAGCAAAGAGTGAAGCATGAACTACGGAAACATCAAGAAACTGTGAACTTTATTGACATTTGGTGTACGTAGTAATTCTTTGGTACGTAAATGAAGTTTTGTTCCTGTAGCATTTTTGCTTTGTTTAATTTTGCATTTGAGGGCAATTTCCAAGTATAAGCCCCCGGGAACTTATATTCGGAGGGGCGTATACACGGAGGGGCTTATTTTCGGAATTTTACGGTATTATCGGAGGTTTCAAATAAATTGTTTTAAACAGTGGCTGATTTTGTATAAGGCCCCAGTGTTCCATCATTGTCTGTTTAAGACTTTTAACTGCTGGGTAGTAGTTTTTTTATTATTATTATTTTGTGTGAGAGCCGATTGTCTAGAGACAAAGTTGACCCCTGGCAGGGACCTTTCTATGATTGTTTTAGGAAAGCCGCGTGCTCTCAGGCGTTGTTTGAATTTCATAAGGCTCTCTTCAAATGTTGTTTTCGAAGAGTTAGTCCTAAGCAATCACATTGCTTCGCCTTTAATGAAACCACTTTTTACGCCTGGGGCATGATGGCATGAGTTGAAATGTGTATATTAAAGGGTTCCAGTTGGAATGTAGTGAGTTTTTATGTCCAGGATGGATTCGTTTTTTAATCTTTCCCCTTTGAACTCCACTGTATCGAGGAAAGTAATCTCGTTCTCTGATATTTCGGCTGTCAATTTAATGGTACGGTGGAATTTATTACTGAGCTTGTTCAATAAAATGATCCAATTCTTTTTTATTGCAGTCTTAAAGGAAGAAGATGTCATCATTATATCGTCCTTATTCCTTTGGCTTGGTGTCACTTTGTTGTATTAGCTTTGATTAAATTTTAGCCATAAAAATACTGATACTGCCATTTTAGTTCCCATGGCCGTTCCATGTGTTTGGAGATAGTTATTCCCATTGAACTAGAAGGAGTTTTCTTTCAGGTCGTAATTTTGGAACGCTACGTATGCCTTGCTTAGTGTTTTTGTCTCCTCTTCTTGTGATATATTTGTGTACAAGCTAGAGACGTCCATTGACACCAAGATTGTGTCTTAGCCTATCTTTGTTTTCTCTATTAGATTGATAAAATCAGTTGTATCCTTAATAAAGCGTTGTTGTTTTTGTGCGATAGGCTGGAGCGATGTATCCACAAATGAGGATATTCTCTCAGTAGAGCCGTCACAACCCGAGATGATGGGTATAAAAACCGCATAGGGAGTCCGCGCAGGCGTGTCACTCATTTCCTCTCATGATTATATATAAGAGCCACAAAGTATGACAACGTTCTGTTTTAACAATGTTCTGGTTTAATAGTGTTTATTACAATCAGTTTTATTGATGGGAGGCCTTGAATCAATCATATTCCCAACTGAATGCAACAGTTTTTTATTCAACTAGTCATGTATCAACGAAATAACAATATTATTAATTGATAATATAAAAGATTGTCATGCCAGAGAAGGGATTCGATAAGTAAAATATTTATAAGAATCTGTGAACTCCCATCTTTGAGAAAACCTGGCTTTATTGAACAAAAGAGTATAGCTTGTATGTAAACAACTCAGATTTGGTAGACCACCAGTAGGGATGGGGGTATGATATCCAACAATTTTTTTTTTGGCTGCACAACGCATGCATGATTTTTTTTTCTCAGACCTGGCCATGCATGGATTTATTTTCTTTGCTTCGGAGGCTGCAGGAAATTTTTTTTCAAAATCTTCCAAACCCCCCCCCCCCCCCCCGCTCTACGCTCAAAAGTGAAATGGTTCGCCCCTAAGTAACGGCCGACCATCAATCTGAAAATGTAAAGTAATGTTCACGAAATGTAGCTCAATGGAATTCTGATTTTTTTCCCTAAGAAACCTTTAGATTGTTACAGTCGCGGTGAAAATCTTCTTGAAGAGCGGTCTAATAATATAATGTGCTTACCTTGAGTGATAAGAGACAGAAAAACTACTCCAACAATTCCAAACAAAGATATGCCGCTTCTGAAGTAGTTCCAGTAAAGCTGAGATGACACTGCTCCAATCATACAATCCTCTTCTTCTATTTGGATCCCCTTGCCTTCGTTGGTTTCTGAGGCAATTCTACAGTCACGTTTAGAAACTTCACCTCTCTCTTCATTTTCCCCTTCAATGCTGCTATCTGGCTTGTTCCCATCGAACTCCATATAAAGCGGGTCAACAGTTCTATTTAGAATACCCTTATTCTTCAACTCAGTAAAATCACCCTCCGCCAACACACGACCTTTGTACAACACGATAACTTTGTCGGCTTCTTTCATGAGCTGTTCGTGATGAGAAGTTATCACTCGCGTTTTATGTCCCAGGAGACCATTGATGCATTGTTTGAAGATTTGTCCGCCAACCTTCAAATCCACAGCACTCAGAGGATCATCCAACAAGTAAACGTCGGCATCGGCGTAGATTGCGCGTGCCAAGCTTACCCTCGCTCGCTGACCCCCGCTTAGAGTTTGGCCTCGCTCACCTACAATCGTTAGGTCACTGTCGGGAAAACGCTGGATGTCTCCTTTAAGGGCACATGCCTCAATAATTGTAATGTACTTGGGTTCATTGTATTGTTTTCCAAACAAAATGTTCTCTCTTATCGTTCCAGAAAAAACCCAAGCTGTTTGCGGCAGGTAAACAAGAGAGCCTTTGCAGTCTATGGTGCCACCTGTGTGAGGAAGCTCGCCTGCGATTGCAGAAAGCAGAGTTGATTTTCCACTGCCTACTGGTCCAGTGATAACTGTCATACTTCCTGAAGCGGTGGTGAAATCAATATCTTGCAGACTTAAATTGTCGCCTCGCTTAAATTGATGGAGCTTTAAGCCCCTGACAAAGATTGGTGTACGCAAAGTGTCCATTTCATTGGGAAAAGAGTTTTGATTTTCCCCTCGGTAATCTGTTAGGTTAGTTCTGTTGGAACTCAGTAGGTCTCTGTTGGTATCACTTCGATCATAGACAGTATGGTCTCTAGAGATTACAGGAAGATTTTCCAAAAGAAGAAAATCCTCCAGTCTAAAAAGCGAAACATAACCGTCATAAGCCCCCACCAAGCCTTCGATAAACAATTTTCCTATGCTAGTTCGTAGGAGAATCATAATATCAAAGACCATAAAAACAGAGACAGGTGTGAGAGGCTGCCCAGTTAGCACAAGAGTAATTATGGACAGAAGGACTGCCACTGGTGCCGAGGAGTACTGCAAAGTGGTTATACTTGACAGAACGGCGCTCTTCCAACGGATCACGTTGATTTCTTGTCTGCAACGAAATGAAAAACTCCTTAAACTTGTGATACAAAGAAATAAAAAAAAGGAAAAATAAATAATAAATAAAATCAAGGGCGATAACAGCTGGAAAAGAATTTAATATACCATTGACCTCATGTCAATACGAGTTGACTCGTTTGTTTATCCAACTAATTCAGCGCTACAGATAAGTTACTACAGTAAGTTATTACAGAGTTTAAGTTACTTCTTACTTCCGGATATCTTTGACTTTTTCTTGGTATTCATCTTCCCACGCATATGTTTTAATAGCACGAATCCCAGAGACCACCTGATTCATCAAGGAAATACGACGATCAGATAGCATGGCAATGCCCAGCCGCAGTTGCGCGCCAGCATAGGATAGACCAGCAGAACATGGCAGGGTGAGATACATAAATATGACTCCCATAACAGTTTGCCAGCCAATGAAATAGACCAACCAAAATGTTAGCATGAGGAGCTCGAGTAATGCAAATGGTGCAAAAATAAAGAACTTAGCGGTGTCTTCTTCCAATCGCTGAACATCGTTTGATACTAGGTCA
Organism: Galaxea fascicularis; assembly: GCA_948470475.1. Lineage (NCBI taxonomy): Eukaryota > Metazoa > Cnidaria > Anthozoa > Scleractinia > Euphylliidae > Galaxea > Galaxea fascicularis. The sequence goes on from OX419346.1 coordinate 8,597,874, forward strand.
ATCACATGTCCTGTTGAAAACTCAGATAGTGCAATCTTGCTCAGAAGAAGCGTCTAAAATAATAAGGAAAAGATAAACTTAATATCTTATCAAAAGGCAGCATAATGGCTGTAACCGAGGCTTCAACAGCTGTTTCATATACACATTTTGCAAGGCTTTCGTGTTGGTAGTCTTCAAGCAATCGCTTTGCAGTCTAGGTGCGCATCCCCTGAAAAACGGAGGTTAAAAAGGAATTTTTACTCGGGCGTCCACAGGAAGGCCTGATTCTAAAAATGTCGTCCGTTCTTCTTCCAGCATATTTGCGTAGGCGCGAAAAATATCATCACGTGAGACATTCTCGACCCTAGAGCAACTCGTCTTAAAATGTCGTGGCTCTGGACGAGTGGCTCTGGACGCGCCAAAAAATTCGATTTTTTTCATTGGCTGACAAAAGATGAATGCACAGCAGAAATAAGAATCACAAAGCACTTTGCATTCCATTTTACTTCCGGCCCGCATGCAATTTTCTGTGCCGTAATGACCAATATGATACCTTGAAGCCGAAATAAAATAAAGAGAGGAATTGAGGTCTCGTTTTGCCGAGTTTGTGTACTGTAACGACTACCGTGTTGATATGTGACTGCGTGGGTCCAGACGTTGTGATCGCGAACCTACTAGAATATCCTTGTAAAAGCGTAGAAGACTGTCACAGAAAAGCAGAAAACTAAGTGTGATTTATCAGTGTTGCATGTTCAATCACTGCTGTCTCAAAACAGTAGTACAATATATTATTGCTAGCATTTATTATACTGATATTTCATAGCCACGTGTGAGATGCATACGTTAGCTGTTAGAGGTAATCGCCCAAACCAGCCTCGTAAGTTCAGACATAAGTTCGTATTCCTCTCCAGAAAACTCGCTAGAATCAGTCTGAAGCTCCTCCAAACGCCACAAAAACACAAGTTATTCACCCCTATACTATTGGAATGCAGATCCGGCGCTGAGCTTGCACAGTCTTCCCTGTATTCGACCGTCATTTGCGTTTACTCTGGTAAACAGGTCGTAAAACTTGACATACTGCTGTCTTTTTCCTTTCGTTCTTACCTTTTGATAAACAAGGCCTTTTAAGGCGGCGCTGATTCTAATACCCAGTACTTCAGCTCTATAGGTAAACTGATGTATGATGAGGACACCAATCAATTCATTGATAACCATGGCAAGAGGGCATCCGTAGAGCAGATAGTCACGCTGTGACTTGGTCGTGTTAAGATTTGCCAAAAGATATCCAAGAAGCAATGGTTGAAGAATGCGAGATACTGTGAACACAGCACCGGTTAAAACAAGGACCAAAATATCCTCAACAGACAGCAGCTTTCCGACAATTTTCCAAAGTCGAGGATTTTTACCATTTTCCTTACATTTTGCTTTTTCGTTTTCCCATTTAGTCTGAAGTCGCTGGCTCAAAAAGCTTGAGGTGTTTTCTTCTGCAAGAGGTAGAAAATCGTTTTCTTGTGCGGTTCCCTTAATGCCTTCCTTGAAGACAACGTTCATCCATTGAAAAATGAGACGAGACACAAACCTGGCATTGCTTGAATGTCCAGCAGCGGAGATCGCCTGGTCTTCTTTCTTTTCCATGCGATAGGATCATTAATCTAAGAAAACAAAATAACGTAACTACAAAATTTTGAACAAAAGACGGATCAGTCTCCCAATTTTAAAGTAATCTTGACGAAGGCGAATTGTATTTTAATTACATGCAGTCTACTTTTTACTGTGCCAATCCAAAAACCGTGAACATTTTTATTTAATCCTTGATATTTCCTATTGTGCAGCAACCAATCAGAAGCGACATAAAACCAAAACCTAATTACCCTTGCTGTTTGCAGTTTCGTTTTCTCGCGCGTGGTTTGGTCTTCACTTGAAGCACAAAATTATTCCACAAATATTATTTCACAAGTAACTTGTAGCTCTTCCAGACTATATATTCATTGTCAGCTTCTTTTGTTATCAAGGCTAGGGGTATTGTGTGTGTTAACCTGCGATCAGGCTCTATTTCGTTTCGATGGTAAACCAATAGGCCATTTCCGAGTTCATGTCTGCCTCCTCTTCGAAGCGAGTCTAAGTGCGAAGTTTTTGTTATGAAAATTAGTTTTCATTCATAAGTAAAGTAGAACTAATTACCATCACAAAAACTTCGCACTTTGAAGAGGAGGCAGACATGAACTCGGAAATGGCCTATTGTAGGGAGCGCCGACATAAGAAAACATAAGAGCTATTGGCCGTTCCGAAATTCAAAAGGGAACTGGAGCGAGTTTCAAATTTTCAAGTAATCGATAAATTGACACCATCACATGAAACAACGACACTTGAGAGAATTTCTCAGGAACGCGACTCACATAAAACTGCCCTCCAAGTATTGACAAAGGAACTACGTACTGATGGCCCCGTTGCTCTAAGCTCCAAAGTTGATCAAGCCGAGATAAATTTGCCAAAGCTACTAAGCGTCCGAGATTAAATTCACGGCTAACGGTAACAGCGAGAGAAATAAATCTACTACTGTGGTTATTGGTGACTCTATGGTCAAACAAATTTATGGTTGGAAATTTGACAAAAAAGTTGGCCACCGGGTCGTAGTCAAATTATTCTCCGGAGCCACCTGTGGGGATATGAATCACTATCTTCAACCAACCATAGACAAAGATCCCACAAAATAGATCATCCTTCACATAGGAACGAACGACCTAAAGGATCGAGATCCCAACACAGTCGCTGATCACATGGTAGACCTAGCGAGGAAAATCGTGAATGAATCCAGCGCTCAAGACATTCTATCTGAGATGGTGTCTAGATCGGATGATGTTTCGAACGAATCCGTAAAAGCTACCAACCAGAGGCTTCGCAAGTTTTGTACCCAAAACGGCTGGCAGTTTGTACAGCACAATAACATTTGCTAAATGTCTTAGCGCTAGCGCTCACAGGTCAGCTTAGTCCTCACGCCTACCTATAGCTCCTATTCAACCCAGCTGGCGTCATCCTGTTTCTACCCCTTTCGTTCCAACCATTTCTCACCCTCTATCGCCAACCGAGTCTCTCACAGTTAACACTAGTTGTAAATCATCACAAATTGATTATGGTTCCACAAGTCAGTCAAACTTGCGTACTAAATCCATATCTTTTGGGACCGAGCCTGCGACAAAGAATGCCACCTTTGGGATACCTAACACCAGACGTTTCAAAATGGCAGCTCTCAACATTGCCAGCCTACCAAAATATATTGATGAACTAAGAAACTATATGACCTCTAGACCAGTTGATATCTTAGCTATAAATGAAACGCGTTTAGACTTCTCGTTCCCAAACACTGCCATAAGTATACCCGGTTATTCTCTTGAAAGAATGGACTGTAATAGAAATGGCTGAGGAGAAGCGCTTTATATTAGGAATTCTATCAAGTATGAATAAATTCAAGCCTTTGATGAGAAACTAGAATTACTTTGTGTTAAAGTGATTAAGCGTAAGGCCAAACCGTTTATTGTTGGTACGTGGTATAGACCCCCTGGGTCACCAAGCGAGATAATGCATGCTTTCGAGTCTGCTATTGAGAGACTAGATCAGAATGATTTGGAAACAAATATACTTGGGGATTTTAACTGTGATATTGCAGCTAGTCCTCTGGATCATCAAACTATAACGTTTCTCGACATCTGTAATCTATATCAATTTCAACAGCTAATCCACAGTCCTACGCGAATAACTGCTAGCACTACTACTACGATTGTTTATAACCAATAATCCAGGTAAATTTTCTCACGCTGGTGTCTCCCATATTGGCATTAGTAATCATTCACTTATTTAAGCTATAAGCAAACTATGCATTCCAACTTGATCCTCAAATATTATTTTTGGCAGGCAATTTAAAAATTTTGAACCCACTCGTTTTAGGCGAAAGCTGAACCTGGCTCCATGGCACACGGTAACTTGCCTCAATGATCCAAATTCTGCTTGGACTGTCTGGAGAGACCTGTTTCTCGATGTCTCAAATATTCATGCACCTTATCGACAAAAGAGAGTCAAAAGTACTCCTCCCCCATGGCTTAGCTCTGAATTAAAGAAGTTGATGTTCGAAAGAGACAAACTCAAAAACGTTGCCTGCAGACTAAGAAAAGAGGAAAGCTGGTCAAGGTTTAAATCAGTTAGAAATCAAGTGAGTGAAGCGACAAAACGGCCTAAAGCATCTTATTATAATACATATTTCGCAGCAAATCAAGGAAATATTAAGAATTCGTGGAAAGGCATAAACCTTATCATGGCAAAAACACAAGAGACAACTAGAATCAACGCTCTCAAACTTGGGAATGTTTCCCTTCCCAACGAAATTCCTCCATCCATATTGCCTTTAGCGACTATATCCACCCCGTATCACATACCTTTACTTTGAAAGCAACG
>OX419346.1:8607298-8625600 GCA_948470475.1 Galaxea fascicularis
TGTTCTGTAAGCTTTAATTCATAAGTTTGCAAAAGAAACATCTAGGCGAATCTACTTTACTTGCGTAGGTGAAACAACTTTACATGTGTAGGGAAATCGACATCAGTGTAGGCGAATCGACGTGTCGGCGAAACGACTTACAGGCGAAACGACCGGTTTCCGGTTATATTACCAAACGTCAACTTATATCGTCAGGGGCATCCAACGAGAAACTTCGATGAAATATCTGTTCGGAAGAGTCTGCCTGTTCAAAGACTTTCGGATAATGCATTGCCAAAAGCTAATGATTTCTTAACCAAAAACAGCACCTAAAAGATTCGCAACCAGAGAAATCCAGGGGAAAATAGTCCCTTAGATTTTCGGAAGGGATACTTTTGCAATATTTGGCTCTTGAAAACGTTGCCCAAAATTTTCGGGTAAGCAAATAGTTCTCAGAAAAGTTCTTCGAAGGTAACATTCAGCTAGCTATTTCTGAAATGAAGATTTCATTCCCTAAAATTTTCGGGCACTTCAATTTTCAGCTAAGAAATCCAAAAAGTCTTTAAACATTAAAGGAGCCTATAAATATCCTTCAAAGGTTTTTGTGCTTAATTTGCTCGTTGGATGCCCCTGTATCGTCTACTTGATACAAGCCATAAAACGGCCAAATAGGATGCAAACATTTTATGAAATAATTGATCACTTCTACGAGAGAAGTGCGGTTTTTACTGCGCTTCGGTTACACACGGGGGATCTACACAAACTGTAGACCGTTTGCATCTCATTGCTAGTAAAAGAAAATCGAAAATGTTCATATTATCGTAATGTATTAAATGGCTGGTGTTCAGTAACCAATTTAATAACGCGCGCTCTGGATTTACTGAGTTATATGGCGTTATTCGTCAGTAATGCCCACGGGCCGATTACGAATTATGTAAAACCAAAACAAAAGGTAATTCAAACGCCACGTTCCCTTTTTTCTGAAGATTGTTACGACTGTAATCAATTTTCTGGAAAATAAAGATATTTTTTGACGACGACGCGTTGGTTCATCTCACTGGTAACTTGTGCGGATTCAGTCAAACGATGAAACGACTGAATAAATTGTGATCAACACTGAAAACGAACGAAGGAAGAAATTGCTGGTAGCCTCCTTCACGCCATTTAAAAGTCAAGCCAAAACTGCAATTTTCAACTTACCACGTTTGATGCAAGGACGACGAAACGTAGTTGAGTGCCGGATTTTCAGATTCATTATTCTACAGTTGCCACTGCATGGCAGACGACGTCTTTAAATCCATATAAATGAATCGCGATGATCATGAGAAAACGAGAGTAAATAATCCATGTAATCCTATCGCGCCCATCCTCGAGAATCTAGAAGAACGAAGGAAGTGCATGGCCCAGAGAGCGCTTTCACAAGGAGCAGCGAATCACCCCGAAGAAATTAAGACCTTGCATTTCAGTTATGCTGGCAGCCTCCTTCACGCCATTTAAAAATCAAGCCAAAACTGCAATTTACAACTTACCACGTTAAGTTCGATGCAAGGACGACAAAACGTAGTTGAGTGCCAGATTTTCAGAATATTCTACAGTTGCCACTGCATGGGAGACGACGTCTTTAAATCCATATAAATGAATCAGGGTGATCATGACAAAACGAAATTAAATCATCCATGTAACCCTATCGCGCCCATCCTCTAGAATCTATCTTAAGAAGCGCTAGAACATGATGACACCCACTCAGCCAATCAGTGCCAAGTATTTGTGTGTTATAATTGTAAATAGGTTTTAATGGTAAGCTTTGTTGTCAATAATTTTTTATTTGTGTGCTCTATATCCCATAAACCGTCTTAAATTATATAAAGAGGCGGGGGCTTTGAAGCACAGGGAAATTGTGGGGTAAAAAAACTACTCATTAGTAAGCTTTATATAGAACTGTATAGAACATACTAATGATTTGTTTTGTTTTCCTTTCTCTAAAAGCCTAATTAGTATGCTCTATATAGAGCATACTAATGAGTATATAAAGCATACTAATCAATTAAAGGCTGCTAATTTAAAGTTTTCGCTTAAAAAAACTTAGGAGATTAATCACCAAAATAACAAAATCAAATTTGACTTGACAATTTTTAGGAAAAGTTAAACGAAAGAGTGGCCTCACTGTCTTTAGACAGAATATTCAGATCAGAGAAGATCAGATCAGATTTTTAAGGCTTCGCGGAAATGGCCGTTTTTATACTAGAGACGCATTATCCGTCCAGACGACTTATGCGTCTTCCATTTTATCCGACTAGTGGACGAACTACATGTGACGCATTATCCGTCTGGACGACTTTAGGCAAACATATGTACTTCGTCTGGTTATGCGTCTCCAGTATAAAGACGGGCACAAGACGACTTATGCGTCCAGACGAACTCTCGCTCGAAATTCGTCGTTCAAGGGTCTCCACAGATATAACGAAAATAACGAAAATAACAAATCATCGCAAAAGTGGCAAATCTTTGTCCAGAGAAGGAGAAAGAGGGACCCCACAAAATAACAAAAATAACGAAACTAAGAAATCATTGCAAAAGTAACATGTTTTTGTCCAGAGTTGGAGCGAGGGGGCCTTTACAAATGTAACGAAAATAACGAAAATTGCAAAACTTGCGAAAATAACAAGTCACTGCAAAAGTAACAAACTTTTACAAGTACAACGAAAATGGTGAAAATATTATGTTTAATAGCGATGTTTCTCGTTACGTCACCTATTGTTATTAATGTGCCAACCAGAGGTTTATTGGCTGTTGAAACAATACATGCTATTGTTCGGTGGCTGGCAAATTTGAATATCAAAAGAAATTTGACGCCAATGTTTGTAAACAAGAAACATCGCTATTGTCTACTGCGCGTTGTAATCTTGACCAAACTTGATTTACGCAAATAGACGCAAAACGCGCATGTTTACGATTATGGTATAAAATAGATGGTAAAACGGCTGCTCGCGGGAATTTGCTGAGCACGAGAGGAGCGTAAGGCCCGTTTCAAACGTTGTGCTACTGCCGTGTCGAACTTAATTCGTAAATTATAAATACATTTTAAAAGTCAGCAAAACCGGTTTGTTATGGTTTGACGCATGTTAACAGCAACAGTTTTTAATTCGACTGAATTAAATTCGACGTCTGAAACCAAGTCGTGCTGGAGTCGTGCTAAAGCCGAGCCAGCTAAGCACGGCAGTAGTACGACGTTTGAAAAGAGTCGCTCGAGGCTATAGCCGGTATGGAACAGAACAAAGCACAGTAATCCCAAAGGGCGTCTATTGTTACTTCTATTGTTTCCGAAAAACAAAAGACGGTATGCATAAATAATGTAGGGCCTCTGCGGAAATCTTGCCGGTTACGTCTTCGTTGTTATCGTTGAATTTGTGTTGACGCAGGGCTGATTTGTTATCGGTTAAAAATGTGCTTTTGTATCTGTGCAAGGATGTGCTGACTTTTAGCTATTCCGTGGAAACTTAATCCCTCACGAAGTACAATAAGAGGACGCATATCGCAACAGCAGGCGTAATGAACGGGCAAATTGGCTAATTTAGTTTGTTTGCGTAAAAGCGAATCACGTCTCCGTGAAGGTTAAATGCATGGAACATTTGTATTGATTTGAGGGGGAGTTGACATTTCCGCGCACTCATTTACATATAGTCGCACTTCGCAACGGCTTGAAGAACGAGGCAGGAATGTATCTGTAACGAAGGCAATCTTTAGGTGTGATTGCGTGCCCACGTCATAGTTCTAAAACAATAGCTCTTTGTTTTCTGTCACACTTCAAGGAAAGTGATACATTTGCTTTCATTCGGCATACGAGATCGCGTTAGCTACATGATTATTTTGGGAGAAACTTTGAGATTACTGGACCGATAGAGCGGGCAAAGAGGTATGCTTTTTTGTCTTGTTTTATCTAAAATGCGAAAGGTATTAGTGTTATTAGAATATATTTGTTACACCCAAGGAAAATTATTTGTGTTAAATTTTAGTTTATCAATAAGTAGCACGCGCCACGTTTGAGTTATCTACGATTATTTCAGTAACTTTAGATTGATAGTAATTTAGGTTTCTTTTCGATTGTTGTATTTTCAGTTTTTACGGAATTTCAAGTCCATTAAAGATTAAAGAATAGATGCTTGGAATTTCTGTACGAAATATAAAACATTCCCCCGAAACGACGTCGATAGTAAAACAACATATCTGATTGATGTCGGCGTCCGCCCCACTACAAGTACCGAATTCAAGATACGAGGACGCGTTGGCTTTCGCAACGCCGTAACCGAGGAAAGCCTAGACCCGCCATGAGCTCGTTCAAACTGAGAAGTTCAGGAAAATGCTGTTTATGTGTCGAAGGGGGAATTATTGATGACGAACTTCGTCATTACGGACTTCAGATTTGAAACTGAAGACAGAGTGACATCTAAGTGTTTGGCGGGTTGAAAAATAATGTCTGATACTCACATGTCGGAATGGTGGAACAGAAAGACTTTAATAGTTGTATTATGCTAAAGCACTTTACTATCCATGTACACTGTCTGATACGATTTTAATTTTTTAATTTTCTACAAAGCTAAAATCGACCTTGCTGTTCGTGGAACACGAATTACAGTATTTATTCTGGTTCATTGCCGAAAAACAAAACAAAAATAATGTAATAAACGTCGCACAGGAATATATACACAGTTCCCGAAGTCGTTTGAATCGCGTAGCCGAGTAACATACAACAACGCACACTGAAGTCGATTCGTTCTCTCTCCCACGTGCTTTTGATCCTATTCTCACATTATGTATCATGCACAACGTGCCCATTACAGTAAGACTAGATTTAATTATTTGATAGAGATAGGATTTGTTGACGATTGAAAATGAAAACAACTAACGGATTTAACGTCAAATGTTCTTCATGACTGTATCATGCAGGAATAAAGTAATAACTCGAGGAAATAAAAAAAATAATGAAATTTTGCGAACTATTTCAAAGATAATTAGCTGATTTCCTTTGAAGATCTGCTCGAAGCAGCACTGCTATCACTTCAGTTTGGGCTTGTTGACCTGGTAAGAAAAAAACGTTTAAATTATTCAACTTCGATTCTTTTGGCTTCAAAAATAATGCCTTACCTTCAAAAAGGGATTAAACTTCAAATAACAGTTGGCAAAATGGTGAAAAAAGGTTGTTCTACTTTTTAAAATAAAGGTAAAAACTCACGTTTTGTGCACAACATCAAATCCACTCAGTTCGCGTTCTCCAGAGAACTCGAGACAGGGAGAAAACACCGCGTGCATGCGCCCTTCATTCTAAGTTTGAAAATTCACTTCCGGCCGCGTCTCGGAGCCACTGCGTCCTCGAATCTTTAAGTCCCTAGTATGTTTGGTTGGCGTTGCTCTCTGCTTTTTTGCGTGAAAGCGAATTGCATCTCCATGAGGGTTAAATCCACGTCTTCGTTGTCAGCGTTGAATTTTTGTTGACCCAGGGCTGATTTGTTATCTATTACATTTGTAAATTTGAGGCAACCTCTTGGTTTCTCTCTGAAAGTGTATTATACTTGTGCGCGGATTTATTGTTTTGGCTATTCTTGTTTTGTCGGTATTTGTTACACTTGAACCGACCCCTTTTGCCTCTTACATAAATAAATGTGTTATACTGAACGCTGACCGGTATTTTTCGTCATTGTTGTTATTTTCGTCACATTTGTGGTAAGAATTTGCTACTTCTGTTATTTTTGTTGTATCATTGCTGGTTTCTTGGCGCGCATGACACATTAAACAGAGAGCAACGCTGTCCGAACATACATTCCTGCCTCGTTCTTCAAACCGCTGCGAAGTGCGAAAATGTAAATAAGTGCGTGGAGATATCAACTCGCACTCAAATCAATACAAATGTTCCATGCAATTATCCTTCATGGAGATGTGATTCGCTTTCACGTAGACAAACTAAAATAGCCAATTTGCCGGTTTTTTACGTCTGTATGGCGATATGCGTCCTCTTAGCGTAGTTCGCAAGGGATGGAGTGTCTTCTAGCTATTAGCTATTTAATGATAATACACATGTAAATAGTTTTATCACTTTTAATTGTTATAATAGTTGTTGACTTTAATTTATAGTGCCCCATTTAGAAGTTCTCTTACTGCTATTTCAGTTCGACACTTAAATAAAGGTCATCATTCATTCATTCATTCATTCATTCATTCATTCATTCATTCATTCATTCATTGCCTTTTTTATCTACTGTTTTAATTTTACATTCTGCCTCCCCGATTAGTGGTTGAGGGGCGTCTGAGACAGCTTTCACCACTGTGCTGCTTGCCCTCTTGTAGCTGCGAAAACTCTTTGGCTTTGATATCGATAGGGTAGTTACCTGTACTCCTGACCTGTTGGATGTGGTCTGCGCGAAGGCCAACAGTCACCGTCGATTACACACACTTTGTCCCACACTTTCCTGTTAGAGTCCGACAGCAAATTTGTTATCAAAACGCACCAAATTTCGGAAGGATTATGAAAATGTTCAAGTAGTGTCCTTCGGTGACTAGAATTGAATCTTCAGAGCAACGAAAATGGACGTCGAAATCTCAAAATTGTATTTTTAAGCGACGATGATCACCGTGCGGTTCATTATATCGCGAACAGAGTGGGGTTTGTTGTCATCCACAGGAGGAATGTAACAGAATGAATGGACAAGTAAACGAGAGAAAGATTTTCTAGGAAAAACGTGTCCAGGCAAGCAACGGATTTTACTCAGGAGCTGTGTGATCTATAGTCACGTAAAGAAATGTTTTTGAAGATAATTCGGCCCCGTTCTGTTCAAGGTGATTCCTCGATTGCAAATAGAAGCCCTCTGATTCCAAAACACTGATCTTTTCTAAAATCATACTTGTGATTTCAGACCAAATTGCACTCCACTCAGTGCAATTACCATTATATATTAAGGGCTGAGCGAAGTTTATTTCTGGCCGGTTTTTGTATAGAGCATTTTTACGTGACGTTACAGACTGCAGTTTCGCTTGTCTTCAAAATATGTCATGCGTTTTATTCAACGTGACCGTCAGTGCCGATGACAAACTTCTTCCCTCGACAAGCAGCAACAATCCGGCGAATCTCAATGTGAGTACTGCACAAAGTCCATTTTTGATCGTGTTTGACCTCCCCCCCTTCCCGCTGCCTTTTGAGCTGGTGACCCCAAATGCCCTTGGCCTCTTAGCATTATCCCTGCAGACATTGGTCAGACGTGCCTTGTAGGAACCCTCCCTCTCAATAATAGCAGGCCACTCCATGGTGGCGGAACTGGCTACCTCCACCTCACCCTATGGATGACCATTTTCGGTAACCTTCTTAACTTTCCCATTCGGAATCTGCAGCAATTAAGCTCAAGACCCATAGGAATCTTCTATGGGCACCATCTTACGATATCTCCCCTGTAAAGACGCAAAAATTGATCAACCTTTACTCTTCAACGTCCGTCGTTCGTTTGGTAGGAATCCACTCATCTCTGGGGGGCAGGATTTGGATGATAAATGAAACGCCTCCGCCATGTCATCGCCGTCACACTGTGGGGGGTAGCTTTGCTTGGTCAATTTGCTGAGCCCCCACCCCCCTGTTATTTTAACCTTGCTACGGGCCTGGAATTGGTTCACGCTTAAAGTACGTATATCGTGAAGTTATTTCATGATTGACACATTTTCTTTTGTTATTTAACAACTTTTATTTAACTGACAACCCTGTTGAATATTAACAAACTGAAAATTCGGGGAGGGTTTGATAAGGTAGCAAGGAAGAGCAGGGCTGATGAATTGAATTTCGTTGTAAATGAGGGATTTATTTGTGCAAATCCCTCGTTCATCTGTGTAAATCCCCAGGTTTATACAAATATATTCCTGAAGCGAGGATTTATTAGAATTTCTACAAATTTAACCCTCATTAATCATTTACTTTCCAATAGCATAGCCCATTGTACAGTTGTGTGTTGAGTGACCTGGCCTTTGAGAAGAAGCGAGGCTGGAGGTGACCTTGTTTTGGTACAAACATCTCTGTCTTTCTCGTGCAAATGTCACTACTTAACATAACAACAACATGATTTACATGAGAAAAGCAGCGAGGTCTGTATCAAAACAAGGTCACCCCGAGCCTTGCTTCTACTCAAAGGCCAGGTCACTCAACACACAACTGTAAAATGGCCTATTATTCAACTGAACCTTCCTGAGAATAAAATCAAATTCTTCCTTTTGACAAATTTCGGCCTAAATTTCCGATAATAATGTCATCTGCAAATGTACCAAGTACGAACTAGCCTGCGTGGCAGGCGCTAGAAAGGGAAGGGAGAGGGGAAAATTGGGCGCGCGCGAAACGCGCGGAGCGAGGGAGAGGGGAAGAGGAAGCGCCTGCAGCCAGCCAATTGTTTATTTCGTATTTCTCGTTCGCCGGCGAACGAAAACTCGCCATTGGTTCGTTTTTAATTATGCGTCAATCATTGTCTGATACGACTTTCTGATTGGTCGAAATGTTTTGGAAGCCATTTGAGAATGAAAATCAAGATGACGGATGTACTCGAAAGAGACAGGGAAGCCAAGTTTGAGAAAATTTTGAAGGAAATCTTGCAGGAGTTAGAAGATAAAGGTCGCAAAATAACCTTGAAAGATGAACAGAGGAAAGCGGTGAAACAACTGCATGGAAAGAAAGACTTGGTGGCAGTTTTACCAACGAGTTTCGGAAAGAGTCTCATCTTCCAGTTGCTGGTGTTATTAGAAAATAGAAATCGCAATGGCCACACTCAAACTGCTTCTGTGCTAGTGATTTGCCCTCTTACTAGCATCATTAACGACCAAATTTTTGAAGTGGAGAGTATGGGTTTATCTGCGTGTAATTTGTCGGAAAAGCTCGCTGATTTAACAGAGGTCGAGGGTGGAAAATATCACATTGTTTATTCCTCTGCGGAAAGTACCCTTGACAAGAGGTTCCTACAATCCTTAAAGAAGGGCACTGTGTTCTCACGACGAATGGTTGCTTGTGTAGTTGATGAATCAAATCCCCTCCTTGCTCGTCCTTTGCGTAGTAACCGATTGTTGATCCGGATTCCATTGGAAACAACTTCGAGATTTTAAATAAGTGTCAGAGTAAACTTGACTGCTAGATTTTTGAGATGCTTTTTATTCGCAAACTTAAACCAAATCTGAACAAACAGAGTGACTCGATCCGCGCGGAGCTATTTACTTAGCGTTTCTTCATGCCGCAATTTTATTTTTTGGTGTGTATGTATTGTTTCTATGTAAATATTTTAGAGTTTTGGTCAGTATCTTATTAGCATTTTATAATTGATTGCATATATTTTAGCGCATTCAAAAATTTTTACTATTCAACTTGAAAATGACCGTTGAACGGTCGAAACGTCGTTGTTTTTTAACGTTAACTTATAAAATATGAAATCTGTTTCAAAAAACTTGTTGATTCGAATATTTTCATTGGCTGACATTTGACAGGCAGACGGTCGTAGATGTTAACCGTTTGCATATTAATGAGGGGGGCGAGACGAAATAAACAATGGGCTGGCTGCAGGCGCTTCCTCTTCCCCTCTCCCTAGCTCCACGCGTTTCGCGCGCGCCCAATTTTCCCCCTCTCCCTTCCCCTTTCTAGCGCTCGCCACGCAGGCTAAGTACGAACTGCCCACGATGTATTTATTCTTGTATTTGGCAGTATTTGAGATTCTTTCCTCTTCTCAAGTTCTTCATCGTCAGCGATCAAAATCTTCCGTACTGCTTCTGGGCAATTCGATGGGTCCGTTCGTCCATCCTTGATGCTTTCCTCAGTCAGTACTTGCTTTAATTCTTCCGCACACGAATTTCGTGAAGCAGGCTTATCACTAGCTACTATGCCATTTAAAAAAGAATCAATACTAAAATTGTGTTATATTTCTTCCGAAAAACTATTTTGAGTAAGAAAAAGCTCCTCGTCGCTACACATGCCGTCCATAATGACAGCACAAAAACAGAGAAATACACCTTTTTTCCAAAATGGCGCCCATTTTAACATTCTTTTGTTTCTATTCAAATTAGCCCTTGATGCCTCGTTCGTAAGAGTAAAATTCAAAAGAATATTTTACCCTGAACGAGGCATCAAGGGTTGATTTGAATAAAAACAAAAGAATGTTAAAATCATGGGAGCCATTTTGGAAAAAGGAGGAATTCGCAACAACGTTTCACAGTCCTGTGAGGAACGCACACATCAGGTTGCTTTAATTGTATCTGCTTTGATCCGACGAAGGTGTGACCATACTAATTAGCCGGTGTTTGGCCCCTTGAAGAAAGGATCCCTCATGAATAATATCATGAAATAAGTCAGATAAATACCTCCGTTCTTGGTATTTGTCTCTTACTTATTTATGGCTGTACGCGAGAAGTTTGGAGAGCACAAGAGAAGCGTAAGAGTTGCTCGAGGCTAGGCCTCGAGCAACTCTTACGCGATGGCATCATGGGATAAACACGGTGAAAATAGTGCTTTATCAGTTCGGTTACATCAGGATTCCATTCTGGTTGCTTCTTGTTCAGCCACGCATTTATCACAGATACTCTCTAGAGTTTCAGTGCCTCAAAACATCACCAATACTCGGATTTTGAAAAAGAGAGGAAATACTCATGGGCTAAGAACTCTACCCAGTCCCTCTGACAGTGTGCGCGCGCACTATGATATCTTTGTCTTTTATTTGTAGCGGTCTTTGCAGTGTGTCCCTTGTTGCCCATTGTAATAACCAGCCTTAAGGTCACTGAACTAGATTTCATCATTCTCTAGCGTACGTGTCTTTTATCTTCTTGTTCACAGGCCGTCCAGAATATGCTCCAGGCTTCAATCGTTGTTTCAGATGCAATCGCGCCAGACACTGGGCTAAGGACTGCAGAGTCGGAAACCCTTTTGTCCCACAGTTCAACAGAAGCGGTTTCCATTATTCGAGCAGCGCCGTACACATACTAAGCCCGGATCAGGAGGATTCAATGACGGGGCATCCAAATATTAGTGGTAATAACGCTCCTTTTGACGAATTTATCGAGATGTTTAACACTCAAGGTTATAGAGTACTAAAGTGTGACGTCACAAAAAATTAAATCTGTGAAATTATGGGATTGGGCGCCATTTTCGAATGGAGTATCCTTAAAAAAGGTTCCTTGCCAAAACTTAGCTCTTAATTGTAATTCCTAGCTGAAATATGAAGGATTGAAATTTGATACTGCCCCATATAAATCTCTCTAAACTGGAGGAACAGAAACAAATTTTGAAGGGTTTGTATGGAATGCCATCAAACTTTGATCCCTTATATCTCTACCGGGAATTGCAATTCGGAGCTAATTTTTGGGATGAGGACGTCTTTTAGCATGCTCTATAAGAATATGGCATCATATCCCATAATTTCAAAATTTTTATTTTTGTGACGTCATCACTTTAGAACTCTATTGGGATAACCTCCCTGATCACGTGAAACCAAACACGAAGGATCTCCTGACCTTGTTAATGAAGTCTAAGGCGGATACCAAAGTTAAGAGATGTACAAAAGAAATCGTCAAGTTTTTAAGATGGTGTAATTTGTCCAGTATTCAGCCGTCGCCTTTTTTCTCGGTTTCAGTTGTAAATTCTTATCTTTATAAGGTATATGTTAGTTCCAAGTCTTATGCAGCACTAGTGTTGACACACGCAGCCCTTAAGTGGTTTCATTCCTTTATTCCTGGCATCATTAGCAATCCTTTGGATGCCGCAATTTGCCATAATTTGTTAGAAGCGGCTACACGTAGTAAACCAGTTGTTTTTAAGAAGGAACCCATCTCTGCCGATGTTATTAAGAAAATCATTGATAAGTATGCTGGTCCTTCAGCTAATCTGAAGGACTTGCGTTTAGCTTGTATGTGCTCGTTAGATTTCGCGTGGTTTCTTCGTTATGATGAATTTAGTAGTATTTTGCTGAGCCATCTGGAAGTTTTGCTGATCATTTGTGTGTGTTTGTTTTTCGCGCCAAGAATGACGTTTACAGAGAAGGGAATAAGGTTTATATTACGAGGTTATTTAATTAATATTGTCCTGTTGCCCTCTCAGAAAGGTACATTCTGATGGCTGAAGTAGACCTTAACGGCAATTTACCACTTTTTAGACCTTTTTAAGATTGTTCAAATCTTCCAATACTTACAAGTTGTATGGAAGCAAGCTCTCGTACACGAGATGTGGGGAGATATTTAAGAATTGTCGTAAGGAACTTAGATCAGATTACAAGTTTTACAGCCCGCATAGCTTAAGATCAGGAGGGGCTACCTCCGTGGTTAGTAACAGCACCAACGTATCGGAACGTTTATTTAAATTACATGGTCGCTGGAAGTCGGACTGTGCTAAGGACATGTATGTCCTTGAAGACGTATCTAAGCCGCTTAAGCGTTTACAAATAACTGCTAATTTGGGATCGTAGTTGTTATGATACAGTAACTGTAATATTTCTTTGTCAAATGTATTAATAAATGTCAGTTTGGATTGCCTGAGCATCCAACCATCATTCCTTTGGTGTTGTATTTCTATAGTATTTAAGGAGAAAATATTTTATGTTCGTTTGAGCGCAGCGAATTAGAACGTAACTACAATTTACGACAGGTATCACAATTCACGACAACTTTTATTACAATTCGCGACGTTATTACAATTCAGCACAGAACTGAGTCCCACACCGCTCAGCTGCTCACTGCTGGGATCCGCCGATCTCGATAGGTCGTACCTTAATCGTCCCCGACTTTCTCTGTCCGACCTCGTAGCTTAGTCGGCAGAGCAACGGTAGATCTAATCCGGAGGTCGTGGGTTCGATTCCCACCGAGGTCATAAGAATTTTTTCTTTGCCTCGTGTGGTTCCCTGATACCCTTTACTAGGGCTAACGCCCAGTGGGTTTTTCATGGGTTTCTCTAGCACTTTAATTTACACTGCAGAGTTAATTCTCTGTTTCACCACTTGTATGTATTTAAAGTAGTGGCCTTCTTAGCCTCCACTGACAGACTGTTCCATGTTACTGCGCCCTTATAACGGATAACTCTTCTTGAGAGCTTCAGTGTTCGGCAACGGAATAAGAAGGTTATGTTGGGCTCCCCGAAGATTATGTCTGTCGATGGTATTTACGCTGGCGAATTCATCAGACAGGTATTCGGGTACAAGGTTATTTACTGTTTTAAAGATTAAATATCTCAGTTGTTTTGCACGTCTGTCAGCGAGGTTTTTCCATTTGAGGGCACTAAGAATCTGGGCAGATCTGACATCCCAACCAGACCCTGTTATTATGCGTGCTGCCCTGTTTTGTAGTTTCCCTAATTTTTGGCTGAGGTCATTACCGATACAGCCCCATACAGCGCTGCAATGATCGAGATGTGGAAGAATAAGTGACTTATAAATTGCGACTAGGGTACTTTGGGGACATATCAGTCTTAGCCTCCTCACGACAGCAAGTACTTTAGCAACTTTACCAACGACCTCGGAGATATGAGCCTCCCACGAGAGTGTTTCATCACCTGAACACCTAGGCATTTGTAACTATTGACTCCTTCAATTAAATGCCCATCAAGGCATCAAAGTGAGGTTCACTAGGGAGCAAAGAGATTTTGTACCTTGTGCCTGTAAACACACTTGGTCTTGAGGACATTAAGACTAAGACGGTTAGAGTCGAACCATTGTTTCAGATTGCTCAGATCGTGTGTCAGGGATAAAAACAGCTCTTCAGGGTCGTTGGAGGCAAATGTGAGATCAGTGTCATCGCCGTACATTCTCACATCTGATAGGAGGTTACAGTTTGGAAGGTCATTAATGTACATTAGGAATAGCAGAGGGCCGATTAATTCGAGCGGCATCCTCTCGCGGCTGGCTTGGCTCGCGTAAGAAAATGAAACTCGCGTGAAACCCCAACCGAGAGCTTGCTCGCAGGCCAATTGATTTCTTTGCCGTTTAACGTCAACTGGGTGTTTAGGGGAAGGGGGTAAGGCGAATCCATGCATTAATGATTTTTATGTTGAGAATGGCACACGTGACATTATTAAAGAGAAGACACAATTCAAGACTCTCAGATTTTCTCCCGCTTTGAATACGGGGTGTTGCAACACTAAGAAGGCCTGTTTCGGGAGAAAACCGAAATTCTTTTGGGAATCTGGAGATTTTGCCGGGTATCGGGGGACTGGGGAGTTTACCGGGAAATACGAGATAGTTGTGGGGTACTCCAGAAAAAAAGAGCGAAGTTTGACATTTTTGCCAGAATGTCACCTAAAAAGCCGAGAGAATCTTCCAAATTTCTGGAAGGACTTGAAGTTACACATAGTGTTGCTCAAACAACGTGTATTACAGTTGTTAGCCGGCGTTTTGAATACACATCAATAGGAAAAGCTGGCATACCGATGTTGCGAGAGAACATGTGGGAAAAACCATCTCGGCTTCGATTTATAAAAGTCTTCTCTACGTTTTAAAACCAGTACTGATTGTCCTGATTGGGTCTATACTGGTGATATCTTCAGTTCACGTAACGCATGTCACTAACGTACTTGAATGCAGTGACTTTTGGGGCAGCAAAATTTCAAGTGGGTACGTTAAGGAAGGGGCGGGAGGAGGGTGGGGGTGGGGTGACGGGGAAAAAGTAAATATGTCGACGGCCCCTAACGAATTACTGTATGGTTGATGAAAGGTCAACAAAAACCGGTGCAACTGCCCGAAAAACGATTCACCCGATCGACGGTGTTTCGCCCGATAGATGATGATGTTCATTTAAAACTGTTACTGTTTAACATGTATAGAATACTTCTTGGAAATTCTGTCTGTATGGAACTTACGCACGAGTTGATAGTATCGGAAATCAAACAAGTGAGTGCAGCAAACCAGTGAGATTGCTGATAAAAACCAACGAGTGCGTAGATATCATACGGATAGAAAGCTGATAGACTTTACATGGTGTGTTATGTTTATTGTATACGTTAACATATACGTACTGTGATATCTTCGCAATCATCGCCACAGCAGCCTTGTTCTTGTTTCCACGACCTGCTTTCTTCAGCTCTTTTTGTTTTGACTTTAGACTTTTCCTAGTCAATTCAAATTGTATATCGTCGATGATACTTGCGGGATAGTCATTTTTCTTCAAATGCCTCGCAGTACTTGAAACGAGGCATCGTACAGTATAAGCTTGAGGGTTCATAATCGTCTTCATCTTAGCGTCTACCAGAGCGAGTAAACTCCGCAATATACTTGTTCAATTCTTTTGGCGCTATGGTGTGTACGTCTCGTTCCTCGTTCTTTTCGTCTCTCAAAAATTGTTTCAACAGTTCCAAATATCTCGCTTTGTCTTCTCTTTTGTGTTTTCGTTCTTCATGCTTTCGACATAATCCTCCTCTGACGTTTCACAAGCGACAAATCTTTTCTCACTCATCTTTTTTTAAATAATTCGACTTTATGAACAGTCCCACAGGCAACATAGGATTTTGTAATTTTGTAAACGGTTTGAAAAGCGAGACGCTGCCAGTAAAGCTTGAATGAGAATTGCTTTAATACGGTTCACACATCAAAAGACACGATAGGTGGCTCCTGATTGGACATTTCGGTTTTTCTACACACGAAAAATGCGATACGCACCATTTTGATTGGCTTTTGACTACTTCGACCAGCTGGTGAATGAAAATTTATTTCGCTTCTTTTTAGTGTGTACATCTCAGTATGTATATAATAAATGAATACAAGAAATGAATCATATGACATGTGAACTACAGTGAGCAAATAAATGTGAGATTTGATCAGCACAGTTAGAGTCAATTTATACAGTTGAAAAAGAAACCTGAAAAACTTCAGAGTCATGCAGGTTTGACAAATTTCTTTTTCAACTACTTATGTTGATTCAAACTCCAGGGGGGGGGGGGAGGGTTCTCCGGATTTTAAGTGACAGGGATGATTAAATGGGGGCAAAAACCAAAACCCCAAAAAATTACTTGGAGCTTCCAGCAAAATTCAAAAAAATTCCTCGCTGAATCTTCAAACCTTGAAAACATCTAGAAAGGATTGCACTTTATTTGCTGAACTATGCAGCCAGGATGTGTCGGCACTACCCCAGGGCACTACCACGAATCTTCAGATTGTTTTGAATACCCCTCTCCCATTCCTTGCCCCCTTCCCTCCCCTCCCCCTCCCCCCTTCCCCCCTTTCCGCCCTTCCCAGATATTAAAACTGCAAAGATTACATCTCACATTCAAATTACTGTTCAGCTTTTTCAGGATCAGGAATTATCTTTTCAACCCATTCTTTAAAGTATGATAATTCCACAGGTATAATTTCATACCCTTGTCGGGCAAAATTCACCATGAAATCAGTTTCAATTCCTAAGTCTGTAAAACATTCAGCAGCATGAGAGGCCCATCTCAGTGTGTTGGGATCAACATCTCCATGCCACATCCACACTGGTGGAAACTGCTTGTCTTTATTCAGCTGCAAGTCTCGTCTGATCTTTTCAAACACAATCGATCCTGGCGACAAAACTGATGAAAGTGCAAACACCCCTGCAATGTTTGTTAGAAACCTGTGGAAAAGATTTTTCAAGGCAGTGCATGATTATATTATTTTAACATAACTTTACTGGTATCTTGTTTCATACCCTCCTCTAAACCCTTTGGGAGATGGCATGTTTTCCCTAACTTTTACTCCCCCATCTCGTGTTCCTGAGGAGACATGATCTTGGAAAATATCAGAAAGCATGAAGTTGGCATGTATTGATTATTATATTTTTAACATGTAATATTGCTACAACATTTCAGTAAAATGTTAAGGTTGTTTGAAGACTATTGTTATTCAATTTTGATGAAACCAATGTCGGATTTTTAGCCCTTTTTAATCACTGAAGTGACTTGTTTATTAATGAGTGGTGTCACAATACCCACCACCCTCTCTCTCTAATCATTGATGCCTACATAACCAGATTTCCATGGACACCAAATGGTAAATTCCAGACCAATTGCATGAGGCGAGATTTCCACACAGCCCCATACATTAATTATACATGCGTTTTGTGACTAAAACTCCATTCGTTTTTGGAACGGGCTTAGTATGACAGTGATACATGATTGTATAATTAATGTATGGGGCTGTGCAGAAATCTTCCCTAATAAGGTGAATAAAAAGGGTTAACAACAGATTGAACCTAAAGCCTAAATATGGATGCATGTGCGCAACGGTAAAGTTCTTGTTCCTCACCTGTATGCCACATGCATTGCTACCGTCCCTCCTATGTCAAATCCACCAATAATAATCTTATCATGATCAATTCCACGAGATTTCTCCTTATTTACGAGCTGCCTGATACAACTGCACGTGTAATTGATGGATTCCATTCTTTCCGCCGTAGTGGGGCTGTACGACATTCGTTCGTACCACAAGCCGGTCTGTGTTCCGCCAAGCGGCACACGGTAAGGTACATGTATGTCTGGAGCTTGTGGATAAAGTACTCGAATATGATCAAACTCAAATTCCCTGTGAATCAGTGATTTCAGATACTTCTTCATACTATCCGCAGTGTACCTTTCCCCATGGAGGAAGATTAGGGTGCCGACTTGGTGAAGGTTTTCTCTTGCTATCACACACTTCAAATGTGGAAGAGCCATCCCCGCTTTTCTCCCAGGCGTATCTTGTTCGGCGTGGTTACATGGTCCAAGCTCAAATTCAAAATGGCGGCTACGAGTGTGCATCTTACGAGATTATTGGGATGTTTTGCTACCAAGTTTTATGCTGGATCAGCGAGGAGCAGCGTTCAGAGAACAGGTTATAATCACGATACCTTTTTTACCACCTAACAGCAGTGAATGATGCCTAAAGTCCTATATTTCAATTTTACTCATAATGCATTTTATTATATGGGTAGCTCCGTGAGCGGGCAAGATGAACCAAATCCCGTGCTGTGATTGGCTACCCGAGCGGGCAAGATGGAGCGATCTTGCCCGCTCGGGATTACGCGCTTTGTCCCGCAAGAAAAATTTCTCTGAAGCCGGCTCTTATCCCATATAATAAATCCTTTATTGACCAAGCTTGTTCGGTCAAGATGGCTGGATATTGGCCTCGTTCTTTTTTTGCGAGTTTATGGACCTCGACTTCGTCTCGGTCCATAAACACGCAAAAAAAGAACTTGGCCAATATCCAGCCATCTTGACCGAACAAGCTTGGTCAATAACCCATACATATTATGGTGTTGTGCCGAGCATATCCATTTGATACCAATCCACCAAGCTCCCACCAAGGAGCAACTACAGAATGCAGGGCCACTTTTAACCATGCACCAAACGAGCCGGC
>OX419346.1:8625800-8645800 GCA_948470475.1 Galaxea fascicularis
AAACAAGAAACATTGCTATTGTCTACTGCGCGTTGTAATCTTGACCAAACTTGATTTACGCAAATAGACGCAAAACGCGCATGTTTACGATTATGGTATAAAACAGATGGTAAAACGGCTGCGCGCGGGAATTTGCTGAGCACGAGAGGAGCGTAAGGCCCGTTTCAAACGTTGTGCTACTGCCGTGTCGAACCTAATTCGTAAATTATAAATACAATTTAAAAGTCAGCAAAACCGGTTTGTTATGGTTTGACGCATGTTAACAGCAACAGTTTTTAATTCGACTGAATTAAATTCGACGTCTGAAACCAAGTCGTGCTGGAGTCGTGCTAAAGCCGAGCCAGCTAAGCACGGCAGTAGTACGACGTTTGAAAAGAGTCGCTCGAGGCTATAGCCGGTATGGAACAGAACAAAGCACAGTAATCCCAAAGGGCGTCTATTGTTACTTCTATTGTTTCCGAAAAACAAAAGACGGTATGCATAAATAATGTAGGGCCTCTGCGGAAATCTTGCCGGTTAAATGCACGTCTTCGTTGTTATCGTTGAATTGGTGTTGACGCAGGGCTGATTTGTTGTCGGTTAAAAATATGTGCTTTTGTATCTGTGCAAGGATGTGCTGACTTTTAGCTATCCCGTGGAAACTCCATCCCTCACGAAGTACAATAAGAGGACGCATATCGCAACAGCAGGCGTAATGAACGGGCAAATTGGCTAATTTAGTTTGTTTGCGTAAAAGCGAATCACGTCTCCGTGAAGGTTAAATGCATGGAACATTTGTATTGATTTGAGGGGGAGTTGACATTTCCGCGCACTCATTTACATATACTCGCACTTCGCAACGGCTTGAAGAACGAGGCAGGAATGTATCTGTAACGAAGGCAATCTTTAGGTGTGATTGCGTGCCTCACGTCATAGTTCTAAAACAATAGCTCTTTGTTTTCTGTCACATTTCAAGGAAAGTGATACATTTGCTTTCATTCGGCATACGAGATCGCGTTAGCTACATGATTATTTTGGGAGAAACTTTGAGATTACTGGACCGATAGAGCGGGCAAAGAGGTATGCTTTTTTGTCTTGTTTTACCTAAAATGCGAAAGGTATTAGTGTTATTAGAATATATTTGTTACTCCTAAGGAAAATTATTTGTGTTAAATTTTAGTTTATCAATAAGCAGCAGGCGCCACGTTTGAGTTATCTGCGATTATTTCAGTAACTTTAGATTGATAGTAATTTAGGTTTCTTTTCGATTGTTGTATTTTCAGTTTTTACGGAATTTCAAGTCCATTAAAGATTAAAGAATAGATGCTTGGAATTTCTGTACGAAATATAAAACATTCCCCCGAAACGGCGTCGATAGTAAAACAACATATCTGATTGATGTCGGCGTCCGCCCCACTACAAGTACCGAATTCAAGATACGAGGACGCGTTGGCTTTCGCAACGCCGTAACCGAGGAAAGCCTGGACCCGCCATGAGCTCGTTCAAACTGAGAAGTTCGGGAAAATGCTGTTTATGTGTCGAAAGGGGAATTATTGATGACGAACTTCGTCATTACGGACTTCAGATTTGAAACTGAAGACAGAGTGACATCTAAGTGTTTGGCTGGTTGAAAAATAATGTCTGATACTCACATGTCGGAATGGTGGAACAGAAAGACTTTAATAGTTGTATTATGCTAAAGCGCTTTACTATCCATGTACACTGTCTGATACGATTTTAATTTTTTAATTTTATACAAAGCTAAAATCGACCTTGCTGTTCGTGGAACACGAATTACAGTATTTATTCTGGTTCATTGCCGAAAAACAAAAATAATGTAATAAACGTCGCACAGGAATATATACACAGTTCCCGAAGTCGTTTGAATCGCGTAGCCGAGTAACATACAACAACGCACACTGAAGTCGATTCGTTCTCTCTCCCACGTGCTTTTTATCCTATTCTCACATTATGTATCATGCACAACGTGCCCATTACAATAAGACTAGATTTAATTTGATAGAGATAGGATTTGTTGACGATTGAAAATGAAAACAACTAACGGATTTAACGTCAAATGTTCTTCATGACTGTATCATGCAGGAATAAAGTAATAACTCGAGGAAATAAAAAAAATTATGAAATTTTGCGAAATATTTCAAAGATAATTAGCTGATTTCCTTTGAAGATCTGCTCGAAGCAGCACCGCTATCACTTCAGTTTGGGCTTGTTGACCTGGTAAGAACAAAACGTTTAAATTATTCAACTTCGATTCTTTTGGCTTCAAAAATAATGCCTTACCTTCAAAAAGGGATTAAACTTCAAATAACAGTTGGCAAAATGGTGAAAAAAGGTTGTTCTACTTTTTAAAATAAAGGTAAAAACTCACGTTTTGTGCACAACATCAAATCCACTCAGTTCGCGTTCTCCAGAGAACTCGAGACAGGGAGAAAACACCGCGTGCATGCGCCCTTCATTCTGCGTCCTCGAATCTTTAAGTCCCTAGTATGTTTGGTTCGCGTTGCTCACTGCTTTTTTGCGTGAAAGCGAATTGCATCTCCATGAGGGTTAAATCCACGTCTTCGTTGTCAGCGTTGAATTTTTGTTGACCCAGGGCTGATTTGTTATCTATTACATTTGTATATTTGAGGCAACCTCTTGGTTTCTCTCTGAAAGTGTATTATACTTGTGCGCGGATTTATTATTTTGGCTATTCTTGTTTTGTCGGTATTTGTTACACTTGAACCGACCCCTTTTGTCTCTTACATAAATAAATGTGTTATACTGAACGCTGACCGGTATTTTTCGTCATTGTTATTATTTTCGTCACATTTGTGGTAAGAATTTGCTACTTCTGTTACTTTTGTTGTATCATTGCTGGTTTCTTGGCGCGCATGACACATTAAACAGAGAGCAACGCTGTCCGAACATACATTCCTTCCTCGTTCTTCAAACCGCTGCGAAGTGCGAAAATGTAAATAAGTGCGTGGAGATATCAACTCGCACTCAAATCAATACAAATGTTCCATGCAATTATCCTTCATGGAGATGTGATTCGCTTTCACGTAGACAAACTAAAATAGCCAATTTGCCGGTTTTTTACGTCTGTATGGCGATATGCGTCCTCTTAGCGTAGTTCACAAGGGATGGAGTGTCTTCTAGCTATTAGCTATTTAATGATAATACACATGTAAATAGTTTTATCACTTTTAATTGTTATAATAGTTGTTGACTTTAATTTATAGTGCCCTCATTTAGAAGTTCTCTTACTGCTATTTCAGTTCGACACTTAAATAAAGGTCATCATTCATTCATTCATTCATTCATTCATTGCCTTTTTTATCTACTATTTTAATTTTACATTCTGCCTCCCCGATTGGTGGTTGAGGGGCGTCTGAGACAGCTTTCACCACTGTGCTGCTTGCCCTCTTGTAGCTGCGAAAACTCTTTGGCTTTGATATCGATAGGGTAGTTACCTGTACTCCTGACCTGTTGGATGTGGTCTGCGCGAAGGCCAACAGTCACCGTCG
Organism: Galaxea fascicularis; assembly: GCA_948470475.1. Lineage (NCBI taxonomy): Eukaryota > Metazoa > Cnidaria > Anthozoa > Scleractinia > Euphylliidae > Galaxea > Galaxea fascicularis. The sequence continues at coordinate 8,629,310 of OX419346.1, forward strand.
ATTACACACACTTTGTCCCACACTTTCCTGTTAGAGTCCGACAGCAAATTTGTTATCAAAACGCACCAAATTTCGGAAGGATTATGAAAATGTTCAAGTAGTTTCCTTCGGTGACTAGAATTGAATCTTCAGAGCAACGAAAATGGACGTCGAAATCTCAAAATTGTATTTTAAAGCGACGATGATCACCGTGCGGTTCATTATATCGCGAATAGAGTGGGGTTTGTTGTCATCCACAGGAGGAATGTAACAGAATGAATGGACAAAACCAAAGTAAACGAGAGAAAGATTTTCTAGGAAAAACGTGTCCAGGCAAGCAACGGATTTTACTCAGGAGCTGTGTGATCTATAGTCACGTAAAGAAATGTTTTTGAAGATAATTCGGCCCCATTCTGTTCAAGGCGATTCCTCGATTGCAAATAGAAGCCCTCTGATTCCAAAACACTGATCTTTTCTAAAATCATACTTGTGATTTCAGACCAAATTGCACTCCACTCATTGCAATTACCATTATATATTAAGGGCTGAGCGAAGTTTATTTCTGGCCGGTTTTTGTATAGAGCATTTTTACGTGACAGACTGCAGTTTCGCTTGTCTTCAAAATATGTCATGCGTTTTGTTCAACGTGACCGTCAGTGCCGATGACAAACTTCTTCCCTCGACAAGCAGCAGCAATCCGGCGAATCTCAATGTGAGTACTGCACAAAATCCAATTTTGATCGAGTTTGACCTCCCCCCCACCCCCGCTGCCTTTTGAGCTGGCGACCCCAAATGCCCTTGGCCTCTTAGCATTATCCCTGCAGACATTGGCCAGACGTGCCTTGTAGGAACCCTCCCTCTCAATAATAGCAGGCCACTCCATGGTGGAACTGGCTACTTTCACCTCTCCTATGGATGACCATTTTCGGTAACCTTCTTAACTTTCCCATTCGGAATCTGCAGCAATTAAGCTCAAGACCCATAGGAATCTTCTATGGGCACCATCTTACGATATCTCCCCTGTAAAGACGCAAAAATTGAACAATCTTTACTCTTCAACGTCCGTCGTTCGTTTGGTAGGAATCCACTCATCTCTCGGGGGCAGGATTTGGATGATAAATGGAACGCCTCCCATGTCATCGCCGTCACACTGTGGGGGGTAGCTTTGCTTGGTCAATTTGCTGAGCTCCCACCCCCCTGTTATTTTTACCTTGCTACGGGCCTGGAATTGGTTCACGCTTAAAGTACGTATATCGTGAAGTTATTTCATGATTGACACATTTTCTTTTGTTATTTAACAACTTTTATTTAACTGACAACCCTGTTGAATATTAACAAACTGAAAATTCGGGGAGGGTTTGATAAGGTAGCAAGGAAGAGCAGGGCTGATGAATTGAATTTCGTTGTAAATGAGGGATTTATTTGTGCAAATCCCTCGTTCATATGTGTAAATCCCCAGGTTTATACAAATATATTCCTGAAGGGAGGATTTATTAGAATTTCTACAAATTAATCCCTCATTAATCATTTACTTTCCAATAGCCCATTGTACAGTTGTGTGTTGAGTGACCTGGCCTTTGAGAAGAAGCGAGGCTGGAGGTGACCTTGTTTTGGTACAAATATCTCTGTCTTTCTCGTGCAAATGTCACTACTTAACATAAAAACAACATGATTTACATGAGAAAAGCAGCGAGGTCTGTATCAAAACAAGGTCACCCCGAGCCTTGCTTCTACTCAAAGGCCAGGTCACTCAACACACAACTGTAAAATGGCCTATTATTCAACTGAACCTTCCTGAGAATAAAATCAAATTCTTCCTTTTGACAAATTTCGGCCTAAATTTCCGATAATAATGTCATCTGCAAATGTACCAAGTACGAACTAACCTGCGTGGCAGGCGCTAGAAAGGGAAGGGAGAGGGGAAAATTGGGCGCGCGCGAAACGCGCGGAGCGAGGGAGAGGGGAAGAGGAAGCGCCTGCAGCCAGCCAATTGTTTATTTCGTATTTCTCGTTCGCCGGTGAACGAAAAATCGCCATTGGTTCGTTTTTAATTATGCGTCAATCATTGTCTGATACGACTTTCTGATTGGTCGAAATGTTTTGGAAGCCATTTGAGAATGAAAATCAAGATGGCGGACGTACTCGAAAGAGACAGGGAAGCCAAGTTTGAGAAAATTTTGAAGGAAATCTTGCTGGAGTTAGAAGATAAAGGTCGGAAAATAACCTTGAAAGATGAACAGAGGAAAGCGGTGAAACAACTGTATGGAAATAAAGACTTGGTGGCAGTTTTACCAACAAGTTTCGGAAAGAGTCTCATCTTCCAGTTGCTGGTGTTATTAGAAAATAGAAATCGCAATGGCCACACTCAAACTGCTTCTATGCTAGTGATTTGCCCTCTTACTGGCATTATTAACGACCAAATTTTTGAAGTGGAGAGTATGGGTTTATCTGCGTGTAATTTGTCGGAAAAGCTCGCTGATTTAACAGAGGTCGAGGGTGGAAAATATCACATTGTTTATTCCTCTGCGGAAAGTACCCTTGACAAGAGGTTCCTACAATCCTTAAAGAAGGGCACTGTGTTTTCACGACGAATGGTTGCTTATGTGGTTGATGAATCAAATCCCCTCCATGCTCGTCCTTTGCATGGTAACCGATTGTTGATCCGGATTCCATTGGAGACAACTTCGAGATTTTAAAGAAGTGTTAGAGTAAACTTGACTGCTAGATTTTTGAGATGCTTTTTATTCGCAAACTTAAACCAAATCTGAACAAACAGAGTGACTCGATCCGCGCGGAGCTATTTACTTAGCGTTCCTTCATGCCGCAATTTTATTTTTTGGTGTGTATGTATTGTTTCTATGTAAATATTTTAGAGTTTTGGTCAGTATCTTATTAGCATTTTATAATTGATTGCATATATTTTAGCGCATTCAAAAATTTTTACTATTCAACTTGAAAATGACCGTTGAACGGTCGAAACGTCGTTGTTTTTTAACGTTAACTTATAAAATATGAAATCTGTTTCAAAAAACTTGTTGATTCGAATATTTTCATTGGCTGACATTTGACAGGCAGACAGTCGTAGATGTTAACCGTTTGCATATTAATGAGGGGGGCGAGACGAAATAAACAATGGGCTGGCTGCAGGCGCTTCCTCTTCCCCTCTCCCTCGCTCAACGCGTTTCGCGCGCGCCCAATTTTCCCCCTCTCCCTTCCCCTTTCTAGCGCCCGTCACGCAGGCTAAGTACGAACTGCCCACGATGTATTTATTCTTGTATTTGGCAGTATTCGAGATTCTTTCCTCTTCTCAAGTTCTTCATCGTCAGCGATCAAAATCTTCCTTACTGCTTCTGGGCAATTCGATGGGTCCGTTCGTCCATCCTTGATGCTTTCCTCAGTCACTACTTGCTTTAATTCTTCCGGACACGAATTTCGTGAAGCAGGCTCATCACTAACTACTAGGCCATCTAAAATAGAATCAATTCTAAAATTGTGTTATATTTCTTCCGAAAAACTATTTTGAGTAAGAAAAAGCTCCTCGTCGCTACACATGCCGTCCATAATGACAGCACAAAAACAGGGAAATACACCTTTTTTCCAAAATGGCTCCCATTTTAACATTCTTTTGTTTCTATTCAAATTTTTCCTTGATGCCTCGTTCGTAAAAGTAAAATTCAAAAGAATATTTTACCTTGAACGAGGCATCAAGGGTTGATTTGAATAAAAACAAAAGAATGTTAAAATCATGGGAGCCATTTTGGAAAAAGGAGGAATTCGCAACAACGTTTCACAGTCCTGTGAGGAACATCAGGTTGCTTTAATTGTATCTGCTTTGATCCGACGAAGGTGTGACCATACTAATTAGCCGGTGTTTGGCCCCTTGAAGAAAGGATCCTTCATGAATAATATCATGAAATAAGTCAGATAAATACCTCCGTTCTTGGTATTTGTCTCTTACTTATTTATGGATGCACGCGAGAAGTTTGGAGAGCACAAGAGAAGCGTACGCGATGGCATCATGGGATAAACACGGTGAAAATAGAGAGGAAATACTCATGGGCTAAGAACTCTACCCAGTCCCTCTGACAGTGTGCGCGCGCACTATGATATCTTTGTCTTTTATTTGTAGCGGTCTTTGCAGTGTGTCCCTTGTTGCCCATCGTAATAACCAGCCTTAAGGTCACTGAACTAGATTTCATCATTCTCTAGCGTACGTGTCTTTTATCTTCTTGTTCACAGGTCGTCTAGAATATGCTCCAGGCTTCAATCGTTGTTTCAGATGCGATCGCGCCAGACACTGGGCTAAGGACTGCAGAGTCGGAAACCCTTTTGTCCCACAGTTCAACAGAAGCGGTTTCCATTATTCGAGCAGCGCCGTACACATACTAAGCCCGGATCAGGAGGATTCAATGACGGGGCATCCAAATATTAGTGGTAATAACGCTCCTTTTGACGAATTTATCGAGATGTTTAACACTTAAGGTTATAGAGTACTAAAGTGTGACGTCACAAAAAATTAAATCTGTGAAATTATGGGATTGGGCGCCATTTTCGAATGGAGTATCCTTAAAAAAGGTTCCTTGCCAAAACTTAGCTCTTAATTGTAATTCCTAGCTGAAATATGAAGGATTGAAATTTGATACTGCCCCATATAAATCTCTCTAAACTGGAGGAACAGAAACACATTTTGAAGGGTTTGTATGGAATGCCATCAAACTTTGATCCCTTATATCTCTACCGGGAATTGCAATTCGGAGCTAATTTTTGGGATGAGGACGTCTTTTAGCATGCTCTATAAGAATATGGCATCATATCCCATAATTTCAATTTTTTTATTTTTGTGACGTCATCACTTTAGAACTCTATTGGGATAACCTCCCTGATCACGTGAAACCAAACACGAAGGATCTCCTGACCTTGTTAATGAAGTCTAAGGCGGATACCAAAGTTAAGAGATGTACAAAAGAAATCGTCAAGTTTTTAAGATGGTGTAATTTGTCCAGTATTCAGCCGTCGCCTTTTTTCTCGGTTTCAGTTGTAATTACTTATCTTTATAAGGTATATGTTAGTTCCAAGTCTTATGCAGCACTAGTGTTGACACACGCAGCCCTTAAGTGGTTTCATTCTTTTATTCCTGACATCATTAGCAATCCTTTGGATGCCGCAATTTGCCATAATTTGTTAGAAGCGGCTACACGTAGTAAACCAGTTGTTTTTAAGAAGGAACCCATCTCTGCCGATGTTATTAAGAAAATCATTGATAAGTATGCTGGTCCTTCAGCTAATCTGAAGGACTTGCGTTTAGCTTGTATGTGCTCGTTAGATTTCGCGGGGTTTCTTCGTTATGATGAATTTAGTAGTATTTTGCTTAACCATCTGGAAGTTTTGCTGATCATTTGTGTTTGTTTGTTTTTCGCGCTAAGAATGACGTTTACAGAGAAGGGAATAAGGTTTATATTACGAGGTTATTTAATTAATATTGTCCTGTTGCCCTCTCAGAAAGGTACATTCTGATGGCTGAAGTAGACCTTAACAGCAATTTACCACTCTTTAGACCTTTTTAAGATTGTTCAAATCTTCCAATACTTACAAGTTGTATGGAAGCAAGCTCTCGTACATGAGATGTGGGGAGATATTTAAGAATTGTCGTAAGGAACTTAGATTAGATTACAAGTTTTACAGCCTGCATAGCTTAAGATCAGGAGGGGCTACCTCCGTGGTTAGTAACAGCACCAACGTATCGGAACGTTTATTTAAATTACATGGTCGCTGGAAGTCGGACTGTGCTAAGGACATGTATGTCCTTGAAGACGTATCTAAGCCGCTTAAGCGTTTACAAATAACTGCTAATTTGGGATCGTAGTTGTTATGATACAGTAACTGTAATATTTCTTTGTCAGATGTATTAATAAATGTCAGTTTGGATTGCCTGAGCATCCAACCATCATTCCTTTGGTGTTGTATTTCTATAGTATTTAAGGAGAAAATATTTTATGTTCGTTTGAGCGCAGCGAATTAGAACGTAACTACAATTTACGACAGGTATCACAATTCACGACAACTTTTATTACAATTCGCGACGTCATTACAATTCAGCACAGAACTGAGTCCCACACCGCTCAGCTGCTCACTGCTGGGATCCGCCGATCTCGATAGGTCGTACCTTAATCGTCCCCGACTTTCTCTGTCCGACCTCGTAGCTTAGTCGGCAGAGCAACGGTAGATCTAATCCGGAGGTCGTGGGTTCGATTCCCACCGAGGTCATAAGAATTTTTTCTTTGCCTCGTGTGGTTCCCTGATACCCTTTACTAGGGCTAACGCCCAGTGGGTTTTTCATGGGTTTCTCTAGCACTTTAATTTACACTGCAGAGTTAATTCTCTGTTTCACCACTTGTATGTATTTAAAGTAGTGGCCTTCTTAGCCTCCAATGACAGACTGTTCCATGTTACTGCGCCCTTATAACGGATAACTCTTCTTGAGAGCTTCAGTGTTCGGCAACGGAATAAGAAGGTTATGTTGGGCTCCCCGAAGATTATGTCTGTCGATGGTATTTACGCTGGCGAATTCATCAGACAGGTATTCGGGTACAAGGTTATTTACTGTTTTAAAGATTAAATATCTCAGTTGTTTTGCACGTCTGTCAGCGAGGTTTTTCCATTTGAGGGCACTAAGAATCTGGGCAGATCTGACATCCCAACCAGACCCTGTTATTATGCGTGCTGCCCTGTTTTGTAGTTTCCCTAATTTTTGGCTGAGGTCATTACCGATACAGCCCCATACAGCGCTGCAATAATCGAGATGTGGAAGAATAAGTGACTTATAAATTGCGACTAGGGTACTTTGGGGACATATCAGTCTTAGCCTCCTCACGACAGCAAGTACTTTAGCAACTTTACCAACGACCTCGGAGATATGAGCCTCCCACGAGAGTGTTTCATCACCTGAACACCTAGGCATTTGTAACTATTGACTCCTTCAATTAAATGCCCATCAAGGCATCAAAGTGAGGTTCACTAGGGAGCAAAGAGATTTTGTACCTTGTGCCTGTAAACACACTTGGTCTTGAGGACATTAAGACTAAGACGGTTAGAGTCGAACCATTGTTTCAGATTGCTCAGATCGTGTGTCAGGGATAAAAACAGCTCTTCAGGGTCGGTGGAGGCAAATGTGAGATCAGTGTCATCGCCGTATATTCTCACATCTGATAGGAGGTTACAGTTTGGAAGGTCATTAATGTACATTAGGAATAGCAAGGGGGCCGATTAATTCGAGCGGCATCCTCTCGCGGCTGGCTTGGCTCCCGTAAGAAAATGAAACTCGCGTGAAACCCCAACCGAGAGCTTGCTCGCAGGCCAATTGATTTCTTTGCCGTTTAACGTCAACTGGGCGTTTAGGGGAAGGGGGTAAGGCGAATCCATGCATTAATGATTTTTATGTTGAGAATGGCACACGTGACATTATTAAAGAGAAAACACAATTCAAGACTCTCAGATTTTCTCCCGCTTTGAATACGGGGCGTTGCAACACTAAGAAGGCCTGTTTCGGGAGAAAACCGAAATTCTTTTGGGAATCTGGAGATTTTGCCGGGTATCGGGGGACTGGGGAGTTTACCGAGAAATACGAGATAGTTATGGGGTACTCCAGAAAAAAAGAGCGAAGTTTGACATTTTTGCCAGAATGTCACCTAAAAAGCCGAGAGAATCTTCCAAATTTCTGGGAGGACTTGAAGTTACACATAGTGTTGCTCAAACAACGTGTGTTAGAGTTGTTAGCCGGCGTTTTGAATACACATCAATAGGAAAAGCTGGCATACCGATGTTGCGAGAGAACATGTGGGAAAAACCATCTCGGCTTCGATTTATAAAAGTCTTCTCTACGTTTTAAAACCAGTACTGATTGTCCTGATTGGGTCTATACTGGTGATATCTTCAGTTCACGTAACGCATGTCACTAACGTACTTGAATGCAGTGACTTTTGGGGCAGCAAAATTTCAAGTGGATACGTTAAGGAAGGGGCGGGAGGAGGGTGGGGGTGGGGTGACGGGGAAAAAGTAAATATGTCGACGGCCCCTAACGAATTACTGTATGATTGATGAAAGGTCAACAAAAACCGGTGCAACTGCCCGAAAAACGATTCACCCGATCGACGGTGTTTCGCCCGGAATGAAGTGATTCACTGTTGCGCGAGTCGAGAAATGTACAAACAGATGATGTTCATTTAAAACTGTTACTGTTTAACATGTATAGAATACTTCTTGGAAATTCTGTCTGTATGGAACTTACGCACGAGTTGATAGTATCGGAAATCAAACAAGTGAGCGCAGCAAACCAGTGAGATTTCTGATAAAAACCAACGAGTGCGTAGATATCATACGGATAGAAAGCTGATAGACTTTACATGGTGTGTTATGTTTATAGTATACGTTAACATATACGTACTGTGATATCTTCGCAATCATCGCCACAGCAGCCTTGTTCTTGTTTCCACGACCTGCTTTCTTCAGCTCTTTTTGTTTTGACTTTAGACTTTTCCTAGTCAATTCAAATTGTATATCGTCGATGATACTTGCGGGATAGTCATTTTTCTTCAAATGCCTCGCAGTACTTGAAACGAGGCATCGTACAGTATAAGCTTGAGGGTTCATAATCGTCTTCATCTTAGCGTCTACCAGAGCGAGTAAACTCCGCAATATACTTGTTCAATTCTTCTGGCGCTATGGTGTGTACGTCTCGTTCCTCGTTCTTTTCGTCTCTCAAAAATTGTTTCAACAGTTCCAAATATCTCGCTTTGTCTTCTCTTTTGTGTTTTCGTTCTTCATGCTTTCGACATAATCCTCCTCTGACGTTTCACAAGCGACAAATCTTTTCTCACTCATCTTTTTTTAAATAATTCGACTTTATGAACAGTCCCACAGGCAACAGAGGATTTTGTAATTTTGAAAACGGTTTGAAAAGCGAGACGCTGCCAGTAAAGCTTGAATGAGAATTGCTTTAATACGGTTCACACATCAAAAGACACGATAGGTGGCTCCTGATTGGACATTTCGGTTTTTCTACACACGAAAAATGCGATACGCACCATTTTGATTGGCTTTTGACTACTTCGACCAGCTGGTGAATGAAAATTTATTTCGCTTCTTTTTAGTGTGTACATCTCAGTATGTATATAATAAATGAATACAAGAAATGAATCATATGACATGTGAACTACAGTGAGCAAATAAATGTGAGATTTGATCAGCACAGTTAGAGTCAATTTATGCAGTTGAAAAAGAAACCTGAAAAACTTCAGAGTCATGCAGGTTTGACAAATTTCTTTTTCAACTACTTATGTTGATTCAAACTCCAGGGGGGGGGGGAGTTCTCCAGATTTTAAGTGACAGGGATGATTAAATGGGGGCAAAAACCAAAACCCCAAAAAATTACTTGGAGCTTCCAGCAAAATTCAAAAAAATTCCTCGCTGAATCTTTAAACCTTGAAAACGTCTAGAAAGGATTGCACTTTATTTGCTGAACTATGCAGCCGGGATGTGTCGGCACTACCCCAGGGCACTACCACGAATCTTCAGATTGTTTTGAATACCCCTCTCCCCCCTTCCCCCCTTTCCCCCCTTCCCAGATATTAAAACTGCAAAGATTACATCTCACATTCAAATTACTGTTCAGCTTTTTCAGGATCAGGAATTATCTTCTCAACCCATTCTTTAAAGTATGATAATTCCACAGGTATAATTTCATGCCCTTGTCGGGCAAAATTCATCATGAAATCAGTTTCAATTCCTAAGTCTGTAAAACATTCAGCAGCATGAGAGGCCCATCTCAGTGTGTTGGGATCAACATCTCCATGCCACATCCAGACTGGTGGAAACTGCTTGTCTTTATTCAGCTGCAAGTCTCGTCTGATCTTTTCAAACACAATCGATCCTGGCGACAAACCTGATGAAAGTGCAAACACCCCTGCAATGTTTGTTAGAAACCTGTGGAAAAGATTTTTCAAGGCAGTGCATGATTATATTAACATAACTTTACTGGTATCTTGTTTCATACCCTCCTCTAAACCCTTTGGGAGATGGCATGTTTTCCCTAACTTTTACTCCCCCATCTCGTGTTCCTGAGGAGAGATGATCTTGGAAAATATCAGAAAGCATGAAGTTGGCATGTATTGATTATTATATTTTTAACATGTAATATTGCTACAACATTTCAGTAAAATGTTAAGGTTGTTTGAAGACTATTGTTATTCAATTTTGATGAAACCAGTGTCGGATTTTTAGCCCTTTTTAATCACTGAAGTGACTTGTTTATTAATGAGTGGTGTCACAATACCCACCACCCTCTCTCTCTAATCATTGATGCCTACATAACCAGATTTCCATGGACACCAAATGGTAAATTCCAGACCAATTGCATGAGGCGAGATTTCCACACAGCCCCATACATTAATTATACATGCGTTTTGTGACTAAAACTCCATTCGTTTTTGGAACGGGCTTAGTATGACAGTGATACATGATTGTATAATTAATGTATGGGGCTGTGCAGAAATCTTCCCTAATAAGGTGAATAAAAAGGGTTAACAACAGATTGAACCTAAAGCCTAAATATGGATGTGCGCAATTGTAAAGTTCTCGTTCCTCACCTGTATGCCACATGCATTGCTACCGTCCCTCCTATGTCAAATCCACCAATAATAATCTTATCATGATCAATTCCACGAGATTTCTCCTTATTTACGAGCTGTCTGATACAACTGCACGTGTAATTGATGGATTCCATTCTTTCCGCCGTAGTGGGGCTGTACGACATTCGTTCGTACCACAAGCCGGTCTGTGTTCCGCCAAGCGGCACACGGTAAGGTATGTCTGGAGCTTGTGGATAAAGTACTCGAATATGATCAAACTCAAATTCCCTGTGAATCAGTGATTTCAGATACTTCTTCATACTATCTGCAGTGTACCTTTCCCCATGGAGGAAGATTAGGGTGCCGACTTGGTGAAGGTTTTCTCTTACTATCACACACTTCAAATGTGGAAGAGCCATCCCCGATTTTCTCCCAGGCCCTCCCAGGCGCATCTTGTTCGGCGTGGTTACATGGTCCAACTTCAAATTCAAAATGGCGGCTACGAGTGTGCATCTTACGAGAATACTGGAATGTTTTGCTACCAAGTGTTTTGCACTTCGCTAACAGATGTTTTTATTAGGCAATTTTCGTTTATTTAAGATAACGTGGGCATTTAAGTTTTTGTTTTGTTACGTGATCTGATCGATCACGCGAGATTCCCGCCATTTCAGGCCAATCAGATTAGTTCAGGTTCGTGACTAAGGTTAAAGTCAGCACTAGTTGGGAATCGAATATCATTTAAGAACAGCTTTATCGGAAAAGTGTGTTTTACGCCTTTGAACAAAGCAGGAAAATTGTTAGTCTTAAGCGGGATAACGCCGTACAGAATTGTAAGTATATCAATATTACATTCTAAAGCTTTCTTGTTTGTTTTCGTCTTATTCGATTTTTAAGTCGTTATGTAGGAGGCCCACACGTGTATTTTTCGCTTTCAGTTGACTAGCTAGCTGTGCAAGAAAAACGTGCTGAATAAACTAGTCCAAAAACATTGGTAGATCCTGAGGACTCTATTTTCCCGGTGTATCCTCAAAAACAGTAGTGCCCTAAACTGTGGTGCGAAACAGTCAAAATTCTTCACAAGAAGAAGATACACGCCAAAGGTCATCACGCCATCGAGAAGGACGTCAAATCGGCAGGGAAACAAGGACAACTGACAGCCTAAAGGAGCGACCGACCGTCTTTGAAAACCCGCACATCGTCAAAGGCAAGACTTCTCAGACAAAGGTAGAAATTTTCCGATTCACTTTATTTCTTGTTTTACGAGTTTATGAATACCGCCTTGTTTTACTACAACATTGGAGTGTCGCCGCACGCTAAAAACTTTGCATGAAAACGAGGCTAAGGAAGTTCTAGTAACCACAAGAATTTAATCAAACATAATGCCACCCAAAGTGGATATCAAGATTCTCTCTGGGAAAAGAGATAACGCTAAACACGCGCTTTATGAATTGTTCGACGAATTTGAAGCACTTTACGTAGTGAAACCCGAACTGAAGTTATTATCAACCGTATTTAAGGAGATTGAGTCAAGGTACAAGGGGATTAAGAAACAAATAGAGGTCATTGCTGACAGATTCGTTGAAGAAGAGGTCACTTCAGAAGATGAACGAATTACAAATAATCTGAAATCTGGAGATGACATTAAACAAAGATATTTAGAAACTTTACAAAAATACGCAAGTTACGAAAAGGAACTTAGCATTCCTCAATTACAAGATACCACTGAGAACACCGCAGTTCTTGGAGAAGTAGCTACTGCAGTAAAACAGATGGCTCAAAATATGGCCGCCAAATCCAAAGTACCGGTAAGTGGCCTAGAAAGGTTATCGGTTCCGTCATGGGATGGATCCCGAAAAACGTACATCACTTGGAAAAAAGAGTTCAACCACTGGATGAACAAATACGAACAAGACAAAGATGAGCAGCTCCAACGTTTCCGTCGGGCATTGCCGAAAGGATCTTGGTGGGCAGAGCAGGTGAAGACTTGCAAAGTTATTGACAGAGCGTGGGAAATTCTTGACATTGAATTCGCTGACAGAAGAAAACTGATGGATGCGCTCCTTGCAGAGGTCAATAACTATGGTGTAGTGAGAAGCGATCCCAAGAGTTTGGCTCGTTATGCAACCTCGATATCTGTGTATGTGAGTGACATGGAGGACAATGGATGCCCAGTTCAAGAAGCGTCTGAAGCCCCCTTCTTCATGTCAAGGCTCTTGTCCAACCTGAATCCGAAAGATAATGCAGAGTTCGGCAGAGAAATGAAACGTCGAAAGGAAGAAGAAAACGTCACAAACTTAGTAACTTGGCTCCATCAAGAAGCATCTCTCAGATCCAGAGGCAAGACAGAAACGGAAAGTGACAGGAGTCGAGACCCACCTTCTCACAGGAAATCGTATCAGCATTCTAGTGACATCAGTTTGACAGATGATGAAACATGCCCCCTTGGTTGTAATTCGAAACATCTTCTCGCTTCCTGCCCTGTCTATCATAAATCGTCTCTAAAACAAAGATGGGATATCGTGAGGCAGAATAGAAGATGCCGGAAATGCCTTCGAGTGTCACACCACACGAATGACTGCAAAAGGGCTGACGGTACATCCTGTGATAAATGCAAGAAGAATCATCACCGTTCTCTGCACAATGAAAAAAAGAGTGAACCGTTGGAATCCAACTTGAGGCCCGCTGCACCGATCTTCACAAGTCAAGTCACCCCACCTGTGGTTGAGAACCGCAGCATCCAAGGAAGCGATAATGAGAAGACTAGTGACGTCAGAAACGTTCTTGGAATTTGCCCAGTGCAGAAAATCAAGATTAGAGATTGCGATGGAAACCTCAACGAGCTACTCGCCATGTTGGACACCGGTTCAAACACGAGTCTTCTTTCCAAAAAGGCTGCAAAACAGCTAAGGCTGTCCGGTCCACAGACACACCTTACAATGAACTTAGCTGGAGGGCAGAAGAAAGCAGAAGTTTCCGAAATGATAGAGATTGACATCGTATCACCCACCGATGAAGATATTGTGAAGAATCTTCAAGTGCACACAGTTCGAAAGCCCTGTAGCAACGCCAAGAATGTACCACGCAAATCCATCGACGGTTACGCCCATCTAAAGTCAATAGCAGATAAGCTACATCTCTCTGGTGGTGCCGTCGACCTCCTCGTTGGTACTGACTTCGTTGACGCCTTTATCGACATCCACACGCTTAGCGGTGACCCCGGAGAACCTATTGCAAAGCGGAATTGTTTCGGCTGGTATATTCTGGGGCAAGTCGACTCCGGTTCAAACAGCATGTCTGAAATCAGATCAGTAGACATTGCTACTTTGAGTGCTGTCGATGACATCAAGAAACTCGTTCAACAAGACTTCTTAGGAGTCAGACCAACGGAGCTTTGTACCTGCAGTGAAAATGCTCTACGCGAAAACAAGTTCGTGAAAGCCCTGTCAAGCTCGACTACATTGGTGGATGGAAGGGTTCAAGTCAAAATGCCATGGAAAGAAGCTGGGCCACCGAAAAGAAGCAATTATGACCTTGCCTTGAAGAGAATGTACTCGGCGGAGAAATCGTTTAAGAAGAGAGATTGCTTTGAGGTCGTAGATGAGGAAGTTCGGAAGCTGGTGGAACAAGGCTTTGCTATCAAAGTGCCGCATGAGAATGTTAATCACAGTCAACCAGAATGGTACATGCCACTGCAAGCCGTGTTTACTCCGGAAAAGAGCACTAAAGTCAGACTGGTGTTTGACTCCTCCTCCAAAGGACACGATGGTCTCTCCTTGAATGACCATTTAGAGAAAGGTCCGAATTACATCAACAGTCTGCCTAATGTTCTGACAGCATGGCGCTGGGATGAATATGCCTACTCTGGAGACATCCGTAAGATGTTTAACCAAGTGCTAGTACACCCGGAGGATCAGGTTTTTCATAGATTCTTGTAGAGAAAGAACCAGCACGAATCCCCCACCGTGTACCAGTGGCTCAGGCTAAACTTTGGGGACAAGCCAGCTCCTGATATCGCATCAAATGCTATCAAGATCCTAGCGAAAGCTTCGCAAGTTGAATTCCCCGAGGCTGCAAAGGAACTCGAAGAACGAACGTATGTTGATGACATCGGTGGATCCAGACCATCAACAGCAGAGGTCAAGCATGTAACCAGTACCATTGACAAGGTGCTAGCAAAGGGTCAGTTCCAAATCAAAGCATGGCACTCGAATAGCCCGGAAGTTGACGAAACTAGTGGTGATGAGCGCTTTACAGATTTGCTTGGCCACCGTTGGGGCAAACATGAAGATACCTTCTGCCTGAAGAAAGATTCAATTGTCAGGGTGAACGAAGACTTCACAAAGAGAAGCTGCCTCGCCCTTCTAGCCCAAGTGTGGGATCCTATTGGCCTCGTAGCACCTGTGACGCTCAAGTTCCGAATTGACCTGCAAGAACTGTGGAGTTCGGGATATGGTTGGGATGACGTCCTCTCAGAAGAAACTCAACAAAAATGGAAAGGGAACGAGGAAGCCATAAATCAACTTCTAACCTTCAAGTTTGACCGCAAACTCAAGCCATCGGGAGCAATTGGTTCACCTCAAGTACATGGCTTTGCGGATGGAGGAGAACTGGGATATGGTGCTGGCATTTTCCTCCGCTGGAAGCTAGATGATGAAAGCTATCAATGCACCCCGGTGATTGTCAAACCCTTTGTTGCTCCGCTGAAACAAAAAACCATCCCTCGACTTGAACTCTTGGGGTGCTTAGCACTCACAAGGATTTACAACACGTGCCAAGAGGCACTGAGCTTTGTTAACTTCAAAGACTTCGACAAGACCTTCTGGACAGACTCGCGGACAGTTCTTTCATGGATCAAGACTCCACCCAGAGAATTTAGACCATTTGTGTCAGTTCGAGTGGCAGAAATCCAGGAAACAGTAGGATCAGAGCAGTTCCGCTACATCAAATCGAAGTATAATCCAGCAGACGCCCTTACCAGAGGAATTACGCCTGGGGACCTCAAAAGCTGGATGTCGGGACCACCGTTTCTTAAATTACCAGAAAAGGAATGGCCTCACTTCCAAGATGATGATCAGAGTCCTTACAAGGAACGAGAAGACGCCTTGAAAGAAATGAAGACTACACCAAAACAAATTGACAAGGGGAAAAAAAACACCAGAGATGTTCATGCCACATCTGTCTCAGAAGGAAAGGAGGGTAACTCCATTTTCTCCAATCTATTGGAAAGATGCTCAACGTTCACAAAGGCACGCAGAGTCCTGGCTTACGTACATCGTTTTGCTGAACGTACAAGACGCAGGGACGCGCCCAGCGGTTCCTTGACTGTCCAGGAACTCAGGCAAGCAGAAGTACAGCTCTTAAAATGGAGCCAGAAGCACATAAATGTACAGAGCCTCGACAAGAAGTTGATCGCCAGTATGGACGAAGAGGGGCTAATCAGAGCCCATGGCCGCCTCGAAAATGCCAGAATCCTCCCGAAAGAGATGAGAAACCCTGTTGTGTTGCCCAGAGACCATCAGCTGACAATCCTCCTCTTGCGTCACCTGCACCACAAACGAGGACACTGCGGTTACAAGAGTCTGATGCACGAAGCGAGACGGAAGTACTGGATCATTGGGCTCAGGAAAATGGCCAAGGCTGTCGTAAGCAATTGTGTCCTCTGCCGGAAACTGCGCAGAAAACCCCTCGATCAGTTGATGGGCCAAGTACCAAGTTTACGAGTGGCAGCTGGATTCCCGCCATTTTCGAACACGGCTATGGATATGTTCGGGCCACTGCAGATCAGGTTAAACCGAAGAACACTACGTGAAGCCCAAGTTGTGATCTTCACCTGCACAACCACCAGAGCAATTCACCTAGAGCTCGTGACAGATAAATCATCGGAAGCCTT
>OX419346.1:8648300-8685800 GCA_948470475.1 Galaxea fascicularis
TACATGCTAGCAGGCATTGTAAATACATGTACATGTAGGAGAAATCACAGTTCAGTTAATATTCAGCCACACACAGACAATGCAAGAATAATCAGTGCTGTGTGTGTACAGCGACTGCCAATAATAACAAAGGCAAAGTCAGATCTAGAAATAGCTTATGAAGAGCTTCAAGACCAGCTTGAATTGGAACACAGTGCTTTGTCTAAAGATGAAGTTGAGTGTGAAAAACTTCTGCAAAGGAAGAAAAAGATGAAAGAAGATGATGACGATGAGAGTATGGCAATAGCAGCATTTGAGTCAGAGAGAAAGGTGAGTGTTGTATGTAGTTTTGGTGAAGCAGAATGGTTTTCTTCTGGTGCATGTACTGTAATGTAGCCTGCACAGCAGGAGTAAAAGGGGAGGGGGTGGGCAATGACAAATTGAGAGAAAAATGGCAGGGTTCTGGGGAGGAGACGGGTAAAGGAATGCCTGCACACAAAACCCTGTTATTTGAATTCCCACCCACCAATTTTTGGGTAATTCAATCAGGCTAACTGTCAATACAGGCGCACGCTTTTCCACTTGGCTGAATTCATGCTGTGAAGGCCTAAGATGAGTGCTGGTTTGTTCACAACATACTGTAGTATATGTAGGATAAACAAAACAGTCGAGTAAAACAGAATTATTTTGGTATTAACTCCAACAAAGGAGACAGCCGAACGAAGACAGCTAGCAAAACAAGATGAGCAGATTTCATGTCTACAGGAAGCCATTGTCATTAATTTTTTTGAGAATTTTAAATTTTCGTCATCAGAGAAAAAGCTAAGTCCTGGCCTGATTTTAGCTGAATGCTACTGCAAAATTGACTCTTCAGTAACACAAAATTAAAATATACCAAAACATGTGTGGGAAATTAATGCAAGTCCTTGTTTTCAGGAATATTGATAAACAATTCATCAGTACAGAGTTGAATTGCTGGAGACATTACTTGCTGCAGGTAAAAACACATTGACCCTACAGTAGATGACAATATTCAGACTTTCTTCGAAAACAGATACACAGCTTAAGGTCAAGAAATTATATCCTATTAGTGAAGTTGACCACTGGCAGATACAGAAATAAAAAAAATGGGTGTTCTTAGTGCAGGCGTTCCTTTTCCCTTCTCCTCCCCAGCTCCCTGCCATTTTTCTCTTGTTTACTTGCTCCCCACCCCCTCCCCTTTTATGTCTGCCACGCAGGCTAAATAATTGCACATGTAGTTAATTTTGTTGATGAGCCATGAGTTTCCAATTTCCTCTAAAATAATAGTTTCTTTTTTGTCCTCAGCTCTTTTCCCTCTACAAACTTTATTACTTACAGTAAATACTTACTGTACTAAGATGCATTTTAATTCCTGTCCTTATTTAATCATATTGTCGTTCATCTGAAGCAATTTGCTGTCTTTTGCACTCAAATTTGAATAGCTTTTTTAATGTTCTGTAGTGCTGAGAAGTAATGTAAATTTTGTCATTAATGTTGTACTGTAAATCTTGCACTCTACTGCAATAGGCCATTTCCAAGTTCATGTCTGCCTCCTCTTCAAAGCGAGTCTAAGTGCGAAGTTTTTGTGATTGTAATTAGTCCTACTTTACATGTAGTACATGTATGAATGAAAACTAATTTTCATAACAAAAACTTCGCACTTAGATTTGCTTTGAAGGGGAGGCAGACATGAATTTGGAAATGGCCTATTGCCTTACTTTTGGTAATGAGAACGTCATCACAAGTTGAATTCTTTTGTCAGGAGTTTGAAGAAGAACAGGAAGAAGAATGGAAGAACTTTGAACCAGCACGTATACATACACAAGCTGATAGACTGAATGTTATGAAATCATTACAACGCAAACTTCAAGAAACTCTTGTTTTGTTGGTTAAGAAGCAGGAAGATTCAGCATTTTGGGAGGCCCCACATGCAGAAGTTGTAAACACAAGTGAAACACTTCATCAGGTTTGATGAAACCTTTTCACTCACGATTCTGGGGGAAGGCAAGCCATAGCCCTTCTTTCCTCTTTTTTCACCACAGGCATACATTTAAAAAAGACTTTAAAACTCAAACATTCAGATGGAAGAAACATACATTGAGATTTTGGTAACGGTACTGAAGCTTCTGTTTCTCTATGATAGGAGAAAAGAAATCATTGGTGTTTTATTGACTAATAGGTAGTTTTAGCAGCAACGACAACGAAAACATAATTTCAAAATATAGCTTCTAGTTTGTGTATCTCTTTCATGATTATTGGAAAATGGTGGCAGACAGTCCAGGAATTAAATTACTATGAACAATGTTAAAACAAAGAAAATTTTGCTGCCACATGTTCACATTCTTGAGAAAACATAAAATTTGGTCATTTGACATTGCTCTTTTGTAGAGAACAGCAAAGAAATGTACAAAACTGTAAAACGCATGTGTAGAGCAATTGTTTTTGCTCATTAAGCCTGTAACTTGTTTTGTAGCGTTCTCATTGGTGTTGCCATTCTGGTTGCTTAAACACCTTAATAAAATGACAAAATGACTTCCTTCCAGTTGGCTTGATAGCTCAGATGGTAAAAGCAATTTCACACAAGTCATGGGTTGAAATCCAGCTGTAGCTTACATGTATTTCTGTAGTAAGCAGCGCCTCAGTTGCATGCATACAGTACCTACAGCAATCTGTCATGTCTTAACTCTTCAGTAAACCCTAATACCAGCATGCATATTCTCTACACTGTTATCCATACATTTCTATAGTATGATAAGGAGAATTTGTTAAACAATCAGAATTAATAATCAAGACCTTTGTCCTTTGTTGATCACGTCCTTTTTTTCTCACAACCTTTGTTTAGATTTAGCAGAGTTATCATAAGGAGAAATTAAAGATTGGTCACTGTTAGAGGTTAAACGGTTTAAGTGCACCTAAACCCAAAATATTTTTCAAAGCATAGTATTTAAAAATACATATGACAGCCAGTTCTAACTTTCGATTTTCCCAGATGTGCATGTCATGAGGGCTTCACTCAGTTTGGTAACCAACCTTAGCAAGGTCCTTATCTCTCTGAATATTGCTTCTCTAGGTTGCATCTAGGAGCTTAAGTGAGGCTTGTGGCACGGATTTACATGTTCAGTTTCTTAGTAATGCTCCCATTGCTGTGATGAAGAACTACAAGAACAAAGCCAACAAGGTAACATCAATAGTGCTTGTATCAGTCAGTTGTGATGCAGAAGTACCGAGTATGAACAAACCTATAAGTGTCAACCTTTTCTCCTCTATTTGCTCCATTGGTATTTCAACAATGTACCGTTGAGGAGGGTTAGACTGCTAGCAGACCCTTTCTGAAAATCAGTGGAGACACGAAATATTAATTTGAAGCATGAAGCCAAGGTCTGTAAGGGACCGTTCATTTTTTAAGGGATAGGGGGGGCTGGTGGGATTTGGGGGAATGCCATGTAGCAATTGTATGACCCTCCCTCAGCTTGCCAATTTTCTAACATGACCCCACCCTCAAAAGGAATTTTTTTTGCGTTGACGCCCCCCTCCCTCCCTCCTCCAAAAAAAGCTGCACCTGGTATTTTAAACTTTAATAGTTTTTCGATATAAACGTTGTTATAAAGGAGTTTGTTACTTTGGAACTGTTTTAGAGTGATTTTACTTAACCTGTGAAACAGTATCTAACTATCAGTGCGAAAAAGTTATAATTAAACAAAAGAAAACAACAGAATTAATGTGTATTATTAATTGTAATTGTATAGTATCTATTTCACGGGTTATGTAAAATCACTCTAGCATAGAACAGATGTTCCTAATTATTTCGTGAATAAAGCAGAATTTCTTATCAATTTGTGAAAACTTCATTCCACTTTTTTTTATCTCAGAATTTCGCCTGACCCCCCCCCTTTCCTTCTTTTTTTTGGGGCAGCCCCCCCTATCCCTTAAAAAATGAACGGTCCCTAAGGGAGAGAAACCTCCTTTAGTCTCTTTTCATGTTTTTCTTCCCCTGCCAGTTTTGCCACGTTATTTCACTTTATAGTCAAGTCAAATCAAATCAAATACTTGTGAAGCTTTGTTGGATAAAATTGGCAACGAATTTCAAGGACTTTCCAGCACCGACTAGGATTTTTAAGGCCTTGAATTTTTATTTTGAAATTCAAGGACTTTCAAGGCACGTGCGAACCCTGTATAGTTATCCAGAAAGGGACTGTAAACAGTCTGCAAATGGGTGATTCGAGAGCTAGTCTTGGGGTCATATTTTTCATCCAACCAAATAGTTATTGGCAAACCTCTCAGAAAACGTAACACTCGCTATATCATATTTCATCCATTGGAGAACTTCCACGTCTTAACAGCCTAGCTCCACAAGTGTACCGTAGCTCAGTTGTAAAGCATCCAAATTAGTTATTGCAAGGTCGTTGGTTCGACGCCTGTGAGAACGGAAATTTCCTTTTGCCAAGTACAGTATTATGCTAGTGTGTCATGTCCTCATTTTGTTTTTAGCATAATTTGGAATTGAAAGCCAAATGGTCACGTACGCCCTTCTTGCCACAAGGCTTGCTGAGTGAAGATAGGGATTTTATCCCGGGGATTCCCGGTAGACGTTAAAAATGCAAATACAATCTGCTCTCTTTCAGCTAAATTTCTTAGATCAGAACATCGATATCGAAAATCAACATTTCAGTTATTCAGTACCATTTGTGTTTTGCATTGTTAGGTGTTTTTCTACAAAGTTAATTACGTTATAGGATGCGTTAGATTGAGTGAAGAGTACTGTGATCACATTTGGGTTACAAAGGAGGAGATGCAAGACTATGTAGAGTCGGAATACTTGAAGACTCTCAAGAGATTTCTTTCCTGAATGATTAGAGTGGAATAATGTAAATAAAAGACAAACTTTATTTTAACCCATTGACTACCAGCCGTTTTTACGTTTTCGGAGTGATTTTCCACCTATAAACGATCCATAGCATTTCATGACTCTTTATTTGAAACTATCATGGAAAGTGGTGCTGTCCAAAGGCATTAGTCTCCTTCGCAGCCGTTTTTTGGGCTGTCACGCAACGCACAGCCCAAAAAACGGCTGCGAAGAAGACTAGTAAGGCACTGGAGGCTCAAGGTTTCTGAAAACGTCATTCTGACGTAGCTATTTTTCATCCGTGGAGCTATAAGAACGGCCCAAGTTTGGTTTGCTTGCGATTTTTGCTAAGTTTACAGCCATTTTTCATCTGTAGTGGCTGCCTGATGAGCATCATTAAGCGTGACGGTAGCTAAGAGTCCACTTTCTCGGGAACGGGCGCTGTCAAAAATTCTCGTTATTTCCCAGCATGCAATGCTATTGAGATATTGAAAATGGCGTGAAGGCCCGAATGCACTGGAGCAAAAGGCTGTATCTACGCTCGGGAGAAGAATATGAACAAAAAAAGTCATTTCTAAGCTACAACAAGGACTGAATTTTGTTATGATAGTTGAAGGTTTGTTTTTCGGCAATGATTTCTTTAAAAAAAACAGGGCAAAAAGAGGCATTTTCGTGGTCTCTCTTTGACGTTTTTAAAAAATAGGTCCGCAATGCGTACATGTTTGGCTTACTAGACCACGTGACAGGCGCTCGATTCTCGTGGACATATAAATAAATAAATTTGGTCACAGCATAATGTGGCTATACACTTCGTGTAAGCCACACAAAAACGGTCGTTTTCGTTCTTGTCCAAACTCAAAAGGCAATATATTTATCTTATTAACCAAGCGCGAGGGCCGCACTGGGAGAATATCGGCCCGAGGTCTTGACAGTACGGACCGAGCGCAGCGAGGTCCGTACAAAAAAGACCGAGGGCCGATGTTCTCCCAGTACGGTCCCGAGCAAGCTTGGTTAATAAAAGATTTATTACATGACTGAAGACAACGCGGGATCATTTGGAACAGTACCCGGTCCAATACTTAGAGAATATCGGACTGCCAATAGAGCAATCTTATTGGTCGATTTTAGTTATTGGCCCTCTGACTGTCTAAGTCGTGTAATAATTGGTAAAAACTGCTACGTTTTTTGCGTTTATTGGATATCCAAATTTAAAAGACATTCCATATCGTGCTCACAACTGACAGTTAAGGCAATATTCGTGCGATTGAGAAAGCTGCAATGTTTTGAAGCATGGCAGTCTTGTGCGACCGGTTTTGGCTGGCACGGTGGTCAATGGAAAATGAGCTGGAAAGTTAACGGTGCTGAAGAGATTTCTTTCATTCTCTGCACTAAGAGAAGATCGAGAAGAGCACGCAGGACATGGGCAGGGAGATCCATGCTTAGTGTAGCCTGATTCTCAGACAGTCCAGGTCGCTCGCGGTCACGCACTCTGTCGAGTGCGTGACCGCGAGCGACCTGGACCGTCTGAGAATCAGGCTATGCTTAGTAACGCCAGTTAAAGGGTCGCAAAAACTTTCCATGCCTTAAAGGCGCGGTGTGGGAGGAGAGGGGAGGGGAGGGCCACTATTTTTATACTCACATGCAAGGAGGGTCAAAATTTTACAGCTTGGGGTATGGTTACATTTTCGGGACTAGCAACTTTCAAAACATAGTTTACCTTCCCCTCCCTGGCGGTATTGTTTTACTCTTTTTACGAACCGGCCAGTCGCCTCCTAACTCTCTTTCTCAGGTTACGTTGATGGCTACAGACGAATCCGGTTCACTACCTAACGAAATTCAAATATTTTGAAATTGTGCACGCCAGCAATACGATTTCGCTTACAAACACCATACGCCAATTTGGGCTCTCGGTATTATAATGTTCCAGCTTCGCAAGGTGATATAATTACTTCTAGAAGTTTATCTGAAGAATTCGACTTGTACAAAAAAGCAAACAAAAAGCATTAATCGGATAAATTTTTCCAATCATTTCGTTTTGTCGGCGTCGGAAGCATTTGAAAACAAAACTTAAATAGCAGTACGGTAATGGGCGTTTTGTTGGTGTAAGTTCTAACTTATGAAATACAGACAAATAGAGTAGTAGGTTTGAGTTAAAATGCTTCATTTTTATGTTGTTTCCATAATTAATTTACACTTTTAATCCCACCAGGAAAGGACATTGCTTAGGCCAATCATAATGTCGAAGAAACTCGTGTTCGCGGAAAGTTCAAACTTCACTGAGCTGGACTGAATATCGTTCTTCATTATCTTGCGGCCCACTCCAATCGTCTAGGTTCATTCTTGTACAATCCAGAGTTCTTGCTTCTGCACAAATGTCCCTGGCTGTTCTCTTAAAGCGAAAATCAGAAAATAAAAGCGTTTTGACGAAAGATCGTGGCGTCATTCACCTTTCACATACTGAAATTACGGCAATTATTTTGAATGTCTGTCAGAATAGCAGATCTTAATTATCAGTCAAACTTTTTCCTCTTTCTTTATTAACAGATAATAGTTGAGATTGTGATAATATATCCAGAAATTCAAGAATTTTGCCAATTCATGCTGTGAAGCGAGATACTGAAGCACTTAACGTTGTTGCAGAAATCACTGTTCATCTTCTTGGTCTGTCAGCTGAATTCAACGTTCGCTCTAATCCCTGAATAATGCCTATAAACCTGACAACAAAATACAAAGCTTACTGGGGTGGAACCAGGTTTTTACAAAAGGGGGTTCGATGAAAGGTTCCGCCGAAGGCGGTGCCCCTGTCGGGAGATCCGGGAGCAGCCTCTCCCAGAAAATTTTGGAAATCTTAGTCCTACGAAAGCGATTTGACGTTAGGTGTTTTGATTTAGGAGGTTCGATCGAACCCCCGCCCCGCCCCCTCCCCCGGCCTTCCTTTGATCCGCCCCAGGGTTATGGGATGTGAGAGTAGCGCACAAATGAACGTGTTTTGGTTAAGTTGAAGACAAATATAGGACACCATGACCACGTGGTAGTGGGAATAGCCGTTTCGGTCTCTTTGGGCCTTATCACCTAATACTAGGGTTCGGGACTCCCGACATGGAAATATGAAGCTTTTCCATGTAGGAGTCCAGATGTCCACTCATCTTTATTTCTCTTTTTCGATTTAAGCCACATTTCAGAAGCTTAACGTTTCCATGTGAAAACACTTTATGGTAAGCTTCAGTGGAAGAATCAGGCCGCATAAATGGCTTCAATTTACCAAAAACATCAATTAGCGCGGTCTTCGACGCCTAACTTGGTTGCCTTAGATTGGTATTTAATTGAGTGTCGTAAAACCAAAACCATGCAAAGCAGTTACTCTGATCAATCACAAGAGACGAAGACAGCTCAATGAACCAATCAGAATTTAAAGTAATTACACGCAACCGGCGCCAAGCGCGGGAAAATGCTTGCGAGCAACTAGCGATTGGTTTTGGTTTTGCTTGTCGTTGGCTGAAAAAATAGCGCGAGTTTTGTCGACCATTCACCAGCCAGCAGTTGATCACAGAGCGAAGTAAAGAGCGCTTTTCATTTGCATGGAAAATGTGGCGGTACAACCGCTTGAGCGTTTTACACTTGTCTACGAAAAAAGGTGAGTCAATACAGGTTTCTCCGGTTTTGAGACAACAAACCACACATTTTTATGTGGTTCAAGTGTGATTCTAGAGATTCTAGTGCGATGAGGAGAATGGTTCAGCGATATTCCGGTCATTTCGGTAAAAACGAGAAAGGTGGAATACCTTTTTTCCGATAAATTTCCACTGGGAAGGCCTGTTCGATTTGTTGTCCCACCGGAACGACCAGTATTTCCATGCAAAAGGAAAGCGCTCAAAGTAAAACCAAACCAAACTCGAATTTCTTTCGACACTTGAAAATCGCTTTAACCTTGTATAAAATGATAGCAATTATCAATCAAACCTTTCTGTCTCTTCCCGGACACAAAGGTCCTGAAATCCCCACGGTACCTTTAAAAAAGGTGCTGAGCAGCAAAAAAATAGAGATGACAAGAAAAACTTGAAATTTGCGCATCTTTCGTTTACCTTTCTGCAACCCGGAACAAAAAATGTATTGTTAACCGCTCTGCTCTAACTCCCTATAGTATAGAGACTGCTTCTCGTGCGCCTTTAAGCTCTAAATGGACGACGACTCTGTTCAAATGCTTTAATACTTAACCAATATTGCATGCAAGAACTCTCTCTCTCTCTCAACAGAGCAGAAATCCATTAACCACTTCCTTTACATTAAGGGCGGTATATCTAAACACATCTTATGTCCTTGTGTTTGCACGTCCTAGTACTTGCTTTGTGCCTCCTTGTACCCCGTAGTACTTGCCATGCTAAAAAAAAAAAGCGACGCAGTGGTGAATAATTGTTTTGATTTTCTAATGCTGCGCTTAACTGGTAAGACGGTGTTTTCATAGCCGGAGAGACACTCGATACAACTGACTAATTAAAAACAACATTTTGCGACCAATTTAATTTCTTCTCTTTTTTAATTTATTTTAATCAACTGTACAGCAAAATTCTATCGAAAATGCCATGTCAATGTTTCCTCTCTTAACTCCAAAAAAAGCGTTCAATTAAGTCTGGTCATCAAAGCAGTGATCACAATCTCTATTTCATCATTATCCTGTTTCAGTATGTTTTTGGTATTCGATGAGTATACGGGCATAGTTATACGTCGCACTGTCGTCGAATTTAACGGACGAATTTAATTCACATTAGGCCCTGTTTATACGTCGCAGTACGGACGAATATAATTGACTCGAATTTAATTATAGCGATTAAATTCGTCTGTAGAGCGACGTATAAAACGAAGCCAAAAATTAAGTTCGTCCAGACGTTTTATCCGTGTGCCCCACACGGATAAAACGTGTGAAATGCATGTTGACTTTAAACGTCGCACTTCAGACGTATTAAATTAAATGCATAAATTACTTTTACTTTTTAGCATGGCGATCGCTCCACTGAACGGCGCCATTCTGCTTTTAATAGATGACCGCTAATGATTCACAGTGTGGACACTAACTACTGGTAATTATTTTGTTCAACGTATAAAACGACTCGGTATTAAATTCGTCTGCTAGTCGACGGAAAGTCGTCAATTAAATTCGTCTAATTAAATGCGACGTATAAACAGGGCCTTAAATTCGTCAATCCGTCGACATAGACGGATAAAACGACTTGGACGAGTTTAATTCGTTTTAGACGTCGCGCTTTTGTCGAAGTTAATTGCTCTTAGTACCTGGAATTAAATTCGTCTGAATTAAATTCGACGATATCGCGACGTATAAAAAGGCATTTGCTTTTAAAAGTTCCCCGAGGCACATGACGCTTTGTTTCTTCTATTTTCACGGTTTTCGTAACCCGTCCGCTAAACAGCTTTTCAAAGTAGGTCAAAATGAAGACATAATGAAGGATACAAAGAAATTTGAAAACTGGGTCGAGATCATTTTAACCTGAGTCCTTTCTTCATGGGTTTTACTCCACCTTTTGGGAATTTCCTTCAAATCCTTAATTGCTAACTTGACTCGATTTGGCACTGAAAGCCGGTCGCTTCTTAGTCATCTAACAGCTGTTTACGATTTTATTATTTTCAATATCCATTCTTACGTCTCTAACCGGAGACTTTTTAAGTGTACTCGATCGCATCAGTCGAATGCTTTTCACCTGACGTTTTTCTAGGAGAACATTGACTGCCCTGAAGCGCAAACAAGGCATTTTTTGTTTCGTTTTCTGTCTTAACAACAACATTAATTTAGATTTTAAAAAATTAAAAAAAAAAGATCACCTCAAAAATTATAGTATCTAGGTAAGCTTAAAGCCAATCTGCTCGGACACTGTGGCCACGTGGAATTAGTATGTGTAATCAAATGGTGAAGAGTGAAATTATTCCCTAACGAGTATACCATTTGATTTATACCTTTTAATATCATGGGTAACAAATTGCGCTCACAATCGTGGGTTTTTGACCTGTTTATTGTATTGAGAACTCCACGCATTGAAATGTTTAATGCATACTTATGGCTAAAGTTCACAATTTTTTTAATTTTTCGCAAAAAGCTCTTTGAAATCCTTCTTGCTGTTTACAAAAATGTTTCAAAGTTGAAAACTCGAATTTATAAATTAAATGGCAGAAATGCTAATATCTTCGAGAAAATGAATAAATAAAATAAGGTAGGTATGCAATAATAAAATAAGTATATAAA
Source organism: Galaxea fascicularis (assembly GCA_948470475.1). Taxonomy (NCBI): domain Eukaryota; kingdom Metazoa; phylum Cnidaria; class Anthozoa; order Scleractinia; family Euphylliidae; genus Galaxea; species Galaxea fascicularis. Next base: position 8,659,394 of record OX419346.1, read on the forward strand.
ATCACAGTATGTACAATTCCGTAATTAATGCAGTAGCATCAAACAGTTTACAACTATCTACAGAAGGGCAGCAGTCGACATCAAATTCTAAATTACGAATAGTCGATGTGAAAGCTGCAGCTGTTGGCAGTGACCGGGTGGTGTTGGGGAGGAAGTTCCATAGTTAACTTCCATAGTAAGATAGAGAGTGCAAGCCATATCTAGTAATATTAACACGAAGGATAACAAGAGAGTGTGCACCACTAGTACGTAGATTAATGCTGTGGGTATTTAAACTAAACATATAAGTAATATATTCCGGGGCCAGGCCATTATATGGTCTTTTTAACGATAATAAACTCGCTCTCGCTGTGGCTCTTCGTCGCTCATACTAAAGAAGTATCTGTATGCTAGTTTTTCTTTCAGCTATTGAATACTTTGTCCACATTTTTTGTTGTTTTCGCCCACGCGTTCGTAGCTTTTACTTACAACTCAAAAGAGCCGTCAAACCAAGAAAAATTTTCATAATGCCTGGTCATTACAAGAAAATCTTGCCCGCTCAGCAGCCAATCAGAGCGCGTGCTATTCTTGAAAACAAATCTTAGGCTACGTTCATTAATTTTCTCCACCTTCTTTAAATTACGCTGACCACAATGGTACCACACGACACAGCAATAATATGAGACAACAGATAGGCATTGTATAATTTGGTCCTGGTGACGTCAGTGTTAATTAGTTTCTTATGCCTTTGCATAACCCGTATCTGATTGCTACCCCGCCACATGCTTAGTGAAATTGAGATCTTTATCAATTGTAACACCCAGCAATTTCATGCTGTGAACTAACCTTCAACAACTCATTAATAATTCATGACGTATTATCCTCTCAGATGACAGAAATCAGTCACGTGCATACATCTTTATAGCCAGTATAGAATGATCATTCTGAAAAGCCCGGAGAGGGTTTTGATTTCGGTCTGGGGGGAAATCGGGGTACAATACATAAACAATGAAACTATCACTGAATTATTAATAAAAATATGATTACCGTCATCTTTATATGAAGATCACTAGTGATCTTTATATAAAGATGACTAGAGGTCTTTATATAAAGATCACGTTAATTATAATGCCAAATTATTCCCCAAAAGGCAGTCAGTACAAAAACATTAACCACAGTGAACAAAAAACTTTATTTTCCTGATAAATCAAGTCATCACAGCACACATGTTTTACAACGCGTGGTGCACGCTTTAGATCTTTCAGACCTCCATGCCATGATAAGTTTTCGATACGGTCTCATAAAAAATTACGCCATTCGACTCTACTCGAAAAATATTGTATCGTAAATCTCGGTGCGACTTCGCACGGATACCAAACAGCTTCCTGTTGTAAAATAAATTGTGTGCAATAATGACTTAGCTCTATGACAACTGATCAGATTCTTCTCCTAAAGGATCTTTTCTTCTTCCGCTGTAATCGCTTCTTTGTCTTCTTTCTTTGTTTTATTAGCCATGCCATCTGCACAACACTCCCTCAATTCTGCATCCAAAGCTCGTCGAAACGTACTCAATCTAAAATGTAACACAAATATTTAGTAACGAGTTCTCTACGCCTGATATTAGATTCCAAACTTCTTTTTTCCTTACCTTGCCTTATCCATGTTTTAAAATTTAATAGCGACGCGTCCATTGCTCTCTTCCAAGTGACGCTGTAATCAACAGCAAATACTCAGTACAAACTTCTTGGGGGTTACCGCTCTCCGTTCTCCTTGCACACCTCCGCGACAAACTTTGTCAGCCAAAAATCCAAGGATTCAGCGCTCATCTCAACAACACTCGTTTCTAAATTTCAACTTTCCTCCAAGTTGACGTCTTTATTTCTTCTGGAACTTTGCCACTCGCCAAAAAGTTTGTAAGCCCACTTTGTGGCACACCGAGTAGTCCTTGGAACACAACTATCCAAGTAATCTTTCCCTTCCTTCGCATTTTCTGGTTCTCGAAACACGCGTTTGGGCGGCATTTCAAGGAAAAGCTTTCTGAACTTTAACAGCAGCCGAACACGGAGCACTTTTCCCCTCTGCATGTAATTAACATTCACATCACGTTAAGAAAAATCCCTAGAGGCACGGGTCTTTGAAGCTGTTAAAAAAAACTTGCAGCACGTGTTTTATCGGGTCTAAAAACTCGGCTACACCTCATGTTTTTAAACCCGATAAAACGCTGCTGCTCGTTTTTTAAACAGTACTAATAACACTACTACCAAGATCGTAGGTGGGTACATCCATGGTGTTACACAACCACTTTAGTTGACCGCTAAACTGTTGCTATTAATTCACAAGCGATGAGAAGATCGCTTTGCATGTGCCGATGGATCAAAGAGGAATCATTACCGATGGAGAAGATCTGGGTATCATCAGCATAAGCACTGGCTTTAGATGACAGACTAATGAAGAATAGGTCATTAATATAGATGTTAAACAATAAAGGACCCAATACTGATCCTTGTGGTATTCCTCTAGTAGGAGAACACCAATTGGAGAATTGATCACCAAGCTTAACTGTTTGAAAACGATCTGTGAGATAATTCTTCAATAATAAGCAGCTGCTGCTATTGAGACCATAGGCCGATAACTTAGCCAACAGCAGATTATGTGGTATACTATCAAATGCTTTGGTCAGATCAATCCAATAGTGGATGTTAGTTGACGCCACGAGAGTGTTTAATCCACCTGAACACCTAGGCATTTGTAATTATTGACTCCTTCAATTAAATGCCCATCAAGGCAAATGTGAGGTTCACTAGGAAGCAAAGAGATTTTGTACCTTGTGCCTGTAAACAGACACTTGGTCTTGAGAACATTAAGACTTAGACGGTTAGAGTCAAACCGTTGTTTCAGATTGCTCAGATCGTGAGTCAGGGACGAAAACAGCTCTTCAGGGTCGTTGGAGGCAAATGTGAGATTAGTGTCATCGGCGTACATTCTCACATCTGATAGGAGGTTACAGTTTGGAAGGTCGTTAATATACAATAAGAATAGCAGGGGGCCGAGGATTGAGCCTTGAGGCACCCTACAACGTATGAAACTAGTATCAGAATTTATGTTGTTAACAACTGTAACCCGAGTTCTGTCAGAGAGGTAGTCTCGAAAAAGATTAAGACTTGCACCTTTAAACCCATACAGCTCCAATTTTGACAGAGGATCTCATGGTCAATAGCGTCAAATGCCCTTCTTAAATCTATAAACAGAATGGCATTTGTCAAAACATCGTCGATGTTAAGATACCAATTGTCTGTCAATGAGAGCCGTAAGAGTAGAGTGCATTGGTCTAAAGCCAGACTGACATTTGGAAAGTAACTTATTCTCGAAAAGAAGCGACTTCTTAAAACATTTAGCTATAAAAAATTGCGAAAAAACTTTTCTTAATATGTATATACCTGATTCTTAATATGTATACACCCTGATTCTTAATATGTATACACCCTGATTCTTAATATGTATATACCAGATTCATAATAAGTATATACCAGATTCATAATATGTATACACCTGATTCATAATATGTATATACCTGATTCTTAATATGTATATACCTGATTCTTAATATGTATATACCCTGATCCACAGGGATATCGTTCACAAGTTTGCGTAGTCAGTCAGTAGTAAGTAACTCAAGCTCGAAGGTGCTATCCCAAGATTCAACAAAATCACGAAAACTGACCCGAGGGGGATTGATGTGAGACGCTAAGTTGGGGCCAATCTCGATAAAATGCCTGTTAAATGTGTTGCTTAGCTCATGAGGGTCTCTTATCTCCGCGTCACCAATAATCAATTTTGACGCCTGAGCAAAAGTTTTTCTTTCACGATAATAGTGTATAAATTCCATTCCAAGTTGCTTTTGCTTTTCCAACGTTATCCTCAAAGTAAGAACGATAGTAATCCTTCTTGCAAGCCTTAATAGAATGGTTGACACGATTCTTAAGCCGCCTGTACTCTGCCCATTTCAACTGATCATTAGTGACCGTTGCGATTCGCTTTATTCTATCTCTTTCCAACATCAATCGTTTGATTTCAGGGGTGAGTCAGGGAGCCTTGGAGTTTCTAACTCTCCTTTTCTTAACTGGTGCATGAAGGTTGGCTACTGCTAAAAATGAGTGTTTCCATACCTTCCATGCTCTTGTAGGATTATCTATTTGCTCTATTATGTCCCAAGGAACCAGCGCCATGTCATTCATAAAGTAATCAGGCACAACGTTTTTGTAAAGTCTTGATTCAATGATTCGCGGGAACGACTTAGGGTATGTTAGTTTTCTAGACGACATAAATTAGACTGTGATCGCTGCAGCCAATATGAGACACGCATGATGTAACACATTTGTTTGGCTCATTGGTAAGAAATAAGTCGATAAGTGATTTAGAACTTGATGTGCCGCGTGTGGGTTCCTTGATCAATTAAGCATACTGATACGATTCACAGAGTTCGATAAGGTGTCTGGTTTCATTAGCTAGGGAAATTGCCATCGTGTCGCAGTTTATATCGCCTTTTGATACAATATTTTCGGCTTTAATCTTTCCCAGAAGGACCTCGAACTTATCAAATAGCTCAATTGGTGTATTCGGAGGTCTGTACCAGTTTGAAAGAAGAAATGGCTTGGCCTTCAGTTTTTGAATCTGAATACACAAGAATTTGAGGTCTGGATTCGCGCCAAAATTAAGGAGTAATTTGTCACCCATGATATTACATCTTAAATCTGCCAAGTAAACTTTGAGCCCGAGCATTACGGGCAGCCATGGACAGCTGTTTCGACCTTGTTGGGCCTCATCAGCATGGCATAGTCATTACCCAGGCTCAAGTATCTAGAGCGTCGCACCGGTATCGCGAGGTTACGGGTTCAAACCCTGTTGAAGTCCTGAACTTTTTTCAGGCTTCTTTACGCAATTGCATATAATTGCGTACACAACTGCGAGGATCAGTCTTCATTTGATACTTTCTTTTGTTTCATTGAACCAATATGGCCGCTGGTCACGTGACTGAAAACGATCTATAAGTAACTGAAAAGAGAAACGAGCCAACATCGACAAAGGAAATAATTTATTCAAACTATTTACAAATATAAACAACGAACACTCAAGGTTCTATCTTCTCCAAAACGCTGAACACAGGCATACCATTTGTGACAACACCTATATTGTAGATGTGCAAGAGAAAGGTACCGAACGTAGTAAATGTAGGATCCACATTTTCCCTCTTAGTTTATATGCAGGAGAAGGCTTGGCCAACAAGCTATTCGTGAGAAATTGTCTGATGAAGCAGGAGTCCCAAAACTCCACCTCGTGGGACTGGGGTGTATCTCAACGAACATTCTTGTTCAAAAGCTTCTTCGAGCTTGAGCCACTGTGAAAAGAACAAAAAAGCAAGAGTACCCAATATTGGGTTAGACCATTATTGGGTTGTATACAATGGATGGTGTAAATCTTGTGTTTTGATTCGTCTAAAGGGGTTTGCGATTAAAGTATAGACGCACGAATGAAGTCAAGAGTCAAAGAAAGTAAAAAAAAAACAACGTATAATAATAATAACAATTTATTTATATAGCGCTCATATCCCGAGCTCATGGCGCTTTACAATGTATACAATTCTAAATCCTTTACAATTCTCACATCAAATCAGTATTGGTGGAAGGCGAGCGCTCTCACCAGTGCGCCAACCCTACTCCCCACAACACAAATGAATTCCATCTGTCAGTGCGAACACTCGATTCCTTCAGCGCACAAAAACTTTCATTCAGTCACACCTCAACAGATCATCATAAATAAAATAACCAGAAAAACATTTCTGCATTCAGTACAAACGCGTAACAGCTAACAACAGTAACAAAACGTTTTAAGACCTAATAAAATAAGTCAAGTAATAAAATATGAATGGCAAAATAAAAGAAAGAAGAAAGTGTACACAACAAAAGATAAAGATTTGCAGCGTTCATCAAAGACATAACAGCCCATGACTGCGTTATATACAGTATATCTGCCGTAACTGCATCAAGGAATGCCAAATGATGATGGGCCTCGAGTGACAGATCGATGCAGTTCCCAAAACCAACTGACCCAAGGGCTCACCACAGCAGTGCGCACAATGCGTTTCTGTTTAGTTTTCCACGTTATGTTGTTCTCTGACCTTGTTGAAACTGGTATAAGAGCGCAAATAAAGAGTTCTTTTTGCTCCTTCCTTAGATTTTCCGAAAACCTCGAAATCCCGACAGAAACGCTTGTTACGCGGGCTGCTGTCTCCACTAAAAAACGACTGGCATGACCTCAGAATTGTACGTATCTATAAACTTCACAAGCGAAAGCAGGTTTTAAACAGTAACGGGAAAAAATTGCCAAAAAAAAGAAGAAAATTACAAAACAACAAACAGAATAAACACGTACCTGTTGTATTCTCCGTAGATCAATTTCCGCTCGGCGAAGTTTTTCCCAACAGTAATGTTTCAAGCAAGTTCTTTTGGAAACACGGCAAAAATCTCCTGTTTCGTCAAAGATGTTGGTGACATGTGGGCAGCCACACACCTCGGTAGCGGAAATCTTTCAGAGCAAAACAAAAACAGGCCACTCAAACACAGTATACAGCAACCAACTATGAAAAGACAACCTCGCTGAGAAAGTAAGCTGTGACTGCTGTTAAGGGACAAGTCACGGAATATTTGCTGTTCTCAAACGCAAAATGTTTAAGTAACATCAAAATGAAGTTTTCAATCGATTTCTTCGAGTTCAACGAGACATAATTTAGTTTCTAGCGATGTCTCACGACAAGGCAAACGACACAAATATTTTCAGTGTACTAACTAATACAATCCGGCTTTGATCAAATGCGACTTTTGGCTCCAACTGTTGATAAGAATAGCTGAAAGCAATATTATAAAATATTGAAAGAGTTACGCACGCTATGATTGGTCAAATCGAAGTCATTATATCTCCGACAAAGCACGCGCTCTACGTCACGCGCGTGCACCGTTGAGTTATAATGCATGCTAACTACGTCACACGCGTGCACTGTTGAGTTATAATGCGCGCTGCCTACGTCACACGCGTGCACTGTTGAGTTATAATGCGCGCTGCCTACGTCACACACGTGCACTGTTGAGTTATAATGCGCGCTGCCTAAGTCACACGCGTGCACTGTTGAGTTATAATTCACGCTGCCTACGTCACACGCGTGCACTGTTGAGTTATAATGCACGCTGCCTATGTCACACGCGTGCACTGTTGAGTTTTAATGAACACAGCTTACGTAAGAAATAAAAAACTTGTTCCTCGTACATTTTTTAGTTATATAAGCACTTGGGAGTTTTTAAGAACACTCGAGAAGTGCCAGAAGCACTCGCCTTCGGCTCGTGCTTCTCTAGACACTTCTCTCGTGTTCTTAAAAATTCCCGCGTGCTTATATAACTCAACAATGCAATTGGCGCATTTTTATTACTTTAACAAACAACACCTAGAGTCAATCAGACTAAACAACCTAGGATTAAAATCAAGAGAGCAATTGCACCAGTATTCACCTGAAAGAATTACGTTAAAATCAGTGCCCAGTGAATTACTTTTCAAACACACCATTTTGATTATGTTTGTGGGTTTATTGTTCACAGCGATTGCAGCCAGGAATATACAAACCATGTAAATCCAATCATTCAAATACTACTGAATTCCATGGTATTTACAAACAGTCACCTTCAGTCAACTTTTGCCGCATGGGATATCAAAACAACTGGAGTCAGTCACAATGTATGTCAAGCCCAAGGAAGGGGAGAGGGGTGGGGGATTTGTGTTACCTTTGGTACCTTGGTGTGTTCAGGACACAAAACACGGAGTCTTTTACAGGAAAATCTTCTGCTGAGTATTGTAGTAATCACAGAACAGTTTCCTGAAGAGGAAAATAAACAGATTATTCAATCAAGTAGCACAGCAGTGAAAGAATGATCGATGTCAGTATCTTGGCAACTATGCACCTACCCCTCCCCCAACTTGTTGGGTTAGGGGAGGGGTAGGTGCGCAGTTGCCTAGATACTGACACTGATCCAGCGCACCTACCCCTCCCCTAACATTGACACTAACTTACTGAGAAAAGAACAAATGCTAAAAATGCTTTTGAGAAAGACTTCTTCAAGCTTATGAATAACATTGTATTTGGAAAAACGATGGAAAATATCAGAGAGCGAGTAGATGTCAGATTAGTAACTGATGAAAAGAAACTATTAAAAATGACTCCTAAACCAACATATGTTAGCAGTAAGATATTTAATGAAAATTTAGTGGTAGTGCATAAAATCAAAGAAACACTTACCCTTAATAGGCCGGCATATGTGGGTATGTGCATCTTGGATTTAAGCAAGACGTTAATGTATGATTTTCATTATAATTACATCAAAAGGAAGTATGAAGATAAAGCAAAATTATTATTCACAGATACAGACAGTTTGACTTATGAGATTGAAGCTAAAGATGTCTACTCAGATTTCTGGAAGGATAAAGAGAAATTCGATAACAGTGATTACCATCAAGATTCACAATATTTTGATAAGACAAATAAAAAAGTAATCGGTAAATTCAAAGATGAGGCGGCAGGTATTCCAATAACTGAATTCATTGGATTGAGATGTATAGTTATGAAAGACAACCAAAAAGGAAGAAAGACAGCTAAAGGAATCAAGAAAAATATAATAAAAAAAGACATCACACATGAAAATTACAAAGAGACTCTTTTAGGAAATAAACAAATTTATCACACGAAACATACATTAGGGAGTTATGAAATCAATAAAGTATCACTTGATGACAAAAAGATATATACTAGAAGATGTGGTAACAAGCTACGCATATGGACATAAAAAATCCAAAGTCACGCTTAATGATTTTTCCGAGAATGTCACGCATAGGGGTCAAAGGCATTTTAAAAATATATAGATTTCCAAAAATTAATTAACTATAGATTATTTAAAAATTGATTAACCATAACATGGAAAGTAGGGATCATTATCAGCATCTGGGCAAAGTCCTCTATGTAAAAATGTCCCCTTAAATTACAAAAAAGGATCATTATCAGTATCTGGGCAAAGTCCTCTATGTAAAAATGTCCCCTTAAATTACAAAAAAGTCCCTTATGTAATTCTGCTTACAGTCCATACTATAATAATGCTTACAGTCTGGACTCTAACTATTTATGGTCCGCCTTAAAGTCCGCCTTTAAGTCCGCACTGTAAGCTCTCTTACAATCCGCACTGTAAGCTCCCTTACAGTCCGCGCTGTAAGCTCTCTTACAGTCCGCACTATAACCTCTCTTACAGTGCGGACTGTAAGCTCTCTTACAGTCCACACTGTAAGCTCCCTTACAGTCCACACTGTAAGCTCTCTTACAGTCCGCACTATAACCTCTCTTACAGTGCGGACTGTAAGCTCTCTTACAGTCCACACTGTAAGCTCCCTTACAGTTCACGCTGCAAGCTCTCTTACAGTCCACACTATAAGCTCTCTTACAGTCCGCACTATAAGGTCTCTTACAGTCCGCACTATAAGCTCTCTTACAGTCCACACTATAAGCTCCCTTACAGTCCGCACTGTAAGCTCCCTCAAAGTCCGCTCTGTAAGCTGTCTTACAGTTTACACTGTAAGCTCTCTTACAGTCCACACCATAAGCTCTCTTACAGTCCGCACTGTAAGCTCTCTTACAGTCCACACTGTAAGCTCTCTTACAGTCTGCACTATAAGCTCTCTTACAGTCCACACTGTAAGCTCTCTTACAGTCTGCACTATAAGCTCTGTTACAGCCGCGCTGTAAGCTCCCTTGCAGTCCGCACTGAAAGCTTACAGTTGCCACAACGTACAATATGCACTGTAAGCTTTCTTGCTGACCAAGCAAGATTTCTAACTAAGGTCTTAGTGTCTTGGAATTCATTTACGAGACTTTTAAGGGGTACAGCGGCTCCTGCAGTCCACACAGTGTTCTAGTCTAAGCCATCAGTCTGACCACTCTTTAAAGGGGTTTTAAAGAGTTTTTACTGTGGTCTTGCAGTCTGCTCTACCCAGCTCGGCTACACCACACTTTAAAAAATTCACACTGTAAGGAATCTTACATTTCCTTTTTTATAACGGCACAGTGGAAATTTTGAGATGGCACAGATTCATTCCTCTGAAATTTAAGGAGGACTGTTTGGGATCCCCTTTTTGAGCTAAACTGATAGCAAAAGGCCAATTAAAATGCGTGACTTAATGAGCTTCTATACAAATATAAGTTTCAAGCTCGAAATCAGCCTGACTCTGAAGGATGTCAAAACGGTGGTCATAATAACACTACTGAAGCACATTTGAAACTGTGTTTTATTGTCACCAATTACAAAATTACACACACCTTTTACGTGTCACAGTTTTAGTTACAGCTTATGTCACGTGTGTTGGAAAATGTGTCCCGCACTTCCGTTCAACGTTGGTTTAACAGTTTTTGTCCCATGTATCTCCAACATTGAGCAGGGGCACGGGGATATTCTCCAACACAGTAAGTCCGAGCAGCCTTGAAGTTAACAAGTAATTGGGGTGATTTTAAAACTGCAGCGGTCAGTGAAGTGAAGGTCTCGGCTAACTTATTTCCTTTTCTATTTTAATTCAAGTTAATAAAGTAAAGTAAGCAAAGTGACTATGAAGATGGTATGGCACGCACCATTTAAGGTGTGCAACCGCTGTTTGCTTATGTGTATTTTCTGCTGTTATTAGACGGTTGACTTGTTCATTGGGACACTAACGGCTAATTGTGTGGAACATGACTGTAAATTTAAGAAGTCGGAATAATATTAATATTAAGAAAAATGTCAAATTCCCTAGAACCCTTGTACTTGAGGTTATATATTTACTGTGGTTTAATTGTCCAACGAGGCTATTTGCGAAATCAGTCTGTTGAAATCCAGCCCTGGCTCCCTGGTTATTTACTAAGCAGAACTTACGAGGCTCAAACCACTGACTTTAGAATATCGTGGAAATGGCACCGTAATAGGCCACCAAATGGCATTTATTCTGGAACCTTTCCAGGGCCTCGGAACACAAAAGTTGAAAATTGGCAATCTGACAGTTACTTGCATGACTGTAGGCTTTCTCCCAGCGAGGGAAAATGTTCAAAGTTCAAATTTGCCAAATGTCGGCACCGTACATATGTTTCTGTCGTATAGTTACCTTACAAATGTTTCTAAAAGTAATCTTAGCCACTTGCTATTTGCTCTTGGTTTATTTAGAAATCTTCTTCTCACTAGCACAGCCATTTTAAGAAAAACTTCATAAATGTGGTTTAACCAACGAGGCCAATTGAAAGCAAGGTTTGGCCCCTGGTTATTCAAAAGAATCTTGACTTTTGTTACAACATCCCCTGTAGACCCTTAATTAAACAAACATTGGCAGTGGAACAACAACAACAACAACAGCTGATTGTGCAGAGCACCATGAAAAGGACATTAAGAAAACTAAGCACCCTTTCTTTAAATTTTTTGACATAAAGAAATGATGTCTTCAAAGCTTAAGTCTTTAAGATGTCCTGAAAGTTATCTGTAAAAAAAGGACAGGCGTTTATTAGTCACATAAGCCAGAAAAAAAAAACAGATTCAAGACTTCACACAAAGGTTTCAGTAGGAAAAAGGAACTTCAACTAAGCGTTTTATGGCGTGATTTCCGAGATCAATTTTCAAACGAACAACTATAACAACTGTGCTGAGAAATATAGACTATCCATAGAAGGCCCTGTGCGTAATCTGTTGAAAGCCAACTGATACTATGCAACAAAGGCATCATTATTCTTTGGGATACGATGGACCAATTATGATAATTTATACCGTTCCACTGTCGTTATGGTCGTCGTCGTCATCCTCGTCATCCTCGCCATCCTCCATCCTAGGGCGTTTGGCGGCCGGACCCTCAGAAACCTGCAACTAAGATTGAAGGGCAGACAGACTATTAACAGTGTAATGTACAATTTAAAAACTAAACCGATATGAAACCAGGCTGAGAATAAAGAGGCACACTGTCTATTAATACTGAAATGACTTCCAACTGTAAAATAGCTCAAGACGGTGTTCAAATTTAATGGCAAATCGATTGAAGGCTGCAGGGTGTATTGTTTTGGAAGTATATTGTGCCTATTCATATTCAGGTGAGGAATATGATAACGAGTCGAATGAGGTTTTTCCAAAAGAAACTGTACTTGGAAAACTGAATAGTTCACGCTTTGTAGTGGCGTAAGAACTACAGCCGACTTTAGTTTGACCTTTTTGCGGGCCCTCGCAGTCCAAGGATGTTTTTCAGCAAAGAACGTGAATTCCGTGTAAACAGTATCCTCTTCATTTCGATAATGGCGGGAATAGTTCTGAAAATGGTACTCTTGAAAACGACAAGGGGTTGAGTTTTTACCTGTCTACTGAGAGCAAGTATCCTCCTTTGTCGAACCTGAAAAAATAATGCAAGGCAATAATGACTGTCTTGATCTACACTGGACTTATTCGGCACAAACTCGGTCCAAAAATGGTCTTGCAAGGAAACATGAAAATCATGAAGTGGTTCGATCATATACATCACAGGCACATAATATGGGCAAGCTAACATCGTATTTGAACGTTAATAATTATTCACAATAATTCCAGTGTAATGTGTATTTTTATTGGAAAATTAAGCAAATAATTCAAAATAGTGAGAAATTCTCTGAAATAAAGTAGTTTCGAACGTAAAAACATTGGGGTAAATTTTCACATGTTTTAACGAAGTGTTATCTGAAGTTCTTGTGGCTCTTTTAATAGAAGGTAAGAACTACTACTTTCGAGTAAGGCATCCCCATTTTTCTCTATTGCAGTAGCGCACTATTGAAAAATATTATTCTCTCGAGAACGCACAAGGTTGTCCTATATCAAGAGATACGTACATCGTCAATGTCAACTTCTGTCTCATCCAACTCTCCTGAACATTCTCCGGCACTTGTTGAAGCCTACAATAAAAGTGCAAGTTTATTCTTTTTGTATCCTCATCACTTTACTTTAATCTCTAAAAGTTTGCTTCTCGATCTGATAAATGATGATAGGGTCTTTGCAATGTAACTAATTGGATAAAGTAGATATCAAATCACCAAAAGCACATCATTGCAGGTCCTCTAGTTGATAGTTTTATGGCTCCTCCCCTTTTTCATGATACTTATAACGAACTGTGCACATACTGAGGTTGACATATTTAAACAAGGTAGTGGCAAAGGACACTAAATATGAAGAAGGGCATAACAGGAACCCCCTCCGGCCTAAACAATAATGATAGAAAAAGTCAGTGCTGCCAACCTTGTTATTTTCATTTCTTTCCAGTTTATTCCTGTCCTGTCGTTCCTAAAGTGATCGTTAGAAGATTGATATTTTACCTCGTAGTACATGCACAGGTAAGTTGCTAGGATTTTTGGAATATATTAATTCACAAACTCAATATCCAAGTCGTCATAAATTAATTTTCAGAAAACAGAGGCAAGATATCTACATGTAGATGCAGACTGTTTATGATCTGCATTGATCTCCACCTCCTGCTTCAGGCAATGATAATTATTACAGTCCTAAATCGCATGCATTTTCAACTTTGAACGGGACTCGATCAATTAAGCAGAAGTAATGCATACAACACAACCAGCAAGTACAGAAATGGGCTTAAGATGCAAAGCACGTGTTGCTTTTTGATCACTTACAGACTCTAAGAACTCCTGATCTTGGGCTCTTCTAAGATCTCTTTGCCTCTGCATCAGATCCCTGTGTGAATCATTACGTTATGTTAATTTAAACTCAATATATGTTGTTGTTTAATTTAAACTCTACCTGGTTGTGATGTTTTCCAACAATTATTGAAAGAAAAGGCAGAAAAGTCGAAGATGACATTATTGAACCTACTTTCAGTCTACAGTACATAAAAATAGTTATTTTGAATTGTATATAAATGAAATTGAATGTTATTTAATTAACCTGTTGGTAAATTTCACAAAATTCTTTTCCATTCATCAATACATAAACAATGAATGTTGCCTTATCAGTTGATAACCTTAATGAAAATTGAATGGCTTCTGTTGGTGAGAACTGTAAGGGTAGGGACAAGTTAAATGGTTGAAACAAGGTTGACCTAGTTTAGGTCTACAGCTCCAGTGTTAACCTAAGTGTGAGTGGCTAATGACAGATCATTATACCTACATGTATGAAGTCCTTGCTCTTACCTGTGTGCTTGCACTGCCTGTGCAGCCTCACAGGCATCTTGTGCAGCCTGGTCTAACTGAGCCAAAAAGTCCATCTCCTGTCCTGGAAAACAAATCATTAAAATTGTGACAAGAGCCTTGATGGCTGAGTTACATTATAAGGATCAACAAAAGGGTAACTAAAGGTAAAAGGATATTGTGCCAGTTGATTATCAGAGAACGTAAAATACAGAGACAGGTCGATGCCAGTGGACAGTACATTAATTTTTTTTCCAGGAAATCCATGCTTTTTGAGCTTAAACTTGTGATCCCAGAATTCTAAACAAGTACTGTAAGACGCCAGAAATACATTTTAGTTAGTGTGCCTATTTACCTGTCAATATATTTGATGTGATCATCCTATGTGATGATACGGTGGGGTGCATAATGTGAAATTCCACCACATGATTTCCTGCTGCTTTAATATGCTTGCCACAAGCTATGGAAAAGGAACAGTTGTTATTCACAATTACTGTCAATTCAAACAAAAAATAATACTTACAGTTGAAACTCTCCACAAAGGCCATCTTGGGGAGTCAGAGCAAAGGGGCCATTGTTGTGTTATGGGGGGGGGGGGGGGGTGGTAGGGGTGTATGACACCTGTTTTTTAATTTTTATTCGGTTTTTATATTTTTAAAAAAGGCAGTTAATGTGGGATATAAATGCATAACAAAATCAAAATATGCATCAATAAAACAGAAACCAAAAATTTTTGCTCAAAAGAAAAAAACAAGTGTAGTATCAGTAATTAAGTTTAAGTGAATGTCCTGCCCACAGTACAGATCAAGTTTCATGACCTTTTACAGTAAAAAATTGGGTTTTGTGGCTGTTGTCAAGAGGTTAACTTATAAGGTAGCTTGAACACACTGTAGAGGCCATGCTGTTGTAGAGGGGTTGAAATAAGCTAAATTGAATACGGGTAAAGGGCCATCTCCCTGGGCAAAAAAATATGTCATTGTATACGTAGAGAGTTGGCCACTAGTAGAGGCTCAACTGCATGATTGTATGGTTTCCATTGTTTGCTGAATGTAGAACTCACTTATCGCTGTAACAAACTGGTGACAAAAAATTTAAGCCATGCATGCTATCTGCTTAAAGACCCAGTTTCACCCTTGATACCTTGTGCACCCCTTGCCTCACTGATAATAAAATGCAGTTGAAAACTATTGGTGAAGGGAAGCAATTTAAAATCCATGTCAATCCGCAGTTATTTTTCTCCCCTAGTGTCTTAAAATGGTGTCTTAAATATGTGTACATGAGTGCCTTTGTGATTATATTATATATATATTTTTTGATATTTCCGATAGTGATTTTGAGTAGGCATTCAGATTGTTTAGTCTGAGCAAGTAGCTGTGATGTGACGGAGATCGGTATAATGGCGGATATGGAACAAAGTGTGCATGTAGGAAGACCTTGTTTACATGGCCTCGGCTAAGTATATTCGTGTGCACAAGTCAGTTCTTAATCTGTGGAGAGAGAGAAAGGAAACTCTTGGGAAGATTACGGACAGCGAATTCACAGAATAACTTCTTCATTGAAGGTAAGCTTATAACTTCTTGTTTTGGAGATGGATGGTAAATTCCTCGGCACTGATATCCACGTCTTCCTCTTCGTCATTGTTTGCATTTCATGTTGAGCCATAACAATTTGTACATCCATGAAAACGAATCCAACAAACACCAAGTTCCAATGTTGAAGATCTTGCTACAGTGCTTCAAAGCCGCGAAAACTGTCAATGTGCAAAGAGCCAATCACAGACAAGCTAGCTCATCATTTCAAAACAATAACAAACGGCCGCAAAGCTGAATGGGTGAAACTGGACCTTTAAGGTAGAATTGCCAAACTCGACATCCCTGAATGGCCATAAGCATGTTCTTAGCAACCTGATGATTGACACTAGCTGCATGACAGAATGCTTAGGCAGCAGACGGACAGTTGGTTTCCTCGCTAAAGTACATGTACATGTATCTTCTTTTACATGGATAACATAAATTAAATGCATTTTCAACTTACCCTTATCATCAAAAGAACTTCCCTGCAGTGCTACATGAATGTAACACTGATGAAGGTGTGGCGGCAGCGCTACTGATGTCATCACTGACTTTATTGTTTAAAATAATGGGAAAAAATAAACGATCAGACAAACTTGTTGCAATAAATCAACAGTTTAAAAATTGGTTGAAATGTGGAGATCTAGACTTCAGACTATATAAACTGATTATGATTAATTTGGTTCCTTGAGTAACTATCATCATATTCCTAAAGTTATGTATGGAAATGCAATGTTTACATCTGTACACCTCTGATGTCCATGCATGTTCAGATGTGAAAGAGCTTTGGCTGACTCCTCGACGATAGGTCTCATCAGTGCGATCAGAGTTAATTTTTAATTCTCACCTTAAAATGACCATGGCTCCTTCGTTGTGTTGGCCTAAAACGTATAAGCACCATTGGGGCGCAATCTGAATGGCTTTGCATTCGCATCTAGAGGATTAGGAAAACATACATTACAGACATGTAATACACAATATCCACAGCAGTGTTAAATATTTTTCATATTATAATGAGTGATGTTTTTCAGATTATCACTCATTATTGCTTTAATCCGAAGTCAATTATACCATATAGTCACTGAATCACAAATTTATTTCTTTACTTTATTACTAATTTACTTTATATCAGTCAAATTTAACTTTAAACCAAAACACATGTAATTGAACTGTGTGTACATTATTATTAACAGTATAACAAAATTTTCTTGGGTGTTGGTCAGATGGCCATGCATGTTGAGTCTGCATGAATAAACTGAACTTTCCTTGGGAACTTTACTTATTTTTTTTGGGGGGGGAGGGGGGGGGTATATCCTAAAATGGCCTAGTCTTTCTAGTCTCAGACAACAAAAAGAAACTATTAAAAGAGAGGTGGGGTAGTGGTATCATGTATAAATACATATGTTAATAAAATTAATATCATTTACTTCGTGGGCATTTAAGCAGAGAAATGGAAGGCGTTGAGGAACTTCATGGACTGCCATCAGCCTCCTCAACAACTGCAGGTCATAGGCTGGTCCACTTGTGTAATCTGAAAATACACAAATTTGCAATCATTGATCAGAAGTAATTATACATGTAGCTTAAAGAGAGCTTAAATCACATAATTATATGGCAACAGTATGTAGATGTGGTGATAATAATATTACCTGTTTCTGTTGATGTCAAATGGTCGGGCTCCTCTTTTACAGTTCCCACTAATTAAAAAAATTAACAACAAAATATTATACAACAAAGTTTTTGTGATGTGCTAGAAGGTCAGTGCTAGCGACCACATCCAGGACACTTGAATGAATCAGTAGGAGCAATAATTATTAATGCCTAACAACTGCCAGGTGTTACCTGGAGCCAAAACTTAATAATTATACTTCAAATGTTTCCATTGGGCACTGCATGCGCCTGAATAATGCATGGCTCAGATGAAAGCTTCCTTCATTTCAATACATACATTATAAACCTGTTTTTTGTTTCATAAAAAAATACTGAGGACTAAACAAGGTAATTGAAGGACACCCTGAAATTTATCATTAGGTCATACGTACACGATACTGTACATATCACTTTGCATGGGACCAATGAGTCCCATTCATGATCATCCTCTGTGTCCTGTAAAACATTATTTTAATGATGCATTGTGTGTGCATGCATGGACACATAATGATTGCTAATTAGGGTCCAGACAGTACAGTATCACTCAAAGCAGAAAAACATTTCATTGTTGTAGGTTAGATTGAAGCCAAAACAAACTACACTGATATGCATACATTAATTTTACCCTATACAGCTATAACTATTTTAAAGTACTCTGTTAATTTCACTTTAGGACAACTGCATAGATTACCTGTTGTTGCCCTTGCACTGACCCCTTCAGTAACCACTGTATCAGCTGTACTGACTGACTCTTAAGAAATCAACAAATACCGGCGTAAATATTAAACTGATAATTTACAGTTCTACTTGCAAGTTAAGACCGAAAGGTTTGACAAATTAAAGCCAGAAGTCACATTTCCCATTTATATGGGTTGTATCAATAATTATGAATTAAAATGCCATGTAACTCTATATAATTATGACTTGCTAGTTTTTATCTCTTACCATACAATGTATTCACAAATGTATCTGCCTCGTTGGGTGCCAGAGCAACTGCAACACATAAAACCCTTTTATTATAATATGGTCACCAATGGCACCAGGTCTCTCTTACAGGTCACATTATTATTTGAAAGGTCAAAGTACAGGTCACATTGCTACAGATAAATAAACAAGTCCAAAAGTGTTCCAAACCCCTAATCAATATCCAAAGTTTTGTTTCATAGATCAAAGTGAACTGTTTGGCTTATAGTTAACAGTCGACAAAACAGTGACCTGTGCCCGTGACCTGTGGAATGCGACTTGTAAAAGAAACCTACCTCACCAATGTGCCATGAAAATTTGACCGCATTATGGGATATGGTCTATTTTAAGCTGATGTTTTGACCACTTAATAAGCATCTGGAATGCAGATATAATTTAAAAAGAAATAATTAAAAACAATCAGCAAGCAAGCAAGTTAAGCTGGTGGCACATTAATAATTGAAGGGCTGAGAGCATAACCGATTTATGTCGAATTTTGGCTCGTTTTTCAATTTTGCTCGGATTCGCCTGAATTGTTGCATATGAACTGTAAATCGATTGTTAAACATTGTCCAGTATTTTTTTTCAGATTTGTGTTTCATTTTCGAGAAATACTGTGTGCAAAAAGCTGTTTACAGACAAAAAGGAGTATGTTTCATATTAAGGGTTGATCTCAATACAGCACTTGCATGTTTTGTATGGTTTATTATGGATTTGATTCTGCAGGAACTGTGATTTCAAAATAATCGTGAATGGCTGTCTCAATGAGGCAGCCACATTATAATTAACAGAAGTGAGGGTTAATTTTCATAAGAAAATATAGGGGTGTTTTGCCAGAACAAAGAAAGAGGCTGTAATGACAAGGTAACCATAATTAATGAGGTGACCATTTATGAGGTGGGTTCCACTGTACTAAGTAAACATGAAAATGCCCAGTCACAGTGAAACAAGCACAGGCACAGTGAAACAATAATGCATGGTCCAACCTGTTCTTGATCTGGACAATGTCGGCGTTGATGAAAATGATGGCCAAGCCAAGTCATCATCGCTGTTGGCATTATCTGAAAAGTTGGGCAATTCTTTGTAACATTCCATTACCTTCTTTTTACATTAAAGTTGTCCCGTGAGTTTTGATTGACTATTTATAATTCCATTTCTATAGTTTATGGGCTGATAAACCAATGAGATGTTGGAAAAACATGAGAAGAATTCATTAATAACGAGCTGCAGGCGAGGGATTTATGAATTCTCCGAGTGTTCTTCCAGCATCTGAAGTGGTTTATCATGCCTCCAAACCATAGAAAATTGTGGTCTATTGCTTTTATATAATAATTCAGAAAACGGGTGAAATTTCCATGAGTTTACTGGCACAATAAAACATACCTGATTGACCAGTCAGAGCATGTTTATTGATTTGGTTATTATATTAATAACAATAAATTAAAGTACTAGATTTCAATGAAAAATCCTAATCTTCACGAATTAGCACAGGGTTTCTCAATAACTAATTCAACTGATCCTTGTCTTTCAAGTACATTTTGTGGGTACTGATTAAGTTCATGTCCAAGTTCAAGTTCAAGTTATTTACTTATTCCATGCAAGATAAATTACAGGTAGACTAGCCCAGCCACAGACAGCTAAGAGCTATTAATAGTGGTGGACCAGACCTTACATACTATTATTACTGCAGTAATGTTGGTCTTATGGAAGCACTAGCTATAAAAAAAGGTCAAAAATCATTTTACAAAAATATATGGAAAACAAAAACAAAACAGGAAAGAGCGGGAAAAGATTAATAATAATACTATTCTGATTACTCTATTAGCTAAAACTATGGACTACCTCACTAGTTTTATTGTTCAAATTCCCAACTGTGGTCTTGGTGCAATGCATAATATAGTGTTATAATCCCAACCCAAGGAAAAGCTGTCTAAGTCAATTTCCTGTGACCCCCTCCTTTACCTGGGACTTTTAAACACTGATAGGTGCATCACCTCAAAATGTTATGCCAAAAATACTTGTGGTTTGAACCTTTTACGATGAATGAGACCTGGCAGGATACAAGTAGTTGTATCTACACTTAATCTTCACAGAGCTATCTTGTTTTCCCCATCAATGCCCACTTTGGAGATAAGAAAAGAAAAATACCTGACTGTCTGAGAGTCTGAGACAAGGCGTCAAGACCCTCATCATCAGGGATGGAGATATGGTCTGGTGATCTCTGGCCTGTACATGATAGAAGTAAATGAACACCAGTCTTCATAATTAAGAGTCAAATTCGTAAATTTATTGTCATGGCTTCTACCCAACCTGCCACAGCTCTCTGTTCCACTTGATCCTGAACTGATCCATCTAATATAAAAAGAAACGACTTTTGTTATTGTGGATGCATTTTTGAGAGGTGAGGCACGGAGGGTCTTTGTTGTCTAGCTGTTATTGATGCCCTCCTCTTTACATGCATGCAAAGTGTCACGGTCACCTCCTCTCATTTTAACAGGCACAAGGCAGCTCGGTTATGCAGAGGTTTATAAAAAATGTCCCCAACTTTCTGTTCTAAAATTTAAAATGTCTTCACTCGACAAAATATGCACCATCTCAGCTGAAATTAAAAAGTGGGGTTGTAACCTCACCACCCTTCTCTTGGTCATGTCCATGCAATGATAGTAACTTGGAGTTGATACTCTCAAGCTTCTACTTCAAATTTAGCTTATCTACCTTCTTCGGTCTCGTTTTCCTGCCTTAGAAAAACACTGGTGCCAGCTGATTGATGGCTGGTCGATCCTTCTGGTCGTGAATCTGAAAAGTAAGAAAAATATATTTGTCATGGGTAAACATTAAAGGAGAATGATCAAGGTTTGTGATCGCTTGGAGATAAAAGGGGTAACTTGGAGTCTTTATAAACTGGTATGCAGTGTCTGTACTGAGTACATCACTAAAATATGGTATCAACGAAGATGATAAGGGCTATTCGGTTAAACGAATCCATGCTGCGTGCTTTTTTCCAAATTAACAACCAGGCGCAAAAAAAGAGACTTCGGCTCCATATTTGGAAAGCGGAAGTTATCCGCTGGACCGAATTGTGAATAAGGACGAAGTGCGACGACTTGAGAGACCACGAAAAACAATTTACATTTGAACCCCGTCAATTCGAAGTCGCAAGGGAAAAGAGAAAAAATAGTTCGAATTAGCGGTGGTTCGAAATAACCGGATGACCGATAAAATAGAAATACACCAAATATTAACCGAAAATTCCAAAATCCTGCTTTCATTGTTCAGTTTTATGAGGAACGTCAAAACATTCCCAAAGTATTTAACAATCTATTTGCTTTTTTGAAAACAAAAACCGAACGGTACTGTTTTAATGTGTAAGTACAAATACGGGACTGGCAGACTGTGGAATTCGAATTGTGCGCCGGGGCGGACAATTATAACACTTTGTTCTGAGCCCGTTGATTAAAATTATCAAAAAATTTTGCGTTAATGAGGTCACTCATATTCGCTCGGGAAGCCTTCGGAAGCGTAAAAACAAACAATTCTTGTTGTGTCAAAAAAGAATTTCATGAGTTGACACGACAAGGAGGTAAACTAGATTGTCATACCTAAAACCTAATTTTTAAATATTAGCTTTAGAAGGGAAGATTGAAGGCTTCGAATTCTAGTATGATAAATTTTGCGCCCTAAAAAACGACCAACTTGCAATAGACCTCGTCACGATAAAGACGCCAACCCAAATACAGCGTTTGTCAAAAAATGTGTGAACAGCCTGTTCCCCTCCAAAGAATTATACTGTTAATTTATGGTAAAGCGTTCCACTGACAAAATTCAGTTAGAGGGCTTTAGCCGTGCCAGAAAACTGTGGGCTCTAGCTCTTGGAATTTTCCCATGGCTATAGTTATACATTCGACTGCAATTTATTTCCCGGGAATTCCCCAGCCCGAGGAAAACAATTTAAGGCAACTGGGGGAGGAAAAATATGAAAACACTAACAGCGAAGGTGTGAATAAAACAATTGATAAGTACATCTATCAGATCCCCATACAATCACTATAAAGTCCTTACGTTTTGCTACTCACCAGATGGCGTGGCAAGGTCTATGAAACTTAAAAGTCATAAACAATCGGAGTCACATCATGAGTGGTAAAATTAAGTTTTTTTGTGTTCCTCTCGAGGAAAAAACCTGGACACAAAGCTACGTCTTTTAACAAAAAAGATAAATTAAAAAACCACTCCCGGCTATATTTCGCCTTATGAACAAGGCAGTCCCTTGTCCAAATTTGCGTGAAGCGCCTGTTCTTTTCCAAACTATTTGTTTCTGGTGATAGGCCTGAAGGGTTCCAATGTCTTGTATTCCTTGCGGTATATTTCTCTGTTCATAACTTTTTTCAGTCGAACGCGAGCTTGATAGACACCAGCATAGTAGATAAAAAACGAAAAACTAACTCAAATGCCGCTTTGAATCGAAATCTTACCTTCCCTCAGACAGAGAAAAATCTTTTTCCTACCCCTAAAAACACACTTCAGTGTATCCCCACACACGCTTTCGACAGTTCCCACTTCGTTGAGCCTGGCTGTGTTACCCACGGTTTTGTAGAATACAAGCCTGAAAACAGAATAGAATGAGCGATGACACCTTTCGCGCAAAAGCAAAAGCAAACACTGGACTGAGCATTAGCATAGCGTGCATGGCTACTATAAAAGGGGAAGGGGATGACGAGTTCATTACGTACCTGTTAACATTTTGCTGATTAAGATGGTTAGCGAAACTGTTCAGAAGTAACTCCACTACATGCTGAGTTGTGGCGTTGTTCTGGAACGACATGCACTGAATGCGCCCAGCAGCTTCGAGCGTCCTCCACACTCCTGCAGATGGGACACGGTCTTGGGCGTCTTCTGATCGCAAAAGGACAAAAACTTTTTCAATGTCCCTGGTCCTTGTTTTTTTACGACCGTTATTGGCCATTTTTAAGGCGGGTTACTTCAGCTGGGGAAAACGACTACTTTGATGGCAGAGAACAATGTAGGAAAAGGATATTACGTGGCCTGTCTTAGATCTTATCATCATTCTCGTCGACGCCATCTGGCGGGACGTGTTGTTGGGCCGAAAGTACTTGCGTCATCAGCGGCGCCTACTGACGAGGCGTAAACCAACTTCTATTTTCAGAATGAACCTCTTGGAAATTACACGCCTTTGTAGTTTGCCTATCTTTGGGTTAATTCGATGGCTGCAGGGCCAAAATTTACTGGCCAATCCACTTCGATGTTTTCGTTGTAATCATGTGATGGAATTAACGGCAAGAAATCAAAACCACGTGGATGGGTATCTATGGTTAGTGCGCTGCAAATCTAAGATTGTTGTTTACACTGCATCATTTCTTTTTTGTAAGAAAGTCAAAATTTGTGGTTGAGGCTGAAATGAAAGTGGATGTTCTTATTTTTGTTTTATGTATATTGCCTGAAGGATTAAGGGTGTTCTTAGTTACAGGTCTAGAATTTCAGAAAAGCGGTCATAAACCGAAACGAACGTAAACCCTACAAAAAGAGTTGTAGTCTGTGTCTTGCTCTTTCCCGGTTGAGAATTACAAGAGGATAATAGCCGCCACTGCAAACTTCAGTTTATATTAATACAACACC
Organism: Galaxea fascicularis; assembly: GCA_948470475.1. Classification (NCBI taxonomy): domain Eukaryota; kingdom Metazoa; phylum Cnidaria; class Anthozoa; order Scleractinia; family Euphylliidae; genus Galaxea; species Galaxea fascicularis. The sequence continues at coordinate 8,683,436 of OX419346.1, forward strand.
CTCTATAACTAGGCAAAGATAAGTTACTTAATTTGTTTAGCTTGATGCAAACGATGACTAAAAGTTTTTATCTCTTAGTCGTATACAGTTGGGTACGTTCCTATAGAAAAAGGGTCCTTGTAAAAAAAAAATAATAATAATAATAATAAATGAATGTACTCCAATATCACTGATGTCAATTGTTGATGGTCATTGGTAACAAGATCGAAACACTCGAGTAATATACTTCCTAGTTGTTCTACGACAGATTCAGACTATAAAACTGTCACGGTATGGAATGTTTCAATTCTCTTTTTCAGATACTCTGTACTGAGTAAGCTGATCTTTCTCAACAGGAGGTGTTCAATATGCCACCATAAGAAATCTCTGCGTGAAGGCAGCTTCTTTGCAGAATTTCCAAGAATCCCTTTGAGAAAAATTTTTGATGCTTATCTACTTGTGGAGTGAACGAGAATTAAGAACGACCGCATCCGACATGGTTGTCTTGACAAAAGCCACAGTTGGCAGCGTTTATGCGTTTATGCGTTACCATGTTTATTTTTATTCATACAAGCTGTGGTTACACGTCCCTGCCTGCCAAAAGCGAGTTTCCCGAGATGTTTGGTAATTCCAGTAATTTCCGGCAGTAAACGAGAAAATAACTGTTACAGAGGTCTAAAAAAAGTAGTTGCTCTATGTTCTATCGCAGTCAAGTATGTACCGGAGCTCTTCTTTAACATTAAGGATCAAGTTTTAATATTGACTTTTTCGAAGGTTGAGGACACAGTCACTTGGCTCGAATGATTTCCTGATAAATACTAAAAAGGTAACTTCCTTTTAGAAACATTGGCCGGCGAAATGGGCTGCGCGTAAAGTTCACAAAAATATACTCGGATACTCGGATGCACGAAATCCTGCCATGAAGAAAAAAGAAAGTGTTTCACGAAACGTGGTCTGGAGTATGCGCTGTCAATCTTGCCTTGTAGTTGTCAAACGCCTCTTACTGATTGGCTACCTATTTTACCTGGGAATCCAAACCTTAAGGTAAAACCTTTTAAAAACAAAACTTCTGAATTTCTACCGCGGTAAATTATAAAAGGCCTTATTATAACCGCCCTACAGTGTATATTTACTAGATCAAATTAAATTATGGAAAGGCAGAGTCAAAATGAAATTCAACATTTCCCTGAAATGAAACCAGAACGTAAGCCAACGTGAAGCAAAACAAAGCGAACTTTGCGGGTTTCAAAAAGGACAACGTCGTGCTTCCGCTTTTGAGTCCCTGTTTTGAAGTTTCTGCAATTGCTCCGCGATTATGTTCGAGCGTTTTAAATGTTGTATCAAATTTCTTTGACAAATTAAACCACCCATAAGGCGAAAGAAAAAGGGGAGTCGAGACATAACTTTACACGATGTGCATCGGTTTTTCTTTAAAAGGTTCAAGGTTCAAGGTTAAAAGGTTCTTGTCACGAAGGCAACTAAAGTTGAACCTTATCACAGTTTTGATAGACACCTTGCCGGTAGGAAAAAGCGTTTGGAAAAACAGTGTTTGTATGTGGCTCCGATGTCAAATAATTTTCGTAAAACGGTAGTTACGAAAAATTACGAATAGCGAACTGAAGCTGCCTGGCAAATAAAAAACCTGAGAGAGATTTATGTCCTGAAGCGCTTTGACTCAGGCTACGAGTTTTTCCCTAGGTTACTCTGTTTTTCTTTCTCACGAAGTGAAAACTTACCAAGAGAGTAATACAGAGAAGTGTATTGAGAAATTAGAAAACTGTTTTTTGGTTCGTCAAAATTTCTCAATATAATGGCGATTCTCAGTCTTCTTTCAGTTCGCAATTCTTAAAAGTTTCAGAACTAACGTTTTAAGAAAATTATTTCACATCGGAGCCACATGCAAACACTGTTTTTCCACTCACAGGCTTTTCCCTATCCGAGAAAATGTCTACGGAAACCGTGATAAGGTCTATACCTTACAACTCAAGCAAATTCAGCTGAGTCAACAAACAGGTAGAACTACGTACAGTACTAGTAAAGTCCTGGTGAGACCTAGAAACGGGTTTATCTTCTTTATAAATTATAGTACTTCGAGATATGCAAGTTCTTGTCCCGTAAATTTTGTCCCATATCAGGATTGGTGGTACATTACGACAACGTTGTCTTTTTGGAGTACTTTCAAAGGCTTCTAATAAATAAAAGATAACTAAAGCCTTACCTTTTTACCATTTCACTGCACTTTAAGGGACAAGGAACTTCCGCCAATTGGCAAGTGGTTTCTTCGTGGGATCGTACCTCTTCTCTTTTTACACGGTCACCACAAGAACAAATAATTTCCTCCATGGGGCAAACTTGGCTGTGTGCGTCCTCATCGGCACGTCTCAAC
>OX419346.1:8693300-8710800 GCA_948470475.1 Galaxea fascicularis
CTTTCAGCTTTTCCTTCAGGACGGTTTCTTTCAAGTGCATGGACAAGGAGTCCCATAGGCTCCAGAAAGGTGGTGTCTCGGACGGTGTAGCGGACAGAACCCAAGCCATGGGCCCTTTTTTCTCCCATGTGCCGGGGACATCGTTGCCAGCCCACATTGCAGTATCGGGTACGGCGACCAGTTTGGACGTACCATCCTGCTTGGGGAATTCCAACCATTGCTTGTCAGTGGACAGTCGAGGGCACTTGGGGTTCGGTTGGTAGATGACCACTTCCTTCGAGGTTATATTGCCTTGTTCATCAACCGCGTCTCCTTTGATGGTAGTGTACGATGACATGTTTGCGAATGAGGAGGTGTGCGTTCGACGCGTCTAAATAGAACAATCGGTCGTCCAATCAGAGGAGGGGACGGCCGTCACGTGCGTTGGGAAGAAAGGGGGGGTACCCCCATCCCCAATTTATTCCCACGTGATCGGTGGAGGGACCATATGAGAACAAGGAGGTTACGTGATCGGCTGACCCTGATAAAAGGAAGGGGTGACGAACCGAGGGTTCGAAAAGAGGATGGGTGATGATGGAGGACTGGAATTTACGCTGGAGCCAATGTTCGATCGCCGCAGCCAAAGACTGGGTGTACAGGAAAGGGTGTTTCGAACGCGTGTGCGGCAACGGGGTGCCTTGGGACGTGGTCGGAGAGTCGGAGAAGCCTTGACGAACGGTCTGCGCTTGGTCATCCAAAGGTTATTGAGGGATGAGGATATCGAGGATCGGGATCGCGTGTTTTTCACTTTGGGATCAGATCGTATTTCCAACAATTACCATGGATGGGGTTTGAGGGCTGGTGAATGGCGCCGGAATGCCCTACGCGTGAATGTCATGCTCGATCATATGCAGAGGATATGTTCAGAGGATGTTGAATTCGAACGAACAATTTGAAGTGGACGATAGTTTCCATTTGACGTTTGTTCATGTGCGTGGGACGCCCCGCGGCGGCGGTAAAAGAAGGAAGAAACCCGGGCATTGTTCCCTGGAGGTGCTGAGAAAGATGAAGAAGACCGTCATCCATATCGAGAGAGATCCCCAGAATATGTGTTGCGCGCGAGCCATTGTGACGGCCATGGCCAAAGTGAACGAACATCCGAGATGGGAGGAGTACATGCGTGGGCGCTGGTTGCAGAAGTACGAAGTGAAGCAATTGCATGTGAAGACCGGGGTGCCCTTCGGACGATGTGTCGATGACGAGTTGAAACGGTTTGCATCCCATCCTGACCTGTACGATTACACGATAGTGGTGGTGGATGCCGATCGTTGTTTCGAAAACTTCGCGTACGGGTTTGGACACAAGCGCATTGGATTGTTGCATGAGAGAGGTCACTACGATGCCATCTCCTCCTTGCCGGGGTTCTTCGGGACCAGTTACATGTGCGCGTACTGCCACAAGGGGTAGACCACCAAGGACAGCATTGGTGCGATCGAAACGAGAAGCATTGTCCGTCTTGCCTTCAGGATGAATGTTCCGACTATGCGAAAGCACGCGTGGCACGGAAGGGAGCGACTGTGGAGTGTGAGAGTTGCCTGCGGCTATTTTACGGTGGGAAATGCATGGAGAATCATTTCAGTCGAACGCTCAGTGGTCAAGTGCCTGCGTTCGGGAAACCGTCCGTGTGCAGTTGCCGAAGGAAATGCCGAGAGTGTTTGAAACTGTTGCGTGGTGTGGATGTGATTCGAAAGCACATGTGCGGTCATGCCACATGTCCCTTTTGTCTGGAATACGTTTGTATCGAAACCCATCGTTGTTACCTTCAAGTGGCGAAACGACCCGCCGAATTGTGGAAGGAGTGTGCCAAGAAGAGGAAGGGTTATCGGCGAGGAGCTGCGGCAGGATTACAAACGGTCCGGGCCAATGAGAAGGGAAGCAGTGACGCCAATGAGGTGACGGAAGTGGAACCCCTCCATGTGTTTTTTGACATCGAGTGCATGCAAGAACATGGGAAGCACGTTCCCAATTTGGTGGTGGCCGAAACCGAGAACGATGACCGACCGTTTCGTTTTCGGGGAGTCCTGCATGAGAGAGTTCTTGGAGTGGTTGGATACCCTCACCAAGGGTGACAAGCAGCCGCTGACGGTCATTGCCCATAACTTCCAGGGGTATGACAGTTATCCCGTCATCGATCAGTACCATGGGGAGAAGAGGCAGATCAAACAGATACACAATGGGACAAAAGTGCTCAGTCTGCGTCATGATGGCATCCGGTTCGTGGATTCCCTCTCGTTTTTCCAGATGCCCCTGTCGGCGTTTCCGAAGACGTTCGGGTTGACGGAACTGAAGAAAGGCTACTTTCCCCACCTGTTTAATGTGCCGTCCAATGCTGAGTACGTGGGACCCATACCCTCCAAGGATTATTACATGCCCGAAGGAATGTCCGTGAAAGGGAGAAAGGAGTTCGATGAGTGGTACGCGAAGCAAGTGGCTGACGGGGCGGAATTCAATTTCGATGAAGAACTTGTACAATATTGCGAATCGGATGTGAAGTTGTTGAAGCAAGGGTGCTTGACCTTCAAGCGCCTCTTAGAAGCCGAGACGGGGTTCAACCCGTTCGAACAGATTATGATTGCCTCAGCGTGTAATAGAGATTTGAGAATGAATCGGATGCCCAATACTATTGCGAGTGAACCCTTGATGGGATGGAGGCGCTGCACCAACCATTCGCAAGTCTCCATGGAATGGCTGATGTGGGTGGAGCAAGGGCTACGCCAAGCTCGCTGGTTGGCCAAGGCATTCGAGGACGCCGAAGCCGAGGACATGATGGCGTTGGCCTACCCGGACACGGCCCATATGCACCATCCACTATGGCGCACGTACGTGCAGAATGCCTGTAACAATGGCGAGCACAAGGTCCCGGGGACGCATTATACCGTGGATGGGTTCGATCAAGACTCACGGACGGCCTATGAATTTCACGGGGGTTTCTGGCATGGGTGTCGAGCTTGTTTTCCCCAACGTACGAAGGAGCACTTGCGTTTGATGGGGCGTCCCATGGAAGCTGTGCGTGCATTGACGGAGAGAAAGACAAAGATACTGATGGAGAAAGGCTATCGCGTGGTGGAAATGTGGGAGTGCGAGTGGGAGGCGAAGAAACGAGAGGATGCCGATGTGAAAGCCTTTGTGGAACGTTTGGATTTGCAAGACCCACTCGACCCCCGTGATGCGTTCTTTGGTGGGTGAACCAACGCCGTTCAATTGTACGCCCTGGCTGAGGTCTCCAACGGAGAGCAAATTCACTACTATGATTACACCTCCCTCTATCCCTATGTGAACAAGACGGGCTGCTACCCCATGTGTCATCCGGAGTTCATTTACAACCCTACCGGCACAGACATCAGCGACTATTTTGGCCTGATCAAGTGCATTGTGCTGCCGCCCGAGGGGCTCTACCACCCGGTTCTTCCCTATCGAACGCACGAGAAGTTGACGTTTCCGCTGTGCAGAAGTTGTGTGGAAGAGAATGTCACCCGCCCACTTCTCGAGAAAGTCAAAGAATGCCATCATTGCGATGCGGACTGGTGTTTGGTGGGTACATGGTGCAGTCCTGAGTTGCAAAAAGCTGTGGAGAAGGGTTACTTGATCGTGGCCATGCACGAAGTGTGGCATTTTCGGCGGGTGTGTAAAGGTCTGTTCAAACCCTATGTCAACACTTGGTTGAAACTGAAAGAAGAAGCGAGCGGTTGCCCGGAAGGGTGCGACACAGTGCAGCAGCGGCGACACCACATTCGCCAGTACGAAGAGAAACAAGGCATCCGCTTGGATGATGCCAAGATGGTGAAAAACCCGGGGTTGCGCGCATTGGCGAAAATGATGCTGAATAGTATGTGGGGCAAGTTTGGTAAACGAGAAAATAAGACCCAAGTGAAAGAGTTTACGTAGCCTCAACGTATGCATGAATTCTTGGACAGTGACCAACATGACATTCGGTACGTGAGTCCTTTAACGGAGGAGCGTGTCGAAGTGCATTACAAGAAAGAGCATGAGGACCGTGCGGCTTCGCCCAACCTGAATATCTTCGTGGCTGCGTTCACCACCTGTTGGGCGCGTTTGCGCTTGTACGAAGCGTTGGAGTTGCTCGGTGAGCGCGTGTTGTACTATGACACCGACTCAGTGATTTTCATGCATCGTCCCAGAGAGGTCAAGCCAGCATTGGGGAAGTACTTGGGGGAGTTCAAGAACGAATTGGAAGGGGAGGATTTTATCGTCGAGTTCTGTTCCGGAGGGCCCAAGAATTACGGGTACCGAACTCACTTGGGGGAGACCGTGTGCAAAGTGCGTGGTTTTTCTCTGAATAGCGAAGGGCACGTGCAACTGAATTACGAGGTGCTCAAGAAAAACACCCTGGACGAATTGCAGTACCCCCAGGAGGAAGCCCGTTGGCATCGCATCGTGAAGACCCACCAAATTGTTTGGGATGCCAGAGACTATCAGTTGTACACTCACCCGCAGTACAAGGATTATCGCCTGGTGTACAACAAGAGGGTGTTGGATCCTGTGACAGCCCGCACGTACCCTTACAGCTACGAGAGGTTGACGGAGGAGGATCGCGAGATTATGGAAATACTTGGAACTGCTTAGAAAAAAACAATGAACACTTTTTTTGCCATGTGAAAATGTTTTATTTTGCTTGAGTGATTAAACATTACAATTTCAAGCGTAACTTGGCAGTCATAATGTGTCTTACAATACATTCTGTCCACGTCTTTTCCCCCGGTAGGGCATCGATGGCGCGTATCATTTTTTTGTCCGCTTTCCATTTGTCCCTCAAACAAGTGGCGACATCATAGTCTTTTATCGTGCGTTTTGGCAAGGGCGTCCAAACGGTTGACGGGCGCGTCCTCGCGCGCTAATCGTTCTTGCAAGTGCGTCCCCGGTCCCAAGTATTGATAGCCCGGCCAATGAAATTCAATGCCCGTTTTGAGCAACCATTTTTGTAGATCCAAACGCCCTCCTTTCATGCGTTGTTTCCTGCGTCGTCTATGCAACCGCAGACTGCAGCGACTGACCCCTTTAGGTGTAATCCCTCTCATGCAAAGTGCGTCTCAGTTTTCGCCCTGCGTCAAAATCTTCCCAACCTGGCAGGGGTTTCAAACGGGACGCTTCGGATTGTCTGGCTTGTCTCTTGCTTTGTATTTGATGTGTGCGTCGTCTGGAAGCAGCAATGACTTCGTCTGCCCTTTCGACCGGCGACAACCACGGTGCACGACCTTTTGTTTGAGCAAATGGGAGCTCTTCTATCGGGCGCCTCGGACGCAGTGGGATGGGTGGTTTCGTGGTGGTCCTTGCAGTGGACTTGACGGCGGGAGTGCGTCGCGATGTCTTGGGTGTCTGCTTTAGTAGGGACTTGAGCATGGTGTCCAAAGGTCCCGTGACCAAATCCTCTTCCCCTTCATCGTCACCCCCTGCTCTGACGGGCGCCCCCGCTAGACGAACGCGTTTGGTGATTTGACTCAATTCCCTTCCGATAGGTTTGATTCTGGCCGTTTTCACTGCCTCGGGCATACTCGATTTCAAGAGAATCTCCTGTTCGGCCGCCAGACGCGCTGCGCGATTAAGTTGTGCATTTTCCCTTTATAGTTTAGGCAGTTCTGCAGGGTCCTACATTGGTCCTCGAGAGCCTGGCAACGGGCTTCCAGTTGCTCGAGTTTCCGTACCACGTAGGATGTGCTGAGCTTGAATAGGGGTTGCGAGGGCACGTCCATCACATCTTCCTCGTCCAAGGTGTCGTTCATCATGCCCTAACGCGACAACAGCACGATTCGAGTACGCCGTTTAATCCTTGCCAGACCCCTCGCCCCTTCTGATGTAGCATGGCTTGTCTCTTTTTTAAGGAATGACGTCGATTACCCATCGTCCTGAGCGAGCGTTGGTGCGGGCGCAGTCGTTCCACTAGCGGTGGCGCGATGGGGGCATTTCCCCGCAGAGTATTGAGAACGATTTCACTGATGGCATTGATCTGATCGGCATTGGCGTGCTGCAGTTGTTCTCTTCGTTTGTTGCTGTCAGCTTCTCTCAACACGTTTCGCAGAAACGGTAATTGACGCTTGATCCGCGGAGGTGCCATCTTGTTCACGATTGAAAGGTGGAGTTGCGAGTGACGGCGGGGGGTCGACCGTCTTTATAGACGGTGGTGATGGTGTTGGTGTTGGTGTGGGTGACACCGGCAATTTGACGCCTGGCGGTATGTTGTCTATTTTCCTCTTGCAACATTTCCAGATGACGCCGCAATTCGGCTTGACCCTCGGGTGTTCCCCGGTTGCGTGGCCGACCTCTTCGTCCGCGACGTCCTCCTCTGCCCCCACCTCTTCCTGTGCAACCGTCATCTCCGTAACCGCCTCCGGCTCCTTCAGCTGCTGCAGTCGCTCCTGTCGTAGTGGTGGCTGTGCTCGTGGTTGCACGGGCGCCTCTTGTTGTACAACCCACGGTACGTCGCCGGGTTGGTCCGGTCTGTCCTGTCCTCGATTGTATTGGCCTTCGTCGGGGTTGTTTCTGCGCCACCGTGGGGCGCGTCACTTGGCGTGGTGGAGAATCGCCTATGGCGGGTCGGGGACTAGCCACGGGTACGGGACCCACGGCGCTTCGACTCGGAACCGATGGCACGGCACTGAGGCCAGGGAACATTTCTTCCAACATGGCACCCGGGCTGTAGTCGTCCAATCCCAGATCATATTCTGTTTGAACGTTGAACGGAGAGGTGGGTGTGGACAGAGCAGAGGTGCTGCCCACACCCGCGGCAGAGACGGACGCAGGTCGAATGGGGGAATCGTACCTTCCCACGCCCGGTGGCGGTGATTGAAGAAGGGCATCTCCCATGGGTGTGGTCTGTCGTTCACTCAGTTGTCGGGCTAATCCTCCCGATGCACGACGTTCTGCTTCAGCGCGTGCTCTCGCCTCAGATCGTCCTTCCGCTTGTTGTCAAGCTCTTTCTCTGTCCAGCAGTTTGTCGTAACTCGGTAACGAAGCGCGGAAGGAACTCATCGTTTATAAACCTTTCTTGGGAACAAAGACCCGCGGAGGCCCTTCGTCCGGTAAGATGTCCATCCACAAACGCAACTTATCGTCCGAGGTGGGGTGAAAGTTGAACATTAAATAGCCGTAGGGTCGACTCGTCACCTCCTTGAACAAGTCCATCACATCCCTGAACTTTTTTCCGTAAGCCTGCAGGAGCAAAGCTTGTACCGCCGAGGAATGACGGGTGTTTTTGAAAATGACAAAATAATGGGAGTTGCAAGAAATGGTTTTTGAATGAGGACCTCCTGGAAAAAGATCCTATAAGAGACTGACGACGCTGATACCCTTATGATGCGAATACTTGGTGAACAGGTCCAACACGTTTTTGTCCCGACCGGCTTCATCCATCAGATCATCCAGTACCAAGAGACCCCGTTGCCCCTTGAACCAATCATCCAGATCATCCCTTGTCGGCAGGCCCTCGTGGAAATGCACGTGTTTCATCTTCCCAAAAGCCGGTTGCCATGCATCGTAACAGTAATGCACCGTCTTGGGGGGTGGTTCGAACATACCATCCCTGTTGGCGATGAGCCGACGGGTGAAGACGGTCTTGCCACTACTGGTGGGTCCCACCACCAAAATGTTACACGGCGTCTTGAACATGATGTGTCGGTGCCGTCGTATCCTCCACCCTTTTTAACGACGGCCGCGACGCTTTTTCTTCCTGAACTTGCGACGTAGCATGTAACTGCCCAGTGCCATAGCTGCAGGCAGCATGATGGAGCCTCCCCACGTCACGCGCGTTTTGTGTCTGGGCGCTCGCGAGCGGCGGTAATAATACGATGTGTAAAACCTGGCCATCACGTCTTTCTCCCCGAAAAAAGCAATTAACTGATCTGCTTTTTGCTGTCAGCTTTTTTTATACTCTCACACGCCGTCTACGTCGATGTTGTCGACGCAGTGCTCTGATCGCGGTCATCCCCCTCATGGGCATCATCAATCCACCCCATTGCGTCGCCACAATGGGTAGCGCTCTCGGTCGTCTCCTTCGATAAGCCATAACGCGTGAGGGAAAAAAGTGAACGACGCTTTTTTATAGGGGTTCATCTGTACAACCAAGGGGTGGGATTACGCTCGTAATGCCCCGTGGCGCCCTTGGCACCCATGCGACGATACTGTTTGCTTTTACCCAATTCATAGCCCACAGCAGCTGCTTTTCCCAATACGCCTGAGAGTCCCATTCCGTACACGCGTCGCCTCCTCCTTCGGTGGACGGTTCGTCTCCTGCGTCCGTAGACGATGCGCCATCTACCTCTTGTCATACCGATACAAGTGACATCCTGATGCGGTGACTTTTACAGTCGTGGGTTGGGAAAAAATAGAGCCTGTCGGATTCGAACCAACGACCTGAGACTGACTGAACTCCGAACTCAGCGATGGCGAAAGCCCCAGCAATGCCGAAAGCCAACGAGTCCGGACTCCCTGCAAGGTCCCTGCTCTACCCCTGAGCTAAAGCCCCCTTGGGCCAGGGGCCTCCGCATCAAAGAACACTCTGATACGGGGCCCCCGGTAACCTTCATCAAGCACGTCGGTCCCTCATATATCTCTTCATGAGACAACCCATTATCCTTGTGGGAGGCGAAAAAAAAACAATTTTTTAAACATCACTCTATTAACTCCAGCACACGCTTGCGCGTTTTACAATGTTGAGAACAACAACCATCCACGAAATCTTTTTCCGTGGGTGGGCCTTGTGTTTTGATCAATTCTCTTATCATCGCCCCGGCAATGTGATCGTTCAAGACGAAATCGGTCGACGAAAACTCATTAATGAATGTTTCCATTGGTTTCCCTTGCACTTTAGCTTTAAGATACAAAATGGCATAATGCCCACAGGCGCGACTGTTCATTGCTTGCAAGTTTTTGTTGGACCTCACAGCGTGAGGGTAATGTTCGTTCAACCACGCCATGATGTTGTCCACTCCATAGACCTCCAGGGGCAAACCGTAACTGTCAAACACTTCGCAGGTACCGCCTTCCGACCACATGGCCAACCAATGCGTGCCGGGTTCTCCTTCAGGGTCTGTATTGACAATGTACGCCGCCTGAGTACTGGTCTTAATCGGCTTGTCGGGAAGTCGATTCTCAGGAAACACACCCACGAACACACGCTTCAAGGAGGGATCCGTTCTTGCCAATTGCCGGAGATCCGCGTCGGTCAAAGCCACCCATTCCATGTCTACTTTGCTAATGACGATGTCCTTCAAATATCATGGATGTTATACTGTACGGCACCGTTCCCGTCGATCGTTAGGATATTTTCGTACTCGGCCCAGACCAGAACGGTCAAGTGTTTCTCTGGCGCGGAACCGAACGTGATCTCGAGTTTCACGTCTCCAGCCTGTTTGGGGTTCATCTTGCGAGAATCTGCATTGCCACTGGGTACGTTGTTCCACGCAAACAGTTGTGCAGTTGGCGCCATGACACCATTCGTCCGGTTTCACCATGCAATCGTGACTTTTCATCCAGGGACCGGTGGCTTGCAAGAAGCGAAAGTAACCGTGGTAATCTTTGAGTTCATCGTTTTCATTCAAATTCAACTGTTTGTAGGGGTATTCTTCGGCCCGGACGATCTGCTTGATAATGGTGACGCCAAACTTTTGAAATGCAAAGGGATAAAAATTCACTGTGCCGTTGAAGGCTTTCGTGTCCAATAGACCCACGATGATACGATCGGGCACGCGTCCGAAGAACACGTTATCCTGAATGAACTTGGTGCTGTTCCCCTCGAACCCCAACGATCGGAGTTCACTCCTCACGGTAGGATATGCGGCAATCTTCCTAGGTCCATTATTGTTCGATGTCATTTGCTCCCTCAAACTGTTGTACACGGTGGGGTTCAGGGTCAGGCGGCACACGTGACAGTAACCCTTGATGTTTTCGGCCTTGAGAAGAATCTTTTTCTTGGCGGGAATCATGGTCCCGAACATGAAGAAGTCGGGGCTGTTGAAGAAGATCTCGAAGACGAGTTCCGTGTAGGGCACCAACACCCGTCCAGTATGAAACGCTTCCAAATGAGGTCGCATGATGAAAGTCGCCATGGAGTTTTGTTTCAAAAGACCACCCAGTTCCTTCAAGGGATTGTTCACACTGGTCACCCACTTTGCATTCGCAGCTGCGGGTCGATCGTCCGTTCCACTCGTTGGAGCCAGTGATGCATCGACATTCACCATGTTTTCCAACCTTGAGGGGCCAACAACGTCTCCCCTTCGGCGCGCGTGTAATTCAGCAATGTTTCGATGTAAGCTTTGTACGCATACATGTCCGTCTGCGGACTGAGCAGTGTCCCATTGAACCTCAAATTGATCTGGCGGATGATGGAGTGCACAAAATTGTTGACGGGGTAAATGTACTTGGTGTAATCGGCGCCGGATATGTCATTGGTTTGAGCCGTGGCTTGACCATCCGCATAGAATCCCTTGTTGGTTGTATTATTGCTGGTCAAAGAAATCTCGAAGCGAAAATAGCTGCGAGAAAGGTCGACAAATTCCTCCACACCTTTCGCCCTGAACAGCATCGGCACGATCCCCGATCCTTCCTGACTGACCTCGGACATCCGATAGGCCGAAAGGGAGACATCCGTGGTGGGAACGGTGAATATGTCAAGCACATCCGTCATCATGCACGTCTACGTCGTCTGCATGGTCGTCTGAGTGCACGCCTCTGTTTTATAGTCCTGCCGAAGTAATACCCCAAGGGGTGCACCACATACGGTCCCAAGTTACCACCACGTTGACCACCGCCCAATCCTTTCAGCGAGTGCAAAACACGCGGCTCTCGTCGTTGCACCAAAGTCATTGTTTTTTTCCTCAACTGACCTTTCGGCTCTTTCATGCTCCTTTTTATAACCCGTTTTTTCAAAAGAAAATATCTCTCCTTCGCCTTTTTCTCTTCCTGCGCATTCCACTACCAGCCATGGATGACCTACATTTCACCGGTGCCGGTGTGGTTATGACGGGCACGGGTGTCGCCATGGGTACAGTGCCGCCACTGGGATGGGTGCAGCCGCCACAGGTGCTGCCACCACAACGGGTGCAGCTCTGCGCCGTGCAAGGGGTCGGCGTGCGGGCGCTGCCACCACTACGGGGGCGGCGGTGGCCACAGGCGCTGCCATGGGTACGGGAGCTGGCACAGGCACGGGTGCTGCCGCCACAGGAGCCGCCACAGGTGCTACCGCCACGGTGGCCGGTTGCTGCCGGACCCTTTTTCACGGAGCTAGTGCCGCCGCAACGACGGTCTCCACGGACTCCGGAGCACTGCTACTGCGTTTACCGCGTTCCACACGACTCGCCACGCTTCTTAGACCTCCAGCCAAAGCGGGTTTCACGAGGCCTTTCAGAGTGTCCTCGAGCCCCGACCCACCCATGTCGGGTGGGTAATAACGCATCAAACTTCCTCCCCGCATCGCGTGTGATGGATTTTTTGCAATGTCACTCTGTTTTTATACCTTGTCCGCATCGAAAATGCAATGTCAAATATGTCTCACTGTGCTTGTCACTGAACTTCACCAGCGGTCCATGGGCTTCCGCCACATTCACTTCGATGATTTCCAAAAAACGGTGGCGCACGTCTCGAAAACTCTCTCGCTCGGGTTCGTAGATGGTGTTCTCTTTCCTGGGGTCGTAAGGTACGCCCCGCAACAGATCGGTATCGACATTTCCCACGGTCGTGCCACTCTATGGTTGAAAAGGTCCTCGAACGCTTCGTTGAGGTTCACGAAACGCCACTTCACTTTATTGGAGAAGAATATCATGGGCGTCCGTGTGTATCTCCTCGTCAAGCGAGGATCTCCAGGAGCCGGGACTTCGGCGATAAGGTCATTCGAGGGTATGAAGGTATTCCCATCGTTACTTCGTCCGTATAGCGTGGTATCCTCACTATTCAGCGACATGGTGAATTCTCGCAATTGCGGAATCAGATTGGGGCCGAGAGCCAACTTGGTCGTATTTTCATCCTTGACGGTTTTAAGCCACTTCATCTTCAGGGCCAATTCCTTACTAAACATGAGTTCCCCCCATGTTCTATTCGCGGATCCAGTAAGGATGGCCGCATCAATTTCCAACACCGTTTGACCACCCATCACCTTCCACTCATACAGCGGCAAAGCCAGGAACCGATCGCCTGTAGCCAATTGGTATCCGTGGAACGCTTGCTCACTCAAATTAATCACATGATGCATGAAATCAAGTCCAGTCATTCCTTCCATCGATTCGTGCATACTCATCACATCCTTCATCGACACTCCACCATGCACCCAGGTAAAACGGCCGGATGAACGTCTCAGATAGCCTTGAATGAACATGGCGTCGTCCGTTTCGCTCAATCCCAACAAGCTCCAAGACACATCGGACCGCCCCAGCGTAACATCACTCAAAGCCACTTGCCACTTCTCTTCAGGAGGGAAATCCAATCGGCGCGGCAATCGCACGCGAAAAAACGATCGCGTGTTGTTGGGAAACTCGGGCGTCAGATGACTGGGCAGTATGACGTGAAAGGACTCGGTCATTGTGAAGTTTCTTTTTTCATGCAACCACTGTCTTTTTCTTATATCGTTTTTTGACAACGGAAATGCAACGTCACCAATGTGTGACCATGACTTTCGCTGAACTTCGTCAAAGGTCCGTCCGTCTCGGCCACATTGATTTCACACACTTCCAATGACTGGTGTCGCACTTTGACAAACCGTTCTTGATCGGGTTCGTAAAAGGACACTCTCTTTTCCGGATTGTAAGGCACCTCTCGCAATAAGTCCGTCTTGGAATTCCCAACGGTCATGCTTTCACCAATGTTAGAATACACGTACTATGTGCGATATGATGGGTGGAAAGACGACGCAAACGCTTCGTTCAAATTGACGAACCGCCACTTCACTTTATTCAAGAAAAGCACCATCTGCTCGATGAAACTGTACGTCATCATGTAATCTCTGCTTGGCACGTACACATCATCGCTGTGTCCATACGTCACGGTCTTCACCTTATTCACCATCTTGTCATATTCGCGCAATTGAGGAATGGCATTGGGCCCATTCATGTCGAGGTCCTCGACATCCTTCATTTTCACTTCGGCATATCTCCACCCATAGCTATTACCGTTGAATTGAATCCTGGCCTGAACTGTGATGAGGTCTTCCTCACGATCCAAATCCAACACATTCCAATTCAATCGCCCTCGAGCAAGGGTGATACCACTCAACGCTACTTCCCATTTCTCCTCGGGGGGAAAATGCATTACACTCGACAACCTCACCTTGAAGGAGGCTCTCGTGTTGTCAGGAAACTCGGGCGTCCAATAACTAGGTAACACCACGTACACATCACTCATATTGACAAAAAATATCTTTTATTCACATTCACGCACTCTTATATCTTGGTTTTTCGTTGGAAATGCAGTGTGACAAACGTCTGCGCCCGTCCATCGTCGGGGAACTTGACCAATTGTCCATTCGTCTCTGCAATGTCAATTTCGATGATCTCCATGATTCGATTTCGCACGGGATGATAGTGTTTATGTACAGGTTCGTAATAGTCGGTACCGCGCCCCGACCGTTTATAGTTCACTTCACGCAATAGATCGGTCTTCAAACCACCCACAATCGTACTACCACCAGCGTTGGAATAGACGTGCAATGTCCTCGACGGTTCCCCCATCACATTGCGAAAGGCTTCCTCCAAATTCACGAAACGCCAATCAAATGTACTGTTCAAATTGAAGATCGTATTGAAGGTCCATTTATCTTTCGCCAACAAGTCACTGGTCTCCTTGTATTCAGTGGGTGCTTTCCAAAACCTATTACCGCGCCCATCTTTGTTGGGCGTCAATTCCGGTACTAGATTAGGTCCGATATGAACGACCCCCAGCCTTTCCAACGTGAGCCACCCCATGTTCACTGCCAAGGTTTGGTCCACCCCAAAATGCTGACCATCGGGCATCCTTGCAATGATCTCCGAACGCCCACGGCTTGCATCCCACTCGAACTCAACACGCTCTTTGATCGTTTGCCCATTGCGTGGTGTTCTCCTTGGTGACCAACTGGTCCAACAAAGCGCGCATGAATTCCACCCCATCCTCGATCCGTCTCGTCACGTTCATGAGGATCATCTCTTTCATGGACACGTACGCACCCAACGGATTACTAACCGTCCCGCTCTTATCCTCTTTCTTCAACGTGGTCATGATGAGACGCGTCCTGTCGTCTTGCACCAAAGGCGACAAATCAGCGCTCATGTCGGCCATGGACATGGCACTCAACCCAACCTCCCAGTCATCGTCAAAAAATTCCAATCGATCCGCCAATCTCACTTTGAACGACGATCGCGTGTTGTTGGGAAACTCAGGACTCACGTAACTCGGCACGGCCACGTAAAAGTCGCGACTCGTGATGTCCACCAGCAATTGCTGACCAGTCCATGCATTCCGAGTCCTTTATAGGAAAGACGCCACTTTTCGTTTCGCCCCAGGGGCGCGTGACACCAGGCTGGACAACGTCGATACATTCGGATAAAATTGCTGCGAATGGCCCCTATTGGGAAATGCGTTCATCAATTCCGTGAAGGTCTTCTGCAACCTCGTGCTCCCACTCTTTTTGGTCATACCTCGCATCTTTTTGGCATAGGCGCGCCTCCGCTGCTTTGTACGCACGGTTTTCTTCTCTCGGGGTGGTGCCGAGGGTCGACGCGGTGCAGCACGCGCCAAAGCATGGACCATCCCCCGAAACGATCGCAAACCGCGCTGCCGTGCCGCTTTGGGTGTCAATCGCTGCGGCGTCGAACTCTTTCTCTTATGCCATCTCGTTTGACTGGGTAACTCTCCGGGGGCGGGAAATGTAAACCGCACGCGTCGCGCTGCCATCACACGCGTTGCAATTGACTCATAGCTATCCAACTATCGTACTTGGAGGGCCACCCCAACCACCGCACTTTTATACTGTTCCCGCGACGAGAAAGAATCTTCTCGACGCGAAACAGTGCATTGTCGGCCACGGTCACTTTTTGCATATCCTCTTCGTAAAACGTACCCTCCACTGGCGTCCCATCCCACTCTTGAATGCGATATGTGGGAATCACCCCAGGCACCATGCGGCGAACCACAAACACTTCTTCCGTCCAACCAGGCACATAACCTTTACGGAATACAGCATGTTTCTTATTCAAACGAACCCGATCCCCCACCGCCAAACGGGGACGCTTCCTACCAGGTCGCAAACGCGCGCCGTAAAGACGTTGCCATACATACTCTTCCCCTTCGGGCGTCACGTCCTTAGGCGCCAAACCAATGGCCCGATGCTTGGAGGCATTATAACCATTGACTACATCTTGCAACCGATCCAAATACTTGTACGTCCCTTGGGCCGTGAACAATCGATACAATCGTCCTTTGAACATACGGTTGAATCGTTCCACCACCGCGGCTTTGGCATCCCCAGAGGTTGAAAAATGTTCAATGCCTCGACGTTTGAGCAATGCTTGGAACGTCCGGTTATAAAATTCCTTCCCCGCGTCGGTCTGCAAACGCAAAGGTTGACGATCACCAGCCCGTCTAAGAATGGCCTCGAATGCTCGCGTCACAGCCGCTCCCGTCTTATCCTTGACAGGTTCCACCCAGGCGTACTTGGACAAGACATCAATGACCGCTAAAAGATAACGTATCCCGCGGTTAGCCCTCGCAATCTTCTGCACTTCCATTAAATCGGCCACCCACTGTTCGTCCATGCCAAACACCAGCACGGGTAAATTGGCAAACCGTTTTCAGGCAGGCCGGTGCAAGGTGTAACTCAACACACCCTCCAACACGCGACGCGCACGCGAAGCGCTCCACGCCCCCCAAACTCCCTTCGGCGGAGGGGTCTTGGTACGCCTCCACCAAAGCGCGCTGCCCTTTGGACATGACTCAAAAACAAAAAAACACACAACAGGGTTCATTCCTTTTATTCATTTATCAATGTTCTACATCGGAATCCTCCTCCTCGCTTAACTCGTTCGGCATCACCATGAAGGGTTCGAACCGTTTACAGGTGATGCACCCCCAAGGCGCCCATCCGAGCTTATGGTCGTAATTGGGTGATCGCATCGCATCGTGCCGCATCTCCAAACACTCCGCGCACAGCTCGTACTCTAGTATGTGATCCACCCGCCGCTCCCACACTCTACGCAACAAACGTTCGTCCCGCAACTCTTTCCTATGCGCCTCGCATTGTTCCTCCAACACCTGCATGCAATCAAACAAAAAATTCAACACTCCCCTTTGTATGTCTCCTACCAAATCCGGTGCGTCTACACGGCCGTCCCCTGAGTCTGAGTCTCTGCCGTCTGAGTCTCTGCCGCCTTCACCAGATTCTGGGGGTGGAGATACCGCTCCGGCTCCTGCGTCACGGGGCCCGCTTCCGAGCATTCCAAGGCGTCCGCAAGGTCCTGCAACCAATGGGCAAAACAGTGATCAAACGAGTATCCTGCGGCCAATCCCTTCTTTACGCATGCGAGCATAAACTGATCGTCCGACGCAAAATCCTGCCTATTCACACCAGCATAATACGCTCTGTACAACTTATCATCCATCGCGCAACACTGACGCGATTGCTGATGCCTTCCTCCTTTTTATACAGGACGCGGATGGCGTCAGTTCCCACGCCATCCTCTCTCTTCCACCAATCCATGCCCTGCACGCGTCATTCTCAGGTATATAAACGAGTGGCGCCAACCCGCTCGCCTCACATTCACACCAATATGTCCTCCGTACCTCCAAGCGCCGACCCCGTCTCCTTCGACAATTCCTTGGGAAGAGAAAAAGCCCGGCAACAACGCCACGCCCAAGGAAGTCACCACCTAGAGTTAACGGAGAGACTGTCCGTCCATGCCAACAGTCGAGACGAATGTGATGTCCCACCGGGTGCGCGTAAACAGACGCGCCCCACTAAACCTCCTCCTAGCAAAAGACGGAAAGTGGTGCCGCCACCTCCACCGACGCCGCCGCCACTGCCGCCCTCGCCCAAAGACATTCAACAACTCATGGACCAATTACCTTCGTACGAGGAAGAAGTCCTAGATAAAAAAGAACCGGGCTACGACACCTGCCCGTTCCACGAGACAAAACTCCACTTCTTCGACTCCAAACTGGGTCATCCTTACGTCGCATGCAGCACCAAACCCTGCGTCTTCTTCACCTCTCAATTTGACTTGAAACCTTACATGAACACCATCCGCGACCAATTGCATCCGGCCCTCGCGTTCAGCAAAGGCGACCAAGGCCCCTACCCCGATCACGAGTGCTGGTGCAAGGAATCCCTCGCTCTACGAACAAGCCAATCGGAGAAAAACCCCGGGCACCTCTTCCTATCCTGCAAGCAACGCCATTGCGACTTTTTCCAATGGCTCAACACCCCCTGGACCCGATACATCTTGGAGAGGATCAAACACGAAACCTACACAGGTCCCCCCACCGTTCATCC
>OX419346.1:8733300-8788300 GCA_948470475.1 Galaxea fascicularis
TGCGCGCCATACCATCTTCATTGTGATTTTGCTTACTTTACTTTATTAACTGTAATCAAAATAGAAAAGGAAATAAGCTAGCCAAGACCTTCACTAGACTGACCGCTACAGTTTTAAAATCACCCCAATTACTTGATAACTTCAAGGCTGCTTGGACTTACTGTGTTGGAGAATATCCCCGTGCCCCTGCTCAATGTTGGGGATCCATGGGACAGAAACTTTTAAACCAACGTTGAACGGAAGTGTGGGACATATTTTCCAACACACGTGACCTAAGCTGTAACTAAAACTGTGGCACATAAAAGGTGTGTGTAATTTTGTAATTGATGACAATAAAACACAGTTTCAAATGAGCTTGTTGGTGTTATTATGACCACCGTTTTGACATCCTTCAGCGTCAGGCTGAATTCGAGCTTGGAATGTACATTTGTATAGAAGCTCATTAAGTCATGCATTTTCATTGGCCTTTTGCTATCAGTTTAACTCAAAAAGGGGATCCCAAACAGTCCTCCTTAAATTTGCTGAGGAATGAATCTGTGCCATCTCAAAATTTTCACTGTGGCGTTGTAAAAAAGGAAATGTAAGATTCCTTACAGTGTGCACTCTTGTATTTCTTAAAGTGTGGCCTGTGTAGCCGAGCTGGGTAGAGCAGACTGCAAGACCACAATAAAAGAGTGGTCAGACTGATGGTTTAGACTAGAACACTGTGTGGACTACAGGAGCCGCTGTACCCCTTAAAAGTCTCTTAAATGAATGGTCAGTAAGAAAGCTTACAGTGCATATTGTACGTTGTGGCAACTGTAAGCTTTCAGTGCGGACTGCAAGGGAGCTTACAGCGCGGCTGTAAGAGAGCTTATAGTGCGGACTGTAAGAGAGCTTACGGGGTGGACTGTGGGAGCTTATAGTGCAGACTGTAAGAGAGCTTATTGTGCAGACTGTAAGAGAGCTTACGGGGTGGACTGTGAGAGACCTTATAGTGCAGACTGTAAGAGAGCTTACGGTGCGGACTGTAAGAGAGCTTACAGTGTGGATAAGAGAGTTTACAGTGCGGACTGTAAGGGAGTTTACAGAGCGGACTGTAAGGGAGCTTACAGTGCGGATTGTAAGAGAGCTTACAGTGCGGACTGTAAGAGAGCTCATAGTGCGGACTGTAAGTTTACAGTGTGGACTGTAAGGGAGTTTACAGTGCGGACTGTAAGGGAGCTTACAGTGCAGGCTGTAAGAGAGCTTACAGTGCGGACCATAAGGTGGACCATAAATAGTTAGAGTCCAGACTGTAAGCATTTTTATAGTATGGACTGTAAGCAGAATTACATAAGAGACGTTTTTGTAATTTTAGGGGACAATTTTACATAGAGGACTTTGCCCAGATGCTGATAATGATCCCACTCATCAGTATAACAAGCAAAATATTTTACATAACAATCACGTCCAACAACATACAGTGTATGTACCCCACCTCAGGCAAATCCAGGAGCATTACATCCAAACAAAGGTTGTTTAATTTTCCACTTTGTTGTCAAATTTACAGTCCAATTCCCCTCCAGTTACGGCTTCACAAAGCATCAAATTCCCCACCCTCTAGATATCTTGGCAAATTTACCCAGCCTTTAAATAAAATTTTTTCCCTCTTTCAGCTCTTTAAAACCATGTTACTGCTAAAACATTAAAATTTAATATTCCAACTATTGTGTGTTTTTTAATGAAAACTTTATGTCAATGTGTGCAACCTTACTAAATAAAGTATGATTGTCCAGGTGAGTGTAGTTCTGAATGACTGATGTTTTAACAACTTCAGCAGAGGTCACCATCAGGGAAGCAATTGACTTTTTGCCATTACCACATTTCAACTTTCTTTGTCATCTCTCCAATCTTTACAAAGGCAATGATTCTTTTCAACAATAAAAATGCAGGACAAATCATGGAACGATTCTACCAATTCTCCAAGGGATGAATTACATAATTATTTCGCTAATTCTTACCAGTGGGTCACAGTTACATGATAGTGAAATACCCCACTGTACAGGCTACACTTTGCATCAAATTCCCCACAATACACAACTAACTTCATATAGAGCCTCTTATAAAAGTAAAATTCACATATCTTTCATTCATTCATAACTGGAAGGAGTGAGGGAGTTCAGCGGCGAGCTGCCAGATTTGTGAAAAACTGCTACATACGGGAATCCAGTACAGTAACAAACCTGAACGATTTGAACTGGCATTCTTTAAAACTGAGACGCAAAATCACGCGACTTACTACCATGTACAAAATAGTGAACGGCAAAATCGCGGTCAATATCCCGGAATATATTGTACCCACCCGTGTTACACGCTCTTATCATAGCAGCAAGTTCATTAACATTGGCAGTAACAGTAACACCTATAAGTATAATTTATTTACCAGAACCTTAAAAGAATGGAACACTTTACCATCCTTTTTGAGCTATTTTGTGTAAACAAAATCGCTCTATGTCAGCATGAAGCTCAAGAAATTCTTCCTTGGTCGGGTGGTTCTGCCTTGAACCAATGAAATAAAGGTTTCTTTAGATGGCATTGTTTCAGCCAGCGGCCAATCTAATTCCCTGTTTTAAAGGTGTTTTTGAAAGCATGTGGTCAGTGATGGTCAGCACTGAGACTAAGTTACACATGCGTGTTGATTACGCTCAAAGGAACATCAGCGTGGAATGTCACGCGTCATCCATGTCATGTTGCGTGATGTATTTATTACTATCACACGAAGGGGTACCACCGTTATGGTAGTCTTTCCGGAGAAAAGGGTTTGCATATTTAGCGCATGCGTGAATGACAACAATAGGCGTGAGATACTGGAGTCAAATTAGAATGAAGTATGAGTTGTGCTGTTTCGATGGATGATGAAGGTAGTAAGGTGGGGACGAAAGTATTTGAAGTTTACGGCCGCGGCTTGTTGGTTATAACACCCGTGTGTTTCGTCTCCTTCGCAGACACTCTTTTGGTTCGTCACGCAATCTTTCCTTCCCAATGAACGTATGCTGAAACGAGCAGCAGATTCGTTTCCCATTGTTAGCAAAGATCAGCCGGAGTCCACGTAAAAATTACTACAGAGCCAATCAGCGCTAAGTTACTGTGTAATGAAAAGCCTGACGTCTCACGTTTTCGAGGGGAGTGTCTTTACTATTTTGAATCATTGCGTGTGATGCACAACCTGCGCCTCCTGGAAAGTCCTTCAATGAATTTTCAGCATCTTTGAATTCGGTCATCCCGATGAAAACGAAAGTAGAACTATGTTAGTGGCACTCGACCACTTCTGAAGAGAATTTTTAAGGGTTAAAAACAATGAAATTTAGTTTTTGAGAATTGAAACGTCGAGTTATTCGAACAACCCGTAGTGTAACCGCGAGAGACCTAGCGGGGAAGAAATGCCGTTCTAAGATCAAGCAGTGTTCTTTAAATCACATATTACTATTTGCCATTGAACTGATTGAATGCTCTGATTATCGGAAATAATGCAGGCGGTGAAAAGCGGCAAAAAACGTTAAACGAATAATGCTAGTCGTAATTGATTCAGCATCAAGGTAATTTGGTTGAGCGGTTCCTACTCGGGGAGCAAATATTTCGTTTCGAAGTGGACGAGTGCTTAGTTTTGTAATTTTTCTTGTGTTTTTTTGTTCCTTTGCTAATTTTGTCAAAACTGCAAGAACATTGTTAAAACTGGAAGAGCATTGTGTGACGAAAATAAACATATGTTTGACGGATTTGAAGACTATAAATATTAGTCTAATCAGAAGTGGCTGTTTCCACAAGTGATATTTGTCCGGAAGAAAAATGCTATGGAAGGGAATCCTCAATGTGGATATTTGTTCCCCTTGAAGTGAAGCCGTTTTTATGTTAAACAATGAAAATGGTGATTTCGGATAGGGAGCAATTTCATTTGTCAAATGGATTACTTTTGTCTCTCACGTGTAAACAGGCACCAAGACATACAGCTCTGTTTACCAAATGTGATTTTCAACTTTTATCTATCACGTGCATACGTTTGGTAATAGCAAGTTCGTTGGTTAATTCCCACATGAATAAGGCAGCGTTGTTGGTTAAATGCGACTCCGAACTTTGATCGGTCACGTGCATCCAACATGACCTTTGATCAATCACAAGATTTGCACGTGGTCAATTCAACTTGTTTACAACAACATCTAATTGAATTTATTTTCTGTGACAATGATTGGTCACTTTTAACCGTTTTTTATTGGTTACTTTTCTTAACTTCAATTTTCTCTTCTTCTTATTGGCGGATTTCGATCCGTTGTTTGTCTGTTGATCGCGTTTTTTAATATTGTACAACTGTTAACGCTCTTAATTCGGAGGAGCTTATTTTGGAATTAATAGGTGGATTGTTTTCGAGTCGGTAAGTTTAATATTGCCCTTCTTTCGGGATATAACGCGGTGTTACGCTCATTTGCTTACTGTACACAGACGTTGTCAGCAAAAGGCCCAACACTAAAATTGTAGTATGTTGCATAGTTCGTCTGTTTGGAAATATTTCTTCACATGGTCCTGGAACCGTAACAGCACGTGTACGTATATTTTGGGAATTTGAGACTGGACGAATATAGTGTTTGCGAAAGTGCGGAGAAAGAAAATGAACAAATAATAGAAAATATATTACATATCGGTTTTTGCGGAATTAATGAAACTCTTGTTTCAAAAAATGGAGGACCAATGACTATTTAATTGGTACAAATCAAACTCAAAATCAGTCTTAAAAATAAGAAAACTAAACAAAAATCAAATGAAAAACAGTTTGTTCGTACTTCTCCGATACCATAGCAAAAACCCAAAGCGCCACAGATAAATGACTCACCATTCAACCATTTTCTGACTTCTCCCTATCTTATCAACATTTTACCACTCTTCACAAAATAGCTCAAGCACGCATTGCGTGCCTATGTTTATTAGATCAGCCTTCTGTGGACGCTTTTAAATCTGCTGTTACGAACTATTTTAGTTTCTCTTACTGATATTATTTATCATTATCATCAATTACTCATTTAGTTTTTGTAACATTTAATAGCACCGCCTTTTTCTTGTATGTCTGTTTTTAATCTTTCCCATGCACATTCACAGTGATGGGAAACCTTTGTGAATTATACTATATAAATATAAACCATTTACAGCAGTGATTATATTGGCGTGAACACCTGAAATACATGTAATTATGTCTGGAATGTTTATTGTGTTGTAACCAATCACAGGCGAGATCTTCACACCACAGAAGCCACAGGTAACGAACGTTTTCCCATCAGTCACAGAACAAATTATTTTCGTTTTGTTTACTAATACAAGCTGTCGTATTAGTGTGGCATAGCTTTGCAATCAGCCCAACATTTTTGCTAATTTTTGTAACAATAGAATCAATGTGGTATTTACAAGAGAGATTCTGATAAATGAGAACGCCCAGATATTTTATATAGACTTTAGACTCGAGATGAACATATTTATTCTTTTCATTACCAAACATACAAACTTTTGGTAAGGATAAAAGATTACAAAGTTGGATTTTTTTATACTAAGAGTTAGTTTATTGGCTGTCAGCCAGTTCTAAAGGTTTTGGAGTTCATGGTTGACTATTGTTTCAAGATCTTTCAAATTTTTGTCTGCATAGAGAATGTTAGTGTCATCTGCAAAGAGGTAAAACCCTAATTTATTTGAGCATCTGTGGATGTCATTGACATAAAGCAAGAAAAGCAATGGTCCAAGAACTGATCCTTGAGGAACTCCACATTCAACAACGGCTTTATCTGATATATGATGGTCTACTTGCGTTGTTTGGATACGATTTTTGAGATACGTGGAGAACCAATCATTAATTATTCCACGAAAGCCATAGTGATTGAGCTTATCAAGCAAAACATCGTGATCAACGGTGTCGAAGGCTTTTTTAAGATCAATGAATACTCCACAGGCAAACAAATGCTGATTCATGTTTGACTGTATATCGTTTACAATATTAAGTATTGCACGCTGGGTTGAGTGCCCCTTTTAAAACCATATTGTGTAATTGAAGCTCGAAAATATCTGCGTTCGTTGAAATATTCAGCATCAACCCATACACAATTTTACCGTAGACGTTTGCATCCAAAAACCAAGAAAACACTTCCCGCCGTCGTGCGAAAATGTAAACAAACGCGTGAACGGCGTGACAATGTATTTTATTTTGGTTTTGTTGCTGTGAATCCTACAACGATATTCTCGTTTGGCTCAACAAAATATCAGCTTACCCTATATCCACTGGAGGAAGCAGTTTATTTGCTTCCACACATCTCGCTCTGTTCTGGTATGTAACGTGACACGAAAGAAAAAGTTACTTCTTTCCGAAATCATTCGTTCGCATTCCTCCCTAACTGAAGCTCTGTTTGCTTGAGTACCATCTTTTAAAGGAAAGTAAAGAACAACTGGAAAAAACTAGACCGTTTATAAAATAGTTTTTCCGTTAGTTAAACTCCAGTCTGATCTTATGCTTCGCGTGCGTGGGACCATCCAGGGCTGGCGTGTCAGTCCGTTATCGTGTATGTACATCGCACGCGTGGGGTGTCATAAGGCACGCGTGCCTTATGACACGCGTGCAGTGTCATATCACACGCTAGGCGTGACTTATGACACACTGCTTGAAACAAAAGCTTCAGCATGCCAAACAAAGCCTACCGTGACAGTCTTTGTTTTACCTAGTAAATTTGCACATATCCGTGACATTGTGACACGAAAAGCGTGTCGTGTCATGACACGCGTGCCCGTGTCATCACCATTTTACCTAAAATCGTGTGGAGGGTCACATATAGCTCGTTAATCTTTTGCAAATTATTTTCTCAAATACTCTATTAAAATTTAATGGAGAGTAAGAGATGGGTCTATAGTCCCTAATCTGAAAGATGTATTAAGTATGTGTGTAAGAACAGGGGCTATCACAGCACTTGAACGTTTGAGTAGTTTGGTAGGCGAGGAGTATAAGCCATAAGATTTATCCGTCGGTACAAGCAGTATCTCTGACCGTAATTCTTCAGGTAAAACAGGTTGAAAAAAGAATGATGAAATTGGAGATTTGCTCTTATCAACATAGTCTAAATGATGATTTTGAGGAATGGGTAGCTTATTGGCAAGTCTGTTTCCCACTGTTGCAAAATGTTCGTTAATAATGTTAGGTATCCGCGAACCTTCCTTAACGATTTTATTACGATTATTAAAATCCTTCAATGCAGATATGACTTTTTAATTTTTTTTTCCTTCGATGTAAATGTTCATTAATTCCTTGCAAGGTTTTTTTCATGTTGGTCATATTATTATCAAAGAATGTATCATAATATCTCCTTCTACTTAATCGTATCAATGTAAGTAGTACTATGGGCTAGACCACGGCAAACAATGAAATCAGTAGGGGGAAAAAAAGACTGCGTTTGCCGCTACGTCAGTTTCGATACGAATTTCCCTATACGGCCATTTTGGACGTACCAGCCGACCCTGGAAGACCCTGAATAAATTCGTCAGCTATTTGCATAAATTAAAAATTAGCATATATGCAAATGAGGTAAGACAACACACGCATGAATAAATGGCAAACAACATGTTTTTAATGACAGCAGCTCCTTGATTTTTTTATCGAAAAAAAAAGTGGCGGAAAAAACAAGGAAGACAGGAGGAACAAAAAAAAGCGACCCCACCAGGATTCGAACCTGGAATCTTCCGATCCGCGGTCGGATGCCTTATCCGTTGGGCCACGGGGCCTTAACGAGAGAAAAGAAATCAAATATTCAACGTGTGCGTCTCCGCCTCCTTCTCCGCCTTCCTCTGGGGGCTGTCCTTTCGTCTTACACTGCCTCGATGTTGGAAATGAATATGGCCAAATTGGGGATGGTGGCTTGATGGGGGACAAACTCTCGCAAGGGTCTTGGAAGATGGTCCGTGTGATCCATCACGGTGCAGTACGGGAAGAGCATGCAAACGAGGAGGGACGCGTAGGTAGTGTGGGGTAGCCTCTTCTTGGGCGTCATCATCAACTGTGGAGAAGGGGGAGGAGGAGGTGAAACATTCGGTCATTTGGAATGGCATCACGTAGAATGGAAGTCGCTAATCGCTGGGAAGAAAAGAGAAAACAGCGATTAGCAAGAACGACTTACAGATGTCGACACGTGCATGTTTGTTGGTGAGGCCATTTGGATTTGATTCGACACGTCAATACATGCCCGGGTATCTGAAAAAAAAAACGGGAAGAGACTTACGCATACGAACACATGCACATGTGGTGTTGGGGGAAGCGGCAAACGAGCGCGTGACCGGGGATCTGAAAAAAAAAATGGAAAAAAAGACTTACTGGACATGCCCCACCATCCGTCATCCGTGTAACACATGCACACGCCGTGGTCCCACGGATTGACTATGCACGTCAAAATATGCGCGGATATCTGAAAACGACAACAAAAAACTCACGACTCACGATTAGGGCATGGACCATCCGTGAGACAGGATACACATGCATGCAACGTGGCTCCGCGGATCGACCACGCACGTTAAAACGTGAGAGGGGATCTGAAAAAAGAGACACACTTACGCTCAGGATCCTGTGCATGTGTTCGCATGGCAAACGACGCATAGATGGATGGTGCCGCAGAGAGCGCACAGCATGAGACGGTTCGGATTTAACTGAAAGAGAATGGTTTTGGAGAATACCTTTGATACAATCGAATTAAACCCCAACCGTACGTGAACCCGTAGGCGCTGGGGCACGTGCATTTGCAGCATCCCTCAAAGACACCGATCTGTCGAAGCAATGGGAAAGGGCTAGAAATTGGTGTCTAGAGATTGGATGCCCCATTTGTATTTCTGCGCTAGGATGGATGGGCACGTGCAATGAACGACACTCCGCCAGCGGGTGATCTGCCGAGAAAAAAATGGTACCTTGAAAAACGTTAGTTGATGTGCCACACCACACCGTCCCATAGGAAGCACCCCCCTGAGGACCGACTCCACCCGGGGATCTGGAAAAAAAAGTGAAAAAAGAATACGTACAAGGGCCGCCGACCTAGGTGCCAAGTATAACACAATGATGTTGGATACTTGTAATCGAAGGAATACCACGGATACCCAGCGATCTGCGAAAAAAAAAATATGAGGGAATGATCCAGATTTGAGACTGACCTACGCATACAAGCCCATGCAGGTTCGGGGATCTGAAAAAAGAAAAAACAAAGGAAAAGCAAACAAGCGAAAAAAAAAGCGAAACGAAAAAACAAAGGGAATCGCTTCTCTCGGCTAGCATGTTATTTTCGCAACGGAACCAATTTGGTTGAACGAGCACACCGCTCTGAATTTTTTTTGAAGAGCACACACATAAGATGGACATCGACTTACAACGAAAAAAAAAATAACAGAAGAAAATAATAATAATCACGATGGTTTAAGCTCGTTGTCGACGGAGAAATCCATCATTGAACTACAAACGAAACGTGAGCTGACTGCGAACGGTAAAACGGTACGTCAAAAGAAAGCTAACATAAATCTTCAACTGTCGTTTGAGCGAGTCCGTTTGAGGATTATTGCAAAGGAAAAAAAATATAAATGGCAGAGCTCGGAGGCCTTTTCTTTTTTATCGAGGTTTAGCAAGTCGTGGTCATGAAAGGATTTGAACCACTCAGCAATTTCTGCGTTTTCCTGGAAACATCCACGAGAGCGGTCAGGGTTTTCTCGGAAAACGTATCGGTCTGGTCTTTGAATGTGCTTTGTTCGCACCACCGACTCCTTTGAATCTTCTGGAAAACAAAAAAAACAAAAAACAAAAATAAGAATGGGTGTTGTTTTTCTCGGATGACCGAACGTAAGCTTTTGAAGGAAAAAAAAATTGTGGCCGCCAACGCTTCCCGCATTTGCGAACGAGTGTTTTTGCAAAGAAAAACAAAAAAAAGTATATTAGCTTGAAAACCACTTCAAAACCCAGCCTATGCAACGCTTAGGTAAGAGTCATGGTGATTTTAAGGAAGGTTTTTTGGTTTGGAGTTCGACAAACGTTGGAACGAAGAAGAAGAAGAGAACTTACCTCGAGCTTGCGTTTCTTTTCAAAGGTCGTTTGAAATGGGAAAATCGTTTGTAAAGATCCTCTTTCGATTGTACACAAAAACAGAGCTTGCAGAAAGGTCTTGTCACGTTCCCGGTGGATCAAATCAAGCTGTGAAAAGTCTTTTTTTTTTTACGCTGAGGATCAAATCAAGCTGCAAACTTTCACGCCGCCCAAAAACTAAATGCGTCCCGCATCCAAGTGCTTGGCAAGTAATATTTCGATGGCGTGGATGTGACGCAGTCGGTCGACTCCTTTGTCCTGATTGGGCATCTCGCCCACGTGGGTGGCCCAAAGGATTGATTACGGCGACAAATGTTAAATAGGCCTCTGAAAAAAGGCCTATTGTTTTCCGTAGCGAGAATGCGTTTTCCAGTAGGGTCAGTGGTATCTGGTCAGTGGTATCCCACCTCCACCCAGGGGGTGGCTTCGATGCATCATGTAGGAGGTCACGACGTGTCCCTCTCTGAGAAATAGTGGCCTGCGAGGTTATTTCCACTTGGGGTCAGTGGTATCCCACCTCAACCCAGGGGGTGGTTTCGATGCATCATGTAGGAGGTCACGACGTGTCCCTCTCTGAGAAATAGGGGCCTGCGAGGCTATTTCCATTTGGAGTCAGTGGTATCCCACCCCACCCAGGGGGGTGGTTTCGGTGCATCATGTAAGACGTCACGAAGGGTCCCCACCTGAGAAATAGGGGCCTGCAAGGTTATTTCCACTTGGGGTCAGTCGTATTCCACCCCCACCCAGGGGGGGTGGTGTCGGTGCGTCATGTAAGACGTCACAAAGTGTCCCTCTCTAAAAAACAAGGGCCTGTAAGAACTCTTGGGCTCAGTCGTATCCCGACCTCTATGTGAATCACACGCATTGCAAATCGTTTTTTAAAGAACCTTTTATTGTCAATTGCTTTTTTCAAAAAGAACCACTGATGGTCAACAAGTGTTTAACCTGGTTTTGAAAAAAAGAAAAACCCGGTTTTTTTTAAACGTTCAACTTGACTTTGGTTTGCATGATTTTCTTGACGATCCTTTCCGTGAGGGTCCGCTTGCCCGGCAATCCCTCGATGGCCTTGATCATGCGATGATCGGCGGCGTGCTTGTCCCTCAAAGTCTTGGCCTTGTCGTAGTCGATGTCGTGTTGTTTGGCAATCTTGTCCAACCGGTTGATGCCCGGGTCCCCGCGTTTCAAACGTTTCTTCAAATGCGTGCCGGGGCCCATGTACTGATAGCCCGGCCAGTGAAATTCCAGGCCCGTTTTGCCCAGCCATTTTTGCACGTCCACCCCGCGGCCGCCCTGAGACGGCTTCTGGCATCGTCGCTTACTCGTCATCGTAGTCCTCTTCATCGAGTCGGCGTCGCGTGCGCTTCCCTCGCTCCCAATCTTCCCACCCTGGTTGGGTTCTCAACCGTCTCACTGCCAAGGGTGTTTTCGACGTTTCCTCCATGGCCCTGGCGACAGCCCCCCATAAATCGTCCTCACCTGTGGCGCTTGGACGCTCGATCTGGGGCGTCTTTTTCAATCGGCGTTTACCCTGTTCGAGGTCCCACGCATCAAAGGGAGTCTTCCGTGTAGGCTCTTCCTCCTCCTCCTTTTTCACTTTCACTTCCTGAGGGGGTGGGAAGGACCAGTCGTCTTCCTCTTCCTTTTTGACTTCCACCCAAGGAGGGGGTGGGAGAGGCCAGTCGTCTTCTTCTTCTTTTGCCTTTTTGAACAACCGTTTGGGTTTTCTTGGCACTCTGGGTTTTACATCCGTCCCTATGGCTTTGCTCACCGTTGTCTTGGCAGGGGTCCTACCTGTGGGGGTTCCCCCCTCCGTTTTTTGGGCCACTCTCACCATGCGTCGCATCCATTTGTCGAACGCACTGCTCACCAAATCCGTTTCAGGAGCGTCGTCATCGTCGGCCGTCCCCGCCGTGCCTGCTGCGGGAACGTCCAAAGTTCGCAGTTTTTTCGTGGCTCGATGCAGGGCCCGCGATACGGGCTTCAACTTCATGCGTTTGGCGGCAGGCGACAGGTGGGGATCCTTCAACAATCGTTCCTCTTTGGCCGCCAAGGTGGCCGCATGGGTTAACAGATGGTTCTGCAACAAACCGGCCTTGTGTTTAGCCACCCAAGGGGCGAATTCGCGTTTGGGTACGTTTGGTGACAAATACCGTCTTGCCACACCCCGAGGGTCCCACCACCAACAGGCTACTCGGTGTCCGAATCATCTTTTTTTGGTTCAACTCCACAGCAAGGCGTCGATTTTTATACTGCCCGCTTTCAGACGTCTGAGCATGGAATTCAACGTCAGACGCCCCGTGAGAGGCACCTTTTGCGTCTTCAAGGTCTTGGAGAGTTTCCGAAAGACCTCGGCCAACGTCACGGTGTCTTTGACCATCTTGATCTTGTTCTTTTTGCTGCGCACGCGTTTAGGTGGGTCGGGACCGTATTGTTCCTGCAACCGTTGCATCATACCCATCCACGTGGCTTGACTGGGTAAGGGAACCGCCGAGGTCAGTCGCGGAGGTACGAGCCCCGTCACAGGTTGCAAGTCGAGGCGTCGATGGGCCATACTGATACGGTCACCCTAAGAGTGCGCCCCCCTTTTATATAGATAAAGGACCACACCGCTTTTTTTAAATATTTTATTAAGAACGACCTCGTTGTTGTTGTTAATACACGGTATCGTAGTTTTGGCCTTCCGGGTTCCCCGTCATCGTCATGAGCATGTCCATCAGACGCACGGGCACGTGGTTACTCTGGCGAATGGGGCCCGTCAAACGATGCCACGCCAAATCGCGTCGCACCAACCGCTTGAACCAGGCAGCCGCGTGAGCGTCGTTCTTCACGAAATCGTAATGACTAAAATACTGTTGAAACGTCTGTAACGTGCCTCCCAGACTACAATGCACCAAAAACAGGAGGGCATAGGCACCGCACGTGTTGCTGTCGATGGCCTGCAAACTGCGCTTGTTGAAACGAAGGGTGGACCAATGCTTTTCCAACCAGTCTTCCAGGGCAGGCGCCCCGTAACGCCACAACGGTAACCCAAAACTGTCCATCACCAAGCAGATCTCACCCCCCTCCTCCTCCTCTTCGTCGTTGTCAGGGCCTGGCGTCCAAAGGGCCATCCAATGACTGCCAGGACGATCGTGAGGGTCCACGTTGACGATATACCCTTGCGCACGGTCTTGGATAGGTCGAGGGGGCAGTCGGTCGCTGGGAAAGACCCCGGCAAAATGAGGACCAAGGTGGGGGTCGTCTTCGGCCAAATGCCGCAACTGTTCGTCCGTGGTGGGCACCAATTCCATGGTGGGACTGACCTAGGCCTGCCTTCTAATGGCTCTTTTATGTGCCATAGGCATTGTACAACACGCCTCCGTCGTGGGTGATTTGCATGACGTTCTCAAATTCGCCGTAAATGACCACCGTGGCGACGTCACCCAACCCGCCATTCAAGTGAAATTGCACGCGCACGTTGCCCTCTTTTTGCGGGTTGAGAATTTTGCCGTCGGCATCCCCACTGGCCACGTTGTCGAAGACGTACAAGGTGCAATTCTTGCCGTACCCCCACTTTTGGGGCCGTACCAGGTTGGGTCGCCTTTCTTTCCACGCCGAGGTGGCCTGCACGAAGCGGAAATATCCCACAAGATCTTTGTTGCCATTGCCCGCATTCAATTCGAGGGTCGTGCCGTAGGGATACTCTTCCCCGTCCACAAACTGTTTGATCCACTGTAACCCAAACTGTTGAAAGGCAAACGGCGAGTACGTGTAGTCGCCATTGTAACTGCTCTGGTGCAACAACCCCACGATCATCCGATCGGGTACGCGGTGGAGAAAGATGCGATCTTCGTCAAAATCCGTCTGACCCGCAGGGAGGGCATACGCGCGAATCTCCGAACGCACCAAGGGGTACTTGGCATAATACCCCTCGTTTCTTTGTAATTGCAAGGTATTGGCGAGGGGGTCGGACAATTGCACTTGACACACGTGAAACTTGATTTTGATGTCGGCGTCCGTCAAACGGCCTTGCTCTGCCACCCCGTTGAAGAAGAAGGCCGGTTCGTGAAAGAAGAAACGCACCACCACTTCTACAAAGGGTACCAAGGGTTTGCCCATGTAAAAGGCTTCCGAGTGCGGCTTGAAGTACAGCGTGCGTCGTTTGCCATCCGTGTAGTGCCCTTGTTCTCTCTTCATGGCCTTCACAGCAGCTTTCTGCGTGGCACTGAGAGCCGTGTAGTCGGCGTGGGGGGTCGTGTCGTCCAAGTTGTTGGCCGTCAAGGGGGTGGCCACATCCAATCCATCTTGTTGGAACCCCTGCAAGGGCAAGAGGGTCTCTCCATCCAGGCGATCGTTGTTGATGAGGGTCTCAAAGTAAGCTTTGTACGGGTAGGTGTCCGTCTGGGAACTGATCAACGTGCCATTGAAGGTGACGCTGCATTGTTTGATCATGGTGTGGCACAAATTCTGTGCAGGGAACATATTGTCCGTGGCTGCCACGTTGTTGCCATTGTGTTGTTTCATTTGAAATTCCATTTCGAAGTAACTCCGATTTAAGTCCACGTACTCGTTGACGCCCGACATGACAAATTGCATGGGTTGAATGCCCCCACTGTCCGCTTTCACCAACACCATGCGATACTTCTCGTAGGAAGTATCCGTTGGGGGGACGTCGAAGATTTGCATGGTGGGATGCCAGGTGGTGGCGGCAGGTGTCCTTCCCTCACTCATCGTGCTCACCGGCGTCCTCGTCGCCTTTGCCGTGGTCGCTTGTGCATCTCTTTTATATACGTGCGTGTCCAGGAAGGCACCATGTCAGGAGCCCCCGGCCACATTCGTCCCCCGACTTGAGGTGCCACGCCTTTCAGACCGTGCCGTTGAAGCCCCCTCGAGGGCATGGGTGTCATGACGATGCGCCGCTTCACCATCTTCAGGGTCCCAAGATATCGTGCACACTGTGCTTGACGCGTTTACTCACTCTGTCGAGGACTTCGTCCGCTTTGCGTTTCAAGGCCCTCTTCACGTGCTTTTGTACCTTTCTGGCAACGACTTGACCCCCCCTTTCGAGCACGGGTCCAACAAACCGACTGAAAAACCCCGAACCGTCTTGCGACGTGGGGGTGCACCGTGTCAGACTGCCTCCTCGCATGACTCGCAAAATGCTTCGGGTGTTCGGGAGTGTCCTTTTATACACGTCGACGGGATTGTCTGCACTGACCACGACAGGGTTGTCTTCTCTTTATACACGCTGGCGAAAATGCAAAGTCAAGTTGGAGGGTCCCTCCCCCAGATGCGCCAAGGCACCGGCCATCTCGGCGATTTGCACTTCCATCACCTCGAATGAGGGTTGACGCACCGGCAGGTATTGCACGTGGGTGGGTTCGAAGTAGGCGTACCCATTTCGGTCCGTGGTGGAAAGGTGGACTTCTCTGAGGAGATCCGTGATGCGTTCGCCAACGATGGTGCTCTGACCCGCATTGCAGTAGACACGCAGACTGCGCGAAGGGGTGAAGAAGGTCTTTTCGAACCAACCCCAATTCAAGTTGGTAAACTCCCAGGTCTGTTGTTGCGTGAAAAGGACCCACTCTCCCTGGATGGTGGCCGCATCGATGGGTTGAGTGTTGATCTTCTCGCTGGCGGGAGGGGACTTGTAATGAATCTGACGGATCTGGGGTCCGGAAAAACTGTGGCTTGGGCCAATGCCTCCTAACAACACCATCAAGTTGTACGCAAAGCCCACGGTGCTGTTCTCGGAAGCGCGCTCGCATCCGCTGCCGTCGATTTGCAAGGTGGTGGGACCCGTCCAACGCAGGGTTTGAAAGTACTCCGCATTGCTTTCCGGGTGCTTCCATTCTTCGAGGTCAGTGCTGTCTTTTTCCGTGTACTTGAAATAGTAGGCGATTCCCTTTTGCAACTCGAACACGAGGGACCGCATGAAAGAGACCCCGTCGTGCACCGACTCGTCCTGCAACAGGTCGTCCACGGTGACCACGGCCCTCACGTTGTTGTTGGCCACACTGCGTGTCCCGCGCGCATCCACCTTGGTCGTGTACCCCCGTTGATAGGCCAGTTGGGTGCCCGAAGGAAACTTTTGCAACAGGGCGGACCGAAATTCGTTCTGAAGGGGTAGCGACAGGCTCGCCAACCCCACTTGCCAGTCTTTGCCTCCAAACTTCAAGGGGGTGGGCAATTGCACCTTGTAACTGTTGTTGCGATTGGCCCTCGCGAATTGAGCTCCTCCGCCATCGCTGGGCAACGTCACGTAGAGCTCTTCCATGCCTTGAGGTCCGAAGTGGGGATCCAACTATCGTATTTGGCCGGCCACCCTTTCCATCTCACCAACGCTCGCTTGCCACGCCGTTTAAGTACTTTTTCGATGCGCCACAAAGTGTCGTCGTCCACGGTGACTTTTTGTAGATCCTCTTCGTAAAACGTCCCCTCCACGGGTGTGCCATCCATTTCTTCGATTTTGTAGGTGATGGGAACCCCCGGCACCACGCGTTGCACGACAAACACTTCCTCCATCCATTGGGGCAAATACCCTTCTTGAAGAGTCTCGTGCGCTTGCTCAAGCGCACGCGATCCCCTCTGGCCAATCGAGGTCGCCTTCGATCAGGTTTCAACCGTAAACCATACAATCACTGCCACACAAACTCTTCGTTCTCCGGCGTCACTTTTCTCGGTGCCAAACCAATGCTACAGTGCTTGGAGGCATTATACCCAGCCACCAAGTCGGGGAGGATGTCGATGTACTTCAAGGTGTTGGCTGCAGTGAAATAGCGGTACATGCGGCCCTTGAGCGTGCGATTGAACCGTTCCACCACTGAAGCTTTGGCATCCCCTTTCGTGGAAAAATGATGAATGCCTTCTCGCTTCAACCAGGCCTGCACGGTAGCGTTGTAAAATTCTTTGCCTTTGTCCGTCTGCAAGGTTTGTGGGTGGCGTCCCCCGTCCTTGAGAATGCTTCGAAAGGCTCGCACGACCTCGGCGCCCGTCTTCTTTTTTAACGGACGCACCCAGGCGTATTTTGACAAGACGTCCACCACGGTCAGGAGGTAACGTATGCTGCAGTTGTGGCGGGCCACGCGCTGCATTTCCACCAGATCGGCCACCCATTGCTGGTCGCGCTGAAACACCAAGACGGGCAGCGTCGAAAACCGCCGACGCGGGGGTTTGTGCAACGTGTAGGCCAAATTCTTTTGCAACAAAGTGCGTGCCTTCTTCAGGGACCACCCGTGAGCGCGTGCGAACCGGGCCACCCCGCCCAAGGCACCGGGCGCTGCAGGGTCCTCGTAGGATGCTGCCGTTGTGGGCTTCTTTTTCTTCATGGTCGTCGAAGTCTGTCCGTCACCCACAGGCAAACTCGACGCCACACCAACTCTCGAATGGTGGGCAGGCATAGCCCGTACGTTTTATGTATCTTGCGGTACCATTGCCAACTTTCTGGCCAAGGGTACCCCTCGTCCAACCACACCACAAAGGCCACGAACGTCCCCCATTGCAACTCGTCGAGAAGGTATTCAAAGACGTCGAGGGGTGTGCCCTCGGCGGCCGCGTCCATGGCGAACACATCCTGACTGGGTGCCCCTATGGTAGCCACGAGCGATCGACATACCGTGCACAACATGACCCAACGGCATCGACTCCACACGTCTGCGCACGTCGTCATGGTTTTCGCACACTGACAAATCAAGGTGGCGGACGGCCCGGTTTTATGGCTTCCTGCGTCTGAAATGCAAGGTGACCGTCGTGTGCGTGCGACCCACTTGTGCCGTGGGCAACGCATGCCCCAACCCATCCCTCAAACTCACACTGGCCACCTCCAGTCCGTAATAGCGCACAGACC
This sequence comes from Galaxea fascicularis, assembly GCA_948470475.1. Classification (NCBI taxonomy): domain Eukaryota; kingdom Metazoa; phylum Cnidaria; class Anthozoa; order Scleractinia; family Euphylliidae; genus Galaxea; species Galaxea fascicularis. The sequence goes on from OX419346.1 coordinate 8,751,210, forward strand.
GAAATCGTTCTGGCAAGGGTTCGTAATACACACCCCCCTCCCCTCGCTGCAAGTGCGGCACCTCTTGCAAGAGATCGGTCGTCCGATCCCCCACCATGACGGCACATCCCACGTTGGAATAGATGTGCAGACCCTGCGTGTGGTGCGTCTTGCCCACCACGCTGTCGAAGGCGTCATTCAGACGCACGAAGCGCCATTTCACTTTAGACGAAAACATGACCGTGTCACGCGTGGAATCGTATTTCAACAGCACGTCACCGTGAGCAATGATGGAGTCCACCGTGTGACCCCACCTTGGGGCCGGGCCCGTGACCACTTGACGCAATTCGGGAATGGCATTGTGGCCTAGAAGAAATGACAAATTTTGCGATGGGTCGGGCATCAACCAACCCATCTTGAAACACAAACTCTTATTCAATTCAAAGGTCGTTTCGTCGAGTCCATCAACAATCATCTCCGTGGCGCCATTGGAGGTGTCCCAACTCACGCGGGGGCGGATCTGCAGGGTTCCGTCTTCGTAGTCAAACAGATTGACTTTCAACAACCATTGTTCGATCAAGGCTTTCATGAACGCTTCGCCCGATGGCAAGGGATGTCGAGCATTCGAGGCCACCATGTCACTGACAAGGACTTGGTTCTTGATCGTCCAGGGAAAGTCCGAATCCCCCTCTTTCAGTAATCGGGTGGTCGTGACCAACAAGGCCTTGCTAGGTTGATCGTGCAAGAGGGTGACGTCCATCCCACGATCGCGCATGACCAGACTGCTCAAGGCCACTTCCCACCCAGGCTCTCCAAACGTCAGGGGAGTGGCTAATCGCACTTGAAAGGACGCCGCCGTGTTCTGGGGAAATTCGGGCGTCGTGTCGCTCGACATGGTCACGTACATGTCCCTGAGTCCCCTCATCTCGACTGACCCCCGTGCCACGCCGTCCCGTCTTTTTATGCTATTTGTCTAGGATCGTGGGTGAGGGAAGGTCCCCATGCATACACTGCAACAAAAACACACCTCGAAATGAGGTCTTTCATGGTTTAATCTTTAAAAATGGACCGCACGCGAGTACAAGGCCAACTACAATTACAGGGTTTCCAGCACAACACTTCTTCGGGGGTCCCACGTTGGTACACCTGGTTTTTCTCGTCCTCACAGTACTCACACAACACCAGGTCTAACAGGTCGTCACACCGTGCACGCCACAGATCGCGTTCTCGCAAGGCCTTTTCGTAAAGGGGCTCGAAGACCGAGGCGGGGGTGGCCACACCCTCCTCCACCTCTGCTTTGGGTTCGGGTTTCGGGGTGTAGTCTTCGCCCATCGTTCCCCTGACCCATCGCGTCACGTACTTCACAATGGATTTTTCCAAATGGTACTGGGTGCGGCCGATAGATTGCACGTTTTCCCACAATCCCTCTTTTTCTCGCAACTCTTTAATCGCTTGGCACTCGTCCATCTCTCTGACCTTGTCCTTCAACGTGTGAAGCAGATGAAACGACATGGGCTCGAACTGGGGAGGAGCCTCCTTTCGCGCTAGGGGTGCCAGGGCCGCCGGGTCTACCTTGGCCCACGCCTTCACGCAGTTCACAATCTCTTTCTCCAAGTCGTACCGAGCCTTATTGAAAGCATGCGCGACCTTCCATCATCCTTTCCTCGCCCACCCTTCGTACGTTTCGTCTACACGAAGCATGTCCAAGACTTTGTCGTGCAACCCCCATTGCAGTGGGTCTGGCATCTCGGGATGTCCAACCATGGCGAAGAACAAACCAAAAATGATCAACAATGGCAAACAACGCGCTCTTTATAAGGTCCGTGGTGCCTGCAATGCGCGCAAAGCCATTCAATCGCAGCTAGGCCCGTGACCCAGGCGGTACGAGGGCTCTTTCCTCACACCGTACACCTCTTCAGTCAATCCTTTGATAACGTATCCCGCGGTTAGCCCTCGCAATCTTCTGCACTTCCATTAAATCGGCCACCCACTGTTCGTCCATGCCAAACACCAGCACGGGTAAATTGGCAAACCGTTTTCGGGCGGGTCGGTGCAAGGTGTAACTCAACACCCCCTCCAACACGCGGCGCGCTCGCTCGAGGGAAATCCCGTGGGCGCGCGCGAAATGCTCCACGCCCCCCAAACTCCCTTCGGCGGAGGGGTCTTGGTACGCCTCCACCAAAGCGCGCTGCCCTTTCGCTGCTTTAGACATGACTAAGACACACACGACAGGGTTCATTTCCTTTTATTCATTCAACGTTCTACATCGGAATCCTCCTCCTCGCTCAATTCGTTGGGCATCACCATGAACAGTTCCAACCGTTTGCAGGTGATGCATCCCCAAGGCGCCCATCCCATTTATCGTCGTAATTGGGGGATCGCATTGCATCGTGCCGCATCTCCAGACACTCCGAGCACAGTTCGTAGTCCAGTATGTGATCCGCCCGCCGCTCCCACACCCTACGCAACAAATGCTCGTCGCGCAACTCTTTTCTATAGGCCTCGCATTGTTCCTCCAACGCTTGCATGCGATCGAACAAAAAATTCAACACTCCCCTCTGAATGTCTCCCACCAAATCCGGTGCGTCTACATGCCCGTCCCCTGCGTCTGAGTCTCTGCCGTCTGAGTCTCTGCCGTCTTCACAGGATTCTGGGGGTGGAGATACCGCGCCGGCTCCTGCGTCACAGGGCCCGCTTCCGAGCATTCCAAGGCGTCCGCAAGGTCCTGCAACCAATGGGCAAAACACTGATCAAACGAGTATCCTGCGGCCAATCCCTTCTTGACACGTGCGAGCATAAACTCATTGTCTGACGTAAAATCCTGCCTATTTACACCAGCATAATACGCTCTGTACGACTTATCATCCATCGCGCAAACACTGACGCGATCGCTGACGCCTTCCTCCTTTTTATACGGGACGCGGATGGCGTCAGTTCCCACGCCATCCTCTCTCTTCCACCAATCCATGCCCTGCACGCGTCATTCTCGGGTATATAAACGAGTGGCGTCAACCCCCTGACCTCACATTCACAAGAACATGTCCTCCGTACCTCCAAACGCCGACCCCGTCTCCTTCGACAATTCCTTGGAAAGAGAAAAAGCCCGACAACAACGCCACGCCCAAGGCGGTCAACACTTGGAGTTAACGGAGAGACTGTCCACTCACGCCAACAGTCGAGACGAATGTGATGTCCCGGCGCGGAAACAGACGCGTCCCACTAAACCTCCTCCTAGCAAGAGACGCAAACAAGTACCTCAGCCTCCGCCACCGCCACCGCCAACGCCCCCGCCTCCCTCGCCCAAAGACATTTAACAACTCATGGACCAACTACCTTCGTACGAGGAGGAAGTCCTAGATCAAAAAGAATCGGGCTACGACACCTGCCCGTTCCACGAGACGCCACCCCACTTCTTCGACTCCAAACTGGGTCATCCTTACGTCAAATGCAGCACCAAACCCTGCGTCTTCTTCACCTCTCAATTTGACTTGAAACCTTACATGAACACCATCCGCGACCAATTGCATCCGACCCTCACGTTCAGCCAAGGCGACCAAGGCCCCTACCCCGATCACGAGTGCTGGTGCAAGGAACCCGTCGCCCTAAGAACAAGCCGATCGGACAAAAACCCCGGGTGACTCTTCCTATCCTGCAAGCAACGCCATTGCGACTTTTTTCAATGGTTGAACGCCCCCTGGACCCGATTCATCTTGGAGAGGATCGAACACGAGACCTACACGGGTCCTCCCACCCTTCATCCCATGTGGTTTGACGGTAAGCCCTACCTACCCATGACCGCGGATCAAATACACCGTTATCACGAAGCAAGGGTAGTGACGGGGTGAATAGTATGGAAAAAGTGAGAGTTCTGGGACATAGTACGCGTAAGTACGCGTAAGTATCCACCGATGCCTGCTCATTGTAAATATCTACTACTACTGTACATTAAAAAACATGGACAAAACACACTTTGTGGTTGGTCATTGACTTTCGTAAATTTAATGTGGGACTAAAAAGTCCCGGGGTAATGGTGGTGGTTCTTCAAGGCACCCTCCGCGCCACCGACGAACGGCTGCGGCACCACGGACAACACGGTTGCGCTTCCCTCAACATCCAATAATCGATCAAACACTGGTTGTGAAACCACACGCCGCAACAATCTCTACGACGAGGTCCGTTCATTCTCGTCACGCACCACGATTGACGCTCTTTCCTCCATTGCTTGGAACACAACAGACAATACGGCGGACCCTGCGGTTCCATCCCGCGACTACGCAACATTTTTTTTTGTCTCAACGCCGCTCGATCGCTTTTTCTTTTTTATACCAGCCTCCCCTCTTGACGTCACTCCCAGCATGCCCCGGGGAATTAATGGGGGATGGGGGGTACCCCCCCTTTCTTCCCACCCCCACGTGACGGTCGTCCCCTCCTCTGATTGGACGACCGTCACGACTCATATACGCGCCGCGCGCTCGATCGCTCATTTTCCAACATGGCCGAGTATCAGACGTCCTCCGTTGATGATGATGACGACATGTACGCTGACGTGCCGGAGTTGGTGGATGTCCGAGACTATTTACACTCCACCCTGAATGCTGTGATCCCCACAAGACCAGCCAGTCTCAAACTGATCGTCGTGGCCTTCGAATGCCAGAACACATCGAAGCCTGATGAATTCAAATGCATCATCTGTTTGGAGACGCGCCATACGGACACGAATGAAGTCATTCGTCTCGCAAAATGTTGCAAGTGTCCCATACATCTCTCCTGTGTGTACAAGTGGTTGGCGGCCCAGTATGACAATTACAAACCCCACGAACAGTGGGGCTGCCCGCACTGCCGTGCTCCCGTGAAGGACCTAGCGGACAACCCGGATCCGTGCGTCATTTGTGGCAGCAAGGAGACCGACCAACTCTACCACGAACCCGTCGCACAAGCCGTGCCCTGTTGCGATGCTTCGGCCCACCAGCAATGTCTGTACAACTACATCAAGGACAACTTCCGCGAAGATCGCTTCCCGTGCCCGGCTTGCAAGACGATGCTGGGAGCCCAACGCTCTATGACGATGAGCATTCAAGCCGCCAACGAGGAGCGACCAGCCAACTATTCGGGCGTGATGACCGAGCGCCTTGACGAACAAACACCGGCGGTGCCTCGGCGATTCCAAGAACCCACACCACCGTACACGGTCATGACGCGAAGCCGAACTCGTGGTCAGGGATACAGGCGAAACCAAACCGCAAGGCTTCCTTACAGTGACGGTTACTTTGCAACACATTGATAGTTCAAACATTAGTGTTGTTAGACGTGGCGTTTTTTTGTTCCTCCTGTCTTCCTTGTTTTTTCCGCCACTTTTTTTTCGATAAAAAAATCAAGGAGCTGCTGTCATTAAAAACATGTTGTTTGCCATTTATTCATGCGTGTGTTGTCTTACCTCATTTGCATATATGCTAATTTTTTTAATTTATGCAAATAGCTGACGAATTTATTCAGGGTCTTCCAGGGTCGGCTGGTACGTCCAAAATGGCCGTATAGGGAAATTCGTATCGAAACTGACGTAGCGGCAAACGCAGTCTTTTTTTTCCCCTACTGATTTCATTGTTTGCCGTGGTCTAGCCCATAGTACTACTAATGTACAAATTTTGTTCCTATATTGCTTATACCTGACTTCGTCTCCAGAAGCGTATAATTTATTTTTAACCTTAATCGCCGCCCTGATTCTGTTAGTTATCCAGGGTTTGGATAGTTGCTTTGCTTTACGATTAGATAATTTTTTCATCGGGGCGTGTTTTTTTACAATTGTATTATACTTGTTGTAAAACGATGAAAACAACTTGTTCACACAATTAGCGCCATTTGCAATTATTTGATCCCAATCAATTTCAGACAACTCATTGTTAAAACGATCCACAGAGAATCTTGAATAATCGCGTAGTTTTACATTTTTAACTGTCGAAATTTATCTTTCCCTGACATTGTGATACAGAACTGGGAAACGTGATCACTAATATCAAAAATAATGTTTCCGCTGGCAAGCAATTTGTCGGGATTGTTAACAAAAATGTTATCAATTAAGGTAGCAGAAGTTTTATGTACATGCGTCGGTTTGTCCACTGTTGGAATAAGATAACAGCTTTGAAGAGAAAGCAAAAAATCCTGGCTTACTTGAGATGTTTCACACTTAAGTAGATCTATATTAAAATCACCCATGATATAAACGTCCTTAACATCTGACACCATTTTTTCTATTGTCCTATCAAGATATGTCAGGAAGTCATTGGGCAAATTATTCCACAGACTATATTTTTATGATCACCAAAAGAAATTTCAACCCAAAGGGCTTGGAATGCCTCATTTGAAGTTTTCTCAAGAACATTGTAATTTAGTGATTGATCAACAAAGAGGCCAATGCCTCCAGAGGACAATGGTGTTGGCACATATTCAAAAACATAAACAGAAATGCTCGGTTGGGCGTTGCTCTCATTAGAATTTGTAATTCTTGTTTCTGAGATACCAATAACATCAAAGTGGAAATCGAGTTCATCTAATAATCATCAATCATCAATAATTCTACATTTTCTAAATTACGATTGATGCTCACGATATTGTTATGAAAGATGGAAAAACTAGACTTAACCGTGTTTTCAGGTTAAGGTTTTCATTAAACATTTTGAAGCTATGTGGGGAAAATACTGGCTTTGAATGCGCTGATTAGGGAGGTTAAACTCGGTATTCAAACAGGCATCCAAATTAACTGTTTGATTTATCTAAATGTCGCCTTGGCTGCCATTCGACAGGAATCGAGTTATTAAACTGCCCGTGATAGAGAGTGAGGTTACCTCTAAAGTTAAAGTAGGGTAGTTCACTCAATAATAGTTTACTGGCCTTCTCTTCCGATTTATTTCTTCACAACTTCATTCTTGCTTGATTCTAACGATCTTATCATCCAAACAAGTGTACTTAGCTCAACTTAGCGATGCTACTCCTTGCAGGTCTTCTAAACTGCCAAGTTTTACTGCTGTTGAGGTATCCGTCTTCCGCAAATAAACGAATCCGTTCTTCGCCCAACAGTATTTGTAATTGTTCTCATCCTTGAATTTTTTGCTCTGAAATAGTACCTCTTGCAGCCTTGGTGTGAGATAATCGTATAAGTTGATATGCTTACATCAACCGTGCCATTGAAGCCCAAATCTTCTGCATTTAGGTTAGACACTCGTCTCCTGGCTGCCATATATGACTTTCTCTCTTGCTAACCTACAGACGAACTTACAAATGATTGCATTGGGTCTGTTGGACGCCACGCGGGATGGTACCCGATGTGCAGTGTCAATGTCGTTCAATGATACTTCCTCAACTCTCAACGCAGCGAATAGCTTCATACATAGATCAGCTGTTTGTTGATCTGTTTCGTGTTCAGCTACAGTTGGCACACCCACTATTTTAATGTTGAATTGATAACTGTATGCTTCCGAGGCTTCGATAGATTTCCTAACACAATCACACAAAGTTGAAATTTCATTAACTCTTGAGATGAGCTCCTGAATTTGCCTCTCAGCTTCCTCTTTAAAGTGGATGAAGTTGTCGTATTGACTTGACATAAATTCAATTGAATGCGCTTTTCCTGGTGACAATTCCCGTTCACCGTGTCGGCCGTGTTGATTCTTTGACAGGTCGTCGGAAACTTTCTGTAGTTTGTTCTTTAATTCTTCAATTTCATTACGCAAAGCTTGATTTTCCTTTCATAGCTTTTCAGCACCTGTCATACTGGAAAGTTTCCAGAATATGTAGGTTTAGGATAGAAGAATTCGTGAATTGAGATCGGAGCACAAAAATACACGTCTGCACAGCTCAGTGACCGCGCGATAATCCTTATTATGCATAACGCGGCTATTTTCTAATGGCTTTATTGTATGTTCCCACCTAATTTTTAAATTTTATGACGTTGTATCTTTTTTCTTTTGTTCTTATTTATATACTAGTTATTATGTATTGTACAGTCCGTAATCTATCTTCTGGGTTGCAATGGATTTTAACCTACCTACTTACCTACTTATCAACATTTTATAAAACTTTTGTTTGTATAATTACTTTTATGGAGGCTTATTAAGGCCCATTTCCACCTGTGATTCAAAACGGTCCTTTGTTTTTTTTTTTAATCATGCTATTGTTAAATGATACCTCTGACCAGTGCATTTTTTTATTACACTTTTCATCTGGTTGATCACACCAAATTGTTGCTTGTGCAGTTTTGCAAAGTTTAAGACTACAATTTTATTCAGTGAAACTGGGAACGATCCAATCAAAACAACAAAGTAATGAACAATTTAGTGATCGCTAAAACTCACTGATAATGTCCCGCAGATGGTGACAAAATATCCACAAGAAAACATTTATTTATTGTGGTACTATATCAATGGTTTCTAATTTGCAGTAAGAAAACTATACTCATACATTGTACAATTATCCTGTCCTTTATACTGTGTTCAAAACCAAGTCACACTAAAACAATGAAGAATTGACCAAAGCCGCAGAACTTATTACACAAACTAACCTTAAGGTGAATATGTTATACAAACACGTATAATTTACCATCAAATTGCAGCAAGTCAGTTTCCACAAACTCATAAAATTCTTGAAAGCTGACCATCAAGTGATGAGCTCTCGAGCCATTTGAGAAACAAGCCTTCAATAGTAGCCCTGTGTACTTAGTTGTTTAGCCATAAACAACAAGTCTTTGTAAACTTCCCTTGAACCTCATTTTAATATAAACACCAGCTGCAAAGTCATTACTACCATGATGCCACTGACACTTTTGACTTTAAGCAGGCCAAAATTTGTAAACACATCCAAGTTGTTCCAAATAATTAGAAGAATAAACAAAGAAAAATATAATAAACATAACCACCGGTTTGGAGATTTTTTGATGCCTCTCAAACCATGAAACAAAACAATAGTTTCGAAAGTCTACATGATTTTGCATTACACGACTTTCAAAAATCAACAGTGGCAACACACAATTTATCAAGAGTGAAAATGGGTCTTCAAGACATACAAATTCAGTCAACTCCTTTTCCTCCAGAAAAGGCAATTTCAAACTCAAGTCAAATAATATTCCTCAACTGTGTAGAATTCCCAAAGACAACAAACTCCAACTTCTAATTGTTACTAAAAAGATCAATTCCAAAACATCTTTTTATTAGTCAAATATATTACGATAACTCTTACATTACATCACTAATTCTCTGAGTAAAATATTTTTCACCTAAGATACTTCAATGATATGAAATTAGTTGAAATATATCCTTCCTATTATTACACATTATGTGTCTACACTTCCACCATTCATACCATTTCATATTAACCCTCCAACATATCAAATCCATCTGTGCAAAAGAACAGAATATAAAACAAAAACACTTTCAATAATAATATTGTCAGTACAACGAACTACACAAAACAATTATTCTAAATAATTCTTATACCAACATCCATTACCTACTAAATATAAAATAAGGAACAGACTTGCACAATAATCTTCAAACAACATATAATTTTGCATCAAACAAATCTATTGTTTTGCTTGCTTTACATTACAAAACAGACAGAAACTTTTGGGATTTCATAGAAGACTTGATAGAAAAAGGTGAATGTTAATTTAACCTGTATTACTTATAAAATTAACAACAGACAGTGTAAAAATTCTCATAGTATAGCCATTATAAAATACATTACTATACCATTCATCAGTGAGAAAACACTTCAAGAATATAGCATCAACAATTGCTGAACCCGCAAATGTCAATAACACACTAGAGACCTGTTTACATGGAGGGAGGATGCCCTAGTTAAACCAGCTACCCTAGCAGAGCATACTAGACACATGCAGTAACCCACCTTACTGGGGCACCTGTATACTTACCCAGAACACTCTTCTACACAGGCTATCATTTACCATGTGTAAACGGTTCAACCCAGGTTGTCTCAGCTCTCCAAGGTGTGAACACCATGAAAGTAGCATTCTATTCCAAGGTCACTTTTAACGTTAACTTCTCTGGTGATTATGCTCAATAATAATGGAGTGCAAAATAATAGTCCAAAACACTTCAAAAGCGGCTACAAGTGAAATGAGTGATAAAAATGTTTTCCCTGTTGCCAAAATGTTGCTTTGGTCTACCATCTTGTTTGTTGCGTTTAGTAACCACTTAAAAGATATCCTGCTTAGATGATTTGCAAGTAAAAGTGTTTTAACCCTTCTAATCGGATAGCCCAGTTACCCAAGACATCCTCCCTTCATGTAAACAGCCTTGAAACCTCTATTAAGTGGCTACAAAACCAAAATAATAACTAATCCTTTCATTCCTACTAAAACAATTTCACTCTACAACTCAATATTTTCAACAACAGCTTTTCACAAACTTAACATTTTTTCTCACTATTCAAACTCTCAATATAAAATATAAAACTGATTTAATTTAATTATTTATAGTATTATGTTCATTGTACACTGTACAAGTATCTGAAAATGGACACTAACTTTAAAATATACATTGCCTCTTACAGATGCATCAACTCAAACAGAAGACAAAGAAGCAAAGTCAGCTGGTAAACTGTCAATCCTAAAATTAATTTTCATAAAACCTACATCCTCTCTTTAAAAAAAACATATGTTAATGAAAAACAGTCACAAATAGTGTCTCAGCCAAGTCCCAATAACTTGCCTAATAGTCATGAATAGCCTCCTCAGCGCAAAGGGCGTGTCCCTCAGTACTCTCGTGACCAACTCAACCTGCTTCAAACCAAATTTGACAAACTCGAGTCTCAAGGTGTATTCCATCGACCAGAAGATTTAGAGGTTGTCGTGGAATATCTGAATCCCTCTTTCCTAGTGAAGAGGAATGGCGGCTTCCGCTTGGTCACAGCCTTTACTGACGTGGGCTGCTATAGTAAAGCTCGGCCCTCACTAATGCCAGACGTGGACTCCACCCTTCTCAAGATTGCTTGCTGGAAGTACATCATAGTCGCTGATTTGTCCCAGGCATTCTACCAAATCCCCCTTGCAGAGAATTCCATGAAGTATTGTGGCATGGTTCCTCCCTTCAAAGGTGTTCGTGTCTACACGCGCTGCGCCATGGGAAGCCCCGGTTCTGAGACAGCCCTCAAGGAGCTAATGTGCCGCGTCCTGGGCGATCTCCTTCAGGAGGGATGTGTCACTAAGATCACTGACGACTTGTATTGTGGTGGTAATTCTCACCAAGAGCTCCTTACAAACGGGCAAAAGGTCCTCACGGCTCTTGATCGCTGCGACCTTCGCCTCTCACCTGCAAAAACCATAATCTGCCCAGCCTCGACCACCATTCTTGGTTGGATATGGTCCCAAGGCTTGATTCGCGCTTCTCCCCATCGTGTACCTGCTCTAGTTTCTTGTGAGCCTCCCAAGAACGTCCGTGATCTCCGTGCCTTTGTTGGGTCGTACAAGATGCTTGGCTGGGTCCTTAGTGGAGCTGCTAAACTCCTCGCTCCTCTCGAGTCACTTACGGCTGGTCGTCAATCTCAGGATACCATCTCCTGGTCTGATGAGCACCTGGTGTGTTTTCGCTTGTGTCAAGAGGTACTCACGTCCAACAGATCCATCACTCTCCCCAAGCCCAATGATCAGCTCTGGATCACAACCGATGCTTCTGTCAAGATGAATGGCCTTGGCGCAACTCTTTATGTACTTCGTGACCAGAAGCTCCACCTTGCCGGATATTTCAGTGCCAAGTTTAAAAAACATCAAGCTTGCTGGTTACAGTACCATGTGAAATAGAGGCATTATCCATTGCAGCAGCTGTCAAGCATTTCGCTCCTTATATAATTCAATCAAAGTCTAAGACTTATGTACTGACTGATAGCAAGCCATGTGTCCAGGCCTTTGACAAGCTCTGCCGTGGCCAGTTCTCTTCCAGCCCTCGAGTGACTTCATTCTTTTCATCTGTTAGCTGCTACCAAATCATGCTGCTTCATCTGGCCGGCTCTGCGAACTTGCCTCCTGACTTTGCTAGTCGTAACGCACCCGCTTGCGAAGACCCTCGCTGCCAAGTCTGTTCATTTGTATCCGAGGCTGAAGATCTGGCTGTATGTCCCATATCTGTTCACGACATGTTATCGGGGAAGACGTCCCTTCCTTTCACCAGCCGTTCTGCCTGGCTCCAATCACAGCTAGAGTGCCCTGACTTAAGGCGTGTCCACTCTCATCTTAAGCAGGGCACCCGCCCGTCAAAGAAGCTGACAAACATCAAAGACGTCAAGCATTACCTAAACCTGGTCTCCATTTCCCGTGATGGCCTGCTCATCGTAAAACGTGATGAACCATTTGATGGCTTCCTTGCTGCCCTGCAAGTTGGACCACTCTTCCCGACACCAAATGAAACTGGTCTCACAGCGTTACTTCTTCGCCTTAGATCTGGACAAAGCCCTGGAATGGTGCTCGCAGTGTTGCCACCTGTGCTCTTCTCTGAAGAAAGTTCCCTGAATGTTATCGTGCTCCTGACCTAATAGAGATGACTTATAACCTTTCTCGCCATTACAGCTCCAACTTGTACCTTGAAGGTATCGATGAGGGGCCTGGGTACGTTGACGAGGAACCTGCTCACGTTCCTACGCCTCAGAGCACTCTGAATCCTGTTCCTGCTTTAGTTCCTAGCGAGCTCCCTATTCCGCCAGATCCTCAGTCTGATATTACTCCTGCGCCCGAGTCTTCTCCTCTCCTGGGTGGAAGCGTGTCTGACATCATTGATACTCCTATCTCAGAGTCTGCTTTCTCATCTGGCCCACACCAGTCTATCTGTTATACCCATCGTCCGAGTTACCTCAAGGACTATGTCACTTAGCTGCCCCTACAAACTCTGTGCTTGACTCCACACTAATACCTGACTATGACGTAGTACTTAATTTACGCATTGACCTCTAGCTATGTATTTGTAACTGCTTTTTCATTACCAATCCACAGCCTAACTTTGCTTTGTGTTTATTGCTCGTCTACTTAGGCGAGCGGAAGAAAGAAGTCACGCCATATTTCGTATTGTTGTTTAGTCACGTAGCGTGACACATTGTGCACGTTGTCGTTTCACTTTGCATGCACGCTGTTGTTTAGTTAGCCTCATTGTCACATGGTTCGCGCATAATTAGCTTGCTACCTATATTATCGCTTTGTATTTACCTCTTGTCTTACATTGTATTCAACAGACTCCCAAACGTCTACAAATGTTGTAAGACACCAAGTAAACAATCAAACCTCTGCAAATTGTCTTTCTAGTAAGGATGTTGCCAGTAAAAGTAAAAATGGGAAAGAATTAAACCAAGGCTCAACTGGGAGTTCTGAGCAGCACAGAGTGCATGGCATTACCATGCAGTATCAACATAAATTTAAGTGAGTTGCAAGTTGCAGATGATAGTATTGGGTGAAGGAACATTTGCCAAATGTATCCTTGGAACATATAAAGGAATTCAAGTTGCTGTTAAATTCTTTAAGGGAAGGCCATCCTGGACAACTGTCCACAATGAAGCAAATATGATGCTGAAAATCCCTAGCCATCCTGGTATTCCAATGTTCATTGGTCTGTTCACTTCACATCACCCATACCTTCTTGTAACCAAATTCCACCACGATGCTGGAAAATCTATCACATACCGTGATTTTCTTAAGAAATGCAAGAAGCAACACAACAACACCTTGTGTCATTTGCTCTACACATTGCTGGATGCTATTATACACCTCCACCAGAGTGGAATTCTACACAGTGACATTAAGGGAAATAATGTGCTAGTGGAAAGATCAAGTGAAGGAAAACGCTGTATTTTAATCGACTTTGGAAAAGCATGCACCTTCCAACAGTCAAAAGGTATGCTGGATTATATTAAAGAAAGTCTAAAACTCGTACTTGTGTACAGGTCTTGCAGTATGCAGGTACTTGTATTTGAGTATCACCAGGACACAAATCAGCTGTGCCATGGTTGTTTTCTATTATTATGATTGAGGTGATCATTAGGATTGCAGAATGAAAATTCAGCAATCAGAGTGAATTAACAAATGTAAATTAATATCCTCTGAAAGGGAATGGATTGTAGGTCTACCTTCAGCTGTAGCAACATTCCAAGGACAGTTGTATTTATGTATTTAATTACAGTGTACATGTACGTAAATCAGAGCTTTCAAATTAATTTGGTGCCAAAGAGTGAGATTTTATATGGCATAGCTGTCTATTGTGACACTGAAGGATGTGTATCGGAGTGGAGCACAGTTCCTTCCGGCATGCCTCAAGGGACCAAACTAGGTCCATGGTTGTTTTTAGTCATGATTAACGACCTAGCAATTAATAATGCTTCAATTTGGAAATATGTAGACGACACTACGGCATCTGAGGTAATTAGGAAAGGAAAGTGAGCAAGGCACAAACTATAGCTGACGAAGTAGCTGAATGGTCCAACAAGAACAGAGTCAAACTAAATACTGACAAATGTAAAGAGCTTCGTATTTCGTTCGCCTCAGTCAGCTGTGATTTCCCTCCTGTTGCTATCGGAGGAGAACGTATAAAGGTTGTCAGCGATGCTAAACTCTTAGGGTTAACCATTTCAAGTGATCTAACTTGGAACGTGCATATCACAGAGGTGATTAAGAAGGCAGCCAAGAGGCTCTATTTTCTCATCCAGCTCAAAAGAGCCCGAGTTTCCCAGAATGATCTCTGTCTTTTTTACGTCACATGTGTGCGTTCCGTCATTGATTATGCCGCACCTGTCTTCCATTACTCTCTGCCAGCCTATCTAATGCAAGAATTAGAGCGCATTCAGAAGAGGGCGATGCAAATCATCTGCCCTGGCATTGAGTACCAGTACGCATTAGCGCTAGTGAATCTCCCAACTGTAGCGAAGCATCACAATGATATTTGTAGGCGCACTTTTGAAAGTATTTGTAATGACAGTGGCTCGAAACTTAAGAAGCTTTTGCCGCCCCTACACGAGTGCAAATATAATTTAAGGTACAGTATTGTGCAAAAGTAATGCAAACGAAATTCGACGAATTTCGTTCATTGTTCTCGCGAACTTTCGAGCGAAATTTCATGCGAAAAGTTTCACTGTCAAACGATATTTCGAGCGACATTTCGAGGAAATATCGCACGATATTTCGAGGAAATATCGCACGATATTTCGGAAGGACAAACGAAGAAGCGAAATTTCGCGCAGCAACTATAAACAAAACAACGACAAAATACGGAAAGGTCACTGAAACACACATGTAAGCAAACGAAGGTATATTCCATACAAACCTTATAATTTAGGTGGCAAAAACGCGTGAATCCGAAGCATCAACATGGCATAAACTTTTTCCGGAATTAGGTGATCGATTTGCCGAACTGGACATCTAATGTGGATGCTCTCCATGTTCAAAATTAAAAATTTGAAGCTCAGAGGGAGTTTTACTTTCTAAAGAGGACTGTGAACAGGTAAGTTTCATTTCCAGAATGTGAAACCTTTAATTGGATGTGTAAACATAGCCATTTTAAAATTTCGCTTGGTCCATGTTAATGTTTACTTGTCATGTTTGTGATGCGAGGGAGACAGAATATCATTTACAGCAAGCGAAAAATCACTCGATACAAACGAAACTTCGCTCGAAATATCGCTAAGTGCCATGAAATTTCGCTCGAATTATCGCACAGTGCCGCGAAATTTCGTTCGAACTTTCACGGATAGCCGCGAAATTTCGTTGTCGCTCAAACAATAGGACTAGAGAAATATCGTCGAAAAATCGCTCCAAACGAAATTTCGCTAAATTTCGCTAATTATCGTCGAATATTCGCGAAATTCGCCGAATTAAGTTTGCATTACTTTTGCACAATACTGCACATGCGCACTTTTAACGAACCGAGGTGTAAGACAAATAGAGCCAAAAACAGTTTTATTATGGCCTCATGCTCTCTGGCGAATAGGTTTTAGAAACTATCATTATAATAATTTTTTGTATTACTAGATTTTATCATCAATACCATTATTAGATTTTAGATATTATAATTTTTTGTAAATTTTTATTATAGAATGTAGAATACGCAATTCAGCTCTCCAAGCCGCAATGTATTTTTAATAAAGTATCTATCTATCTATCTATCTATCTATCGGCATCTTCTTTCTTGGGGGATGCTCTTCTAGAGGAGTTTAAAAAATTGAAGAAGGTAAGATGTGTTTTTCTTCATTCTGAGTGGATATTCCACGGTTGGAAAGTGTTTGACGCCTTTACAATGGGAAAAGGAAGTGAATTGTTTCCAGAATGATGCTTCAGTACGTGGTTACTTAACTTCAGCAGCATTTTCTCCCAGTCCAACTAGCATCTTATGTGCTATATTTTACCACTGAGTTGAAACAAATTGTGACCTCTCACGCGAAAACGTTCCTAACGATTAGCCGTTTTTGCACGGATAGCCGTTCGGAATCCGTTCTTTAGCCGTTCGAACGGGCTGAGATACCGTTCGAACGGCTCGAGCCATCCGTTCAAAAAATATTGTCATCCGTTCGAACGGCTCGAGCTATCCGTTCAGAAAATATTGTCATCCGTTCAGAAAATATTGTCATCCGTTCGAACGGCTCGAGCCATCCGTTCAGAAAATATTGTCATCCATTCGAACAGCTCGAGCCATCCGTTGAAAAAATATTGTCATCCGTTCGAACGGCTCGATGTATCCGTTCAGAAAATATTGTTATCCGTTTGAACGGCTTGATCTATCCGTTCAGAAAATATTGTCATCGGTTCGAACGGCTCGAGCTATCCATTCAAGAAACATTTATAGAGAGTTAAAGCATGACGTTTACGGCAGACGACAAAGGTTACCTTTAATTTTTTTTATTCATCCGTTTGAACGGCTCGAGCTATCCGTTTAGAATAACAAAATGTCATCTGTCAACAAAATTGGTCCAGTTCTAACGAGCAACTTGCTAAACATCACGGAGTTTGTAAGCATTACTTGTTGTTTACATTTACCATCTCATGAATAGTGACGGTTATTTCCCTGCTCCTTAGCTTATATTCATCTTTGCTTTTGTAATATTCGATTATCAATGCACAGTAGCGTTAGATGTTTGAATGCTCCTTGAAAGTCATTTTACATTAACTTAGCGTTCGAACGACTTGCGTTTGTGGCATTCTGAAAGCTCATCCGCAGTCACGCTGTTACTCCACACTAATTGGATGATGGTAAAGAATGGAGCAAACAGCGTGACTGTTGTTGTTAGCACACGAAATCCCGGCCGCGGATGCTGGTCGCTTTGAAGCTGTATTTCTGGAAAATTATTTGGCGGTTAGCACTTGTGTTTTAAATGGATCTTCGATTGAATGCCACGAGAAGAAGCATCAACCTTTCAGTTTATCTGGTGTGGGACAGCTTGAGAATTAGTTTAGACAAAACATACGCAGAGTTATTCAGCATGCAAATGACGAGTGTCGTGAATCTCGCATGTAAACAATAAATAATCTATTAACATTTACATTCGCAAATGTCCGAAATTTACGCCACTAAACTCGGGGGAAGTTTCACATGCGTTACATCTTTTGATCTTTCCACAACTAGAAATAAATCAGTACCGAACCATGCGGCAAAATTTTTGCGAGTAAACGCGGATTTTGATTTTTGTCCGGCGAAAACGAATTTGCTTTTCTCTTAAAAAAGCTTCGTCATTCAACACAGTATTAGTTTAATTCGAGGTTTTTGATTCAATCAGTTCTCAGATAAGAACCATAACTTGACTTTGATGTTTTTCATTGTTAACTTATTAAAATATCGTATGCTGTTATTCAGCCGTTCGAAAACAAACTAAAGCCGTTCAGCCGTTCGACCTTGGCCGTTCACAAATTTTCCTCATCCGTTCAGCCGTTCGACCTCATCCGTTCAAAATGTTTCATCATCCGTTCAGACGTTCGACCTCATCCGTTCAAAAATTTTCCTCAGCCGTTCAGCCGTTCGACCTCATCCGTTCAAAATTTTTCATCATCCGTTCAGTCGTTCGACCTTATCCGTTCAAAAATTTTCCTCATCCGTTCAAAAATTTTCTTGAGCCGTTCAGCCGTTCCATGTATCCGTTTTGAACGGTTTGTAGACCCGTTTCTTATCCGTTCACTTGCCGTGCGTTCAGCCGTTCGAACGGATACAGTAAGGAACGTTTTTGCGTGAGAGGTCACAATTTATTATTTTCCCCCTCAAAATCAGCTTTTCAATTAAAAAACCTTAAATGTGTAAGAAATAATAGTTTTGACATGAGAGCGCAATATTGCATTCATTTGCATGAGTCTCATGCTCAATGCGCAAGACTTAAGAGCTCTGGTGCCTCTTTATCTGTGCAACGTAATTGCTATAATCACAACAATAATTTATGTTACATTGCAACAAACTCCACCAGAGCTGCCAACACTTTGAAGTTTAGAGATCTTCTCATTTCTGATTGGCAACCTAACTATCAAAGCCAGACTCAGTTGTTGTGAACATGACCAGTGATTCGTCAATAAAATGTTTGGGTGGCTTTGGTTGAGTTTGTTGCATGGTAAATTAAATTTTCCTGCAGAATCACACAGACTGTTGCCAGATACTTAGCTAATGACGCCATAGGCAGAGTTGTTTAGAAAGATTTTACTTAACCCGTGTAACAATTATTTTTATTATGCAACATGTAATATAGCATAATAGTCAGATACACACAAAATAATACAAAGGAAATAGTGATAGAATAATAGTTGATAGAACACTGTAGTTACTATCACACTTCTATTTCATGGGTTAAACCAATCTAAAAGCAGGGAATATTCCACAAGATTGAGTAGGATAAGCATTTTATTATTCAACACACTGATAACAAACCACACTAAACTCAGTTAATGGTAAAAAATGGAAATGCCCTTTAATTTCTGCCACAAAAAATTCCAAACATGATATCTTTTGGGTGCACTATGACCATATTTGAAACGTGTTATAATGTGTTAAAAACAATAATTATTTATGCAGTAAAATCTCCTAGGCAATCATTCAACCACCATTTTCAAAAAGACTTTTCTAAACCTTTGAATTGCGACGTAGCCTTAATATGTTTTCAAACCAATGATTTCACATACATTTACTGTACATGCTGGTGTTTACTGATAATAACTCTGTTTCTTGCATTCTCTCTTAGAGAGAGAGTCTTCTTCAAGAAACTGATGAGCCCTTGTGAAAGAGACGAGTACAGGCAAAGATATCCACATGTAGCTCCAGAAATAGGCAAGGGTTTGATGTAGAGTGTAAAGAGTGATACTTACTCGTTTGGATATTTGTACTGTACAACCCTGAAAAAAATAGAAGAGACTAGGAGAACTCTTCCTCAACTGGGGCAAAAATTGACTCACTGGAATCCAGAGAAACGTCCAGCCCTGCTGGCTGCAAAGGATGAAATCCTTGCTTCATGCAGTTAAAATGAATAAGATTGCTGGTACCAGGTACCTTTTAGGAGGCAAAGTCTAATTGGGGTCTACTTGGTAACCACCCATCACTCTCCTCATGTGAGCATATCCCAAAATTGATCTCCAAGGTACAATATCTTCTTGACTTGATAAAGTGTATAACCCAACACGGCGGGACTCTGCAAACCACTTTATGTTTGCTTTCTGGTTTTGGTTATCAGAGGAAACAATTCTTCCAAACCAAACCTGTCCTCCTCAGCCCAAAATCTTCACATTGTCTTATTCCTCTGGATGCACAGGAACTGCTTTTGGGGGCAGGCCATCAAAGTCAATGGGTAGATGAAAACTTGGATTTTCTTTGAATGCTGGTTCAGGGTAGACAATGCACTTCCTCTTTAACTGAGTTGCCAGTTGAACAGTCTCTCTGTTATACTGACGAGAAACAAGTTGTACACTTTCAGTCCAGGGATGCTTTACAACACTGCCATGGTTAAACGCTGGGATGAAATATGTGCCATCAACGAATATGTGGTATTTATCATGAAAAGCACCAATCAAAATGATGTTACTAAGTACCAGCAACAATACAACAATCGGCAACTGAAAACTTCATGATCGTGCCATTGCAGTTGACTTTCACAACATGTTTTGCACATTGGGACAAGGATGTCTTCCCCTGGATGTAGATGTTGAAGGTACCTCTTGATGTCAGCTTGTTGGCTGTATTGCAAAGCTTGTCTTCTTAACTTCCCAAGCAAGACCCCATTTTTAGATGCATGACAAATATGCTGATTGACGCTATCATTACAGTCAACCAGCAAAGCTTTGGCTGCCTCAAAAGACGACTCATGAAAATAAATTGCAGAAGTCCACTTTGTCCATGTCAACAGAGTGAAGCTTCTTTCCATCTGAATAGCTCGATAGTTTCCCATACTTCACCTCGTGTCTGCTAATAAACAAGCGGATATTTTCTCGCTCAGCAAATGTTTTCTCAATTCCTTTTGCATTATGGGCCTGCTGCTTGTGAGTACGAATTGCTCTCTCACACTTCACATGAATAATTATCTGGGCTTGAATGACGCTTGACTTCTTCATTTAGATGGGTTGAATATTCAAGATTTTCTGTGCAGATATCCAAACCATAATACTCTTCAGCAGCTATAGCATGTCACCAAGTCAATGATTCCAGAGCATTGACATCTGCATCACTCCATCCTAATGCTTTGATTGACTTGTTGTACAGCAGGCCAACAATGTTGCATAACATCATGTGCACATCATATGCTCATGACAGAATGGTTTCTGCCAAAACCTCACAACTGTACCTAAAAGATTAGAATAATAATGAACAGTCTAACTCAACAAGTACAAAACTGTGACAATAAATTCTGAAGAAAAACCACCCCTCTATTACTCTAAATGAAAAAAGTGCTTCACAATTGGATGAATACTATAATAATAATAATTGGAAGATCTTCATGAAAGAGAATGAAGACATCAAACGAGACTGAAACTTTCACACAAGTACATGCAATAAACATCATTTTTGTACAAAACCTACTGCTCACTATACTTATGATCCACTATTATATCTCAATAGGCCCTTTGCAGTTTACGATCACATGGTACATGTACAAAGCCTACCACGGCAGAGAGCAAACCACCCACTGAGCCATCCAAAACAAAGGAATATCAAGTAAAGTTGCTTTGCTTGGGATATAATTAACAAACCTCGCACCAACGAAAATTAGACAGCCATTCCACGAGTTGCATAGTTTCCTCGCTGTGCTTGACTCTAAATAATCGCCACGCTTGCCGCTCGATTTTTTCATCAAAACATCTAAAGTGATCTGCTGTGTGTTTCGCCCGATGCTGCACAAGCCCTGTTTCCTCAAAAAATGCTCCACCAAGCTGAGCTGTACAATGAACATGAGGACAAGGTAATTTCTCAACTAAATATGCTCGATAAAACGGCCTGTTTTCCAAATTTGGAATCTCCCTATCTTCTGCCATTAATAAGTCCGCCATTTTGAAAACAGGATTTCCCAGTCGTCTTCTCCCCTTCTCCCTTCCCATCATCCCTTGCTTCTCTCCCTTTGCCGTGTGCTCTATGCAGACGACTGGGGATGAGTGAGATCGTATACATGGATTTTCATAGTGATGTTGAACTAATGATGTCATCACTCAAGCTGCTATTAGGCGAAGAAAATGTTAGACCTTATAACGGAAAAGGGATGACTCACGATGTAAAGAAGAAGACTGACTCTGCCTTCAGAGGAAAAGAGTTTCAAGTTTTGGTAGCCACTGAGTCCTATGAGGTTGGCACACATGGTCCACATGTGGACAATATTTTCAGGGTGGGTTGCATGCGGAACCTCAGTGTTATGATCCAGGAATTTGGCAGAGCTGGTAATTATAGGGCTGGTAACAACACTGATGGTTTTCTTCTAATTAATGAGACAAAGGACGACCAAAGATTAGCTTTCTGGACCAAAAACTAAAGAAGAACAGATAAAGGCACAACTGATCCAATCATGGCGCTGGGTCTACTCTATATACTGCGGGCGATGTATGAGAGAAGAAATAATCAGTAAGTTTGGAGAAGGCCAGCTGGAGTTGCAGTGTGTAGACGAGTGTTGCTCCAGTTGTGATATCAAAGATAAAAGAGATTTCAACGCAAAGAAGTGATGAGACTTCTACTTCAGGCAGTTTTAGACCTTGGACAAATACAGACTTATAAGGAAGGGGTAAAAGAGGAAGTACTGATTGGATTGTTAAGAGGGAGCAAGAAAGATACATTCTCTCTGCCCAAAGTCATGGAGGAAACGCAAACATATTCCGCTGGTATGAAGACTTTTGAAGATAGAAGTTCCCAAGGGTGGTGGTCAAGGGTTCTGAGACAAGCTATTACAGTTGATTCACATAAATATAACATAATAAGGTGCAATTCATTCACAATAGTATGAAGGCAGTACAAAGTTTCCGAGAAAGGGAAGTAGTTTCTGGATTCTCCTTATAATATCCTGGTTCTGGATCCAATAAAGGATCCCTTCGATCACAAAATAAAACAGGAGGAGGTAGTCACAAGAGCAAGGACTGGAAGAGGACATCATCATTTGCCGAAAATAAAGGATTGCCTGAAGAATTCAGCGAACTGGATTGAATTACCGCAAAAGGACCAGTATGAATTCCCAGGATTTGACACATCCTCAGCAACGTCGCAACCAAACTTTAGTTTCGTTGAAGATTACAGAAAGTTAAGTTTTGCTCCCAGTACTCGACCTCATTTTATTTGGGACGATAATCAGCTGTCAAAACAAAGCACATATGGTTTACATATAGCCATCCCTTGATGATGGAAGGCGATGGATCGGGGTTGTGCCAGGCACACAACATAATCACTCAAAACCAACACCAGACATCCTGTCAAGCAAAAGAGTTAAAGAGAACATCAGGAAAGTGGTATCTGATGATGTTACTAAAAGTACCAAAGATATCATGAAGGGAATTGGTTATGTCCCCGCTGAAGCCAGTTCACCTGCAGCTAACGCTGACCGTGTGAGGAGAGAGAGGAAACTGGCATTTGGAAAATGTATGTCTTTCCATAAAGAACTTCGTCCACTAGATGAGATACTTGGTTTTGATAAAATTAGGAAAAAAGTGGATGGTAACCAGTTATATGATGAAAGCACAAACATAAGTGAAAAAGTAAACAAAAGGATGGAACAGTATCAGATGGAAGGATCCGAGTATATTTTCACGCCTGCCAGGAAGTACACGTTTTTTATGTTGCCATTTCAATCAACTCTTTTGAGTAGAGCAGAAGATTTATTCATGGATGTGACTTACACAGGCAACAACTTTTTCTCATGCCTTCTGAACATCGTAACTTTCAACGATCAAACGTGCGTGTATAACGCGGTTGCAAGAGTACTGTGCAGTAGACAAGATGGCGAGACTTATGCCAAGTCGATAACCGCAATTTTCGACAAGGTTTCAAATGATCACGCTCATTCCTTGAACAGTGCAAAGTTAAGGTCTATACTCGTGGATTTCGAGGATGCACAATACAAAGGACTGAAAGAATGTCTCGGTGAAGAACTGGCCAAGAAAGTCATCCGGGGGTGCAGTTCATTGGCAACGATCAGTGAATAGAGTCTGTAAGTTGGTTTGCCAAAGCGAGGACGAAACTCGAATCTTCAAAAATTTAGCTCGCAAAATCGAAGAGGAACGAGATAAAGAAAATATCTACCTAATTTTCGATGTACTATCGGGCTCCCGGAAACTACCAGATGCTAAACAGTTGATTGAGTGCGACCTGTCTTCTGAACTTGACTCGCTTGACAACCATAATTGGACAAAGCTGAAGCACTGGAGCAAGTGGTGGTGTCGGCTGAATCACCTAGCAATGTTTACAAGGGCCTTTAAGAAAATGGAAGAGAAAGATTGGGAAGAAGGACCATGTACCACCAATCAAGTCGAGGCACTGAACCGACAATCATTGCAGGAAGGCTGTACCGTTCTTCATACTTTAATGGAAAACATTTACCTGGAGGATCGCCTGCAAGCAGTGAAAACAGCAGTTTGCAAAGATAATGTTACAACCTCTTATAGGGCATCACCTGGTAAACCAAAAAGTAAACGAAAGCGTACAAGCATTGCGAATTCAGGACATGAAGGTTTACCAGACAAGTGCCGCCATATAATCAGTCAGAAAAGAAGGCCGAATGGCAGAGCATTAATCAATCGTGTCATTGAAGTCGAATATGATGAAAAAGACAAATCAGGGATGGTGCAAAGGACAAATCGTTGTAAACCGGAAACATGAAGGGTACTTGGTAAAATTTGAGGATAGAATTGCAGATGACGGAACAGTCGTTGCTGGGTGGTGGTCGGATTGGATTGCAGACTTAAATAGCAAGGATGTATGTTTGTTAGATCCGTAATTCAAGTGCTTTAGCTGACCCTGATCAAAGATAGTGTCAAACCATCCGCTGATTGACTTGGCAAAGAAGTGCACCAGGCAAATGCTTCATACGCCAGCGGGTATAAAACACAGGTCACTGGTCATGGCTCAACATACCGGTCAACGTGCTACAGAAAATAAAAAGCGCAAGTGTCTCCTAGCCCTAATCGTTATCCAAACTGATGTTTTACATCGAGGTGAAACTGTTTGCCTCAGATATCAATCAATAAAGCAGTGACCTGTACCTGTGGCCCGTGGAATGTGACCTGCGTTTTAAGACCTTGCTTTCATACACATTGTCATTGTAGCGGGTTGAGCTGTCATGAATAAGTACGTGTGGGGTCAACAACTCTATCAAACATTGTTTGATCAAGGCTATGTCTAGCTTAAGTCCTCCCAGAAATCTGGGACATCCTACCGATTTTTTAACTGATCGAAACACAAAATTTGTTTGTTTGTTTTGAGGGGTGTTGCAGACATTTTAAATGATATACATCCGCAGTTGTATAGGCTCTGGATTGCATAAACGAATTTAATGGTGGACCGCAGAACTGGATAGAACAATTTCATCCTTTATTATATTTAAAAGCCAATTGCTCAGGACAATATTACTATTACCATCAACTGTTAATGATTGACCACTGCAAATTACACGTGTTTCCCTCACGGGTCTACTAGTTATGAGAGCGGTTGGATTTCATCAATGTCACAATCCAAAGAAATTAAAATACCTACAATACTACAAAGTAAATGGCAAAAAATTTGTTTAAAATAGAACTATGGCAGTTCGCATGTTGTGGATTAACGGATTCTAGCTGCTAATGAATATCCCCATGCAGTTGAAATTTAACGATCCGGTCTCCCTCTAAGAATGTCCATAAGGAAACCGATTTTGTTGATCACTATTACAGCAACATGGGAAAGGATAAGAGAGGTATTTCGTGAGGCCAATGTACTTTGTGCGACTGTGATGAGTTCAAAAGCAGTAGAGTACGCTGTGACTATTGTGGTCACACCCCAGTGGATCACCTCCCATTGGAGCCGGTAACAAAGAGGTCAAGAGCTGATAATTCGCTCCCCAAGCAGGACGAGGTTATTGAAATTCAACTGTACCCAGCCGATCAACCAAGTTCTTCAAAGTCCATGGACAATGAAAATGAATCCCAAGAAATCGTTGAAATTGTTAACCTGGAGTGCAAATGACAAGCAATGCTGGTGCATCCAAGAAGGCAGCAGAAATAGGAGTTTTGTACAGCAATCCCAACAACACTGACAATGAGGTGAGAAGTTTGCAGAAGCGAGTGGATTCTCTGGCGTCAAATAAAGAGGTCTTTGAGATTCGAAGAAGAAATGGAAAAGTAGTGGCTTTCTGCAACATATGCACAACGATCATTGCTACGGGTGAAGCTCACCAGGGCCTCTTCTGTATCAGACAGCACGTGGCCACCCAAACGCATACATGTAAGACCAACTTGGAAATCACTCACTCCAGAGAGAGCGAAATTCCTCTAGCAGTTCCCACGGCAGTTTGTATCCAGAAAGAAGTCGGTTGTTTGTCGTACATGAAATACAGAGCTACTGCTATCGCACAAAGCCACGCTAAACAATGTAAGGCAACACATGAATAGCACCAGCCACCAGCAAAAAGCAAAGAAATTCGGAAAAAGCAGCGACAAACAATATCTCCTCGTTCTTCACGAAGGGGAAGGGGAAGGGGAGTCCGCAGAGAATTCCGGGTTATCCAGGCCAGGGAAATAGATTTGTCTTGGATACTACAAAGAAACTACTGTATATAAACTGGACGATCAACCTGTAATTATGAAACCTAGATTGCTGCTTGATGATTTAAAACCTGGAGAAGATGAAGGAAAAGTTTCATGGCATCCTGAGCCACACGTTATTGTTCATAAGCCTGTTGAAGCAGCGTACGTAGAAATTAAGGGGATTTTTAGAAGTGCAGATTGTTTGCGGAGGGGCGATTCAGGAGCCTTTGAAGATGACATGTGTTCTGCCTGTACAAATATACCAAAATAGTCCAGTTTCGAATTCCCCGCTCCTTCTGAGAAACCACTGGATTTTCGTCTAGCAGGCACAAGTTTTGCACCGGGTCGAGGCTAACCCTGTACACGCTTTTGCTCTTCGCTTTCTTTTCCTCAAAACGGAGCAGAAAAAGGACAGAAAAAAAAAGAAAACAGGAACGAAACCGAAAAAGAAGGAAACAACGAAGCCGGGGGAAAGAGTGTGCTGCAGCTGAGTGCAGCACCTTTGAATATAATAGTGATGGGAGTAGATCGGGGTTGCACTTTTTTAAATTCCCGACTAAGAATCCAGCCAAAGCACGTTGGTGTAACTTAATAAAACGCCAAGATCGACGAGACAGTTTCCGCGTACACACACACACATGTCGGAGAGACTTCGCCTTCAAATTAAGGTTTATCACTAATCTTCTATTGCATCAATGCATAAAATTCACATTCCAAATTTAGGAGTGGAACCATCAATATTTGACTGGTTGTCAGTTTCACCTCTGCCAGCACGGAAACCACCAAAGGATCGATCAACATATAAATGTACCAGTTCGACAACAGAGGAGAGAGCAGAGAAAGATGTAAACTTCAAACCGAGTTCGTGCCCCTCAGGTGCAGAAGAGAAAGCAGAGATGTCATGTATGGATAAAGATGCAGACTTTGAAACCATATGTCCTTTGGGAGAAAATGAGGTATAAACAGAATTTGCTCACTGTGAATCTGTATTACATCCCAAAGTCTTGGGTGACATTCTCTTTGAAGTCCCATGAGGTTTGACTTTTATGTTTGAGTGGCAGGGGTCCTTCCTTCTTTGAAATATATTCCTCTTGTTGCCACATGAAGTTTGTGCCTTTTTTGTTCCTTAATATATGTCCTTTTTTTATACATTTAGTTCACCTGTTCAAACAGTAGCACTGAAGAAGGCGAAATAGGGAGTGAGGTGGTGTTTACAAAACACACTGAAGATAAGTACACACAGACATGTTTTTCAGTTACCTCTGGAGTTGGTGACCATACTTATGCCTTTAGCTTTGGAGATATCAATGATATAAACAAATTGACGCAGTCTATACATGAGCAACTTGAAGTAAAGGAGGAAATTTTAGTTAATCTTCAGAAAAAAGTTGGGCAGCTGCAAAAAGAAATTGATGAGTACAAACAAAGGCAATTTACTCTTGAAAAATTCAAAGATGACAATTCTGCTATTCAATTCTACACAGGGTTTCCCAATTACAAGGCCTTAGTAGCTTTCCATAATTACCTTCAACCAAAAGTGGCCAAGCTGCAATACTGGGGTCCAAAAAATGTTCCAGACTCTAGACCATACCAGGGGGAAGGGAAAAAGAAGCCAGGCCCCAAGAAACAATTAAGTTCTTTAACTGAACTGTTTATTGTCCTTGTCAGGTTAAAAGTAGGTCTTTTTGTTAGAGATATAGCTGACAGATTTGGAATTTCTGTAGCAAGCTTTAGTAAGATATTTTGTACATGGATTAATTTCTTGTATCTTGAGTTGCACCAATTATTTCCTTTCCCTTCCCAGGAAGCAGTGCGGAGAAACATGCCACGGCAATTTGCTCTGTACCCTACTACTCGTGCTATTATTGACTGCTCAGAGGTTTTTGTGGAGGTGCCATCCTCAATGTTGGCCCAGTCACAGACCTGGTCCAACTACAAACATCATAATACATTCAAAGTATTAGTTGGAATTTCCCCAAATGGTCAAGTAATTTTTGTTTCAAAGTTGTGGGGTGGTAGGGTTTCAGATAGGTTCATAACAGAGAAGTCTGGGTTTCTACAATATCTTAAGCCTGGGGATAATGTCATGGCTGATCGTGGTTTTGAAATCACGAGTATTTTACCACCAGGTGTTGAACTTAATATACCTCCATTCAAAGGTTCCAGGGCTCAGCTAACAGCTGAAGAAGTAACTGAGACCATTCATATTGCCTCTGTCCGAATTCATGTTGAGTGGGCAATAGGGAGAATCAAGAACTACCACATACTTGATGGCACACTACCTTTGACCCTGGCCCATATTGCAGACCAAATATTTTCGGTCTGTGCTTACCTGACCAATTTTCTGCCTCCTCTTCTCCCCCCTGCATAAAGCTCATGAAAAGGGGAGGCTTGGGTATTTGCAACTTTTTTACTGTACCTTTCAATAACATGCAGCTATCATTAGGATAGTATAGTATAGCTATAGTAGTTTCTATAGCTATAATGAACAGCTGCATTTTATCCTATCATCAGTCATCTAAGAAGGCATCTCAGGAAACAGAAGTTCACCTCAACAGTCTTTCTAATCATGATAAATAGAAACAAAATTATATGCACTTGTAGCGTGTGTTGTGTGTTACTGAAAGGTTAGTCAGTCAGTTAGTGAGTCATTCAATCCTCTTGGTGCCTTGTGGCACATAAGGCCTTGTTACTGAAAGGTGCAGTATCACTATTAATACCTTCATGTGTGCTTATTGTGCTGAATCAAAGGTTACCTGACACTACAGATAGTAAGTATAAATTACATAACATAAACAGTTTTATATGTAGTCCAGTAATAGCAACAGTAATAATTTTTATTTATTGTTTAAGGTATAATATTGTAATGTTTAAAACAAACTGCACTTGAGAAAAATATAATAATTGTCAACTCATAACAATATCAAGGATTTGTATAAAAAAATTTGCATTCAGACACTTGAATCCCTTAAACTGCAAAGTCAACAACATTGTCCTCCTTACTTGTTATAATTATCTAAACATATTTCTGTTACTTCATTCTCATGATCTGTTTGTACTGGTACTGTGAGAAGGAATTTTACATCTATCATTAGAGTTTATCTCAAAGTGAATAGATGTTCAACCTTTATGGATGTTCATGACAACAACTGATTTCAGTAAATATTTTTGTTACTTCCTCTTCACTGTTTTGAAGCTTTTCCAACCCCCATGGTTATATAGTTTGACACCTCGCTCAATTCTCCTGGTGAACATTTCAGGAAGGAAAGCTCGTTTATAGAAAAATTCTATCCTGGGGAGTACTGTTTGGTACCACCAATCCTTGTTAAAATAAATACGTTCAATAAAAACATTATTACCTCCAAACCACACAAAAAAATCTACCCATTCTAAATTGCAGACGTACATTTGACCCTGAACTTGGTAGTAATATTTATGTCCAAACTTAAGCCTAGGAACCCCATCATCATCTATATACAAGCAAAAGTTTGGATCTTTACATGCTTGTTCAACTGTCATTCCCCTCTTACAGTATGGGCATTTGACTTCCAGGCCTCCATCTTTCATGCCAGAGGCCTTCGGGTCATACACTTTTCTGTCCAAACTGGCACCATAACCTGGTCTTTCCTTTGATAACATTGTTCCAACTTCCTCTACCCGCAACAAAGTATTCCCCTCGGCAGCTTTTGCAGCAACATAACTTGCAACAGCATCACATTCATGTTCCTGGCCATACTGTAAGGATGCTATACTTTTCTTCTTTTCAGAGATGTACATTATGTTTCTAAGAAGTTTATCAGGTTCTTTCCGCCTTACAGCTGCATTATAAAAGTTAGAGGCTGTTAACTTGTCACGTTTGAGTTGCCTCCAAACTTCATTGTTACTTTGGCCCCTTGTCAATCGTTCAACTGTTTCAATGTCCAGATTTGAAATATTCTGCGTATCTGCAAAGGAATCCATCATGCTTTGGAAATGAGAAGATGATATATCATAATCATCGTTGAATGGTAAATCTGTGATTTCGTTGTGAGTAACAATATCAGGGGCATTTTCAGGAACTGTTTCGCAAATGCAGTCGATTTCAACATTTTCATCAGCAGTTGGCTGAGGAGAAACATCATGAAACAAAAAATAGCAGCTGCTTTGTAAGCAGTTACTTAGTTGAGCTGAAAGTTGACTTAGTGCTTCCTGGTTTACTCCCCTGTCTGCTGGTGCCCTGGGGTCAAACTTACTGACTTTGGCGCATTTATCAGTTTCTTTACCAAACCGATATTTTGTGATGACTATATTATCTACTGGTTTAGGGTCCACTTGCACATTCCTGGGAGCATTCCAGCTACAGAGTCTTGAGGTACAAGAAACTGGCTCTTCATGTTCTTTAAGTCCCCGACGACAGAAATCTTCAATGGCAAAGAGTATCCCACCAACATGATTACAGTGCCCTAGACCATTTACTCCTCTCCTAAAAATGTCAATCATCAGAAATATCTTGGTATTTAAGAAATATGTTGGGGTTTTCTGTTACAAGGCATGATTAAATACATTAGAGTGAAAAAAAAAAAGGAAAATGTGGCTCTTTTTCAAATCCCATTATTATTGCTCCTCTAAGATGTGTGTAGCATTATCTTATCCAGTCATTCCTTCTAACTATTAAACCTCGTCAACCTTGCATTTTGACACTTACCCTGCTGGACACTGGCAGGCTGCCTTAAAAATTTCTCCAAGGTGGCTCATTGTGATCATGAGCTTGTATTTCTTCTGTTTCATGGAGGCCAATACTTCTCCCTTAACGAAGGTAAGTCTGCCTTTTGCACCAATATGCGTATTTCTGATGTGTCCCTCTTTGAAGAACTGAAAAGCTTTCAATTTTTTGTATCCTGACGTGCGAATTGAAGCGTGATCGTATTTTGCTGTTTTGATAACAAGATAATCGTACAACTGCACAAAATTGAAAGGTGGTAGTCCTCGTAAGTCGGTAGCCCATATGCAATCCGCCGCTTCGGCCACAAGGCTCTCATAAGTTAAATCAGCATTTTTCGTGCTACAGCTAGACGCAACAAGTAATAATGGTGCATTTTCTTGCTCGGGCGCTACTTTAGTAGGTGTTTTTGGCCTTTCAAAAAGTACCTGACAATGTAACACTAAATCCGCCTTCTTTCCGGTCACAGGCTGCCCCCGATCACGTAAAATTTTCTTTAGCTCTTCCACTTTCAGCTTCTTGATTGCTTCTAATGATTCGCTCATGGGCGCAGCAGGAATTTCCATAATACATCAAGTAAACTTTTCAGCTTCTCACGATCGCTTCGTATACTTTACATGTTTTGCTGAGTTGGAATACAGGGTTAGCCTCGACCGGGTGCAAAACTTGTGCCTGCTAGTCGAAAATCCAGCAGTTTCTCAGAAGGAGCGGGGAATTCGAAACTGGACTATTGAAGTCTTTCAAGAAGCGTTTGATATGACGATTGGAAAAGACTGACGAGGAAAGAGATACATTACGAATCAGAAATGACTATCTCTCTGCTGAAGAAATGAAGCAAAAATTGAATGAGCAGAAGCAAAAGCTTGACATGAAGGACTCTACAATTTTTTTTGTCTGCCAAAAAAATACGACTGAGGATCCGAGCCAGAACAATCAGAGAAAAGTTAGCAGAGTTTGCACAACGTGGCTCGACAAAAGCTGTTTGTTATAATTTACAAAAGGCTGCTGAAAATGGACTTCTTCAGGACAGGAATGCTCTTAAAGGATTGCTAGAGACGGTATCTAAGAACTTTCATGTCGAGAAAAATGGCAAACGATATCAGGCACCATTTAAATTGTTTCTTGAAGTGTTGTTGTTGTGGGAAGGCCCCAGAATTGCCAATTTTGTCGCATTAAATCTTGGGGGACCACAAACCCACTCCATTTATCATTGGCGCAATCAGCATCACACAGAGTTAGATGGGGGCATCAAGGAAACTAACTTTAAGCAGTTGAGTGTGCTTTACAAAGGAAGGCATGACTGGAGGGAAAGTGGGTCCTGTTCCTGTACTAGCAGCTGAAGACAAGACAGGTATCATTGCCCAGATTTCATACAACCAGAAAACGGATCAGCTAATTGGATTCTGTGGAGTTAAAGGAACTGAGCATAAATGCTTGGACTATTTCACAGTCTCTGTTGGAGATGGAGAGGAGGGCTAGAAAAGTATTGTCAATGCATTCGAGCAGTGCAAAATTGGTACATACAGGAGAGATATCTTGCTGAATTCTCTTCACCCAAAGCTACCCAGAATTGCAGTCCTCACAATGCCAACCTGCAACAAATTTGATCATACATTTGTTTATTGCCAGTGGCAGGACATGGAGCGGCTTTACGAGCAAGAGCTAAAGCCGATTATGGGCCCCTTGATTGGCCATAGCTCAGACGAGGATTCCAGACGAAGAAAAATCATGTTACTGCTGGTAGCAGATTTCAACCGATTCCTCGTAACAAAGGGTTTGTTTTTTCATGCAGGAAGTTTGATTTCCGCGGGAAATTGTCTTGTTACATGTCAAGCAAAAATGAAGATCTCTTTTCATTCTTTGCTTCTTGGTTGCAGGTTGAGGTTGTGCTGCAAGTGCATCATTGCTAGACTCTGCAGATAACTTACCAGATGCATTTCGAAAAAATTGGAAAAAATGAGCCAACTTTTCCACCCACTTGATGTCGCAGCTACATCTTGATCTCACGCATAGAGTTCAAAAGTGTGACGTCACAAAAAATTAAATTTGTGAAATTATGGGATTGGGTGCCATTTTTGAATGGAGTATCCTTAAAAAAGGGTCCTTGCCAAAACTTAGCTCTTAATTGTAATTCCCAGCTGAAATATGAAGGATTGAAATTTGATACTGCCCCACATAAATCTCTCTGATTTTGAGTCAGTTCTAAACTGAAGGTTTGATCTCTTATATCTCTACCAGGAATTGCAATTCGGAGCTAATTTTTGGGACGAGGGCATCTTTTAGGATGCTCTATAAGAATATGGCATCATATCCCATAATTTCAAAAAATTTATTTTTGTGATGTCATCACTTTGGAACTCTATTGTCAGATGTTGGTCCATCGCAAGTGTCTTCGATTGGAATTGAGGACATCCTTTTATCTATCAGCTGATGTTAGAATAATATATATATTTAGGCAAACCTAAAAGCGGAGCTCCACAGTTCTTTTTTTATTGTATGGCATTTACCGGTAAAATAAAATCAATGCCAGGACTCGAGCCAGGACTCTAGTAAGGACTTCTGCATTGTGATTATAGTTTTTACTGTTTTGCTGCAGAGCCACAGCCACCATTCAAACATGTGCTAACGTACATTTTCGATTTATCATCGGCTTTGCCACGTTGGATCGAGGGACTACATAACCAGAGCATAAACGATTTTACTTCATCACAGTTTAATTACATCCGATTACATTTCAATACAAATGGTGTAAATCTCTAAACTATAGATTAACATTCCCAGTGTCTCACTTTTAAATCCAACATCACAACCGGTTATGCGCTTTGGCTAAGTCACAAATTTTCTAACATGTATCGTTGACATTTTAACCTCAACAAACCGAAATATTCCTCAACAAAACAAAATGGTAAAACCCCAAAGTGGGTACTCTTCGCACCACCACCCAAAAAAGAAGAAAAGTACTTTGTTCGCCTTGTTTTGACTATTTTATGGCGTCATTTTTGTGAGCTATAAGAGTAAAGACGATAGAAAAGTGCCGTCTGTGTCCTTTGTACAATAGCACCGAAAAACATTAAGCGAAAATGACTTTAACTTAACTTTTCGTTCTGAAAAGTGGCTGCGGCACGATAAGCCATAAATCAACTCAGGTGATCAACTACAAATGGCTGAGAATGGTTTTATTCTTGACTTCGATCAACTACAAATATTGCAAACGACAAACGTTGACTACGAGTCGTGCGCAGTATTATTTTTTACATCATTGTTAATGATAACATCTGATTGGCGATGACAACAGACAAGAAAATCGGTTTCAGAAAAACATTTGTCAATAAACATTGAATTAAAGACGAAGTTTTTAATGCAATTAGCCCATTAAGTCTATGATTTTTTAACTAACAACGAGAATTGCTGTGAGGGACAACATATTGCTGGCATTTCCACTGCTAAAGCTGTCAAAAATCGTGTTTACTTTTGGCAAGGAGTTGTCGCTCTTTGCGAGAGTTTTCCAAATGTCAATCCGGCTCTTGTTCCTAACAAAGCGGAGCCGAGGATTTAAACCGTCCGAACTTCGTTTGGCTTTTCTTCAACCAATTTTGTGCCCAAAAATGAGCGACAGCAGGGAAAACGAAGACTTTTAGGATCCACTAATGAAATATTCGTTAGAAAACATTTGGAAAAAACACAAGCATTTTTTAGTTCAAACCAATTTGAGATAAAAGCGTGAAAACAACAAAACGTAAGAAAACAAAAGACGATACGAATGTTTCTTCGGCGTTTTGGTGTTTCTTGGAAAAATAAGACAAGTAACAAACATAACTCGAGAGTAACCTAGGTAAATCGCTAGTCCGAGTGTTCTTGACCTAAGTGTCCATATAAAAGACAAAACAGGAATACTAAACCTGCGGATGCGGACAGTTTAGGTCAGTCAATAATCACTCCGAACGCAGAGCTTACATAATAGCCGTCATATCACACAAAATCATTGCTTTGCTAAGAATTGCGGCGAGGGACAACATATTGCTGGCATTTCCAATGCTGCAACTGTTAAAAATCGCGTTTACTTTTGGCATGGAGTTGTTATTCTTTCGGCGAGAGTTTTCCAAATGTCAAACTTACTAAGCGGGGCCGAGGTTATAAACCGTCCGGACTTCGCTTGGCTTTTCTTCAACAAATTTTGTGCCCTAAAATGAGCGACAGCAGGAAAAAACGAAACGTTTTAGGATCCAAGATGAAATATTGGGTAGAAAACATTTGGAAAAAACAAGAGTCCAAACCAATTTGAGATGGAAGCGTGAAAACAACAAAACGTAAGAAAAAAGAAACCGATGCGAATGTCTATTCGACGTTTCTCGTACAAATCGGAAAAAATAAGACAAGTAACAAACCGAGACAAATCGCTATTCAATTTTCTTGGCATAAATGTCCATATAAAAGACAAAACAGGAGTACTAACCTGAGCACAGTTTAAGCCAGTCAACAATCACTCCAAACGCAGAGCTTAAGCAGAAGCCATATGGGTCATTTCACACAAAAGTAAGTCTTATTACGTCTCATGCCTATCAAGGAAGCTTGTTCAATTAAGGATTTTAGCGGCAAAACCGTCCAGTTTAATACACAGCAAGGTCCGAAGACAGTGTATAATTACTGAAACCCTGCCAGACCACACGATCTTTTCTCTTCATGCAAGCTTCTGCAGGCAAACACGAGGAAAAGCTGAAACTTCCTGACACTTGGTAATGTTTTTACAGCTTGACAAGAGACGCTCTCTTTTTCGCTGTTCCTCACTATAATTTCGTCTCTTTTCTCGAGCTTTTTGTTGTTTTTTCTCCCGTTGCTCGTCAGTACGATTCAGCCTGTTTACTCGAGCCCTTTCTTGTTCTCTCTCTCGTTGCTCGACAATACAATTCAGCCGGTTTGCTCGTGCTTTTTCTCTCGCTGTTCGTCACTGATACTCTGACTGTTTACTTGTGCCCTTTCTTGTTCTTTCTCCCATTGTTTGTCACTAATATTCCGCCAGCGAATAGACCAAACAAAACTGACTTTGTTTTAAAACTGTCTTCAAAATTTGGCCATGCAATTTCCCGCCACAAAAACGCGGGTTGAGAACTGCGTGTATGGCCAAATGATCTTTCCAAAAACAGTCCATATGGAAGGGCGCCTACATGCGAGCTTGCACACGAAAGGGTTAACTGGAGTATCACATTTGACTTTGGCTTACATGATGGGGTGGACGTACGGTCGGTCGGTCGGTCGGACGGTCGGACGGTCGGTCGTACGATGACGTCATAACCAAAATTTCTCGGATGGATGGGTTACCATATTTTCTTACCAATGGTGCTCCGCGCGCGCGCGCCTTCGGCGCGCGCGGAGCTCCGCTAAAAACTGAGTAAGGCATGATTTTCAGATGCACCGATGCAAAACAAAGCAACTACACCCTTTTTTTTATAAAATATTGTTTTTCCAGACCAGGCTGAAGTATTTTTTTTTGGCCGATTTTAGTCTGAGAAATACTATTCTTGTAATATTCTTAATTATAGCTTATGACATTTCCGTTTTAGAATGGATTGGGGTATCAATTACGTATCAGTACCTATTTTGTACTATGCATATACATTACATGTACATCATTGAACATTTGATTATAGCTAACCTAGAGAAGATTTTTTTCGTTTTGTTGGATAGTTTTGCTGTTTAGAGAAAGGAATAATTTTATACAGTTAACTAAAGGCATATCATTGTATTGTATTTACAGATTTTCAACACACTTTTCACAATCTTGGGTTTATTCTTAAAAAATTCTTAAAATGTCGCAAATTTCAGCCTTAATATTGTTTTAAAATATATTCTTATAAAAAAAAAGAGTGTAATAGACTTAGTTAACCAAGTGAGACCAGTGAGACAGAGTGTGTAATTGTGAGTTTGTGACGGGAACATGTGTTTTTCATCCTTTCACACTATGCTGTCCGTACATTTAATTTAGTTGGGCAGCCGCAGTGTGGGATGATGGGATGATATAGGAAAAGAAGCCAGTCAGCCCACAAGTGGTCTAAGCCCACTTACAGAAACACTCTAAATAACTCCCACAAGGCTGTGATGAAACGTTTTTAGCAAATAAAGTTGAATTGGCTTACCGAGTACTGAGTTTGAGTGTTTGAACGCTCCTCAGTGCCCCTTTAAATACAGAGCGTATATCATTTAGGGCCTCTTCATATGATACCGGTTGACCAGGCTTGC
>OX419346.1:8795800-8810800 GCA_948470475.1 Galaxea fascicularis
TTCCTTGGCAGTGGATGCGCTATGCGCGAGTTTCTATTTTTCCCATAGCACGTGTAGTGAAGTTCGCACAGTTTATCCCGCAGTTGTTTTTAGTAGCCATAACAATGTAAGTATAGTCTTTATTGTCGTTTCTTGTTAGCTGTATTTCGTTGGCAGTCGGTGCAATTCTTTTTATTCATGTTGTAACTTTTAGTTTGTTTATCTTTTAGTTTCAACCTACGGTTTACGCATACTGTGTTATGTACCAACTTCAAGTTTCAAGTTTCAAGTTTATTAAGAATAAAACTGAAACATACAAAATATAATGTACCACTGCTCGCAGTTAGCTACAGCTATTCGAGTTTGAGAAGGTTTATCGGCAGTTATAGGGGGGACTTCAACCAAACTCTGACCCCTTACTTATCCCCTCTAAAATGCACTGAGGCTGAATCAAGTTCATTGCAAATTGTGGCTTAACTAAATTTCTGAGGTTCTACTTACCAACTTGTTTCACTACAAGTATCCCGGTTCTCATCTTTGATAGATAAGCAGAAAATGAATTGAAGCATCATCAACTATATGTTTTAATGAAAAACCATGTAACAACAATAATAAAGACAGGAGGAAACAAAAACAGTTGGAAGATAAACAATTAAGTAACAATCAGGAATGATACAGCAACCGGAAATTGTACTGCCTGGAGTTAAGTAGTTCTAGGCTCCTCTGTCCATTCTCCATCTTCATGTAAATTTTGATGTTTCTTTAATCTGTTTGGCCTGATTTCGGATTACATTACATTTTTGGTAGCCTACTGTTATCTTGATTTTGACAAACAGAAAAAATAAATTGGTGCATGACCTAGATGATGTGTGTGTGTCGCTAGCTTGTGTTTATCTTCAAACGGTTTTCGTTTCTTTCTGTTTTTTTCATGGAAGCAGCTAACATACTTGATGATGCTTGAATTTCATTTGTGCTGCTTATCAGCGAAGAGATGCAGGCACTTCTCGTGAAACACACTCAGTCGGCTTGTCTGCCATCTTTTAAATTTAGGTAAGCTAGTCATGAACTTGATTCAGCCTCAATGTATTGTTAATTTATTATGTTTTAATTTCTCCAATGCATTTTAGTGGGGGTCAGCTGACCCGGGATCAGTGTTTTGTTGAAACCTGCTAGAGGGGTTGTTGTTATGTAACATTATTAATAAACCTCCTTGCTGGAAATATTGTTGTCCTTACCTGCAGGGTTTAGTGGTCGTCACGCATGATCATAAGCAGGGCTCAAAATAACAACCTGTCAACAGACAATGTCCAGCAAGCATCCTTGCTTTTGAGTAACTTATGGAAGAAGTTAGATAGGTAATAAAGATAAAAGGGCCTACTATTAAACTTTTAAAACAATGGCGATGTCCAGATCTTGCTGAACTACATTAATAACACCGCAAAAAACAATTCCTTAATTTTGCACACTGGGATTTTTTCTGTTGATTTCTTTAATGAGGTTTCTACAAGTGATAATTCAACCATGCACATGCAGAGATACACTAATACAACAATTTTTCCAATATGCTGGGGTACTGGGTAGTGCGAATGTATTGTACCTGTGCATGTACAAATTATTTGCTGAGCACACGCAGTACTCTTCTGACAATATTTTTCTTTATCATTTGGTCTCACTCTCTCTGTAACACATATTTGATCAAGTATTTTAGAAGATTTTAGATCAGCAGCTAGGCTTTGGACCTCCCCTGAAAAGGATGTGGATGCTCGTCCTGTTACTTTTGTTAAGGGCACAAAATATGCATTTTGTTTCTTTATAACAATCATTAAAAAACAAAGGTAGTTGTTACTTGTTGTGTAAGGGCCAGAAAAAGAGTGAGCCACATTCAAGCGATTTCAATTTAAGGGTAGTCTCAGAAGCACAATCGAGTGCCCACTGAGGCAGAACTCTGAGTGAGCACCAAATACCGGCTGCTGCATTTGCTTTTAACCTGGCCTCAGTTGTTCAAAGAACGTATAAATTTATCCCCGATCCAGCAGCTAAGTTGCTCTCCAGTGGATAAAATGTATTGTTTGGAGTACATTTTATCAGAGTTATAATGATTTATCGGTTCGATAGAGTTATCTGCTCTTTCAACAACCAGGGCCTGGAGGAAAGAGAAGGTTTTTCTCTCCAAAACGCGCACACAAAGCTGAAGACAATGGCTTACATCTGATGTTTCAGTCACTAAAACTATCGGCAAAGTCTCCTGCAAAATTGGGCGATTCTTGAAACACGTTTAAGTAAGTAGTTGTTCATGTTCACGTGTTACGTTTTTTCGCCCAGGACGGTGACTTGTTCTCCCAAAACAAAACAGCCCAATGCATGTACATTCCTTGTACTTTGTTATAATGAGCATGGAACACCATACACACCACACCTATTTTACAATTACCCTTGGACCGGGTTTGGTTAAATTCATTGAAACAATGGATTACAGGCTAGGATCAACACTTTATTTGTAATAATATTACTTTTGTATTTGGTGCAGAGGAAAGCATAATTAGAATATTTACACTTAAACAAAGTGAACTTAGTCCTTGCCTATATTAAAGATGACTTATTTGATAACTGGCAAACGTACAGGATCCACATGCAACTAGGCTCGATAAAGTTTCCAGTCCACATTAAAATTTCGGTTTGGAGTCTAAACACACAATATCATTTTAAATGACTTGAGCTTGCGAAGATATTCAACATTACATGTGTGTACACCATTTCCTGTGGAAAAGGTAAACAAAACACGCTAAAACATTTACAGAAATTGAAGAACCCCAAGGCTTTAACTTTCATCGTACTCTCCTAGTTCACTCTGTATTTCTAAGAGGGGTGACCGTGAATGCAGTTTGCAAATAATTATTATCCGATCCCTTCAAAGCTGACCACTGAATTGGTAAAATTAGTTACAGCATCAGCTGATCTGTATACCTTTTCAACTCCCTCTTCTTACGAAAAAACAACTATGAGAAAACTGCAACACTAACATTAATTTCAAATGCTTTGTCTACACCCGAGGGTATGCTGCAAGATCAGCACTGTGCGTAGTAGACCAAATTACATAACGACTATGAATTGCAGGCAGATCGGGCAGATAGCTATATACATGCCCATAGCAGATACTCATTGCCGTATTTGCCATAACTTGGAAAACAGTCGATGGCTATAAATTACTTCCATGCTTTGATCAAATTATTATAAGACCAGAAATCGACGATAGCTATGTATAGCTGTAGATGGCTATAATGACTTTTATTTCCAATTCCTGCTCATTCCTAAGGTTACCAAAATCAACCTTGGTGCTGATTGTCTTCTCTGCACTTATGGTTTCCGGGAAGCATGTTTCGAAGACTTTACACACATCTCCATCCCTAATCAATGCGAATCTGAAAAAAGTAATAACAAAAGTAGTAGCATGTCAGTTATAAGTATACATAATTATAAGCATATAAGACAAAACTATTACAGTTCGACGGGCCTTACGTTTCTTTCACAAGTTAGCCATTCATTGCCATTGCGCCACTTGTCTGTTCGATTTTGGATGAAGGTCTGACTGCTTATCAAATTCACGTTCCCTGATTGGCTAACTGGTAAAAAAAGTTTGTTGGGTGGCCACGATCAGGCAGTTCGCACTGTAACGAAAACCGATCAGAGCCATAACTTATGATTATGTGTCAAGCGTCAGGAAGGCTTGGCACTAGTGACATAACGATCAAAATAACAATCAATTGTGTTTCTCATTGAAACAGGCACGTAAAACAATACAACAGCATTCCTGACACTGTCATGTAGTCATGACTATGTACAACAAAATTTCTCCCTCCCTTTTCCCTAGCATTATTTTGCAAGACAACACTAGATGTTGAACTAAGGCCTTTAGTATAAAATGCTCCTCACCGTGCTCTTATAGTGAGTGGCTTAGAGGACACCACCTGCTCTAAAGCCATTCTTGGTGGAATGGACGTTCTCCACCAGATGCATCTAAACATGATCCGTTCCAAGTTGAACAAGGGACTTGCTGCATCTTTTCCATCTTCGATGTCGATGATCCTTTAGCTTTCTCCCCACTTTTCCCTTGGCCTTGATCAAATATATTTAAAGCCATGTTTTAAAATAGTGTTCAATTCATTGACTACCTTCCACGTTCTACCACTGAACTGTATAGCAGTATTAATCTAAATTAATGTTC
Organism: Galaxea fascicularis; assembly: GCA_948470475.1. Classification (NCBI taxonomy): domain Eukaryota; kingdom Metazoa; phylum Cnidaria; class Anthozoa; order Scleractinia; family Euphylliidae; genus Galaxea; species Galaxea fascicularis. Next base: position 8,800,002 of record OX419346.1, read on the forward strand.
TGGAACTTGCTACAGTCAAATTTCAAAATTCATAGCTATCTGTTTATCTGCTAAGTTTGAGCAAATCCTTAGTAATTCTTGCCCCGGGCGCCTACTGTGAATTTATTAATCTCATATATCTTATACACAACGTAAGGGAGGTCATCTACCTTATTGAACAATGTGTGTCTGAACCTCTCCACTTCATTTTTGAGGAGCACCTGGTGACTTTCCTGATACTGTTGGTCATGCTCGCTCTCCGCACCGCATGTGTAATAGCTGTGACACCCTTTGATGGCACACTTTATCATACGCTTCGGACAGTCGCCAAGGTGCAGGTGAATATGTGACCTGCAAACACGGCAAGGAATCTTTTAATTATATAAATGACGAAAAAGAACTATACAAATGACAAGCGGATAAATAACAAGAAAACTTTTGACTAGCTATTTTACACCAAGTTATAGAAAATATGTAACTTTACAGGATCAATACTGTTCACGATGGGAAGGTATGGTGGAATTTCACAGAATGACAACGGTTTTCCTGCATTCTGATTGGCTGTATTTTAATAGATGGTATATAAATTCGGATATTGTCACCTTCAGTACTCATCAGCACCTCCCTACGAAATTCTGGCACACTAATAACACCTGTCATTAGTGTGCCATTAAACGGTTATTAAACACAGTCTTAGCCAATTGTTGTTAAAAAAAGTTGATAGCAACGAACCTCAGCAATTGCTCTCCGCACTGAAGCAGACATAACTGAGGACACTCTGGGCAGTTTTCCATGTGAGTGTCCAGACTAAATTGCAGCACTTGCACCTTACAAAACCTGCACAGCATTTTTTGATACGGACATGCCGCTAGATGATGGTCCAGGCATTCTCATGTATGGCTCTCATTGCAATCATTTGGGCACTGAAGTACCATTAATTGGCAAGTGTCGCTATGGTTTTTCATCTCGTGATGCTGTCCATTCCATGTGCAACCAACATTGTTGCAGTGTACACCTATTCTGGAAATTAAAGCCCTTACTGCGAGGTTGATGTTCAAGTTTCTGGGGTTAATCGTCAAAGGGGGCAGGTTTTCCTGCAGGAAAGTTTTTCCATTCCTTGTGCTTATGCTTATGCTTATGCTTATGTAACCCCGGTTCACACACATATTAGCGGAGCTCCAGCGGCCCAAAGGGCCGCAAAGCGGAGCCCCATACCTATAGAAACCCGTCAACTGTTTTTCTCATGGTAATCTTGGCTAGCGGTATTGCTCGTGGGCGCGACCGACGACGACGACGACGACGACGACGACCTCGCACAATAATTAATAATAGCCTAATAATAATAATAATAATCCAAGATGGCGGCCATACTCCACCTGACCACCTAGCTTACAGCTAGTGGACATCTTTGATATTAGACATCCATGTCAATGTCAATTGACACCTGTCAAAACAACGTATCCGCTGACCAGTATCACGTGACCATATTGCGGGCTCAAGTTACGAGCTGTCGAGGTCAGCTGTTTTTTTTAAGTTGACCGCTGACCAGGTACTGGTTTTCAATTAGATCGCAGGCTCAAACCAAGCCAAAACGAGGCTTAATTTTTCACCAGGATCAACAGATCTCCGTCCTGTAAACGATTCGCCGCCTACCTTGACTACTTCTCAGTTCGTTTTTTGTTTAAACCGATGAGAAGCAGCCTTTGGATGTTAACAGCAGCAAATTGGATTGCCTGGCTTTGCTATTTTATAGCGGAGCTCCAGCGGCCCGAAGGGCCGCAAAGCGGATTAAAGTTTACGGATCTGCGAGAGAAAAGATCGCGTGGTTTGGCAGGGTTTTAATCATGCAGGCGCTGTCTTCGATTGCTCACTTTTTCTGTGGATTAAACTGGACGGTTTTGCCGCTAAAAATCCTTAATTGAAGAAGCTTCCTTGGTAGACATGGGAAGTAAAACAAAGTCATGGTGAAAAACTTCAAGGCCCGATAAGGATTTGTATCTGCTTAGCAAATGAATACGTATACTTTTGTGTGAAATGACGGCGTCTGCTTTAGCTCTGCGTTCGGAGTGATTGTTGATTGACTTAATTGAGTGTCCACAGGTTAGTACTCCTGTTGCGTCTTTTACATGACAAATGGTGACTTGTCTCTGTGACTACGAGTTGTATGTTTGTTACTTGTCTTAGTTTTCCAATTTCTACGAGGAACGCCGAAGAAACATTCGCCGGCATCGTTCTTTGTTTTCTTATCTTTTGTTGTTTTCATGCTGTTTCGACTAAAAAATGCTCGTCTTTTTTCCAAATGCATATTTTCGATCCAAAAACTCTTCGCTTTCCCTGCTGTCGCTCATTTTTTGGGCAAACAATTGGTTGAAGAAAAGCCAAGCGAAGTCCGGACGGTTTTTTTACTCGGCTTCGCTTTGTTGACATTATTGGAAACTCGCAAAGAGTAATCGACAACTCATTGCCAAACGTAAACGCGATTTTTAACAGCTGCAGCATTGGAAATGCAATAATATGTTGTCCCTCAAAAGCAATTCTCGTTGTTAGTTAAAAAATCGCAGATTTTCAAGGCTATTACAGTAAAAACTTCGTCCTTTGTTCAATGCTTACGGCTGAAAAATGTTTTCGGAAATCCTGAGTCGGATGTTATCATTAACAGTGATGTGAAAAATAATACCACCCACGACTTGTAGTCAAGGTTTGTTGTTTGCAATATTTGTAATTGATCGAAGTCAAGAATAAAACCATTCTCAACATCACTAGATAATTGCAGTTGATCACCTGAGTTGATTCATCGCTAAAATACTAAGCTCGATCAGTCTGTCGCAGTCACTTTTCTCGACGAAAAGTAAAGTCGATTTCGCTCAACATTTTTCCATGTTATTGTAAAAAGGACGGCACTTTCTATCGTCTTTACTGTAATAGATCACAAGAATGACACAATAAAATGTTCAAAACAACAAGGCGAGCAAATCACTTTTGTTGTTTTATGGGCGGTGTGGATGAGAGCTCACACTTTGAGGTTTTATCGCTCTTTCGCTGTCAAATATTTTTTGGTAGATTAAAACGTCACCGATACATGTCGGTTGTGAAGTTGGTTTAATAGTGGGACACTAGAACTGTTAACCTAGTTAAGTGATTTTTACCACTTGTATCGAAATGTAATCAGATGTAATTAAACTGTGATGAAGAAAAGTTTGTTAATCGTTGTTGCTCATCATAATCATATTATAGTTCCTGTGCCACAAAGTAGTGGTGGGAATTGGTTGAGATTTCACAACCGATCGATCATCGATTATAATAAAAAAAATCTGCCAATAAGCATTTCATGTATTTTTCACCTACCTAGAAGTCAAAGTGACAGCGTGTACGCACAGGTAAACACATTCTTAGATTATATCTGCTGTTATGACTTAGAAGTTTAATAGGAGTCCACGAAAAACCACACCAAACTCACACCAAGATATTAAACGGTCATTTTTCTTGATTTTAATACCTTTGTGTCCCCAATAAATTTTTAATTTTTCCGCAACAATCGATTATGAAAAAAGAATAATCGATTGTCGCATCGTTTGAACTTTTCGATCAAGTTTCGATTACAACCGATCATCGGCCCACCACTACCACAAAGACCGATGATAATTCGAAAATCTACGTTTGCACTTGATTGAATGATGGCTCTGGCTCTGCAGCAAAACAGTAAAAAATATGTGTATATGTTATCACAATATAGTCCTTACTGGAGTCATGGTTCAAGTCCTGTGGCATTGCCATATTAGTTTATCTGTAAATGCTAATATTAAGGAAATAACTGTGGAGCTCCGCTTTTAGGCTTGCCTAAATCTATATATTATGCTTATGCTTATGCTCATGTGCTTATGTCAAAGTGTGAACCAGCCCTTCAGTAAGGGGACTACTGGTCAACGCAAAATACATGTATTTAATATTTAATATTAGTCACCCATACAAGTTCTGTATTAGTGAGGTCAGAAATAGACATGAGAAAAGACTACTCAAATTTCTGGTTGTTCGTTGACTGTAGACAATTGGGAGTCTAGCTAGGAAAGCATGCGCTATCTGCACTCTGCACACGCATCGACTATGGCCACGTCAAGCGACTCTGACGGCTCGGTTCAAAACCAACCAAGGGGAAGACAAATTAAATATGAATTCGTGTGGTTGCAAGAAAAAAGAAACTCCATTCCACGTGGAAATTACTTTGATCAGCTGAACAGAACAGGCAGGGTCAAGGAGATTTCCTTGACGTTCGAAATGAGGGAAAAGCAGGTAGCAGACCTGGTGAAGAGGAATTTTCAAGGACTGAGCCACGCAGACTTAACGAGAAGGCGTTCCAAACTAAAGCGTCCTTTTCCAATTAAGCAAATTCTGCTGAAAAATGGCCAATAAGCCTGTTTGTCAGCAAAAATTCTGACAGAATACTGGCGATGGAGGGTTTTTACAATAACTACGAAACACACAGTTGAAAACTACTTTATTATATTTCTAAAAGGTTATAATATTTCGCGGACTTCGTTTAAATGCCATCCTTTACATAGAAAAGAGTTATGAAACCCTCGGAGTCCTGAACAACATTGAAAGAACAACATACAAAAGCGTTATAAAATACGGAATGCTTTTTTATTCCGTTGACTGCTAATAAGTTGTTCTAAGAAATATTATGGGTGTTAGGTAAATTGCTACTAAACAGCAAGGAAACTAAGCACTGTTGTTTTTACTTTTGAGTCCGATTTTCGGACCCAAAATTTTAGCCTTGATATACTGTTCTCAACCAAACAGAAATGTTGACAACTTTTGAGTCCGGTTTTCGGACTCAATAATCTATGTTTCCCAACTATCCCAGCCCAGCACACGGCTCAGTCCACCATTTATGGGTTGTGGTTGACCGTCGCGACGATATTTTATTTTTGAGTCTGATTTTCAGACCCAAAATTGTTCTTTCAATTCACCATTAAATGGGTTGTGGCCGACGATCTTTTTTTTTAGGATCCTATTTTCGGCCCCAAAATTTTTCTTTGAGTCTACCAATGTTGATCATGGCCGACGCTGCGAATGTTTTCGTTTTCTCGACTATCTCAGCCCAACGGACCTTTTGAGTCTGATTTCAGAACCTAAAATTCCACTCTTCTTGGCATATATCTGCTGACCACGAATGTTCATTCAGCTTATTCTCGGACTCAAGTTAACAGGAGCATTTGTGTCAAATCATTTTTAACAATACATCAGGATCACATACTTTGTAATCCGGATGTCAAATATTTAACTCTTTAATACAAATTACTTACAAATCTGGTGTTACTGGCATAATAACGCTTTACCGCAAACTGTCAGAGTGGTCAAAATAAAGACGAGTAAAGGCATAACTCGTAAGAGCCATCGTGTCAATCAAAATGTAAGAAGGAACGATTACGAAAACTAATTTTCCTGGCCTTTAAACAAGGACCCTGACTATAAAAGGGATAGCTCCTCCCCCATCATGTCACGTAATCGCTGCTTTCACAGCTCATCCAAGATGGCTGACTAACCGAAGGAGAAAGCGGGAAATCCGTTTTGTACAAGAAGACCGATATTCTTGTTGTCTTGTAGTTTATTCACACTTTCAAATGTTTATATTGACGAAAAAAAGGCACAATTAAAGAAATCCAAAAGAAATCCGTTTGTAAAACGGATGAAATCTAGTGTTTGTGATTTGAATTTCGCACTCCTAACGGCCCCTCCAATCGTGAGGTGGTCGTGTGGGCCCACAAGCCTCCGCCCCGTTTGCTTCAACTTCTTGAGCCTTCAATATTACTGACTAGAGGCTCCCATTTTTGTGACATGCTCAAAAGAGTGAACAAATGCGTTTCATGATGAAAATAGAAGGTTACATTTGGTTCGAATCATGGCGGAAGACGAGCTACGTCGATGGGTGTATCTTTCAACATAACTTGTCTTCCACCTTGAATTGAGCTATTTTACGGTTTTTACAATCGCACACTAACCGTTTTCCACCTTGACGATTTCATTTTATTTTGCCATGGCCGATTTCCCATCGAAAAAACCTAAGGTTACAAGGCGAGCACCACGAGTCCGTTATACACTGGAGCTGGCCGTCGAACCGGGAATGGAGGAGCGATTGGAAAGCTTGAAGGCGAGAGTACAGCAGTTGAAGGAAGGCCTTCGGATAGCAAGTCGAACACCGATGGGAAATGTTATTTTAATGGAACAACTCTTGGACTCATTCGAACAGTCTGAACAAAGAGGAATGGTAAGTGAAAGTCATTCCTCTTTGTTTACATCTTTCTCGTTCCCTCAACCTTCTTACCTCGCTAGCGACGCTGCTACGCAAACCGACGTATTGGGATCGAGTGTTTTTGTTGGGGATAACACGACAGGTTTTTTCGACGTACACACAAGAGGAAAGGATGACGAGGATTATTTTCTTGCATCGACTGATGCGATGCGAAACCTCTTGTGTACCATGGCCAGTTACAATGGGAAGTGTCCTCTCTGTGGTTTTCTCTTTGATATGGAGTCGTTCTCCTTCTTACGACACGGGCATGCAATTCGTATCAGCCTGAATTGTGCTGCTGGCCATTCGCTCAGATGGTATTCTAGCAGTATTGCCGCGGGAAAGTTCACTGTTAACTTGAGGTATGGTTATTTTTTTATTTGCTGTTTACCTTGTCACAGTTCAGAAATGTGCGGTCATAACACAGTCTAAAATCTTCCTTGTTTCTGGCTATAGGATGATACATGGTTTCACTAGTACTGGGCTAACCGAGACCCAGTATGTCAATTTTTCTAAGGCATCCAATATTGGCCATGTCGAAGAGAAGTACATTTCAACTGGTAAGGAATATCATTCCATGATTCTATAATTACAAACCAGAAAAGTTTACTCAGGAACCACGGAAACAAGTGGTTCCTTCAACTTTTAATTTGTGGGAACATGTTAATTGATTTATGGAATGAAGGTCCACTTCTAAGAGTATTTGCTTGTTTCCTTGGTTTTTCCACTTCTGATGGATTACTTTAGGTCACTTTTTTTGACAGTTGCTTTTGTACATAATTATAACAAAAGGCAAGTACAGTATGGTTCTAATTTTTGCGGTCCAATTCCAAAAAGTTCAGTTTTGTCATCATTTACACTTAGACCGGAAAACCTTGAAAAGAATTTAAGAATTACAAATAGGTGTAAATAAGAAAGTCTATCTCTTAAAAAGCATGTTACATCATCAGCAAAAAGTGTTAATTTTATCTCCTCATTATTGATTACTAAGCCATGGATATTGCGGTCTTGTCTAATGTAACATGCGAGTATTTCCAAAGATAAAATGAAGAGCAGAGGTGAAAGCGGGTCACCTTGTCTGACTCCACGGCTGACAGAGAAAAAGTTGGCAGTGAAACCATTGTTTAACACGCAACTTGATAGATTTTTATAAAAATAGGTACGCAATGCGTACATGTGTCTGCTATTTCGAAATTATTGTTGGATTTGTTGTTTTGTTTTGCAGTGTACAAAATGTTTACTTTGTTGGTTTTGTATGATGTCATGTTTGTTTTGTAACGTTAAAAATCAAAGAGACTGTTCGAAAAAAATTTAAATAGCCTCAAAGATAAGGTGAGCGGTTGGTAACGAATAACATAGCTTCGCATCTCATCGTGTGATACTCAGACATTGGAGTGCCGAGACTGCGCAGAACGGAGTGGAAATGATCTTTAATGCTTTCAAATGCGAACGGTAATACAACGTTTTCATAGTTCATTAACACAAGAGTTTGTTTGGCAAGAGGTAATTTGAAACTTTGGCAGTGATCAAACCTACCATAATACTAGAGTACCTTTTTATGGTTGATCAACACAACAGTTTACATGTTTTACAGGCAGTTTGTATTGTCTTGTAAAAGGTAATTCGAAATTTTGGCAGTAACAACAACAATATGATCAGAGTAACTTTCTATGGTTCATTAACACAAGAATTTGTGTGGTTCACAGACAGTTTCCATCGTCCTGAGAAAGGTAATTCGAAAGTTTGCAAGTAACAAAAACAAATGATATTACTTTTAATACTACGCTACCTTATTATGGTTCATTAATACAACAGTTTACATGCTTGACAGTGTCTATTGTCTCGTAAAAGTTAAGTCAAACTTTGGGCAGAAACAGAAACGATATTAGTATACACTACATTTTTGTTGTGTACTCAGAGAACAGTAAGGTTAAGATGCTTGAAAGAGTGTTCATTGTTGTTGTTTTTCAATATTTAGCACTATCTTTGTCTTGTTGTTCAAGGTAATGCAAACTTCTGGGAGGGACAAAAACTTATCATCTAGCTCATCTTGAGTGAATGACTCAAATTTAGCATTTGGAAGTCCAAGAACTTGCTTCAGTGCACCGATCATCAAATAATGTTATTCTTACTGTTCCTTTCTTATGTTGAAACAAAGCTTGAAGGTACCAATGCTTTTTGCAAGAGGCTTTTCTTTGTTTTAGACCACAGGCTGTACATTTTGCAATTTTTGTTTCAAGTGAGGCTATCTTTTTATTACAATTACAGCAAGACATAAAGTGGTTGGTGTTGTTTATCCCCTACAATTTTAGCTTGAATAGAAGTTGATGTTAATGTTGCTGGTAGCACGTTAGTAAGGCAAAGTGGTTCATCAAAGGGAACTGTTTCAACAATGACACAGCCAGTTTTTGCTGTGTTAAGGTAAATGTTGTTATAGTTATCTTTCCTAACTCTCAAGTTAGTGAAATGATAGGTGTTGCCTTCCATCACTTGTGAGGTGAAGTCTTCCCATAAAGTAAGTCTGGCAGATCCCTGATTTGTTTAATACACGTGATGTGGAAGTAGTGAATTTGATGACAGCTGTGAGGTTTATTAGCTTTGCCCTTATGCTTATCAGTTGACCATCAAACACTGAATTAAGTAATAACAAGTTCAGCATTTGCCACAAAGTTTTCCTTTCAAAATCCACTTTATCTACTTGGGATAGTTGTACATCTCGTCCCATGCACACACTGGTTGAGCTTTTATCCAAGTGGAATTTGCTTATCTTAACTGGACTCTTGCATTTACTGTGTTTGTTGAATTCATCTATCCGTGGAGGAGAGAAACAAACACCGCGTTTCACTTCATATTCACCAGTTTGAATTTGCATGTCAAAGTACTTCCTTTTGTTGCTTGTCATAATAGGTGACACCTTGTGCAAATAGCCTGTGATAGAATTTTCACATTCTGTTTTTTCTTCTTCCATTGTTGACTACACAGGAATAGCTGAGAAAACAAAAGAGGAATGAAATCAAGCATTGTTGTAACAACTTCTCCTGCATGCCCAAAATAAAAGTTACTTACCTATGACTTAACATGTGCTTCAAATTTATACAGTGATCATGGAAAAAATGATAATCTATCCAGTGGCAGATTGAGACTTCTTTCAAAGGTGGGTTTCCAGGACATTTTCTCAGCCCTTCTGGCCTTAAATTAGAATGGGGGTACAAAAAAGTTTGGGTCTTAAGGCCTTCAGTTTTGCACTGATAAGGTCTGGGCAGCCCCTCCCCCTGCCCCACCCCTTTTATTAGATCTGCCATTGGAACCATAGGCATTTATTTCATATGCTACAAATATTTTTTTAAGCAGTATATTAAAACAATATTGTTAAAGTGGACCAGGGTTTTCGGTAACATTTTAAACTACCGGATTCATACACACATGTAGGTTAAACAAGTCGACGTCAGATTCAAAGAAATAATTATTTCGTGTGAACCATCGGACGTTACTACTGGACTTTTCATGTCAAACAACCGGATGTTACGTCCGGCGTCCGGCCTCAAACGAAACCCCCAGTGGACCCTCAATATAATGAAGGGCCAAGGGACTGCATTACCGGTATGTGTTCAATATAACAAATTTTCATTAGTGTTCCCCATACATTTTACTATGACTGAAGGTAAAGAATAATGTTTGTTATACAAAGGAGTTTGTTCCATGGAGATTCCTCATATTGGCATTGTACTTTATTGTACGAAAAAAAAAAAAGTAAAAAACATGTTTAACAATTATTTGGTGTTGATAAAAATAAGGAAATATATGTGTAGTATTGTCAAGTTATTGTTTATAATAATACATTGTAATATGGTAGAGTGTTCTTTAGCATTTTGATCACATTTATTTTAGAACAATAAATTAGTATGCAGTTTTTGTTTGAATCAATGCACATATTGCTTGGTGATCAGAAAAATATGTTTCTAAAATGTGTACAGTGAGTTCTGGTTCAGGCAAATTAGTATAGATATGGTCAATAGTGGTCCTGTTATCAGTAGTATAGCATGATACCAACTGTCTGTAATTATTGTCTGTAATAAACAAGTTATGAACGTGAGTTTTGTCTTTTTGGTTTAACCAATTCACATTAAAGTCACCAATAAAAATACTGAACTCGGAACAATACAGATTCAAAATTTGCATAAGTGCTGTGCACATTTGAGTTACTGGTACTTTTGGTGAGCGGTAAACACCTATAATCGTAAGATTTGGGATTGTGATGACTTTTATTATAGTTATCTCAATGCCATTACTGTTTTTGCAAAGTAGATACCCAGGAGCAAAGGGATTTTTACTGTATACTGCTGTGCCTCCATAGGGCCTTGTATTGATACCTGTGGAGTGATTGTCATTTCTAAATAAAGTATGTTCTGTTATGGCATAGTCAGCATCTTTGTCCAAATGATTCAATCTTGTTTCTGAGAAAATACTGACATCAGTACTTGTATAGTTTATGTCTTTGCATATATCTTCAATATGTCTATGCAATGATCTT
>OX419346.1:8815800-8818300 GCA_948470475.1 Galaxea fascicularis
GTTCGCTCCTGAAATTGTCATTTTACAGCTTGGGAGCAACGATTTAACCTCCATGTCCGCAGCTAAAACTGGGTCAGCTATTGAGGACCTGGCTCGTTTACTGTTCGAATGTTATGGCGTTAAACTAGTTTGTGTATGTCAGACCATTTTTCGTCGAGCCTCGCCCTCGTTTAATAAGCAGGTCAAACTTCTCACGCAGTATTTAAAAGTTGTATTAGAGCCGCTTCCTTATGTCATATACTGGCGCCATCGTGGGTTTTGGAATTGCAAAACTCGCTTTCTTGCTCGCGATGGTGTCCATTTGAATTCCTTAGGTCAATACAAATTCTTTCGCAGTCTGAGGGGGGCGGTATTGAAATGTTTTAAGGCAATTACGCCTTCATGATCTAGTTGTGATTTTGTGAGGAGCAGTTGTTGTTAGGTTTGTTTTTATGCACATTTTTGCCAGTTCCCATATGTTTGTTCACCAAGCCGATTTCAGTTGCTACTGTTTTTGAGCCATTGCTTCTTAACTGAATTGCTGGGCACTTCCCATTTTTTCATTCAAGGCTCATTCGGTCCTTTGGACCTTGTTGTTCATGATATTATCGTGATTTTGACGGCTTTGGTCTTTTTCGTGCTTTCACTTTGCCGCATGAGTGTACAACTCAATCTGATCGCCCCTGTTTGGGGGTGTGTCCAATGCACTCGGCTCTGTGACATGCACTATTTAATTTGATATATTTGGAACTTGGCACTATTTTGTTCCTGCTCCTATTTTTTGTTTGTTAGTTTTGAATTTACCTTGCTCTCCATTGTTCATACTGCCCCACTCAGACTGTAAACTTTGGAGCCACCTGGTGGCGAGGAATTTTATCAGCGTTCACCTATTGTCTTTCCAGACCACATTAGACGATCCATCTATCAATGTTAGGAGATACGTCTGTCAATTTCGTCTAGCATATCAAGGAAAAAATTCAAGGTGTTTCCTGTTCGACATATGGTCTTATTATTTTCAATTTTCCTTTGTAAGTTATGCCTCCTAGAAAGCGTGCAGTTGCGACATCTTCATCCAGCCGAGTAACAAGGGCAAAACGGCCACGAGTGTCTGAACGACCTGAATCAGAAGTCACTTCCCCTACGAGTCGGCCTACAACAGCAGACAATCACGGGATGGTCTCCATCAACGTCGATGTTCTCTCCTCAACGATATCAACCATTGTCGCTCAGGCTGTGCAATCCGCCCTGTCCCAGAACAACATGCAACCGACATTGCCGAGCGGAAGGTCAACTGAACAAGACGTTGCTGTGGAGCAAGCCGTGCAAAGAGAAACCAGTGCTCTCGTGCCTAGCAATGCAGGTACAGAAGGCCTTCAGCCTATCATTGAGAACTCTTACCCTCAACCTACACAGGTTTTTACTAGTTTGGCAGTTAGCCTAGCTTCCAGAGTTGGTCCGAAACTAAAAGCGAAGATCTGGGCGAACGAATATGTAGATTTTGGTTCTCTTTTATTTTCTTCACCTCGGAACGAGGGAAAATATTCTTTGTCAATGACTCCTTCTGGGTCGTCAAACCATCCCCAAGTCACCCTCGAGCCTTGTCATCCAACCAAACGAATCCACAATATTCAGCAGTGGGTTTCCGCCTTTAATATATTTGTCTCGGTTTATACGGAGCGATTCAAAAATGAAACACCATCACTGATGAAATACTGTGAGGTGGTACGAGACTTGGCGTTGAAACCGGGTGACTGGCTTTGGTATGACGAGCAGTTTCGATACCTTAGGCAGTCTGATCCTGAAAAGTTCCCTTGGGATCAAATACATTGGGAATTGTGGCTAAGAGCGTCCACGACTTTTCGCAGACCACAGCCGTTCACCAATCAACCCCAAACACATTCCCGTCAACGTTTTCGTTCCTTTTTCCCCAAGGGTACTTGCTGGGCATTTCAGGCGGGAAAACACTGCTCTGGGTGTCAATATGAACATGTCTGCTATAAATGCGGCGCCAAGCACGCCGGAAGCCAATGTTCCGTTCAAACCCGTTTTGGAGGGATTGCAAATAAAGGAAAGGGAAGCCCAACTCAAGTCGCAGGCACTTCGCAGCCCACCGGTAACCCCGGTAAAGGTAGATAGGCTTGAAAACTTTCTTACCAATGGGTATGACTCGGTTCTGCGTCAGTATCTAGTTGACGGTTTTCGTTTTGGTTTTCGGATTAATTTTGTTGGTCAGCGTGCTGTGTCTGAATGTTCAAACTTAAAGAGTGCCTTAAGCCATCCAAATATAACTGCAACTAAAATCCGTAAGGAATGCGATGCAGGGAGACTTGTAGGGCCATTCACAACTCCGCCGTTTAGGAACTTTCGCACGTCTCCTCTCGGTCTAGTTCCTAAAAAGGATCCAAATGAGTACCGCTTAATTCATCACTTATCTTTTCCAGAAGGCTCTTCAGTCAATGATTTCATTCCTGACTGTTGCGCTACAGTCCGATATGCATCTATTGGGGATGCCTCCAAATCT
>OX419346.1:8823300-8825800 GCA_948470475.1 Galaxea fascicularis
AGGCGTTGGATTTCCATCTGCCGAACAAACGAATTTGAGCGTCTGACATGCCTTTGGCGGCCGCCCAAGAGGCGGCTCCAATTCTGAAACTATGTGTCTTATAAATTGTAGTATCTAGACCAGAAAAAGAAAGGGCTTGATGAAGGCATTGGGTAAAATATGACCTAGAAACGGCCGTGTTGTCGGGCCAGCAGAACAGCGGGCCCGCTGACTGACCTCGGGCATGCCAATAGTCCAACAGCAATGTCACGGCGCAGACAGGCTTATCTTTGTACAAAATAACATCGGTAGGGTGTGACGGATCACTATGTTTGTAGTTTCGCATCGATAGTTTAACGCCAACGACGTCACCCGCATTATTCTTTAGAAAGAAAGCCTGACTAAGCAATAGTAAATTTGCAGTGGGCTTGCCCGCCGTTGCTGTAATTTCTCCTACTCTTAAAGCTGCGAAAAATGCAAGGGCGAACATCGCGCGAATCAGTTTTCTCTGAAAGCAAGAAGAAAGTGTGTGCTCGCAAGCGGAAATTACTTGCGCTAAGATTGGTAGTGTAATAGGTAACCGGCTATCTAAAGTTGGATGCAGTTTTGCATACCCTTTAAGAGCAGTCTTAATCAAGTCTGACTTAGTTGGGTCCGGCAAGGAAGCTAGGCGATGAACGTAGCCTAGAGCAGATATATACGTAAGACTCGTTGCCGCACTATAATGATTATCAGCTAAATAAGCGATGAACAGGACTAAAACATCTGACCTAATAGGAAATTGCGTGGTGTATCTGCTCAAGACATTAGACTCGAATTGTTGAAAAACCCGCCAAGCCTGTTGGTACGTTTTGATGGACGACGTGCTTAAACTGGCTGCTAAAAGACTGGCTAAGGTATTGCCCAGTTGTCTGGCACTAAATGTAGGGGAATTGTGGTGGGCAGCGGATCCATTCCTCTCGCTAGAATCTGGAACTTTTCCACCTGCAAGCGAGAGAGACTGTCAGCTAGCACGTTTTTCTTCCCTGGTACATGGCGAGCCTTTTGGGATAGACATATGAGAACCAACTGCCTCACTAGGGCTAGCAAACACTTGTCTTTGGATGTTTGTTTGTTAATCACGTGAACTACGCTCTCGTTATCCGAGTAAAACAGGATGCGTCTATTTGTTAACTGCGGTGACGACAAGTGGACACCCAACACGATGGGATAAAATTCTAATACAGATATATCTCTTTGCTTCCACGTATCGGACCACTTGCCATATGCCCAATGCTTGCCGAAAATGACACCAAAACCGCATGATTGTGCGGCATCCGTATAAAAGGAAAGCACGCCTGATGAGGTCCAAGATGCCTCGAGAAAAAGTGATTGACAGTTAAATGATGCAAGGAACTGTTGCCAAATTCTAAGGTCTTTTTTAGCTTCGGAAGTAAGGCGAATAAAATGCGTGGGTCTGGAAATCCCTAGTGTAAGATTTATTAACCTGTGTAGGAAAACCCTACCGGGTGTTATGATTGAACACGCAAAGTTTAATAAGCCGATGAGTGACTGAAGTTCCTTGAGCGTGACTTTTCTTCGTGTCAAGAAGTGCGTGATGACCTCTAGGCATTTCTGAACTTTCTCTCGAGGAAGCCTGGCCTCATGTTTTAAGCAATCTAGCTCTATGCCCGCAAAGGTAAGGACGTGAGCGGGGCCCACGGTTTTTTCCTCTGCCATTGGAACGCCCAGTTCATGACAAAATCGCAAGAACTTGTCTAGTTTTGAGCCGCAGGTATCTAGCGAGGTGTCAATAATCAGGAAGTCATCTAATATGTGTATAATATCCGGAATTTGCAATTTGTTGCGTGCGACCCATTCCATTGCAGTACTAAGTTCCTCGAATATTTGGCATGAACTTGAACAACCCATTGGCAGGGTTCGATCATAATACCACTTTTCTTTCCACTGAAAGCCTAAAAGAGGATAATCCGCGGGGTGCACTGGTACGATACGAAAAGCGCTTCTCACATCGGTTTTAGCCATGGCACAGCCCTTCCCTTGTTGTTGGATAATTCTAATCGCGTCATCCACAGAAGCATATTTTACTGTGGAAAACTCCGCCGGAATACTATCATTGATCGACGTTCCCTTGGGGTACGATAAATGATGAATCATTCTAAAGTCGCCTGGCGTTTTTTTGGGGATAACGCCAAGCGGGGAAACACGCAAATTTGTAAATGGAGGGGAATCGAAGGGGCCCGCGATACGACCTAATTCTCTTTCCTTTTGTAATTTACAATCAACAACTTCGGGGTTATCGTAAGCAGAACCCAAGTTGGGAGCGGTAGTCGTAATCCTGGGACCCTGGTAATTAATTTTAAACCCTTCCGAAAAACCTTGAATTAAACGGTTAGCAATGCGAGAGTTGTAGCCTAATAAATAACGGGCAAGTACGGCTGCTTTAACCGGTGTGGGAAGCGCTGTTGGTGGGCGTGGTTGGTTGCTTGGTCGTGGAATTTCGCCCAGCTGGTGGTTTGGG
>OX419346.1:8830800-8833300 GCA_948470475.1 Galaxea fascicularis
TACATGATTAATATCATTGACCATTACAAGGTATACCAGTGACTTGTTTGACCAATATCTTATGATTCATTGTGAAGCAGTGAAAGTGACATCTCTTCCATCCCCTCCTCTTCCCTCCCCCCCACCCCCCATAATGTCTCAATGTTTCTTGCATATTCAGTTTTTCTTTCGTGTACGGTGATCATTCCAAATGCCACCTTGATTCAAGGTGTCAACAAGAGGGCTATGTATGCAGCAAGAAGCCTCTCGTAAATGACAAGGCTATTGCTGCCTACAGGAAAGCAATAGAAGGGACGACCATCTACAGAAATGCGGAGGATTATGCCATGGTATTATCTTTTAATAATTAATTGTCAATTAATGTAATGAGTTTTGCCTTTGGAATATATATCACAAACAAGGATGTTGTTTGATTCTTTTTAATATCAAACATGTTGCAACTGTCATCATGTCATATCGGTCTATTTGAGGACCCTGAAAACTTGGTTATTGTTATTGATGTTGTCATTATTTACATCTTTGTCTTGCAGTGTCGTGATACCTATTGGATTGAGTCTTTGCACTTTGTGATGCTGATTTATGCGCAGAAACGCATACATTTTGGTCGTGCAGACTCCTATAAGATGAGAATGCAACTAGCTATTCTTGATTGGGTACATATACGTTATGATGAATTTGCAGTTTGAATTAATTGTGCCATAGTATTATGAAAATGACCATAGGGGTAATGTCTATTATGTACTCTTATAGAACGAGAACGTACTAAGGGAAACAACATCTGAACAGTATTACCAGACAAGTCGCCAACCAGACAGAGTTGCACCACACAGGGTGATAGTGGATAAAACATATAAGTTCAAAGATGAAATATGGCAAACTTTTTACAAATCTTTATGATATAATTCGTTCCATTGGCAATGTTATGCATGTAGTTTTTTCTATTTCTCTAAGAAACAATTGCTTGTATATTTTGCTTGGTTCTGTGCCTAGTGTGATATGACGAAAATAAACAATTGATTGCACTTATTATGTAAGTTAAACATATTGGTACAGTGCGTGTACACACGCTGAATATTGTGACAGTATTAATTTGTCATTCTTTCTTAGTTTGGTTTTGTCTTTGTACTAAGGCAATAATTATTATTACTCTAGCCAAAAAAACCAAAATAAAATATATATATATATATATATATATTGCTCTAACCTGAAGAAGAAAACCTTCTATATTTTGCACAATATTGTGTTATGTTTACATCCCATAATTCTCAATTAGTCATACAGTAATGATTTGCAAAATAAATAAAAAGGAAATCAGGTATCGGTAAGGCAATCAAAAATCTTTTCTTTTTTATTTTATTTTTATTTTTTATTTTCAATGTCAGACAGTTTTACGATCTTCGGTGCCCCTGGTATGGCACATGAGGAGGGTTTGGCCACCTTCCTCTAACATCTTTGATGACGCAATGAGGCATTACCTCTCTCACGTCATCAATGTGACACCCCAACTCTTCCTTTCTTTGATGGTAGACTCGGTTTTCCCAAAGGCCACAGTCTTTTAGTGTGCGCCAGTACCACTTGTAGTCTTTGCGCCTCTTTGTATGGTTGGTGATTCTTGCATCACTTCTTCCCTGTGGCTTGAAAGGGGAAGAAGTGATGCAAGACGGTTGAAGACAGTAGTTACAGGCAGTAGTTACAGTTGGTTCTTCAACTGAGTTTGCCTGTGTTTCATCAGAAGTGGAATGGCGACGATGAAACACACTAACTGGCGCTGGTGGAATGGGCTCCTCTTCTGCGCTAGGCACTGTGAAACGTGCTCGTTTGGAAGCTGCAAATGGGAAAGAAATCGAGAACTAAGGTAAGCTTACACTGAGAAAGAAAAGGCCTGAAAAACATCGCGTGGATTTTGGAGACAGTTCTCAGTGACAGGATCATAAATATTTCTAACAAATATTTGAAGCGACACGATAAAGGAATTTTTTTTCGGAAAAATTTTAGACGTGTTTTAGTGATGGCGTGTTGCAACGATATGTGAGGTTTACTTCAGGTGAAAAGTCCATATTTTCAATTGTTCTTGAGACCAGATTGAGCAATCTAGCTTACTATAATATTTATTTTCCATCGCATTTCACTCAGCGAGACTGTTTGCGTTTCGTGACCTGAACTATTTTATCGCAACTCAGACAGGAATTGTATCTCTTCACCACAGATTCCGTTGAAGAAAAGGCGCGCGATTGAAATAAGAAAAATTCAATGTGGTCTTTCCTTGAATTGCAACAGAGATCTTGTGGGAATATCACATAAATACCAGATCAAACGATGAAGTAACTAGCCACGCTTTTAGAACAACACAAAACCAGAATAAGAAAACGGTTTTTGTGAAGGTTGCGAAAGGTCGTACAAGCTAGTCCCTACCGCTTGCTCTCTCCCCCTTGGCCCGCCGCACACAAATGATATTGCAAGCGGGTGCAGCTTTCGCTATTGTCTCTATTATTCCTTCCTT
>OX419346.1:8840800-8860800 GCA_948470475.1 Galaxea fascicularis
AAAATATTCTTTCAAATTCATGCTGTGAAATGATACTGGAACCTGCAGCTGCTCTAAACTTGTTTGCTCAGAAATGTTTCCACGAGTGCTCCTCTTTGCTTTATGAAAGAGACTAGTCCATTATCTTCTTTGTTAGAAATTCGGTCATCTATGAACATTCGTTTCCCTTGGAAATCGGTGTTCCTTTCATCAGTAGTTTTATCTAAAGAAAATTGACATCAAACGATTAATTGTCTCGTTAATGAACAAGGCAAACATATCCCCTCTGCAGGACTTTGTCAGTGGCCTGCTGGGAGCACACGCTTTTTCCGGTGGGTGAAACAACAGCAGAAAAAAGCGTCCGCTCCCCGCAGGCTAGTTTGTTGATCAAGCCTGTTACAAAGCAAAAAACCTAGACACTGTTTTGAATTCAAGTTTCTGATTTGAAATTCCGGAGGATTAGTTCGATTTTTCAACAGCCACTGAGGTCACACTTGACACGGTGCGCGATTTAATGACAATTTACTGTGGGTGACCCTTGAGACCCTAAAGGAAATTGTGCCAAAGCGCAGCAGTCAAAGTGAAAAACTCTCGTTCCAAATCTTGTTCACAAACGCGATTCAATATCAATCGATTTCCTTTGAATGAAAGTCAACACAAACGTGAAACAATCAGAAGGTGTATTTAGAGAGTGGGGGCTATCTTAGCCTAAGAATTTCCCGTGTGGTAGCTATGAGAACAATTAACTTTCCTATCATTGCTTTTTGCTTTGATATGGCTGATTTTATCTCCCTTTGTTTTTATGACCTATATTGCCGAGGATAGGATGTCTGAGCTTTCTGTGCAAAATGCTTTTTTTAAAGCCAAAACGGCCAAGTGTCATTTCATGTGACATCTTGACCTCGCTGATTGCAACGAAAAGCGATGGAGCATGTGCACAATGTAACACGATACACAATCGGCGACAAAATTGTTGACACATTTACCTTTTTAACCCCCTATTTCGTCAAGGTTCTCCCTCTTTGCCCCCCCTCGCTTGTCCTGTCAGCCCCCCTCCCCCGAAACAATGTTGTGAGGCAATTGCTGCGATCTCCAGGTACAAGCAAGCAACATTGCATGGGGGAGCGGGGTGTTTTTCACAGTTTATTACTCGATGAAAACAGTGGTGTCATTTGGTGCACTAAAACTACCATAAAAACACAATGTGTCAACTAATTATGTCGCCGATTGTCTGAGAGCGATTTGATGTGCTTTTGCTATTCTTGCTTGGAAAAAAACAAGAAACCTTTCGGACTTTATCCTTCGGAGTACACCCAAAATTTATATGATGTATTTGCTCAAATATACTTTTAAATATATTTGGACAGGAGGTATTTTTGCAGTATTTGAAAATGGACGGATAAACAATATGTCTAAGAACATGAGCCAGCCACATGTGTTCTGCGGCCATGAAAGAATGTGTTATCTTTTAGCTGCTTGTTTGCATAATTTCTCGGTGTTCTCGTGTAAGCAAAGAGCTTAAAAAGATGGAAATGCTCAAAGAAGCTTATGATTCGGATGAATTTTCCGCAGAAGAAAGGAACAATGAAATATCACAAAGCCAAGATGGGGAGATGCACTCGCGCACTGTAAGGCAAGTGTATCTGATAACGTACAGCCAGGCGGATGAAGCTAGATTCCCAACAAGGGAGTCTTTTGCACAGGCGGTGTTGTTTTCATTCTCTAACACACCAGCGAAAGTTGTTCAGTGGTGTTGTTGCCTAGAAAGACACACAGTTGAAGGTATCCATTATCACATGGCGGTCAAATTAAACAAAAATCAAAGATGGCTCCAGAGCAAGAAATCATTGCTTGAGAAATTTGAGATTTCTGTTCATTTTTTGGCGATTCACGCGAACTACTACAGTGCATGGCAATATCTTACAAAGGAAGATTCAGCGTTTATCCAGAGCGTTGGTCATCCAGATCTAACAAACTACTATCCACCAAGAACGAATCTAGCCTCTGTTGCTAACAACTCTAGGCGAGGAAAAAATCAATTATCAGCATTGGATGAAGTGGTAGAGGACACATTGTATGACAATGATAAAGCTGAGCTTGAGAGTGCAGACAACAACGAGCACCTTCTTAACAGTGAGAAACGAAAGAAAAAACGAATGTCATCCTACGAATTGTCTGAAATTGTAGTGGCTAAAAGGATTAAAACGGGAACGGAGTTGCTGGCACTTGCGCATGAACAGAAATTTGAGGGTAAAACTGACATTGCAGAGTTTCTTGTCAACAGAGGTTCCAAGGTAGTTGCTGAAATTTTAGAAACCGCTTGGGAAATGGAAGCTGCCAAGAAAACTCTTGAACGGCAAAGGAAGAGTAGGTTACAGCTATTAGAAGAGGCAAGACTGGGAGAATGTGTGGAGAACTGTAATGGTGATTGGTTAATATGTGCGCGCGAAGTATTAGAGCGAAACGGAGTTGAAGAGAGCTATTTTGCTGAGCCAGTTTATGAACTTTTAGACAAGGGTAGTGGAAAGTACAGGAACATTATGATTGTCGGAGTAGCTAATTGTGGGAAAACATTTTTACTTAACCCACTGAATGTTATTTACAACACAATTTCCAACCCAGCCTCTACAAGTTTCGCTTGGGTTGCAGCAGAGAAGGCGGAGATTCTATTTTTAAATGACTTCAGATAGACATCATCTGTTATACAATGGCATGATTTTTTACTTCTTTTGGAGGGCCAGCTTGTGCACCTACCAGCTCCGAAATCCCATTACGCTAAAGACATAGCTTTTACTGGCGATATCCCGATTTTTGCGACAGGAAAGAATCCTATTGTATCTGTTAAGAACGGGATGCTGGATGAAAAAGAAACAGAGATGATAAATGTGCGGTGGAAAATATTTCGTTTCCACGCTCAAATCCCGCGAGAAAGGCAAAAGCAACTACATCCTTGTGGCAAATGCTTTGCCACCTTGATTTTGGGACAAAACGGGGACGAGTATCTCTAAAAGCCGAAGATTTACGACGATTAACCACGATTAACCACAACCATGAAAAAAGCCAAGGTGTGTGTATTGTTTATTTCTGTGGTTAATTGTGGTTAATCGTTCAATCTCATACTATACAATGTTTTTCGATTCTTTTAATGCCTTGTTTATTGCAAAGACGTCACGTTAACATGCTGTATATTTGAAATTCACATGCGAACGTAAATATGAAGAAATACCATGAAAACAAACAGTTCATTGTAGATCATGTAACATTAAGTTAGAATATCATGGCTTCTTGTCCCGTAAAACTTTAACTTTCATACTTGATGCCACGGTATACATGGCCACAAATTCAGAGGTTTTCTTTAGTTTAATGGAATGTACTGCTTATCAATATTTGGTACATGAGCCTTTGTCGCGAATGATTGCATCAATTCTCTTGTTCATTGATGCGATTGTACTATCAATTAAAGTATGATCAAGCTTTTGGAACGTTTGCACAATGCGTGCTGAAAATTGTTGATACGTTTCATAGCTGATGTTCTGTTTGATAGCATCTCCTTCTAATATTCTTTTAACGATGTGGAATATATTTTCAATTGGATTTAAATCCGGACTACGTGGAGGAATAGCTAGTAGCTTCGCGCCTACTCTCTTCAATGTAACACGAGGCAGTGCACTGTTCTGACTTGGGTCACCATCTTGAATAAACAAATTAGACGCTTTCTGCGATTCTCGAAACATACGTTGGAATTCGCGTTCAATGAGTGTCTTTAAGTATCTCCCGTTTAAGGAGCTGTATTGTTCACAAAGAATAACTCCTTTGCCATAGCTTATTGCAACATTAATTTCACTACGCGCCCTCCTGATCCGCAGTGCGCGCCCTTCGCTGTACATCCGTGAACTAATCCTTCCTCTGGCTTATGCCATATCTTTCCTTTGGGAGCGCGTGCTTGATGGTAGGGGTTATATTTGTGAATAAAACTCACCCCATCTAGGTAAAAGGCAATTTTTTCTGTCCAAACATTCCCGTTGTAGTATTTCCTCATTGCCTTGGCAAATTGTACACGTCTTTTGAAGTCTGTTTTTAGTAATACACCCTTCTTTCTACTATTCAAGTAACGATAGCCATTCGAATGAAGGAACCATTGCACAGTGCGACAGGAAACTTCTCCAATCTTCAAACCCGCTCTTTCCATTAGCCTTTTTACAGTGAAATTCCCGTCTTCCTCACGTAAACTGGTGATGGGCCTTAAAAGTTGACATTGTTGACGAGCGCTCAACTTTTGTGGTCATCCTGGTAATTTCTTTTTATTTGGCGCGCAACTTCTTTCCTTTGTCTTTAGCCCTTGCAAAATCCTATAAACAGTGGATCGAGAAACACCATACTTCTCCACTTTGTCTCATCCCTCTATACTTCTGTGCAATGCCGACAAATACTCGAGTTTCTTCTGAGAATTTCCCTTGGAAAACCATATTGTACAATTTTTTCCACTTTTCAAAGCTTTTGTCACGTCACCACAAAATTACATAATCACCTGTCATTAGTGTCTCCTAATTACTACCTATTATGCATCGGTATAAATCGAAAGTACCCATAGTGTAGATTAAATGGTAACATAAAAGACTCCTGATGAAACTTTCTTTTGAAGCCATTTAAACTGAAGTACTTCATACAATCGGCGTCAAAATTGTTGACACATTTACCTTTTTAACCCCCTATTTCGTCAAGGTTCTCCCTCTTTGCCCCCCTCCCCCGAAACAATGTTGTGAGGCAATTGCTGCGATCTCGAGGTACAAGCAAGCAACATTGCATGGGGGAGCGGGGTGTTTTTCACAGTTTACTACTCGATAAAAACAGTGGTGTCATTTGGTGCACTAAAACTACCATAGAAACACAATGTGTCAACTAATTATGTTGCCGATTGCAGGTCTAGATACCCCAATAAATTCTACAACGGAAACGTCATAAGCTATAACTTAAGAATAATACAAGAATATTTTCAGCCTAAAATCGGCAGAAAAATAGGAATATTCAGCCTGGGCCGGAAAAACAACATTCTTATAAAAAAAGAGTGTAGCCTGTGGTACGTTAACTGTCTGTGACGCAGGCTAATGCATGACTGTGGTTATTTCGATATAAATTTACAGATCAGTTAACGACTTTAGTGATTGCACCAATTTTCAGCATGACATTAACAAACTTTATGACTGGTCCCTCAGATGGGGTTGAGCTTACAATTTAGATAAATGTGTAGTTACTAGAATAACTAGAAAACGAAACAGCTCTATTCCTTATGAAGCCGGAGGACATCCCCTTGTGGTCGTTTCCTCACAAAAGGATCTCGGAGTTATTGTCACAGACAAACTTACATGGAGCACTCACATTGAATGCGTTGTAGCCCAAGCCAACCGGATGTTGGGTTTTCTCCGTCGGAATTGTACTGACATTGGGTCCAATAGCAAAAGAACGCTATATCTCTCCTTTGTACGTTCCCACTTAGGCTATGCTAGTGAGGTTTGGGTCCCTCAAACTACCGTCCATCACTTGCGTATTCTAGAGGGTGTTCAACGGCGGGCAACTCGTTTCATTTTAAACTGTAGTTTTAAAGTGTGGGAAAGACCCGACTATAAGTCCCGCTTAAAAATGCTAAAATTGTTACCATTATGTTATTGGCACGAATATCGTGATATCTGCTTTTTATATAAGTGCATGCATAAGTACTACAATATCAACGTTAACGAATATATCAATATAATCACTGGTTGTACTAGGAATGCCAACAACTCTAATTTACGACCTAATCGCGTCCGTACCTCCTTATTTCATGACTCGTTTTTCAATCGCATTGTTCCTTTATGGAACAATATTCCGTTTGATATTCGTGAAACCAAAGCTCTCTCTACCTTTAAAGATCGCCTATTTAACTACTTCTTCAATAAATTTATCGCTAACTTTGACACTTCTAGGATTCAAACATGGAAAACAGTCTGCCCTCATTGTCGCTCAATTAATAGAAGGAACTGTTGTTAATTATTAGTCCTTGTTTATGTATGTTTTAGTTTTAGTACATAGTTATGGGGCTGACCTCGCTGGGACTTCGAGTCCGTTCGTTAGTCCCTCATTTAGTGTTTCGTTCTTGTTATGCTAAATGGAAGCTACTACAAATAAATAAAAAAATTGGCGATCTTTGCAGGGGAAAATTATTTCTTGAATGAAGTTTTCTTGTTTAAATATTTTTATCATCTACGGGCACACGAACTCAAGCGTTTGTATGTATCTAACCTGTGTTGTTAGTGCTCACATAACTTTGTTTTGTTTCAATTTATGACAGCCGGATGCAATAACGGCACTACGTTAAAGGACGTAAATCGTGACGGAAGCTGGGTAAAGAACGATTTCTAGTTTCAATCATGATATGACTTCAGGAAAAAAAAAGAGCTGGTTAAAAAAACCTGATCTAGGCTGGGCAGTTGAAGCCTTCTTGGTACTCAGGCTGTTAACAGCAAACGATGTTAGATATCAGCCTTGGCAAAATTTGTACTGAAAAATGCTACAAACCTGGCATAAGCAAAAAAATTATTGATGTTCTACTCTGTCAGAGCGCAAATGGAAAAATACTTTTAGGGTATTAGCTTGGTTTGCAAGGTACAAAGTTCGAGCAAGCTCAAAGAATGATGAGTTATTCAGTTGCCGAAAAATAATATTGATTCTTTAAAGTCTGATTTTCCCGGGATTTTTAAGTTAAGCCAATCTAGGTACAGCAACTGGTCATCTTAACATTGTATGGGGAACAAACTAAAACCGGGTGTTCCTGCTAAAAGACTGTTCACGCACGTGTCAAAGCAGCGGCACTGCCACACGTGCGCACGCTAGTTTCGTTCGTTCGCTGGCTGTCAGTCGTGGTCTCTACCAGTTTGTGTTTAGAATAGAAAATGAAAGAGCTAATGTTCAATCATAACTACTTATTACATCGCTCCTTTAGACTGACGGTGATACTGCCAAACCATGTGAAAAGGTGAAAAGTTACAGCTATGCATTTCAAACGTCTGCAACATTTAAAAAGAAATTCATTTAAAAAATGGCGGGAAAACATCCTCTCGTGTAAAGTAGTGTTGCTGTCCGGTGCTTTTTAGTCTCTGCGTAATTACACTGTTACTACGAGTCTTAAATTCTTATCAGAATTACAAGGTTGTGTTTAGAAGCTCCTTGTGATTAGATGAAATTTATTGGCAAAGATAATTACACTCATTTACAGCTTACCGGTACGTTGTTGCTCTTGGTCCAGTTCATTGCTTGAAGAGTCTGAATCAATGACATGGACTGTTTCCTCCATCTCCTCATTGTCAGAATCTCCAAGGGAGGTTACATTTAGAGGTTGTTGTTGTTGTTCGGGCTCTAACCCTTCATCATCACAATGAAAATCATCACAAAGGAGTGTTTTGCCACTCTTTGACGGAGATGGGAATGAGTCAAGGCTGTCATCTGAGAAGCCGATTAAGGTTAAATCACCATTTCGTTTTGAATGAGTTTTTCAATGCTGGACTTTGATGGAGACGTGTCGCTGGACTCGTCACTCGAAAACCCAATAAAACTACAATTAAGACGTTTTTGGTCATCTTCCATCTTTCTTGAACTCTAGGCAGAAATTGCCCTGCTCGATAATTATTTCAGAAATATAATTATCACCAGCGTGATGGGCGGATTCAAATGTCAAGGCCAACGAACACAAACCCTGTGCAGTGCACCGTATCAAAGTGCAGTTCACGAAAGGAGTTTAACTTTAAGTTATAACTATGTTTAGTACATGTATAGCACAATAATGCAAACAGTAAGAATACACAAGATGGGAGAATGACTAGACTTTACTTGGACGAAGCCATTTTGAAAGAATTCAAACCAAGTGTGATCTCCAGACATTGCGTGGCCATATGAAACATTCATACACTTAGTTAACTCACAATGTGATATTTGGGTACGTTCCTTTGGGGTGGTCTGGATCTGGTTTGCGTACGGCTGAAAATTTGGGCATGACATCGAAAGAAACATGAATGTTGTGAAATATATGATATACACAGAGTTACGCTAACAAAGTGGGAGATGTTAAACATTGTAGCAATAGGAAGAAGCACACGGCTTGATCCATGTACGTAAGACCACACTCGACGAATGTTGAGATCAAGATGTGAACATGACCCATCAGATAGTCGTTCGTGACCTTATTGAGTGTCATTATTATCGCGCACGCACATTTAAAATTTACTACTTAAGTTTAGACTCTTTGTACAGTTCGGCAGTCAAATAGGCCTACAACTACAGAGCATTAGACTGTAGCGCATCAAGAATGGTAAGAGAAAAAATGGCACCGACCAAGTCACCGTCCAAACCAAACACACGAGTTATGCAATGTCGTAGCCAACCAAAGGCAGCAAATTTATGGTCAATCAAGATTCAAGAGGATCATGCATACATTTTTCAGAACAAAGCCCGACTTGCATCTTACGGTAAAACATATTCGGCGGTGAGGAACGTTTCCGTCTTTGAACACAAAGCTACCAATAGAACAATTCAAGCAGTGGAGGTATGTCTTTTTTCCAGTTCATATAGTTATTTTTATTTATTTCTTGTTACAGTTGAAGGGATACATGCCGATAGGCAAGCGCCAAAATAGCCATTATCCTGTGTAAAATAAAATCCGCAAAGATAATTATAGTTTAATTTGCTGGAGAGGAACTAAGCATTCGCCTATATTGCAAAAAAAAATCATCAGGTTGTCTTCTATTCTTCTTTCTTCACATTAACTCAGCGTAATTGTGCCTGCATGGATGGTTCCCCTCCGCTAGAGTAATAACGCGTGAAGGCACCTAACTACTAAGGATCAGTTTATCTCAATGCACGGCGTACATTGTAAGAAATTAATGTCCCCAAGAATTTGATAGTGTTAAATGCAAACAAGTACGCACGTAAAAATTTCGCGACAGTGGATATGTGTCAAAATGGCCGATCGACTCTACTCTATGTCCAAGAAACCCTCATAACCGCTCATCTGAGAAGAGAGTTTTGTTTCCTGATAGCCTGGTTATTCTACGGTAAACCAGGATTGAATATAAAAATGTATGGCTAGATGAAATATTAAATAAACTGAGAAAAATGCCAAAAAGTATAAAAATGAATAAATAAATGAAACAAGCTATTGCCTCCAGAGATCAGAAAAAATAGAATGAATTTCGTGCTTATACTGACATGAATAATTATCAACAGGTTAGGTTCGTAAACAGCACGGATGGAAAAGCGGCTTTGAAATGGGAACATTTCAACAAATTTGACAGCGATTCTCCATTTCAAGAGGTGAATAAGTCAAACCCCGTGGAATGGGCCAAATTCATCAATGAAATTTTGCTAGGGTTTGTACGAACACCAGGCCCCTCTTCAGAAAGCGAAGGTGACCAGCCCGGCTCAGTGGAAACCGTTGCTGGTATCCAGAAAGAAAAAAGCACGAGAAAACGAAAATCAGGAGAAGTTTCCGGTTCCAATCTATCGTTGATCGAACCCATTCACTGTGGCAAAAAAGCCAAAGATGGGAAGAACACTGAAAGTAAAGCGAAGACCCTGGAGACAAAAGTGGAATACAAGAAAGCTGTGAGGGAGGCCGAGTCGGTAAGAAACAATACAAAATATTGTATTATTTCCACTACCTCTTCTGACAATAAAATTTTAACTTATTCTTTAGTTATTTACATAAATGTCTTCATTTCCCGCTTTCCAAATGGTCTTTCTGACAACATGAATTTATACCAACTGTTCAGGCTGTACAGCCCCCAAAATTATTCCGACCCCAAAAAGATCGCAATACAGTACCGCTCGCAACTATCTCCCCATTTACCGCGACTTTCCCTCGGTTGATTCGCGGTACTGCGCCGCGGTGTCACCTACACAAAACCTCGGCTAACCGATTGAAAAACCTAGGTTTTGCCTCGGTTTTTGGCGGCCGAATTATGCCGCGGTAATGACAGGACGCGGTAGAATTGAATAGACTATTGTATGCTTTGTTTTACGGTGTTTTATCGGCAAGGAGCAAGCTTTCGCAGCAAGGTGTCGATAATTTATAATTGAGTCGGTACCGGACAAATCTCGTCCCTAGAGGAAGGACACTAAGTTTAGAAAATAAAAGCAAAAGCAAATGGAAGAATTTCCGTGTTTGAGAACATGTTTCATAACACTGTTTACACCAGTGCTTGGAAACGTCTTTGTTAATACCTTGTTTCATTGATTACACAAGGACTTCATCGCGTGGATCGGCGGCATCAAATGTGAACAAAATCTTTGAACGTTTTTTTTTGTAATTTTGTAGCTTCGCAGTTTTAGATCCCCAAATGAAAAGATAGAAAACGAAATCATTAATTTCTAGCTGTTTTTCTTGGATGACAATGAACACAACAATACTTGTACCTGTCCATTTTTACAATATAATATACTTCGTTTCGTTCATTACACAGGGACTTCATTCATTCAATTGGCGGCATCAAATGTGAATAAAAATACTTGAAGGCATTTAGATTGCACAGTTGTAGCATCGCGGTTTAAGATCGACAAAAAAAAAACACATAATAATTTCTTGGTGTGATCAAATGAATAATTATAATATTTCTGACTGTGCGTGAAACTGTTTTCTTTCGACTTTGCGATCGCTTCATTACACAGGGACACCTTTCAATCGGCGGCATCAGATGTGAATAAAATATTTGCTTGCTTCTGGTTTGTATAGTTTTGTTGTTTCGCGGTTTTAAGATCAACAAATGAAAAGATAACAACAAGATCTGGATGGTTGACTTGGTGCGATTACCTTGAAAACAGAGATGGTCCTGACAGTGAAATCAAGTGTCAAAACGCTTGTCGAATTTATGTCACGTGCGTAGCAACGGTTTGACAGTGCCGCCACAACAGCTGTAGAAGCAATGGTTCGCACATCAGAATACGTTTGGCTTAGGCTTTTCTCTTATTTTAGAGCAAACTTCAAAATCTCTAATGTTGTTCGGGAGTTATCTCACACTGATGGCATAAAAATCGATCGAAAAACTGTGAGAAGGTACTTCAAGCTCTTCAAACAGAACTCACTTGCGGCGACATTCTTTGGAGCGGTCGGCCGCCAATCTTACAAATTATAGCTGATCAACTGACGGCAACGAAAACGGCAAGTGAGTGGGAAAAGGACACAAAGGCGACGAGCCAAGGCCTAGCGACATTAGCAATCTAAATCAGCTTTAGAACTGTCCCGTGAAGAAGGTTTTTGAGATGGAAATACCGACAACTGCAACAACTGCCGTGTGTTGTAAATACATGTACGCAATTAAAAAGTTCAAGCGGCTGTCTGTAAGATCCAGAATCAATCAGAACCACTACCCTGAACTCTCGTAGATTTCTGCAAGCACGCATCTGGTGAAGGGATTGTCGTTAACTTTTGCGAAATCTTGTGCTTTATTAATCAACTGTAGTCGAAAAGGCGGTTCAAATTAAACAAGAATGTACTCTTTTAAGGTTTCAAAACTTCCAACGGGACTGCACTCATTTGGCTCGCTTTAAATAATTGTAAGCCTCTTTTTGTTTTCATAATGTATTGTCCGCTGGTCCTTGGAGAGAAATGTGAGAGATAATTTTAACAATACGCTTACAACAGTAATCAGTTACCATTGTCTTTTACCGAGGCATTACCGCGGCAACTTTACCGCGGCTTTCGGTAGCACCGCGGTGGATTCACGGCAAACAAAATGGCGGTAGCCGAGGTTTTACCGCGTGCTAATGGGGAGATAGTTTCGAGCAGTACTGTATCTCCTCACGTTGTCACCAAAATGATCCCCAATAAATTTTAAGAGTGGGATGATATCCAAGAACTAATGGGTCGAACAACTTAAGAGACAATTGTTTGCATTCTTTAATGACATTAATTTGGGATTACACTTTGAACTGGATTAATTAAATGAAAATATTATTTACTACACCAAGTCTAAGGGAAGGGGATAATTTAAGACTTAGTTTCGCGGTTGGGATCATTTCGGGGGCTGAACAATTACTGTAACTGCTTCTGTTGATAAGGTTCGTATCCCGGCGTCTTATCCTGTTAAGCTTAATTGTCTTAAACAAGTGAGCAAACCAGGTTTATGGAGTATTTACTTGCATACCTCCTGTCAGTACTTGTAATATGTGAGTCTAGAATGAAATTAAAGCATTTTTTTCTTCTTACTCATTGCAGATGGTGTACACAAAATACCGATTAGCCAGTTGGAAATGCCTAGTCAGAGCAGAATGATAAGGCCAATCGATGAAAAATTTGTCGAAAGCCTTATGGATGAGATGACACACATGCCTGACGGAAATTATGAGGCACTTTTCATCTTGTGCAAAGATTGCGAATCCAAGGCTGACTTTGATACTGCTAAATTGCATTCGTATACAGTGTACATATGAGGTTATTGGGGGCGCACATAATACCACAGCTGCAAAGAAACTTAATTTACAGTTTCCTGAAAACCCCCATTATCAGTTTAGATACACCAGGATTTATGTGGGCTTAAATGATGAAGAAGCATTGTGGCTGGGAAAAGGACACAACTTAACTGGAGAGTTCCGTCACTCCATTACATTTTTGGAAGAGGTAATTAGTCAAGGGTTTAATGTTATTTTGACAGTCAAATTTATTATACCATCTACTCCTTTTATCAGTAACTGCAATAGGTACACAACGAAAGCAAATGAATTTTAATAAAGCTCGATTCATCATACCTTTGGTGGACCCACTTGGTAAGAAGAGGAGGAGGGGGGGGGGGCGTGCTATATGTAAAAGATTTTTCATGACTCTGCTGAGCGAAATCCCTGTGGGGACAATAATATAACTACGGTTCTTTAAAAGTGCCTTACATTTAAATGATTTTGACGGGTAATTTTGTTTAATAATATTTGTTTGAAGGTTGGTGTTTGCCGAAAACAATTGTTCAATGGCGCATTACCAGAAGCACTTGACAACCCGCCGACACCAAAGGCTGATTGGAGAGACAAATGCGCAACTATTATCGGAAAAAAGGTATATCTTTATATTATAGAAATTACTTCATGGTTACAGCGCACGTGCAATTTTTATTCACGAGTGGCATGGAGATGTGTTCTACTTATATTTCACTTTTTGTATTGTTTTTAAGAAAAAGGCATTATCAGAAATCTTTTTGATGGCTCTTCTACCATCTCGATCCTGGAGAAGCTAGAAGAAATTGATGTAAAATACAAAGACGGAAAATTGAAGGGACAAAAACCATCCTTAGCGGAGGTGTTGTCGACACCGTCAATCAAGCAAATCCATCTCAGATGCATTAGTGGCCTTATACCAGAAGAAAGATATCAGTTACTCGCTCAGGCAAGTCCTTTACCATCATGTAATCAAATCAGTTTCCACTTCCTTTTTTTGTCCCATTTTTCCCCATTTTCTTAAGAATAAAAATAAGTGTAAAAAAGTACAGCAAAACGTTTTGATGTCGCAGATGACATCATTATCAAGTGACAAAGGTAAAATTAAAAACTGACTAAAGGTGACAAAATAAAGAACAAAAGTAACATGTTTGTATGTGAACAAAAGACACAATTTCGGATTTTTGCGCTTTGTTATATTCTCATTAATTTTGCTTGTTCCTTTGCACCTTATCTTACACTTTACGATGTTCTTTGTTCCGTTACGTACAGCTGTAATATTTGTTACAAGCGTGCAATTTTCACCTTTCTAGTAGTACATATATAAATAGCTTTCTGTGTTAATTTTTGGGAGTTCGTTCGGCTTCTATTGCGGATTTATCGATAAAAGTAAGCAACAAATAATAAGAAAGAGGCTCTAGGCAAGTTGTAATATATCGTTCGTTTGTTATCAGAATTCTTTGACATTTTGTTTGGCCAAATTGGTAGAAGAGCGAGGTTCTAGTGATTCGTCGAAATATCTTCAGAAAATGCAAGCGGATTCAGAAGGTGGAGAGCCACACCCCGAGACTTGCGAAATGTTGTTCGAGAAACTGAAGATGCAAAAGCGAGTGGCGAAAATGCAATTAACGAAGCTGTATTCACGTTTGGTGAGGCTGATGTCTCAGGAGCATACAGATATCGAGGGCATTCTAGCTGCTCTAGAAGAAACAGAGGAGAAGAGGTTAGATGTGTTACAAGTTCTGGAAGATTTCATCGTTATTTACCAGATGAAAGGAGACACACAGAGTGTTACACGCGCTGAAGCGGAGATTGAAAAAAAAGTCATGAAGGATATGGATAAAGAAATTGCGACGGTTAAAGAATTTTTGTCCTCAGTTACATCCAGAGCTTCATCGACAGGCGATGATTCATCCAAAAGTAATCCTCAAGAAGAGAAAGCGGCAAATTCAAGTGAGGCATCGGATGGTCGAGTTGACAGAAATCTAGAGAGGATCAAGCTGCTGAAATTTAACGGAGACAAAACTAACTAAGCTGAAGTAGTTTGCTGTTAAGTTTTCGTTGAAGTGCTGGCGTCGGGTCTCGTCGGGTCTCGGGTCTCGAAATGCACCAATCACTGTTTACAACAGACCGACCAGTTTTACTAACAATACACGTACACACATTAGCCTAACAAAAGACGGATCAAAACGCACCAATCACTGTGTACAGTCTTCACAGCCAATGACAACTAGGCTTAACTGACAGTCGACCAATAACATCACGACTTCGTTGACCAATCACATCAACGACCAGAGTACTTATACCATCTACTGACGTTACACAAATCACTTGACTCTGATGATGACTTCCGCTCAGGTTGTCGAAACGTCAGTCAATGTCATCACAAACAGTCCTTCTCAGGACTACACTCACCCGGACGATTGTACTTCACTTAATTATGACATGACTCATGGGTTCAAACCATTTACGATTAACCAATTTTGCTTGCTAATATCTGCAAGTACATCAATTTTAAGCACAAAACTATTGGTTTTTGTCTCCAGATACGAGAAGATAGGAGACAACGTGTAACACCAGAAGCTGAGGAAGGGACCAAAATAGTCCTTCGCTTTTGGAAACAAAAACTTTCACGAATGTTTAACAAGTTGCAATGTTTCAGGTACACACTTTAAACATATTTCCAATTAAAGTTCATGTGAAAACAAATTAACTGGTGAGTGTTTCAATTATTACTGGAATTATTATTATTATTCAAATTAATCTTAATTCTTATTTTTTTTATACAATGTATTGATTCATGTGCTGTTAATGATTCACGATTACAGATTGAAATGAACTCCACTCAGTCCTGTCACTGTTATTTAAACTCTGAAGTTAACTCCAGAGTATAAATAAACCACTTTAAATGGCAGCCAATTTGCTATTCTTTTGTATACAGCGTATATGATAATTAGCCCTACTAGCCTCATTTTAGAGCAAAACGTCTTTCGAATTTTGCATATCCTAGCGAGGCTAGTACAGTGTAGGGCTCATTAACATGGAAATAAAAGAATATTGTGTTTGGCTGCCATTATGAAAGAGGTCTATAACAGTAACAGGACTGAGTGGAGTTCATTTCAATCTGTAATCATGAATCATAAACAAAACGAGACAACTTACACAGTCGTCTGATTTGTTTCATCACCTGTTACCGATTAATCATAGCTACAACAAATTTCAAGAAAGAAACACGAGAAAAATTCACAGCGGACATCTTTGATATTCGACATCCATGTTATGATCAATTGACACCTGTCAAAACAACGTATCTGCTGACCAGTATCACGTGACGATAATGCAGGCGCAAGGTATGAGCTATCGAGGTCAGCTATTTTTTTAAGTTGACTGCTAACCAGGTACTGGTTTTCAATTGGATCACAGGCCCAAACCAGGCCAAAACAATGCTTAATTTTTTGGCAGGATCAACAGATCTCCGTCCTGTATAAACAATAGAGACCTTAAGCAACAGGACGAGAGAGATGAAGACGGGGTACCGGAAGTTTATTTTCAGGTTTACTCACACGCAGAACGTAAAAAGACATCAGCAGTCTCCCGTCATCCTCAAGTCAACAACGCCATTTTCACTATTCTGACGTTGCGCAGACAACGTCGTTTTCCATGCCAAACTTTTTCGTCTTGGGCATCTTTCTGGATTCTCAAGCTCAAAGAAATCGTTTCGGTAAGCTAAGATCTCCAATGTTTACATTTTCTATGTTGTCTTCTACCATCAGAAATCTTGAAAGGGATGTTTAGTTCTCTTAAGAGGACAATGACAAGAAGGTTGCAGAGTCATGAGTGACTTTCAAGCAAATTCTCGTTGATGTACAAATTTATGCTTTCAAAGGCCATACATGAATTTTTACATGCTCTTTCCTTTGAAATAAATTCCAAATGCAACGACTATTGTCTCCTTCACGTCGCAACTGAGGTAGCATTTCGCTGGTTGTAAACCTTTTCTCTTGCCTTTGTGTACTTTGTTTGCTTGTTTAGTTTTCATATTTTGAGGGGAAGTTGCCACCACGATGTTGCTTAAATGCTCAAGCGAGAAGAACACGATGCCAGTCTCACCCCAGACTTCACACCGATTTCCCGTCACCATCATCTCTTCCCGTCCTATTGCTTAAGGTCTCTAATATTCACCACCTACCTTGAGTATTTCTCAGTTCTTTTTTTTTTGTTTAAACCAATGAGAATCAGCCTTTGGATGTTAAGAGCAGCAAATTGGATTGCCTGGCTTTGCTATT
The DNA here is from genome assembly GCA_948470475.1 of Galaxea fascicularis. Classification (NCBI taxonomy): domain Eukaryota; kingdom Metazoa; phylum Cnidaria; class Anthozoa; order Scleractinia; family Euphylliidae; genus Galaxea; species Galaxea fascicularis. Next base: position 8,857,510 of record OX419346.1, read on the forward strand.
TTATTGTTTACGGATCTACGAGAGAAAAGATCGTGTGGTTTGGCAGGATTTTAATCATGCAGGCGCTGTCTTTGATTATGCTGTGTACTAAACTGGACGGTTTTGCCGCTAAAAATCCTTAATTGAAGAAGCTTCCTTGGTAGCCATGGGAAGTAACAGAAAGTGACGGTGAAAACCTTCAAGGTCTGCGAAGGATTTGTATCTGCTTAGCAAATGAATACTTTTGTGTAAAATGACAGCTTCTGCTTTAGTTCTGCATTCGGAGTGATTGTTGACTGACTTAAACTGTCCGCAGGTTACTACTCCTGTTGTGTCTTTTATATGGACATATGGTGATTTGTCTCTGTGACTACCAGTTATGTTTGTTACTTGTCTTAGTTTTACAATTTCTAAGACAGACGCCGAAGAAACATTGGCCTGCATCATTCTTTGTGTTCTTACCTTTTGTTGTTTTCATGCTGTTTTGACTAAAAAATGCTCGTCTTTTTTGCAAATGCATATTTTCGATCTAATATTTCATTTTGGAGCCTAAAACTCTTCGTTTTCCCTGCTGTTGCTCATTTTTTGGTCAAAGAATTGATTGAAGAAAAGCCAAGTGAAGTTCGGACGGTTCATATCCTTGGCTTCACTTTGTTGACATTATTGGAAACTCGCAAAGAGTAATTAACAACTCATTGCCAAATGTAAACACGATTTTTGACAGCTGCAGCATTGGAAATGCCAACAATATGTTGTCCCTCTTCTCATGCTTCTTAGGAAGAATAGCAGGATCTTTGGCTTGATACGGAATAAGAGCTTGTTTCAGTCGACCTCCAACGTGCAAGATGCCCTTCTCGTCTGTGTAAGGGTACAGGGATCTAAGGTCACTGCTGCAATGTACCTCCTTTCCTGCGGCTAACTGGGTCAGGTCATCGAAGTAAGCTTGAGCTTGGGCCTTCTTAATCTAGAATTCTATAGCACTCATCATCTCTTCCACAGATAAGGGGCCTTTAGTAACTTTCATATGTTCATTCTTGCGACGACAGCTTGTCACAAACCGAAATACCCAGGAGGTAACTCGTACTAAATAGGTCCACGAAGAGGTCTTCTTTGGATCCAGAAACGCGTTGTGGACTTCAGAACTGAGACCCAGCCAGGCTTCACTTTCAACTTCAGGATAATTAGCCGTTGGCAAACAAACTGGTTTGGCCAGCAGTCCTCACCTTGCGAGAGGAAGTTTAGACCGTTAATCCACCAGCTGTCTTGAAGAAGGTCTTGAGCTGAAAAACCTCTTGAACAGTCGTCTGCAACATTAAGGCATCCAGGGACATGTCGCCAGGTTTTGGGATGAGACACTTATTTCAGCAACTCAGTTGGAGACGAGAGTATGGAACTTCATTCCTTTACTCTTGATGTAGGACAGGACTGTGGTGGAATCTGTCCAGCAAGTAATTTGGCTGGGTATCACATCTAGCTCTTTCTGAATGGTCTGACTCATTCTCACCGCCATTACAGCAGCTTGAAGTTCCAATTGAGGGATTGTTAGCAGCTTAATCGGAGCGAGCCTTGTCTTTCTGTAGATGAAGGAGCAATGATAGGAATGATCCTGTGTTTCAACTCTCCAGTAGGCTGTGGCACCAAAGGCAACCTCTGAAGCATCAGCAAAGACGTGGATTTGTGAGCTGGCATACAGGGCACTTGGTTGGTTGATAAGGTAATATCTGGGAACTGACAAGGTGGCAAGTAGAGGTAATTATGCCTTCCAGGTCTCCCAGGCATCTAGTAGTGGGCCTGATATGGGTTTGGCCCAATCAAACCCGAGTCTCCACAGCTCTTGCAGAATCAACTTAGCCTGCAGCACAGATGGTGCTACCAATCCAAGGGGATCGAAGATGATTGATATCTGCTTTAGAATGCCTCGCTTGGTTGGGGCTAACTGTTTAGGGACTACTTTAATTTCGAGATTGTCCTGCTCCACATTCCACAGCACTCCCAAGGCTCTCTCAACTGGAAGGCTGTCCAGATCCAAATCAAATGGCAGTGAGATCCCAGGGCTGCTGAGGATGTCTTTGGGAGGTAGCTGAGCTAATACATATCGGCTTTTGCTCACGAACTTAGTCAATCGAAAGCCACCCTTTGACAAAAGCTCAATAAGCTGGAGGGCAAGCCAAGCTGTCTCGTCCTCAGAGGGTAAGGACTTCAAGAGATCATCCATGTAGAAGTCTCTTAGGACTGTACTGGTAGTTTCTTCGATGCTAGTGTTTTTGTTATCAATGGCGGTTCTCTTCAGATAATAATTTGCAGAGGTTGGACTCGACTTTGCCCACCAAAGATCATGGCCTGCATTTGATAGACATCAGGGGGACGATCTCTATTTGGGCCTCTCCAAAGGAATCTCAGTTATGGGTGATCTTTGTCAATAACTCGTACCTGAAAGAACATTGCAAGAGCATGTAGTCGGAACCTCATGATAACACCTACAAGAAAGTTCAGCAGGTCGGGACCTGTCACCAATTGATCATTCAACGAGGTTCCCTTGTACGAGGCTGCAGCGTCAAAGACTACGTGAATCTTTCCCGGCTTATTGGGATTTGTCACTGCATGGTGCGGCAGGTACCAAGTATTTTTGGGTTCCTTACCAGCAATCTCCGTGGGAGATAACTTTCTGGCATAGCCCTTAGCAATGTAGGTATCAACTGTGTCATAGTAGGCTTTGGCTCTGGCACTGTCTTCATCCAAGCCTTTTTTCTGTTAGGAGCCGATTGTTCAGGAGTATGACTTCTTCATCCTTCCACAGGAGACCAGTTTCATAATGGCCCAGGTCAGCTCGAAAGTTCGTAGTTTCCTCTAAATGCTTGAGAGCTCTTTCGTCCTCTGTAGATCTTGAAACGTGACGATTGAACTTGGTGCCAAATGACTCTGCCTTCCACCAGTTTTCAACTTCTTCATTCAGGGTGGTATCTGGAGTGACACAGTGTCCAACAAAGCCTACATTTGTTCTGGGGGAAGGAACTCCTCCAGCCAAACCAGCAATTGCCCATCCAAAGTCGGTTCGCACAGCGTATGGCTGGCCCTTTGGTCCACGTCTGTGTTCATGTTGAATCATGGCTTCTGTAACTTGCACTCCAATAAGTAGGCCTATCTGATCAGAAGACACAGCGGGGATGTCTAAATCTTCAAGGTGTGTCCAGGTTCTTCTAACGTTTTCCTTGACAAGTCTCTGTGGAGGGACATTTAATTTGGGGACTGTCCACGCAGGATGGATGTGAAAAAGCATGTTTACAGCTAGTTTCCCGGTTGGTGTCACAAGAA
>OX419346.1:8870800-8935800 GCA_948470475.1 Galaxea fascicularis
TACATGTCATTATACCGTCTGGGATAATGCCGAAAAAATCTCCTGAAGAAATATTTCCAATGACCTGGCCCTCCTCAGCTGGTCTGGCTTCAAAGGTGAATATTTTTTCTGAATCCGTTCCTGGCATCAAGACAATCCTACAGGTAGAATATAATTTATTCAATGAACGAACAGAAAAATGGATAGAAATGTATTTATTACAAATGTCTCGCAGATTTGTTAATCGTTATTACAGCTCAGTCGATTGTTTCTGCCTTTCTTCTCTTTAATTCACTTAGATGATTAAACTATCATATGCCATTTAAACAGCATCAATGGGCTAAATGCAAGAAATTTGATTAATTATCGTCGAGGAATTATCGATCCTCTGTCCCACGGCTAGCGACAAAATAATGACACATTTTGTCTGAAGTGTTTGCCTTACCTAGCTCCAACTATCACTGGTGTGACAGACGATACCAGCTGTAGCGACAGGTACAGTTGCCCTCCTTTAAAAGTGAGCAGCCCTCTCCACCTGTTTCCATTTGGGCAACGATAGTCGGTGCTCATTACCGATTCTTTGAGGTTTTTGCAGTCACTGGCCTTCCAACGGAAGGAGAAAATACTCTTTTCCTGAAGAATCCAGTTTGGTTTGCCTCTCTGAAAATAAATCGAGCTTTCAGTATTTAAATTTATTTTCGGTAATAATGGTAACTTTAATGTATGTAAACAACCATCTCAACTTTGTTTTCAACAATGTACATATGCAGTTCCTGATTAAAATCTTGTGAACGTGTTATTATACTTTGTGTTTCATGGTATCACGTATTTATTCATGTTATCGCACCTTGAAATGCATCAAGCCCCATAGTTTTTGCACCTCTCCTGCCTGAAGGACGGCATGCGTTGAAGCGGTGGTCAAAATGTGTTCCTGTACATTTTTTCTTTTGACAATGGTGTTGCATCCACTGACTGTGCATTGGACAGCCTTTTCTTGACATTCACTCGCGTGAAGCGTCACGTGACATCTGTGAAAACGGAGAAGTACAAAGCCAGAGTTAAATTGGCTGACTAGGTAGACAAAAATGAAAGTGTCAGTGGATATGCCTGGTTGCCGTGATTTTTCTTTGACTTTTGAATATATGTTTTGTCAAAAGAAATCAATAAAGAGTTTGTCTGTGTAACATGGTTAATAAACCACACTCTTTTCACTCCACAGTCTCACGTGTTGAATTATAATATGGCTTTGTTTATGTACACCTAAACCTTGTGGAAGTGACAAGTGACACGCTGCCATTTTATTCAGGATTTTTGTAAGGATTTTTGTAAGGATTTTTGTATTCATTTCTGCTCGCGGGGTTTTCATTCGTCAGCTCGCTTCTGATGCTTATGTGACTTTAAGCACGCGCAAGCCGACCATAATCTCGCAAATAACAAAGGCACTACTACGAAAACAAAAACTCAAATACACAAAACGAAGTGAGAAAGGAAATAGAGAGTGTTCACTCACGTGACCAGCGGCCATATTGCTTTAATGAAACAAAAGAAAGAATTTGCATAGCCTGATACACCAACATGGCCGCCATGACGTCATGTGAAAACGCTCTATGGATTACATTGACGAAAACATACCGTGGCAGATTTGTTCTGCAGCTAAGCGGACAAGAGATTCTTTTGTGGGAGCACAAAGAATCAACGTGCTCTTCCATAGAATCCCTTGTCACGCTTTTCCCGCATTCTTGACAAGGGACTTCTTTTTTCTCGCATCGGGGATTATGTAGCGCCAATTCACCCCTTAGAATAACCTTGCTGCATCCCTTATTTTCACATTCCACAGGTAGCTTCCCACAAGTGCTTGAGTGTTGACTATGGTCCTCAAGCTTTCCTTGCCAATGGCAGCCACCGTTAATGCACTGAATATCCAACTTGGCGGTGAGGTCATTAAGCACAATGTTGACGTTCAGTACGGAGCCGCTGTGAAAAACCCTTTTGCAGAGCGGGCATTTGGACGCAGATTCCATGATTATCAGCGTCTCAATGCAGTTGTGACAACTGGAGTGCCCACACGCTAGAGTGACAGGCTTGACCATCGTAGATAGGCTTTGAAATAAAATAAATAGTACACACTGAAGGGATTGCCATATTGCCACACTGCCCACTCCACGCTAGAACAAAAAGAGAGAGAGAGAGAGAGAGGCGGTGGGAGGGGGGGGGAGGGGGTTGCCCCTTTTCACACCCATGAGGTAAAAAAAATGTTTTCTTTCACATTGTAAAATGATTCCCACTGTAACTTGATTAAGACAAAAATTGGGAGAGTGAGCCCTGCTTGAAAAAGACTAGGAAACACAACTGTTGCCATAGTAACTGCAAACTGGGTGTCATTTTGTGCCTAACCGGGCTGATGTAAATTATTGGTGCCAAGTTGAAATGGCACCGCTCCTCACTGATTTATCTCAGTTATTCCACTGATTTTAAGAAAAAATTTGAGTATATCAGGAATGAAGAAAGAAAGAAGAAACTACCGTTCTCGCTTAATCTGAAAGGCCTTACAAATAAGCAAACATAAAGGGCAGAAATTCCTTCACATTCTCTTTCTTTTTTATTTTTTTCCCGTGCCTGCCCTTCTCGCTACTCGATCCGGTGTTCATTTTTTATTTATTGACTCTATATAGCAAAATGCTTTTTGAAAAGAGCTAAATACGTGAAGATACATGTACATTAAAAAAAATCCATGAAACAAAACTGAGACCTTTTTTTACACCAACGGTCATTGTAAAATCTATTGTAGTTTCATATGGCGTTCAATGTCCGCCAAAATTCAACTTTTGAATTTTGCTTGTATTTTTGGCATTTGATGTTGTAGTTTTACAATTTGTACCTACATCTGCAATTGAACATTCAAGTTTCCAATTTCTCTACTCCACTTGTTGATTTGACATTCTTTGTTTCACGATTCAACTTTGTAGTTTGAAGTATTCAACATTCAAGTTTATGCAATTCAGCATTCAACTTTCAAAGATGCATGTTTTTGATATCCAACCGCAAGCCAGTCAATGACAGTGTGGGCTCAGCAAACTATCAAAATTCTCCCTTAGTAGGGGCTGCCAGAGGCAAGTCACACTACCCTAGACAGTAGCTTTTACCACGGAAAATGGCGCCGCATTTCATTCTTGTTGTGCCTAACACCCGATCCTACGTAAGTAATTTATTTTACTGTTCAGATTTACTACAGTCATATATCTAAATGTCCTATACAGTCAAGTACCATATATGTCAATGGAAATATAAGAAAAGTTTAATGGTTCATACACCTGGCCATACGTATAGCGATGTAAATTTTTAAAATAAGCTAATTGACTTCTTCTCTTTATTTACTGCATTGTAGTGATTAACAAATTATGGATGATATCTCGCACTTGCTCGAAGCTGTTCATGATGTTGTTAGAGTTTTGGATAGGCTGGTAAACACAAGTAATGGCGAACGAGACCTCCAGCTTCTAATCAGTAAACTTGACTACCTGCAGAGAATTGTAGTAAACCTGGATATTGATGACTTTGTAATGGAAATGATCGGGAGGGCTTATAGTTTAATGGTAGAGACGGAAAGAGTACGTCAGTCAGAATGTGGAGGTTACAGAGCTTCTGTCCATGGAAGTGGAACACGTGGGAGGCCATCATTCCACATAAGTAAAGAACAACTCTCATTTTTTATTGAGCAAGGTTTCAAAGTGAAGGATATGAGTGCTATGCTTGGAGTGAGTGTTAGAACTGTAGAAAGGAGAATGACATCCTTCGGACTCAGCATATCAGGTATAAATGTATATAGTATAGGGAAATAACTTTTTAATGTATTTTAGTTCCATTTAATTAATTAACAGATGTAGAGCTACTCTGTAGAAATGCTTTTAATAAATCGTTATTATTATTATTATTATTATTATTATTATTATTAATGATATGAAATGTCACTATAGTTTATTATTGGTGGAGAGATTTGCAGTGTAGGTGTGTGCGAAAAAGTTTATCTACTAATACTCTTTTAATTTGGGTTAGGTACATACAGCTCCATAGATGATGTTGAGCTAGATGCAATTACAGTGCATGCATCAAGTGAACATCCTGGGATAGGCATAAGAATGCTTCAAGGATATTTACAATGCAACGGATACCATGTGCAGCGTGAAAGAATAAGGCTGTCCCTGCTGAGAACTGATCCCATCGGTGTAGTTCAGAGGTGGCAAAGAACGGTTAAAAGGCGTCAGTATAACGTGAAGTTTCCCCTATCATTATGGCATATTGACGGAAATCATAAGCTTATAAGGTATTTTTTATTTTATTAACTCAATGCCTCAAGAATAGTTCCATGATGGTAACACCATTACATAATGAGCTGTTAACAAAGCATTGCTTGTTGAGAGGGGAGAGGGAGAGGGCAGTAGAAATTACCATGATCCCCTTCTTAAAGCTTTAAAAAGTGTAATTTTTCCAACTCTCCCCCCCCCTCAACACACACACTTTCTGTTAACTAATGACCAGTCCTTTAAAGGGGTTCATTATAGTAGTATTGCTGTGATAGATAGACTATGCTGGCTTATTGGGGGCCTTTTTGATATTGGTGTCCATCACATGAAGCAACAATAGTATTTCTAATCCCATCAGGTGACATGCTAATCCATCATTGGTAATTGCCATCCTGTTAAAGGAAATACTGATAGGACAAGTCCTAGAGTATGTCAACCTTTAGTTTACTTCCAATGTCCTGGAGGTTAATGGGTTGTCCTATAATAAGAGTATTCCACATTCAACAGGTGGAGAATTGTCATACACGGTGGGATAGATGGCTACCGGTATTCCAGGATCCCTGTTTACCTGAAGGCATCTAACAACAACAAGGCAGACACTGTTCTAACACTGTTCCTGGATGCTGTAAATGAGTATGGTCTCCCATCTCGTGTCAGGTCAGACAAAGGTGGAGAGAATGTCAATGTATCAACATATATGCTAAGCCATGCTCACAGAGGACCTGGCCGAGGGAGTATGATCACAGGTAGTGAAATGATTAGACATTTGCTCAGAGTGTTTTCATATGATGACACAATGGCTATATAACTGTACCAAAACAGTGAAACTGGACACTTTTTTTTTAACAGACCAGTCCTGTGGGAGTTGAACTACTGCAGTTCCTTATGTAAAACTTTCTTTGTTCCAGAAAAACTAATAAAGGAATGAAAACGACTGATTATTACAGGGCGGCAAATAATTTTTTCTCTTAAAAGGACAAACATGTATGTTCTACTAAGACACCATCTTGGTCAGACAAAACAAATTGTGGTCGGACATTACCAAAAAAGGTAGGCAAACTCAATGTAGATTTTTAATCAACCCTACTGTAAAATGATTTTCGCTAAAAAGATGGTCCAGACATCATGGCCGAACGCAGTTGGGGTTTCCTCAGACACAAGTAAATTTTGGTTGGCCAATGTGCGATGACCAACTGTTACTTGCAGCCCTGTAATTATGCACATGGAAGACCTTCATTAGTTTTATGGCAGGATAGGATAGCCACTAACTTTTAAAATGGAAGGGCAATTGTTAGGTCTAAAAATTTAAGTTAAAGCTTGAACAAATCCAGATGATTCCCTTTAAAATTAAAGCCCCCATTATGATGGTGAATCATTGTTTTCATTTCTAATAATAGTTTTGAGTTTCTAAATCTTATAAGGTGAAATATTACCAATAGGAAAGAGTACCCACAACCAATGAATCGAACGACTCTGGAGGGATGTCTTTGCTGGCTGTCTTCACCTATTTTATGACCTTTTCTACCACCTGGAATGCCAGAATATCCTAGATCCTGACGATGATGCTCATTTATGGTGCCTACATTTTGTCTTCCTGCCTATCATCAATAGGCATTTAACAAATTGGAAAAATGCCTGGGTGTACCACCCTCTTAGCACAGAGAAAAACAGGTCTCCCATGCAACTGTGGATTAGAGGGCTTCAGATGGCCTGGGGCTCAAAGAGTATAGAGGATGAAGTTTTCCAGGTATTTTTATTATTAACACAACATGCTAATTAAAAGCAGATACATGTATCAAGTTCATAACAAGATTCAACATTGCCTTGTTTTTAGGGATTGGCTTGAATGGCTCCAAGTGTTTCATGTAATTATACCAAGAACATATGAGAATTAAAATCAATTAATTATATAATTAGAATCATGGCACTGTACAATGTGGGATGCTATCTGTACTTATACAGTACATTTAAAATACAGTGCTCAGTGAAAGGCAAATCCTTTTGCTCCATAGTTAAGAGAAATGTCCATATTTTTCTTGAAGTTCAAGTATTCTGTGTGCTTAATGGGGAGAATAAGGGATTTGAAACATGTCTCTGACAATGGCAACTTGTTTTCGCCAGTGTCAAACTTCACTAGAAGCTGTCCATCTTTGCTCTGGTATTTGTTTTCCCCAGTCCAAAATGAAATAAGATCTTGAAGTCTTGATGAGGTACCTCCAGAAGTGGATAAAAAGTAAAGTAATAAGAAAATAACAAGTAACTAAAAATTTCAAGAGATACAGTGTAGGAGGTAATGTTGATGCTGCTGTTGTTTTAAGTATTTCGTAAAATAAATTCCATTCTAATAAAGAAAGTGTCACATTGTAGCTCAAACTGTCAGGTGTATTTTAGCTTTGAAATAATTTTGGTCTCTCAGCACACTTTCTGATGAGACAATCTGATGGTGCCGAATGGGTATGTAGACTCTCAGCCACAACAATGTAAAGTTATTATCTCTGAAGGATTATAATGCTATCACATAGTTACCTTCTTCTCCTCCAGCATCATCAAGGTACGTATTAAGGAACTCCACTGTCCTTTTTTTGATCTTCAGTAAGTTCTTTTTCCTCATAATAGAATGATGATTTGATTTCAGAAGAACTCACAATTCTCTGTGCTTCTGTTGGAAACACATGTGCTACCAAGCTTGGGCACTTCTTTAGGAAAGAGTGCAGGTTCACTTCTTCCATCCCTTTATTTAAGAGCAACAAATGCTTCCTTTAGAATGTTTATGACTAGGATTTAATGTGACTACATGTATTGCAGATTGAAATAGCATTGTAACTAACACCAGTTACAAACCTTTAGCAATTTCTTCCAATTCCAAACGACGTTTGTCAATCACGTGATATGTCATCAATCCATCTACGAGCAACTTGCGATAACTGCTGTTGTACAACTGATCTGGATCCAGTCCAGCCTCATACAAATATGGTTCTAGGGAAGTCCTCAGATCCCAACTAGGATTCTGGTCGAGTGGCAGCACATCAAGCTGTGGGAAAAAAAATCTGTATTCTAAAATGTGAAGAGGCTATAATGCAAGATGTCTGTGTTGAATGTGCCATGCATAAACATGTTGCTTCGGCTGGTACCTGTAATTTTGTAATGTGTGGTTCATTTGATATTGGAAGTTACTATTCCATTAATTTTAAATGCTAATCAGAAGCAGATAGCAAATGAATAAAAATATTCTCAAATATTGATTATTTCTCCTTGTGCCTTTAAAGATGATTTCCAGTCCGTACTGTGCAGTCTCAGAACCCTAATGTTTATAAACATTATAAACGGCTCACTCGATGGAATGCAAATCAATGTTATTTGTTAAGAACTACGTACCTTACCTCTGAGACCTTTCAAATTCTTTTTCCAACAGCTTCATTGATTTTTACAGGTGTGAAGTTGTTTCATGAAGTGATATGAGAAAGAACGAAGTATTAAGCTTCGACTGCCTGCTTCGTGTCCACAATGGCCGTTGTTTTTAAACTTTGAATTTACTTCATGTAAGTAGTTGCAAATTGTTTACATTTTGTGATGTTTTGCACGACGTAACACAAAAAACAAACTCTAGAGAGTGCGCAGTACGGACTGGAAATCAGCTTTAACTCACCTCAGATATAAGCTGCCTTAGTTCCATATCAGGGATGTCTTGCAGAGAAAGTTGTGGAGGCTGTGTTTCACTGTTCATCTCATTTGAGAGGAAATGCTTAACTGCTGGTGAGAGACCAGTTACACCAGGGCCATCATGAAGGATGGAGTGTCCTATAATCTTTCCAACCACTTTAAAGGCTCCAGTTAATCTCAATGAATGATCATGTACTGGGACACGGTGGTCACTCTCGCCCTCAAGAAAGATGGCAGGTTTTCCTGACGAAGAGGGAATTCCTTCATCTACTACCCTGATGCATTCTACAAAAAACTCTTTCACAGGGCCACTCCCAACACCTTCTTCTTCCTCAAATCTAATCCTTGGGGCAAGTTTTAAATTCACCTTGGGGTTTTTATAAACACTCATGATTTCCCGTCTTAACTCAGTGACACCATCAACCCTACAACCAGAGATTCTCTCCTTTGGGCCATCTTGGACGTTTTGGATCTGAAACAATTTCAAGGCTGTCTCAGTAGATGCTGCATCATTCAGGCCTGAATCATAATCAAAAGCTGGTTTCAGACCATCTTCATCTTCATCTTCACTAACCCAGGTAGTGGGCACTCCTGTAAACAGAGGATAGTTTATAAGTAATATTGAATAAATTAAAACATGACAATCAGGGTAAACAGAACAATTCTTGCACTTAACAGGAGTTACCTTCACAAAATAACAAATCCTGAATGAGTATGATGTCAGCGCATAATGATTTTGGAGAAATAATTAATTTGCTTAGTCAAGAGATTACCCTAAATATAGTCAATATTCACATTAATTAGCAGTTACAACAATAAAAATATCACAAACCCAAATGGGAAAAAACAGTTACCTAATAATCTCTCCACCGCTTGATTAGCATCTCCATTTGATGCCACCAGAGCCATAGTTATTTCTATATCTGATAAATCAGGACAAATTTCTTTAATGTTGTCCACTTCACCACTATTAGTACTTGTGCTTGGTATTGCCTGAAGACTCTGCAGGTCAACCAAGCTATTGTTGGTACACATGGGTGGTTCACTAAGGAAACAAAGAAGCAATCAATTATGTTTGCAGTGATAACAGCAAAATTCAATATTGCCCCAACACAGACACCTCTCACAGATGGATTTTAATAGATGAAATCAAATGTAGGATGCAGTGGCAACATTATCTGAGCTTAATTTAAACTCCTGCATAATGTATAACATACCTCTGAATATCAGTGTCCAGTGTCTTTTGCTTCTACAACATAAAACAGACAGTGCGTCTCAGGAATATTTTTAAAATAAAAATACAAAAAATGTGTATTTCCAGAAAATTTAACGTAATCACACACAAGCCATTGATAGGGCTTAGTAACAACCAGTGAAAAGGGGGGTTGACAGGCCACAAAACAGCAAAAAAGCTTGTGGAAAATACATGGCAGGAAATCTAGGTTGGAAGTGCAAACTCGGCCCAACTCATGAGTAGTATCAGTAGCTCAACAGATCTCATCACTTAGAGGTAACACTCATACAAGTTGAAATGATCTTTCTCCAGGCTGTATTCTTCGACATTGTCATGTGGAGTATTACCTTTACTGCTTGAAATGTCTCTGAATGGGTCTTTTGTTGGTGGGCAGTCATTTCATTCATAGGATAGCCTTCCCCACAAATTAAGCAATTGATCATTGGAAGAGAATCATCTACCTGCAAGTTTTTTGTAAGTATAAAATATTTCATGCAGATACATACACATTGAAATGATTTTATCTACATATATACATGTTAGTAGTAAATATTAAAAGCACCACATCATGATTTTAATAAGGTTGAGAAATATTTTTGGCATGTGAGGACAACATGTTCACATATGTATCATTTTATAGCAACAGAGGAAGTTTCTAGCATAATATAGAGTTCATTGTCTTGGGTTTCCATGAATAGTGGAATGTTTAGAATTTCTGGTAAAGCAAAAAATGACTGCCTCAGTTGACTCCTCTAAATATGATAGACACTTACCATTGTTTTATCTTCACATGTTGGATCAGGTTTTTGTGTTGACTTCAATGGGATATCTCTCTGTAAAGGTTTTATGAATATCTTAGCCTGCCCAGCCACTTCTTTTAGTCGGCTTGCCACATGAGGGGGTTCAATGACATGAAAACCTGCATCATCTCCATTACCCCTCTGCAAAAGGAAAAGCTCAAACCCCCCTGCATCTGCTAACAAAGGATAGTTTTCCAGGATTCTATTATATACAGTGTCTTGTGATTCAAAAGTTATGCTATGGTCTCCCAGCCCAGAATTGGCCAGAGTTGTCCTCCCCTTCACTGATGATGGTGGCCCTGTGGCCTCTTTAGATGCGAGACAGACAAACTTTAATGTACATGTTGAATTATTTTTGGATTTAGATTTCCCCTTCTTCTCCCTCTGTTGCTTATGCCCAAACAGTCTGCGTTGCTCAAAAGCAACGCTGGGCGAAGCACCTGCTCCACTGGGCGAAGCTGTCCTTTCACTATCTGAAAATTATCAACAAAACTCTTTTTAACGACAAAAACAACAGCGTCATCATCACCATCACCATCATCATACTATTATTATTATTATTATTATCATTATCATTATTATTATTATTATTGATATAGTTATTCGTACTATTATTATTGTAAAACTTGAAAAGCAAGCAAATTAGGCAGCGGTTGGTGGGGAAGTACACGAAAATGCAATTGCTACGTCTTAGTCTGACGATAAATAAATAATGAAAAAAGTGCAGCCACAAAAAAGCGTATAAAAAATGAGTCGTAAACTGAATACCCAGCCCATCCTTGAAGAGATCAGATTACACATACACATAAATCCAATATAACCTTAACATTCACAAGCCACTTTTCAAGCAACCCTCCTGTCACTACAATTTTTCGAAATGTGATAAATAGATATTGCACTTTACTTAACTCGGTTTAACATGTCTTACACAAGAAATCATAAGAGAGTTATTCAACTTACTTTGTGGAATTTCTCTCTGCAGCGTTGACAGGCGGTCAGCGACTTGTAAAAGGGCTGACCTAACCTCGTTCAACTTACCGACGTCCGCCATGTTGCACAAAACACATGGTAAAACTACTGTCTAGGGTAGTGTGACTTGCCTCTGCCAGCCCCTACTAAGGGAGAATTTTGATAGTTTGCTGAGCCCACACTGACTGTCATTGACTGGCTTGCGGTTGGATATCAAAAACATGCATCTTCGAAAGTTGAATGTTGAATTGCGTAAACTTGAATGTTGAATACTTCAAACTACAAAGTTGAATCGTGAAACAAAGAATGTCAAATCAACAAGTGGAGTAGAGAAATTGGAAACTTGAATGTTCAATTGCAGATGTAGGTACAAATTGTAAAACTACAACATCAAATGCCAAAAATACAAGCAAAATTCAAAAGTTGAATTTTGGCGGACATTGAACACCATAGTTTCAAGCCTTTGACGGATGACAATAAATCGTTTTAAAATAATAATAATAATAATTATTGGTCAATGCTGTTGAACTCCCACACAGGTATGGTTTCACAGGAGACAAGTTCTCTATCTGATGGCTTAAAACGAAACTTGAGCAGCAAGGATTTTTATAGACTTGCAATACAGTAGTTTTTTCGTGCCACAGAAAAGTGGGTGCATTTAGTACCGGATGTGAAACACTTCACACCTTCATCAAAACCATTGAACAAATAAAGTCAAAAATCAAAGAGACAAAAGAAGATGAATATTCAAACAGTCTCGCAAAGATTCAGGTCTGTGCGATGTTTCGTGCGGGAGATATTCGAAGAAATGCCTACTTAAATTTTAAGGCTTTTGTATGGAGACGCCATGTTTGTGTCCCTCTGAGGAGCACAAATATGGCGGCCGAAAGCTAACAAAAACATACGTCATCAAGTTTTGCTATAAAAAGCCCATAGTCGTCCTCTGAGGGCTCATAAACATCTACATGAGTACTTATTCTCATTCAAGGACTGTTCAGTTTGCGAAATCTCGGCGGCTAAGTCACTTTTTTAACCTACATGACAACATTCTCGGCTGCCAGTAATATCGTGTCACGCAAAAGCTTAGAAATTCAACATTGCTTTATCACAAGACAAAAAAACCAATCAAACTGAAAATTTGTGAAAAGATAAGTCTTCAGCTATACTAGTTCCTAGCTAAACTAAAATCTCAAAAGGATAGATAATTCCTTATTTTTTATTTTGATTTTGTGGACTTGCGGCTTGCATCATTACAATGGAGATTACATTGTAGGTCTTGTTGTTATCACCTATCTTATTACCCTCTTCTTGTCTCTATTTCGCTTGAGAATATAATTTGGTGGCCCTTAACAAATAATAACCTTGCAACAACGAAAAAATGGCCGTTGAATAGAGATATCAAATACAGCATTTTCGGGACTTTTATAGAAAGTGGCCGTTTAATGGAGGGTGCATGGTTGCTTAATAGAGGTCGCACTTTATATATGACTAACTTACGTCACTTACCAGACACAGCAGTTTAGTAGCGGGTCTGGAGAATAGGAAAACTTGAAATGAAACATTGCAAAAGGACTGTCTTTCGGAGTGCGATGCTAAAACCAGCTGGCGAATAATTTCATTAAACAGCAGTCAAAAGACTTTCTCCTGCAGAAACATTTGTCACTTGATTGTGTTGCAAAAGAAAACCAATCATGACTAAATTAACCGGAAACTTCAATTTAGTGATGAGCGGGCTAATTCAAGTGGCATCAGTTTTCGTATGCCATGAGGGCGCTTGAGAATGATTACAGGCGTGCGGATCAGTTGCAGCATGCTTCTCGGTGTGCTTTTGTGTTATCGGAGGGTTAAGAGATTGTCATTTGTTTTGTGTTCGAGGTTCCGAGATGAGTTTCAACAATCGCGCCTACCAAAGGACTGTTGTTTTTTTGGACAAAAGATTAATCAGCGTTCCAAACAACACTGAGACGAGTAGGCTCACCAATGCCTGGCGTGTAATGGACATATCGTTCACGAAGAACAACACCGCCACAGAAATAGGCGACATTCTTATGCGAGCATTTCCACCTCTGGCGGGAAAAGACCTTAGTTTGATGTTCACTAGCTTTAGATGTGTGATAACCCTCCGAATAGTTGCACCAATAAGATCTTTCTCCATGAAAAGTTAGAATATGATTGATTTACATCGCTCCATGATCCTTGATGTTATAACATTTTACTTCCTCAGGGTTACTTTCATAGAAAACAACTTAAGACTTTTGATCTCTGAAAAAGATACTATTCACATTTTTTTGCAAATTGGGAATGTGCAAGTTTACCAATATTAAAGGAAAATGGCTGGACACTTTTGCACTGACTATGCCCTCAATATCTTATTACACCAGTTTAGTATTTATTGCATCATACGAAAGAGGGCATGCAATGAAGAGGGTAGCAAGGGGCCTTCAGAATGGTGCCCAAATCATAGACCTTTTCGGGGGCTCCAGGAAGAAAAAGATTTTCCTTTTCCTACCAAGTTCAGGTATGTAGTAACAATTGAATTTTTATCACTAAGGGCAAAGATTGGCCAAGTCAGAGGGCATTGTTTTTTTGTAACAGACTGACTACCTGTTTGGGAAGCATGCCTCCTGACTGCCTAGTAAGGAAGGCTCTTTGGGGCTTCCAAAAACTTCTCCTCCTGATATTAAAGACTACCCACTTGTGCCAAAAATTAATGAAACCCCTGTGTTTGCATATACAGTCAGAGAGTTGTGGAGAAGTTTTATTTGTGTGTTAACCATAATAAATTCAACACAGAATTTAGTTTCAGCAACTATTAAATTAGGCTTTTTTATTTTATTCATCCAGCTGCCACATCTACAACAACGGCCTCACTTACCACAGTCACACAAGCATCCACATCTATGTCATCATCCGCACCCCCACCCACTCTAACATTAACGTCTACATCCTCATCTGCATCCCCAGTTACTCAATCATCCACATCTTTATCCTTGTCTACAACCCCACCCACTCAACCATCAATGCCTGCATCCTCATCTGCACCCCCAGCCAGACAATCATCTACATCTACAGCCTCTTCTGCACCCCCACCCACTCAACCACCAACGTCTGCGTCCTTATCTGCACCCCCAGCCAGACAATCATCTACCTGTACAATCCCAGTCACACAATCATCCACATCAGTGACTTCATCTGCAGGCCCAGGATCATCGGTATCAGTGATCCCAGCTGAACTCCCCTCCACATCCACACCAATCAACTTGAGGTCACTGCCAAAGGGTGGAGGTAAGTGAAAAGTTCTAGTACCATTCTAGTACATGTCCATATATTTACTTGTGAACTTTTTATTATTTTCAGTATTTTCAGTATTTTCCACACACACACACACCCCCTAAAACATACAAGTCCATCAAATTAATCAACCAAAAAACTTTATTTTTCCTCAATATTCTGATCAGTTACACTGGATACTACTTACGAAGCACTAGTTACACAATTCATGACATAAACTATCTAAAACTACACCTATTTTACGAATGTTACAAGCACCTTGGTTCAAAATTATAGAACAGGCTCCCATGCTTTTATCTTTTAAAACATGTGTATATTTTATGAAATATGTAAATACACCGAAACAATTATCTATTGACCCTTGTAAAAAGAACCCTACTTTATTTCTATTTTATTCCTATTTTAATGCTATCACATCTATTTTTATACTATTTTATTTTCATTGAGTTATATTTTATTCCTATTTGACCTGATAGCGAAAATAGGGTATCTATTTTATTTGTATTTTACTTTTATTTTAAACCTATTTTAAAGCTACATTGAACAAGGTGGTGTATTTTATTTCTATTTTCTCATAACAAACTGAAAAATAGCCTGTAAAACATTCCTACTTTTAGCACTAACATCAGATTTATTCGATAACGTAAGTGATTGACTACTGTTTTACTCATATTTTTCTGAACATAGGATAGGTTATGGCCAGTTCTTTTGAAAAATATGAATAAAAGAGGCTATCACAATGCTATTTTATCTAAGAAATGCTAAAATTGATTTAAAATAGACTATTTTAGAGCTATTTTTGGAGGTAGGTACTATTCCAAAACAAAATATGTCTAACATAGTCTATTTAAATTGTGTTTTATCCCAGACAGCCCACAATTAATATTTTAAAATGCAGCTGCAGTCACTAACGTACTGCCTGCAAGGTTCACTCAAAGATATTTGATTCCTGTTTTCTTCGGCAATTCAAACTTGACTTACAATGTGTTAATTTTGAAGCAGTTGTTTTGTACGTAATCATAAAACTTCAATGTACACTGAAATTCTTTCTTGTAAGTTTTCTAAACCATACATTTAACCATTCCACGACCAATTAAGGCACAGTTGTCTAATGGTTAGTATAAAGTGGATTCCAAGTTGAGCGGTCTGGGTTTGAACCGTGGTCAGGGTCATTGTGTGTTATATTCTTGGGCAAGCCACTACTCACATTTCATGTTACCCGGGTGTATAAATGGGTACCAGTGAATTTAATGCAAGCGACAACGTGTGACAGCCTAGCCTGCTATCCAGGGGAGGGAGGGGGAAGTAGAAATACTCCTAGTCTCTTTATGCTATGAAAAACATAGATTAGCTCTGCACTTTGCTCAAATGCGGACTTCACCTTTTATAATTGTAATTTGTTTCTTATTCTAAGTGAATACAAGACAGTTTCAAAACTTCTAAGGAATTTGTAAGGAATGCAAATAGGGCCTGTACACAATAGACAATTTTAGTTTATTTTGCAGAAATATCTGTCATCAGTTCTAAAGTGCCATCGAATTGGAAAATTGGTGGAGACAAAACTTGTCACTTTTTTTGCAGAGTCATTACCTTAGTCTCTTTCAATTCTGTTAACCAAATGGCAAACAAAACTTCCATTGGAAGTTGATACTAACATGCACTTTTTCTCAATGCACTGTAGAGGAACAGCAACAATCTTTGTTGTCTCCTCGATCTTAACAATGTGATCAACCACAATTGTGCCTTTTAGACAGGGCAGCTGCTCTTGGTGCTTAACCAGAATTCTAAGTAGCACATAGTATTTGCACTCTGGCTGGCAGTCACAAAATGTATTTATACAGGATGCATGGTGGCACTTCTCCTGAATCTTAACATAATTTAAAACGAAACCATATTCTGAATGATTCTTTCCGGAGAAGTTTACTGTGAAATTGTTTCTGGCTGTTACTTTTTTGTAGCTCTGGCTGTGGTATACTGTCCCTTTGATTTGACATCGTTTAAAAGACCATATCTTTCCCCAACTTGGTATTTCTGTTTTTAAGGCCTCCCACTCTGCTTTTGAGAGGGTCTCCGAGTTGCTGGACAATTTTTCTAAAGCTCCTATCACAAAGACTCCTGATTCAATCTCTTCAGTTTTCGACCTGGAATATTAATCATATTAGCACAAACAATTAGAAAGTGTCAAAAAGGGTTTTGAGGGGAAACCACAATTATATATGGTGCATAAACATTCACATTCACTCATAAAGTGGCCTTAACTTTTTGGCAAATAACAGAGTCAGTTTGTACCCAACAATGGGTTGTATTGCAATAATCTATGCAGTAAATATTACTATTTAACAATCAAGCCAAATAAAAGATATCACTTCCCATTAACTTATCTTGTTTAATGATATCAGTATTATCATCACAAAAACATTCCCAAAACGAATTCAGCAGCTCACCGTTTGTAGTGATTTTTCTGAGTCAGTTGAGAGTACAGGTTTTGTGCTTCTACATTAGAGATGTCTGATGCCAGCTCTGGCAACTTTTGTAGGACAGAAACACCATGTACAATCTTGGACAAAACAAAACATGCCAATGAAAAATTGGTGATGTATTTTTTTAACAAATAAGCTCAGCCTCTTTAGTATGTAAACTGCCCATTTCAGATCAGGTGATGTCATCTAGGGAATATATTGTTCCCTTATCGAAATAATTCTAAAGCGTAACATCACATATTTGGAAACAAGCAAAGGTAAGAAGTTGATCTATTATGTAATTCCTCAAAAGAAGCAAACATCTATCCATGAATATAAAACAATATGAGACAAAATTAATAACATTGGGAATAGAAATACTCATTATACTGCACACAGGGATACCACCCATTGGGAATAGGAAAAAGACTTTCCGCTAACTAGAAAAACTTTCAGTGGCCAGGCAAAAATGGAAATAACATGACATTTACCTGTCCATCAATGTTCTGTGTACCATGAAATAAATCACGGAAATCTCCATTAAGGTCCTCAAAAAAAAAACAAGAATGACTCCAAAGAGGCCCAAGGTCTTCCACAGAGTCTCTCAAGTGTAATAGTTGATGCACATTGTAGGTCATGAACTGTGAACCTGCAGGGAGCACACAAAGGGCATTCAAAATTTGCTGGCATATTCTTGGTTTTCACTCACGTGACCTCTATGATGACGACGGTTGCTATCCGCCATGTTGGAGCCCATCCAAATGTAAACAAATGCCCTTCGATGTGAGATCGTGGTCGAATGTTGAGATGGTTCTCTGCATTATTCCTGACTGTGGGAATAGAACTGGTCGAGATCAAGGAGTGGGATTTTATCGTATACCAGCAGTCGTTACCAATAAAGGAGAATTTGAGGAAAAGCTAACTGCCGAGAGGAGAAAAGAGTTGATCAAAGCGATTAGTCGCGGCGATACGGAGGAAAAGCAAGTTCTTGAAAGCGAACGTGTGTGTGGCAAACATTTTGTCAGTGGGAAGCCAGCTCCTTATTGGAATAGGTACCATGAGGATTGGATACCGACTCTAAATCTCGGAAAGAAGAAATATGGCCCTAAAGTCGATATTAAAGCCAATGCACAGAGGACAGAGAGGGCAAAGAAGCGAGAACAACTTGCAATCGCTCGCCAAGAACGCGAAGTGGAAGAGAAGCGGCAAAAGCTTAATGAAAGCAGCCTTCCTGTTGCTGAGATTGACTTTGGCGAGCCAAGCACTTCGACCGAGGAAATTCAAAATGAAGGGACCGAAGGATTTAGCGGTGAAACATTTTCTGTGACTCAAACCGAAGAGCTTTGTGAAGGAGAAGAAATCGCACCGGAAGTAGGTGTAAAGGACGCCGAATGCCAAATTAACCCTGACACAAAGGAGGGATGGTGCCAAACCGCGGAGTTTGAATATATGTTTCAGAAAAACAAGTACCAAGCACCAGGTAAAGATTTCTTTGATTCGGATGATAAAGTCCGTTTTTACACAGGCCTCCCTTCAATGGAAGTGCTGATGGTTGTCTTCGATCATGTTTCCCCACATGTAACTCGACAAACACAGTCGCTGGATCGATTTCAAGAGTTTATGATTGTACTCATGAAACTACGATTAAATGCACCGCTACAGGATCTTGCCTACCGATTTTCGGTGTCAGTGTCCACCATTTCAAGAGTATTTTATCATTGGATTGTGGTGATGGATTCGAGATTATTTCGCTTTATTTACTGGCCAAACAGAGACCAACTTTGGAGGACTATGCCCCAGTGCTTTCAGTATGCATTTGGGAAGAAAACCACCGTGATCATTGATTGCTTCGAGGTTTTCATTGAAAAGCCTTCCAACTTGCTGGCCAGGGCACAGACTTTCTCAAGTTACAAGCATCACAATACCATCAAGGTTCTAGTAGGGATAACTCCACAGGGAACTATCTCTTTTGTTTCAGAAGCCTGGGGAGGTCGTGTCTCAGATAAGTTTTTAACTGAGAACTGTGGTTTTCTGGAAAAGCTTATCCCAGGGGATATGGTTATGGCAGATAGAGGATTCACCATCACTGAATCTGTTGGATTTAGACAAGCCAAGCTTGTAATCCCAGCTTTCACAAGGGGAAAGGTTCAGCTAGACCCAGTGGATGTAGAGGAGACAAGAGGCATAGCCAACGTTAGAATCCATGTGGAACGTGTTATTGGACTACTAAGACGAAAGTATACTATTTTGGAAGGAACTCTGCCAACTGACTTTCTGATTTGCAATCATGAAAACTCTGACCGTCGTATTCCATTGGTGGATCACATGATAAGAGTTTGTGCTGCTCTTGTTAACTTTTGTCCTCCAATTGTTCCATTTGATTGAATTTGATGTCATACATGTATTTTTGTATCTGTCCTAGAATGTATTCATAACCACCTCCCCTCTCCAATGGAAGCTTGGTTTAATTTGTAGCCCAACCCATTGGATTATATGGCCACACATATTAAACTTAATCCAGTCCCCTTCCATGGTTGAAGCACTGTTATTTTCTTTGATGGGGAAATTGCTACTGATATAATAATGATGTGGAAACCCAGCTCGTTGTAAAGGTAACAGGGATTTTTTCTACCTAAGAATGTGTATTATGTCTGTTTTGTGTTTATTTTGGAGCAAAATGTTGTTATCCTGCTTTGAAGGGGGCAGGTTAAGATTGCAGATTTAACGAACTGTGAACTAACATGGATACAGCTATGCTATTTTCAGAGACAAGAACATCATTTTAGGGGTGGATCATTTTTTATCTATAAAATTCAAATATAACTCAAATCTATTTAAATGTTAGCCTTGTGTGAGTGATTGAATATTTAACTTATTTCAAGCTTTGCCATGTGGAAAGATTCACTTTAAACAGGTTTTGTTACTAGGTGCATACATATGAAATGGAAAACAGTAATTACAATAAGATACAAGTGTTCATACTATTCATTTAAATTTTAAGCAATATAGTGCTTCTTATTGGACCATAGTGATACTGTTTACTAGCCCCTTGATTTGTGTTGTCCTCTTTCATCAAACGACACAAGCTTTTTTTTGTAATTAAAGATTGCCTTAGACTGCCGCTCCCAAGCCACCCTCCTCTAAGGCTGTCGGAAAGTTTGATCAACACTAGTCCAATCAAAGAAACACTATGCTTACACTGTCAACCAAGCCAATGAGTACAAGTAATTTAATCTAGTTATTAGGAATATACATGTAAATTGATATTTATCGATCGTTTATTGCGACAGTGCTGTTTTGTATGGTCAATGCTCTTTGATGAAATGAATTGAGCGCTCTATGAAAGATATGTATATATATAAATACTTGTATTCTGGGTAGAATGTATTTCGCAGAGCGCTCAATTCATTTAATTGAGGAGCATTGACCATACGAAACAGCACTGTCTTAATAAACGATCGATGATTAATCCTGAGGCCTGAAGTCCTGTGAAGTTATTAACATATATCCATACTGTCTAGTGATGTGGTTTACACACCTGATTTTGAGGGCCTTACTCTTTGTCATGTTACTCGAGACAATAAAATGTTATTTTGTAAAGAAAATCTACATGTCTGATACAGTTTGCTGTTTTTTTTCTCTTTGAACTGTCTGAAAAGTATCTGAGAGCCTTTGCATTTAAAATGGAGGAAACAAGCTCATTCTTCCATTTCTAAGACATGCAGCTAAATGAGGCCTCATTTTCAATATATCAAAATTTACAAATGTTGGATCTTCTCCAAATACTAGGCAGGTAGAAAATGCAATTGCAAAAACCCCACAGTCACTGCCATTCCTTTGTTGCTGCACTGGCATAGGATTGAGAGCTTCCAATCTCCCCCCTAGCAAATCATTTGCCTGTTCCTCTATTTCCTGGCTTAAAACAGAGTCATAAAGGCTGTCATAGAGGTTGACATGTCCTGGCAGACATCCAACTGAGCTGATACACACCCAGTGGCTGTTACCAGTATGTAGAATTTGCACAAATTCACTACTGACAACGTCAAAATTTCTAACTCGACCAAGTGTAGGCCGCTGAAAGCCGTCAATTGCTGCATTCTCAAGCTGTAGTAAAACTTGAGCTTGCTGAATAATGTCACAGTCTAGCCATCCAGTAGGACTAGTAATTAGCTCAAAATGCGAGTCTGTCATCTTTGCAAAGGCACCAGTCTTATCAGTTTCACCCTCACAAACTTTGGTGATAACAACGTCAACGTCCTCATCACTACTATCAGCACCGGAGGAAGAAGAACAAGTGGTAGCTGGAACAGGAATAGATTTTTTGCATGTAGAACATTTCCAAGTTGTTCTGTGGTTGTTGGGCATTCTTTTCAAATTTAAACAAGGCAGGTGAAAAAACTTTCCATTTTTGCAGCCTTGTCCATGACACTCTACTAACTTGTCTGTGGGTAAGGGCTTTGACTTGCAGATGCAGATGCTGTCACACTTCATAGCTGCTTGATTTGATACAGCATGTGATACCTTTCTAGTACCTCCTCTCTTCTTAAACTGAGGAAGTCTGCAACAATGAGGGCAGTACCATGTCTTCGGCATTTTCACAGAAGTAAGAGATAGACAGGAAGGGTGAAACCCTTTATAAGGGCATTCCTCATTACTGCATAAAATACTCTCTTCATCTCTTTTCATTCGACAGAAACAGATGGCATCCTCATCTGGTAATTTAACTGGCACTGTACAACGTCGAGTATACCATCGCCCCAAAATCTCAGGGAGAATGCATATTGTCCAAAATATTTCTAATTTAGGGAGCACACGGTTCCAATGTTCAATGTCAGGGTATATGCGTTGAACTACTAAATGAATGTTTTTCATTTTATCAATAGCACATACCACAAAGTCACAATATTTGACATTTGGCACTGAGAAGAGTTGCTGCTGCACTTGAAAGTAGTAGCTGTGAGTTTTCTTTAGTTGGAAGTGCCCATTTACTTTTTCTAAGCAGGAATTCTTCTGCTGAATGTAGTCCTCAAAATTACCATCTTTGATGATGAAAGGGCACTTCACTTCCCCACACCCATTCCCGCAACAGCTACAAGACACAAGGAAATCAGGTGTGGCATGGAGAAATGTTTTCCCTTTGTTTATAAATAATCCACACTCCTTTACCTCAAAGTTAGCATGGTTTGCTTTGACAGCCGCTTCATATGCCTTTATGGCATCACTCTCGTGCTTTTGACCATGCCTGACTGCTTTAGTATGGACCTTATAAAGGCTTGGGTAACAAATTGTCCTAATCAAGGACTGGGAGGGTTGTGCAAGGTTTGTGTGAAATGCTGCACTGCTAACAGATGCACCAATTCTGCCAGCACGATGTCTATAAAATCCGGAACCGTTTGCCTGGGTTCGTGAGTTAATTTCCACTTTGTTTATGTGGTCCTCAGAAATATTTAATGTGATATTAGTACACAATTTAAGTAGCTCCGGGTACTGAAGATCAAGATTTTTAGTCTGAAATAATTCTGAAATGGTCGGTAGTGTGCGGCTTTCATCGATAAACTGATCGGCATAAGGATCAATCAAGCTTAGGGCAACAGCTTTGTTACGACAATTATTCAGTTTGGCATAGACCTCCTCCATTTCTCTATCTGATGGTGAAGTCGAACCAAATTTGTCGTCCAGGGCGTTGTTCTACGGTATTTGTTTCCTTATTCTCCCCAGCATTTTGAGGTAATGCCTCAATTTGCTGATCCAATGTGGTTTTTAGCTTTTGGGCAGACGAAAAGTTGATATCCTTTGCTCTTGCGTATGGTACTTCGTTCACATACGTCGGTAAAACCCACGTGCATTTCACTTGAGTACAGGCGAGCTTTCCTTGGATCCGTGTTATGGCTTCGATGTAAAACAGTGCACTCGCTACATGGGAGCAGGTTTCACCTAGTCCTGCTTTGCAATCTAAACAATGCGCCGAGATAATGGTTCCATCTTTCTCTGTGATGATCCAAATATTCACTAGAGGATCTCTCATGCTCTGCGAATGTCGCACTTTAGCCACTACAACATACTTGTCCGCGATTTCCTTTCCATTAACTGACGCGACAAAGCCAGAAACCATTTGATTATATGCCTGAAGACTTTTGAAAGCCTTAAATTGCTTATTCGTGTAATGGCTTGTCTCTAGAACTAAGTACGAGAGCAAGTCGGAGACTTCTATTGGAGGCAAGCATTCTGGACTTAACTGCTCGCTCGGCAAAGCCGCCGGATCTACTCCCACCACAGAAATCTTCTTCAAATATCGTTCTTTTATGTGGTTTTCTAGGCCCTTGGCATAGCTTGAAAGCACCGGTATCTTTTGCAGAATATCCTCTGGAGATTCTGGATTCTCGCCTTTGAAATTATCCATAAAAGTTAAATTAATTGCACGCGAAGGCTTCGTCCTACATAGAAATGGCTTACATTTGCATAAAATATGAGCTCTTACATGGGCTCCAACATGGCGGGTGCCTAATTTGCATAAATGTGTGACGTCAGCTGAAAACCGAGAATAGGCCAAGAACGTTATCTTGCACCACATACAGTGTACAATACATTTATTATCAGATGATTAATTAATTCAAATTAATTTGTTTGCCGACCTTCTTCCGACACTCAAATTACGTTTTAATTTTATAGCAACTTAGACAATGAATAAATTGTGCCAGAAATGCCAAAAATATGGGGTTACTAAATAAATATTGAAATGCAATCTTTAAAGATACACATGGGCAGTTTGTTAAGTTTTTGTCAAATTTTGAGAGCCAAAAGATTAACATAAAATCAAACCAGCTGCAAAATTTTGATTGTTACATCCATACAGAGCAGAGGCTTGGGCACAAAATAACTTCAGGAATGAAACAGAGCTCTCTCTGTCATGAAAAGAGATGGACTCTTTTAACAGTCTATATACTCCTCCAACTAACAGCATCAGGTGAAGAGCATACACATCCGGTAGATACTTAAGAAGAAGTGGCACTGCATAGTACAGCAAAAAATTCTTCTTTTCTGATGCTAAGGAAAGTCAAATGATACATCAAACATTAAATTAATGTAGAGTTCTAGGCCTCAGGAACTGTAATTAATTGTCAGCTTCATATGGTTAATGTCGTCTAAAAACTTCTTCAATTAAGAAATTTGAAAATCACCTCAGGAATTACATTCTTGCTTTACTTGTTACTTGTCATTTACACATTTACTCTGATCAGCCTTTATGAAATAATAAATTATTGTATTGAATTGTAACTTGTTCAAAACATAAGTAGTCTCAAACCATACCAGGTGAGAGAGTGCTGTATTTTCAACACTACCAAACCCATCTCAAAAACTAAAACCCTCAAAATTGAAAAACTCTCCAAAACTTAAAATCTCCTCCAATACCCTTTACTAACCTTTCCAATCTTTCTTATCCACAATACTTCTTGGTGTTCTAGTTATCTCACTTATGGGTTGAATACAAAGGAACTCTTTGTCAACATCCTCTATTTTGTCCCCAATGAAGAATAGTGTGTCTTTCTTGTCTTGGGAAAACCAGCTATTTAACAACTGCTCCACCACACCCTCACATACACAATGCATGTAATCGATTGCAGTGCCACGAATGATGTCAAATGTAGGTATTCCAAATGCCCAGGATAAACCAAGAACTCCCTCAATATCATAATTCTGATGGGGCAAAGGCCAGTTGAAAGAAAAAAACAAAGTTTTTCAATGCTTTTACACCAACTCTATTTGAAAAGAAACCCCCTTCTCTCACACATAAGGTTTAAATGAAAATGCAATACACAAGCTCTGACACACATCTGACTATTACCAACAACCAGTAAACATTGTTGTGGTTATAAATGATGAAAGATCATGGTAATAACTGTCCTTAATAACCGAGAGTGAGGTTGTTACAGGAAAATCTCAAACTGAGGCCTTGCTGTATTGACCGAGTGATAGCGAGGTCAACACAGCTAGGCCTTTCCCGTAATGACCGAACGGTCGAGGTTATTAAGTTGTTTATTATATGGCTAACATAGCAGTTCTAAAGGAAAAAGAAAAACTAATTAGTTCAAGTAGAAGTTGTCGTTTCACAGTAATCTAGTTATAAATTTTCCAAACCCAAGGCACACTTTCAATTTCCTGGTCGTGTTTTCTGTTTTTTGCTCTAGTGGCAACGATTTTCAATGTACATAAAAATAATGAATGTGGCCTTTGGATGACCTTTTATTTTTTCTTACCTAATTTGCATAATCCGTAATCGGCCCGTGGCTGCGCTTAGCCAATCAGAGCACGCATCATATCGTCTACAAACACTAGCCATATAATAAATTGTTGTAACCTACAGTTTGATTAATAAAAATTACTTACATTTTAAAACCAAAATGTTTTAACTTCAGAGTCTGCTGTGTTTATACCAATAACCACAAATTCAAGAAAAGAGCCTGAAGCTGTCAACTACATGTGCAGCCATATTAATTATACACTCAAATGATTGGGCAGCAGTTTGTATACCGATTTGGCACCTTCCTTTTTCCTTCCCAAGACTTGGAGGGCCTGCTGCTTGACTTCATCGTGCCTTCTGACCACACCATGACCAGTCACTGAAGAAGTATTGTAGGGGTATATGTGACACTGTCTGTTCCTACCCTTCTTTCCAACACCAATAACATGCTGACACCCTTTCTCTTTACACTTAGAGCACCCGAAGTAACCATTAAATTGCTTCATCTGCAACCACAAGGCCTTTGCTGGAGAATCTAGTGTCATGTCAAGTAGTATACCTTGCACATTGACCACATCTCCATTCCCCATTGACACCTGCAATCCTGCAAATGAGTACCATTTCTCATCATAAAATTATGCAGTGTTTGGTTCAGTGTGTGAGCTGAGGATTTTGTAATCCCCGTTTTTTTAATATACATAGTTTCATATCTAGAGTATTTAAGGAATTTCTTTAAAAATATTGATGTAATATTGTTCAATTAGAACATTATTTAAGACTACATCACATCACAAAAAATGTTTTATGTAAATTTATATACATTCATTTAAGCTGCATTCCCGAGTTGTGAGAATGTGTGTGGAAATGTGTACCTTGTCTGCCAGTTTTTAGGGCACAGTCTATCATTAACAAGCTACTGTTATTAATTACCTGGAGAATACAGTGTCCTCAGAGAAAGTGCAAATGGCTGCAAGAATGTTGGGAAATGTGGCTTTCCTTTGCCAAACCAAAGTCCAGCAAAAATGTGATTCATCCTGCTGAACCTGGAGAATGGATAATTCCACCCACATTAGAATTTTAGGCATGATACATTTGTTAAGAAAACTTGAGAGCATCCCAAGGGAGTCCACTTTCCCTATGCAGCTGTACCCAACTGTTCCGAACTGACAGGGGGAAATAAGAAATAGTTCAAAATGGCTGATAGTAAATGACTGCATGGAGAGCAAATCCAAGGGAAAGCGGTTTCTCAAAATAAGGGAATTCACAATAGCTGATGTCAAATAAGTGCAATCTAATGTGCACTGCCAGTAGTAACATTTCATGTACAGTCCCTTCTTGGTAAGATACACATGCACTTAAACTATGCAAATAGTTTTATGACATTTACCTCTGAAGAGGTGAAAGCTCATTGATAACTAGGAAAACTGGTCATATTCCATAACTTGAGGAACGAATGAGTGCAACACCATCAGTGTTGCCAAGAAGTGAAATGTTTGTTGGACTCGCTAAGAAACCACCAGGGCCTGAAAATGCCTTGTACAGTTCACCATCATAAACATCTTTAATCGACCCATCATCACTAGTTTCTCGATGAAACCTGTATTTGAGATTTTCAAGTTGACCTGGACCTGTGGGACAAAATACATTGTAGAAATATACAAGTCATGTTCCTCCCCTCATTCTTCAGCTAGCTAGGCATCAATGACAATTCATTTAAAATAAGCCATAATAATTACCCTGGATTGGCAAAATGAAATGGACTTGCATGCATGCACCAGTTACATTAATATGTGACAGTATTGTTTTCAGAAAATACTTCAATAGAAGGATAGAAAAGTCTGCTTTGTAAGGTCACTATCAAAACATTAAATTCACTATGTGCACAGGATCAACAATAGAATTGCCTGTACTAGTTCTGTGTTGCTACAGAGGTATAGCCGTGTCACACTTTCAAATGATAATGAAGCAGTGCGTCATTAATATAATAATAATAACGGAATACATGTATATGTTGTAACACCATTGATAATGGCTTTATTCCTAATATCACGATTTGACCCAACTCTCTAATACATGTAAATACAACCACTCATGTCCTCATCATGTCAGCAGGCACATGGCCATCATCTATACAACTGCGGTTTTATGACCCATAAGTGGTTGTGTTAACAGGGTTCCACTCTATTTGTACAATGCAAGCAGTAGTATCGTACAACTTACGTGATAGAATAGTTTGCAGCTGGTCTTCTAATGGAAGCTCTATGAAAAAAGACTTCCCTGATAATGGTGTACTGCAAATCCTACAAACATCACCATCCAATGGTTTGCTAGCAGATATATAGACTTGACACTTTGGGTTTGGGCAACAAAAGTGCTTTTTCATAGGATGCTTGAGATATTGCAAGTATTCTCTAAATTTGCTTAGTCCTTTTACTGCATTATTTTCCTTGGGGCAGTGCAACTCGAGGAGCGTAATGAGATCATCAGAAGCAACCATGGACAGTTTGTGCCGCATGATGAGAGCCATGGTGAGAAGCAAACTTTCTCCAACCGTAATTCGTCCATTATCATACAGCAGTTCATCCTCTATATTTCGACTCTTTGTTTCCTCAGTGTCGACATTGATATTTTCTTCTTTAATTTCCTCAATTAAATCGGCTACTTCTTCTGTAAATGAGACTAGATTTTCCTCATGAGAAGTTTCTTCATGCGCGCCATCCCTTTCTTCATGAGACTCTCCATTATAGGCTGGAATGTCTTGTATCAAGTTCACAAATTCACTGAACACATGATCATCATTTTCCGAACCCGAGGGAACACGATCATCTGGTATACAGAATAAAACAATAAACAAGCGTAAATGGTTTACTTTTGTCTTAAAAAGTATAAGCTTATTTTAACTTCACCGAGTACGTCGCTTACCTTCGTAAGGGTTGGCGTTTTCAGTGGTCTTGCTTTGTCTGACTTCTGCGTTCGATGTTTCAAACTGATTGAATCTTTCTGCACCAGCTTGATCTTGTCCAAGAATGAGGGAATCACCTTCGTGTTTTCGCTTACATGTACGTGATATTTCATTCTCGCACAACTCATCTTCGCTGTTCACTTTTTGTTTTCGCTTTCTTCTCCGCCAAAGTGTGGAACGAGAAGGTTGATCTTCAGCATTAAATCTCCACTTTTTGTAGACTGGCTCCATGTGTTTGTCAGGGAAATCAAACAACTCAAGACAGCTCAAACAGGTTGACAAACAACACAGCAGGCCAGGCCTTCCAAGAAACGCCTGGGTACGAAGACTAAACCCATGAAAATCTCTGAAAATCGGCGGGAAAACACAGTAGTGATATTGAAATCGAGGCTATCACGAGGGGCGCAACATTCCCGCCGTTTTATCAGATCAATTTTTTTGTGGACGTTGAGAAGTACAGTGAATCAAAGCTTTTGGCTTCGTTTTCAACAAAACCAGCGTTCCAAGACTACTATCAGGTAAGCAAGCGCTAAGTATTGAAATAGTTTTTGAATTTGAATTGTTGCTCAAGGTCAGTATTCGGCGTTTACTTAATGAAATGAAGTAAGTTGTCCTGGGAGGAAATTTCTCGTCAGCCTAGCTGAGGCTAGGGACAAGTAACATTCTTTCATTAAAGAATTTGTCATTGGATTCTATGAAAATTTAGTGTGTCGGCTAATTGTATTTACCTGTACGCATCGTATCCTAGTTGTGGTTGATCAAGATCATGAAACAGCATACAAGGTCGCCGAGATCATTCTTTGAAAAGCCCGCTGCGTTGTCAGACTGAAGACCGACGCGATCACGGAACACTAGCCCATACAAAAGAGGTGGCCGAAATGTTTGAAAAGCCCGCCGCGTTGTTCACTTATTAAGTTTATAAAAGAATTCAAATGAAACTAAGTTCCTAATTATCAATTAACAATACTTGGGGCTTTGTAGTAAACAAGCTGAGTGACTCACTGTGTTATTATTGATTTTCTTTGATTTCACTGACGGACATGTAGGGTGCTTTCCATTCACCTAAAATTTGCGGTTTCAATTTTCGGGAATTTCGGTCTCGAATGGAACGGGCTTATTCTCGGTCGTCACTTCCACTTTTCGGGAACACTGAAAAGGCTGTCCTAAATTTTCGAAAATCTTTCCCTGAAAAGATCCTGTTCCGTTCAATTCCCACCCGAAATTTTCGAAAGTTTCGTCGAATGGAAAGCACATGTAAGCTTATTTCTATGGATAATATAAATATAAATGCTTATGAAAATTATCTCTTCTGCGAGGCCATGATTAGTTCGGGCCTGTCAGTGACTTGAATTTGGTTGGTTTAAGTTTTTGAAGCCAGTAAATTTTAAGTTTGAAATGTAGCCTTACCGCAACTGAATCAAGGCAGCGTACCTTGTTTTAGCTACGGGAAAAGAAGCAAGGACGTTCGCGTCAATGGCGAAGCGCACGAAGTCTAAAAATAGAATGCAAATCACTGAATTCCCCGCGAGACTCAAGGGCCATTTACACGACAGAGCAAAAATGGCACGGGCCCGACAAAAACTGGAACGGTTCCAACAGTTTTTACAAAGAAACACTGAACTTTTATCTGTTCCGCGACGGGTCCATGAGTCAACATTAGCGTGTTCTGAGGGAAATAGAGTCCTTAGTAGAGAGCCGTGCATCTATGACTGAAATTTATATGTTCGTAAAGAATAAGATGCGCCGATGTTTTAATCTCGTGGCTTTTCACTACAATGTTTTTCTTTACAATGATAATTATTTTATTTTATTTAAAGAGGGTAACACAAAACAGTAAATATACTGAAAACCAGTAGCCCTCAATAAATAATTGTAACTCAGTTGATTTATTATAACTCATGCAGACTAATTGACAAAGCCATGTTCTTATACCTGTAGATTATTAGTCATGTCTTCGTTTAAGTCTGCCAACTGTGTTGTGATTGGTTGGAAAAAGAAAGGAGAGGAAACCCTCCCAAATGAACTTGTGGAGGCAGTTTCTCTAAAACACCTGATTATTAAAGGATCGCCTCAAGTGGGAACAGAGGTTTCGATGCAATTTAAGAATGAGCTTTGGATTGGAGCAATCTCGTCTCTTCATGGTAAGTATTTCCCTTTCCTGTATTTTGCACCCTTTTTCATTACATACATATAGATTACTTCATGTTTGGTGAGTGCGTATGATGAGTTTACATCTAATTCTTCACAACTTGTGAATAAAAATCGTACATTAAGTGAACTATAACCATGAAGTAATTTGTTTATTATAGAAGTACTGAGGTTTACTCTAAAGAAAACAGTGTCAATTGACTGCAAAAGATCAATGAGCAGCGAACACAATGTCGGCTTTATTTTGAACTAACTCATTGTACAAGACACCTCAAATACTGAATGAGTTAACTGTTTCAAATACATACCTGAAAAATCATTTGACCAATCAGATTTGTTCTAGTTATTGATGGACCATTTTTATTTGACACCTGTTTAGAGTAAATCTCAGTACTTATATAATAAATTGTATTTCCTGTAGAATTAGGTAATGACTTAACATTGTATATGAATCATGTTTCTCAGTTTTGTTTAAGTGAAATCAGAAACCCATAAGAGATCTCTGGTGAAAAACATTTTGCTGTTAAAAATGCTGGATGTGCTAACTGTGAAGACAACTACCTTTACATGTATCTGCCATGATTTTCACTAGGATGCAGGCAGCGCAATTTTTATTTCTTGTGTTTTTAACAAATTAAAAGCAAACAAGAGTGATGCAAATGCATCTTGCAAAGTGTTGACACCAGATGTACAAGTACCTGTTAAAAACAAGCCAACTTCTGGGGAAAAGAGGAAGAGGAGGAAGAAGTTGTTTGACAAGGATTATGTCACTGATGAATCGGTATCTGCCACAGGTGAGTTATTCCTCTCAATTTGTTACATCAAGCATACAATAATATGTTTATGACCTTTTTGTCTAGTATTTCCTTTAGAGCTTTATTTACATCTTTTAATACACAACTGGGGTACATTTTACCCCAGTTGTGTATAGAACTTGTCATGCAAAAAGCTGTCTTAAAATATTCCATACAGTTTATACAGTCATGTACATTAACACACAGGGATGCAGATAATAGCTGGGAGCTGGGGAAAACACCCAGCTGTCAACTCAATTTTCCTGGCTGAAAAACCTTCTATGGTCTTAAAAATAATATTATGTAATAATAATTGGTTCCTATAAACTCACCTGTGAACTGATAAGTCCCATCTGTTAAAAATTTTATCTACATCCCTGAACACACCCTAACTTCTCTTTGATTTGATGAACTTTGTGTTATTATGTGCATTATTTTTTACTTACAGAACAAGAGCCAACTGGGTGCACAGAAGAATGTGAGGCCACACCAGAGACAAAGAAAAAGGCAAAGGGAAATCCACAGAAAAAAGGTCTGTTAACCAGTTTTTCATTCTCATGTTGTTTTGTCATAGTGTAAGCCTGAAACCTTCTTTTGGTCTTTATTTTAGCCAACAAAATGCCCCCATCAAAAAAGCAAAAGACTTCAAGACAAAAACAGCAAGCATTAAATCAGAAGGAGCCATTACCCACCAAAAAATGCAAGAGTGCTGAGGAGAAGCAGCGAGAGCTTTCTCTTTTGAGCCAGAAGCTAACCACCATTGAACAGAACATTCTCACCCCAGTAAAACGTGAAGAAAGTATTAGTGACGTGGTCTCTGAGTCTGAGACTGAGTGGTCAGAAGGTGACAATGATGATGTAGTGGTCCAGCCGAGGAAAACCTCCCAGGGATGTTTTCCTTCAAAAGATATTGCTGGGGAAAATTCCAAATTACAACATCCCCATTTTGGTGGAAAGAGACCAAAGGAGCAACAGCCACCTCCCCGCTGTATCAATGTCCTCTGCAAGCAACAGAAGCATGAAAAAGATGAAGAAATTCGCCATCTTAAGGAGGAGGTGCGGCAGCTCAAGGAGGAACTTCGTAGGTACTTAACACACAAAAAAAATTAAATATTCCATTTTGCCGAGATCAGCGCCAGTTCAGTTACCATTTTAATACTGACCATGCAGCTTAAATAGTCCTAAAGTGATTCATATTCTTATAGAGCATCCTAAAAGACGCCCTTATCCCAAAAATTAGCTCTGAATTGCAATTCCTGGTAGAGATATAAGGGATCAAAGTTTGATAGCATCCCATACAAAATTTGCTTCAGTTCCTTCAGTTTAGAACTGACTCCAAATTTAGAGAGATTCAGCTGGGAATTGCAATTAAGAGCTAATTTTTGGCAAGGACCCTTTTTTAAGGATGCTCTATTTGAAAATGGCACCAAATCCCATAATTTCACAAATTTAATTTTTTGTGATGTCACACTTTAGGACTCTTACATGTAATTGTTTGGTTTTTATAGTTACATTGCCTGATTAAGCCAGTGCAGTACCATCTCAGATATTTTTTCACCTGATTACAAACACAAAAATGACACTATGATCAATATTAACTTATTTGTCCCAAACTTAAACATCATGACCTTGCATTGCCATTTCATGATTTTAAAAAAATTATCTTGTCAAGGTGAGATCTTAGTGTATTTATTGCCATGATAGTTTACAGAGGGAAAGGCCCTGAATCAGCTATCAAAGTTGATGAAACCTGTGGGTGAGCAGTCTTATTGTTTTGGCGTAACCTAGTGGCTTTATGTTTACAAAAAATGAAATATGGACCAGTAAAAATGATTTGGTGAAAGTTTTGATTAGCACTTAATTGTAGTAACTCAGAAGATTCTTGGTGATCATCTCAATCAATCAATACAAAGAAGTTGAATTAGGCTATTTAAATTATGAGAGTAATAAGAAATGGCTGTTTTTATAGGAAAGTTGAAAGAAATAGCTGAAAGTACAAGTGTGCAATTACAAGAGGTGCACCATCTGCATAATGGGAAGATGACAAGAGAACAAGGAACTGCCCTTGGAGTAAGTTTGAGATTTATAACATGTTTTTTGGTGCAAAAACACTCTGAATAACAATATTACCCCTTTGCTGCTTTCGAACAGAGGTTAGGGTGTGTTCATTTGGGAAGATGAAGATTAGGGTAAATTTCCTAAGATCACTAGTAATTAACTGCTGAAACTGGTAGAATGTTTTTTAGGAGGTCTACGTGCGTGACCAGATGCCTTTTTCAGCTTTCAAAGTGATAATTTTCATACACCAGACTTCAAATCTCTGCAAGTGGTGTAACATTTTTTTTGACAGCAGCCTGGAGAACAACCCTAACCAACTCATGGTTCACATGGTTTTGAAACTTTACGTTGTTTAGCTTACAGAACTTGTCAATGGCTCTGCTGTTTGGGCATGTCCAAACAAAATTGGCGCAGCCATCAAGGATGCGGAAAATAAGTCAAGGACGGTGCTTGCCAGGTCTTTGTTGTCATTATTTTATGGCAAGGAAGAGATGTTGTCAACAGAAAACTTTGCAGACCTGGATAAAGACATCATCGAAGCTTGTGTGGGTATGTATACACTGAATTAAATAAAAGTTTCTTAATACAGTGTGATGTCTTGAACTGCAGTTGCCATGCATGTAAGATTATTTTGCTCATGGAAGTTCATTATCGTCTTTAGATTTTGCAATGGTTGCCAAGCTGGGAAATGTTAGAACTGAGAAAAAATCTGCTCTTAGGCAGGCTCTGCGAAATAAACTGAACTCTGCAAAGTTCCAGAAAAAAAAGCCAGAGTATTTCACAGGTAAGCCACAAACTGTCCATTGTCTTTCTCATATACTCCATGAGTAACAGGGAAATATAATCAAAGATTACATGAATTCATTAATTAGAGCAATGATCAGAGTACTCACCTCACCAAGTTACATTTTTACTGAAAAAATGAGCCTTTTTTTAATTTCTTCATTTCGAGAGTTGTTTTAAGACATAATTAAATTAAAAGTAAATGCAACATTGCAACCTCAATTGGAGCACATCGGGATTTACTGCCTACAGTGTATCAAGGATTCTCTTGTTTTTAAATGTCATGGGAAAAATATATATATATATAATTATCAAGCTTCAATCAATCAAATTGATCATATGAATTAATGCTATTTCAATCTGCTGTCTTTATTCAGAATACAGAAAGTCCTACACTGGCCCCAAAAACAAGACAGATGCCCAGCAAATCAGTGACACACAAGGAAAGGGCAATGACCCACAAGCTGGTCAACAAAACAATGGCTCACAAAACAAACAAAAGCTATAAATATTCAACAGCCCTCTTTCAAAACTTTTAGCTTCTACCAGACAATATCTGACAGCCATGTCAAGTGCCAGAGGTTTGACTTACGGTATGATCAGTACACTTGTTATTGCTTTCATGTTTGTTTTGCTTGCTTCGTTTTATGTACTGTTGTTCCTTTTTTCAGAGCATGTATGTATCACTTGTATTATATAAGTTAATCAACTTAAATTCTTATCAGCAGATGACGGCTCAAATTCAGACTCAAGTCATGATGGTGAGTTAGGACAACTATTATTTATCCACAGTTTGAATACTCTTTCCCACCGTAATGTAAGGAATGATTAGTTTTGTCTTGTTCGTCTGAGCCAGATCAAAATACAACGCATGTCACAATATTGTCTGACTCAGAGGGTGATCAAACCATTGGTAAGTAGTAAACATGGTTGACTTCTACTTTATGATTTTTTTTTATAACAATTGGCATATGATTGGATGTACAGTCCAAAATCAGTAATAAAATGACTGTCAATTATCCTTCACTACTTAAATACTAGACACAGGCCAAACATCATAACATTTGTACATGCATTGTCTTGTTGTCATGGCATGTACAGTACCGCTCAAATGTAAGTTACCACCGTCTCGTTTCTCTCGAGTGCACTGCAAGTACCAATGCTTTGCCTTTAGGTGAATGTACAAACGGCATTATTGAGATACATGACTATGCGCACATACATGTATACACGTAGGTATCGCATCATTCGTTTTGTTGGCGAAACGAACGGTTCACAATCACAATCGATGGCATGCTCGTCTTGATTTATTTTACTGTTTGTATTTGTAACTTCAGGCAGCACAAGTTTCGATGTCTAATAAAACAGTAGTCTTAACGGAACAGTTTTCATTTAAAATTATACGGTAAAAGCTTTTCAGATAGTTTTGATCTGTTACTTCATGGATCAAGAGCGCTAAAATCGATGGTTGCTAAATCTGATCTAGAATAGTACCGGAATTACGCTAATTTAGAAAGAGGTACTGTTATCCAATTTAGCACTAACGATTTTGTCAGTTTATAGATTGAACTTCTTTATTCCGCTAATTTTTGGGGCTAGATTGCAGAATACCCGGCCCACTAAATATTCAGGTTTAAACAGTTATCCTCCAAGAATCGTAAATCGCTAACAGGAAACCTTGGGGAGTCTACAAACTTAATAAATAGGTTTGAGAATCACCTATTCTTCTGATTCTACGGATGTGCTTAGCAATTACACTATTTTACTATAGACAGTGATTCCTCCAACTGTCAATTGTAAAGCACGAAGAATATCCTGAGCATATGAATACCGTCTGCAATTTTCCGATTTTTCAGTTGTCCGATTCAACGATCCCATTGAAAAACGGAAAACGAATAAGGACTTTCTTACCTTGGTAACATCTCTCCGCAGCCAAGCGGACAGAACATTTTGTTGTAAGAACATAGCTCAGCCAGGTGGTGGGTCACACGTGTCTCTTGATGTCAACATTCCAGTCTGTACAAGGAATCAATTGTTTATCGCAGGTCAAAATGTGCAAAGTCATCTCTTCCCTGGTTAGCATATGCTGGCAGCCTTCGTTCACACAATTTTAACCTTCTGCTTCGGGCATTGCTTGGAGTTGTCCTCCGTGTTTTCGTACGTACCAATCCAGGTACAGCCATCATTGGTACAAGCCACCTCCAGATTACTGGTCAGGGTGTTCAGTGCGATATTTATGTTAAGTGCTGCATCACTCGCGAACTACTTTCTGCACAGTGGGCACGATGGTTGTTGCATTGATGCCATCAACTTGGCCAAGCATTCATGGCAACTGGAATGCCCGCATGAAAGTGTGACTGGTCTGAGCATTGTCAAATAACTGCAGATTTCAAAAAAGTATAAAGAAACTGTTGAGTATGGGAATAGACATAAATTAATTTGTTCTTCTTGAACTCCTTGTGAAATGAAGCACTCTCACCAGATGCTGCAGTCGAGACTTTTATCTGTCGTTACAGTAAACTTAAAATGTGACATGGTAAGCTTAGTGACCAAATTTTAGACTTTTTTTAGAAGAGAAGAAACTGTTTTCAACGACAACAAATTAACGAAGATGACTCGATAGAAACGCACCGAACCGGAAAACTGCTGTATCTGAAAACTGCAGTGTTATGAAAGCTCTGAAACGTGTCCTTCTCAATGATTGGTTCATACATAAGGTGAGACATTTCTTGTAAAATTGAAAAGACAACCACAAGCACTGAATATTAGTTGCCGTCATTGTTGCAAACATTTCAATGAGAAATACACATTACTATCCAAAACTTGATTCTTCGTCGTTTTCACATCGCCCATCACCAGAATCAGGCGTTGATGCCAAAACTTTCTAACCAAACACTGCGGAATGAGTAATCGATTTACGATTGTCACGCTTAAACGTTACCCCCCTCTTGGGAGCTATTAATGTTACCGAGAGCAACACTGCTCATTGGATTACATGCGCGGCAACGCGTCTTATTATTTATCATATGGATTTAATTTTTTGACAATAGGAAGAACTATTCTCTTTCCAAGATTTCGTTCGATCGTTCATTTGTAGCTTCAAAACTTCTTGCAAAATCAAGTACGAATTTTATTTTGCAGTGAATGGCTAAAATGTTGCAATAACACCGCCCTTTTGTCATTACAAATTTATTTTCTTGACTTCATCACACGATGATTGACTCATTTTGACGTTTTCGTCGTATCATATTCGCATCCCTTCCGTTTCACCACGCCAGTCGCTTCGAACATGTCAGCCATGGAGTTGCAGCAAACAGATGAAAGTAATGTTCATCATACTAAGTGTGTCTTCAAGAGGACTTTTATTTATTTAGAGCGACCTTTAACCAAAGCACCCTCTGGGAAAAAAATGGAATCACTGAAGGCTAGTGAAAGGTGCGTGGATATCTCATTCACGCGAAACCATTCAGATGCGGCCATGGGGAGGTTGCTGCTTGCTAGCTTCCCTTCTTTGTTAGGCATCAGTCTCAAAAGGTGAGCCTCAAAATAGGTTTTACTTTAAGCCCAGGCTAAACGATCAAACATTTTAGTCCAGCATCATGTTTGCTAAACGCAATGTTGATTTGCAAAAAGGGAAAACATTGTTTCACCAAACACTAGGTAAAGTGAGTCTGGACATGGTTCATTCGGTTGATTTTTACCGGCTGTTAGCGCTTTGTTGGTTTGGGTGGCCAAATGTTGGATCCAGACGTTCTTGCAATGCGATGTCAGATGAAAATGTTTGATCGTTCAACCTGGGCTTCACTTTCAAAATCGCTTGGCTTGTCAAGGTACTTTTCAAATGAAATCCAACGATTAATCTCTTCAAGTTCAGCCGACTGATCACGAGCAAGCACATATTCATTACAGTGGTCAATTATAAATTATTTTCCATTGGGCGTAATTATTTTCTTACCAGAACACTTGCGCGCGGTCTGAGAAGAGTGCGGGAAAAGTCACGTGATAACAGGAAACGACCTTACTTAAGTTATAAATAAGCGAGACCTGGGGAGAAGTCGGCGAATCTGGGAAGCATAAACCTGCAATCCTGCAAACATGTCTAAATAAATGTTGGGGATTCTTTTGAAATTTGGTTGAATTTGATCGGTGGTACCACTGATGACAGGCTGGAAAACTATCAATTTTTATTTGTCTTTCTAACCAAGTGTGATAACGTGAAGAACATTAGTTATAGGTTGAAAATTATGCAGGGCTATTAGTTCACATCCATGCTCTCTTCTGATAGGAACAATCATTTTATTGATTCTTCAGCAATGCCCAGGAAAAATACCCATGCATATGTTGTGGTTCAATTTTTATTTTCCTTTGTTTTGTAATCGCCACCATACTTAACCATACACAAGAAAAAAAGGAAACAAATTGAACACCAACAATATACAATGATAAACAATCAAAATTGAACTGCAACACATGTGTATAAGAGAGGACATGATCCCTGTTCTTTTAATTTTTCATAGTTTTAAGTTCTAATAACATACAACAACATAAGGATTGAATTAATAAATCCTTTTTTTTTCCTTTTTCAGCTTGACTTTCATCAAGTCTTACGGCAGAGGCCACAGTATGGCCACTGTTAAGAAAGGATTGATGAGTGGTGAGGAGATTGTGACATATTATTCTTCAGCCAACAAAAAAAAAAAGATTTATTTCCATTCACAGCAACAAGGAGGTATGGAAACCTTGTTTTGTCGTGGTTTGCACTAAAGTATCCATGTGTAAGTACAAGAGTGATCCCCAGTAGTTTCATTAAGGTTTTGAGCAGCAACACAATTACGTTTCACAGGTGGGCAAATAAAAACATATGTTTGTATTAATTTTGAAGTATTCACATCACAAAAACAAAAATGATAATAATGCTGATGTGTTCAGCCAACTTGCCCAGTGCCGCCCTTAATGAAACCCCTGGGTCCTTTTGTTGTGTTTCATTGTCTCCATAGCAAGAAAGAGCAATAATTGTTATCTATAATCAGTTGTGGGTGATACATGGCCTTAATTTCCCCTTGAATTGTTTATAATTTATATGAACTTCACTATCGTACATTACCATACGCCAATTTAACAAAGGCAAAATTTAATTTGATCAATTGCCACTTCCCTCAAATTAATGTTAAAGGTAATGACACTTCCTTGTGGGTAAGTTTGAGGCATTTCAGGTATCAACCACTTCATAAAAACCTTTTTTCCCCTTACATCAGCTACCTCAACATCCACCCAAGCCACTGCAATGGTGGATTTAACTCATGACAAAACTCCACCTCAAAATGGAGGTAAGCCATTTCAAAATAATACTGAATTTATGTATCACTGGGCTGTAACCAGACAGAAATTGTTACCAAAGCCATGCTGATAAAAAGAAAAGCAAAAAAACACCACTTTAATTTTCATTTATTAATTTTCAATAGCCTCTTACAGAACCTCCAAAAACTGCATATTTTTTTGCAAGACATACACAGGAAAAAAAATACCGTATTTCGAGTCAACCTTGTTACTGAGGCAAGTGCCTCAGATTGCCTCATACTAGCTATGACCCAGCATCAAAATGTGCAAGAGAAGGGGCAGAGAAGATAAGTCCAGATAAGTCCATTAGTGTCACAGATTGTCTTGATTCTTTGACCTGAGTCAGGGATTATGTTGTAGTTCAAAATTAAGACCTGGTAAAATCATAATAAGGGTTAGGAAACAAAACAAAAGAAATTGAAAATTAAACCACCAGGTAGGTTGAAACCACTTTAACCAGAATTTAATTTTAACTAAAACACTGCATTTGACACTAGAGACCAGAAATATTCCATGCCTTTATTTGGTTTTAACCAAAATATTGTTTGTTGTAGCTGCAACACGCCGGCTGTTGACAGCCATAACACAGAGGGCAGGTGTGAGCCATGAAGATCATGGTAATATTTTACTTACTACTTCATCACTTTTATTAGTTTGCTGACAATCTGCCCTGTTCCAGGTTCAATCGGAGATTAGATTTTTTTGCTTTTTTTTACTTCATAGACTACTCCTTGATATCTTATATATATCCTATATATCTTTTAAATCACTGTAAACAGTCAATCTGGTTCTGAAGACTTTGATTTTATTGTAAAGACAAATTCCATATTTCAAATGTTTTGTTTTTTCAGATATCGATTTGAATGCACCTAATAGTCCTAACGAGGAACCAACCTCTGATGTTGGTAGGTCATAATTTATACCTGTCCATTACTGTATTCAATATATAAACGTAAAATTTTTTTATTTTGGGTATATCCAGCATGGAGTACTCTGATATTGATTTTGTCAATGACATCATTACACTATAGAATTGGACTGTATCATACACAAAGCAACCTCTGTCCCAAGCTCCTCAGCTGGCAACAGCCATGCTAAAGGTAATGACATGATGTTATTTAAACCTAGATTTATTTATATGATAAACATTACAACAACCATTTGATGCCCCGTATTCTTTTAATCTCAGCGAGGTGGGTTTCAACAAAACTCTGTTCCCGGTTTTCTGATCCCTCTCTGACCCCCTCACTGACTTCCTCTTAAATTCACTTGAAAAAGTAAAACAAAATAAAACATTGCTTGAGGCTGAATCAAGTTCATGGATAAATTCTGGCTTCTCTCAAAATTTCAAAGACTCAAAGTCAATTCAAGTGCCCAGTTCTCTACTTTGACTAACACTAATCAGTTTCAGGGATCAGTGTTTTGTCAAAACCCACAGCGACAATCATATGGGAGGATAATGTCAGCGGCTGATGGATTGTTAAGGAAACTATCCTCCAATATCAAGTTACCAGCGTTACCCAGGAAGGGGTTTCTACCCCCCTTGTTAATTTTTAAATTGCATATACACAGTTGAAAGTTAAAAATGTTGAAAAAAGTGATTGCGAATGACGTAAACAACCCCATTGATTGATTGAGTTTATTTTATTTAAACTGTGATTGGATGAAACTTTAGAGAGACTAGCTTTTTTTTGTCTTTTTTTTGCGACTGAAGAACCAGAGGACAAATATCGATGTGGAAGGGGTATATACCTGTCCTCCGATTTGCAGCACGTGATCTACATTAACCAATAAAATCGAGTAAGAATTAATTGTTAGGTAGAACAATCATATAAATGTGTGGACAATCCATGCAGTAGGTTGTTGATTGAAATGACTATTCTTAATTCCACATTTAAATAACATTGTGGTGATAGGTCATGTTAAAGTCTTGACAGTGGAGCCAGAAGTGGGTATGTGGTATAAGAT
This sequence comes from Galaxea fascicularis, assembly GCA_948470475.1. Taxonomy (NCBI): domain Eukaryota; kingdom Metazoa; phylum Cnidaria; class Anthozoa; order Scleractinia; family Euphylliidae; genus Galaxea; species Galaxea fascicularis. The sequence continues at coordinate 8,911,783 of OX419346.1, forward strand.
TGGCATAAATATATCTTTTCATCTTTCTCTTATACACATCTATATGTAGCTAACTTTGGGCACTGTTGAGCTATCTATTTAGCTGTAACTATAATTTCACTTAATTAAATCTGTGCATCATTCCCATGCTTACATGTAATTTAAATTGCTTGCTATTATCTGACCATCAGGTTTGAAAATGGCCAATATGTTAGCTGTAAATTCAAGGTGGATGTAATTCATGCGTATAAATTGTGTCCCCTTTTTTGCAGTTGGTGATGTCACAGAGGACTTGTCCACCTTTGGATTTCCTGAAAGTGGGTATATTGTTAATTTTTTAATTAGGAAACGGATTACAAGCTAGATTGAACTCATTTAAACCTAAATTTTATGCAAAGTACTTATAACACTGAATCATCACTTCTGAAAATTGTTACTTTGCAATTTGTTGACTCAAGATGCATAAATTTAGTCTCACATAAATTATGGCCTAATTAATATAAAATGAAATATTTGCCACCATTTCAGTGAATGTTGTTCAGTGCTCCCTAAATTGTCTCGGGTATTATTCAAGAATACTCTCTTTTCATTTGGTTATTTATTATTATTATTACATTAAATAATTAGTATAGATCTTAAAGAATTTAGTTTTGACATAGAATGTACTTCTACTTTTTATTTTTTCCTTAGAAGAAAGAAATAAGGAAGGATGGGGCCGCACAGAAGAGATGGCCCTTAAAAAGCTGACACGTGTCACCAAAGGAAATATGCTACCATTTATGACTCATACTCTGAATGAGGTACAGGGGAGCTCTTATTTTTCTTTTAATAGCATAACCATCTTTTCATAGAGTAATATGTAGCCTGGAATAAAATTGTCACCATTATTATATTTGAACTAGTTAATCATTATAACGATGCTTTATAATACAATAATACACTTTCTTAAACAGATATTATGGCAAGCAAGACAGGATGCAGCAGCGTGCCTGCTGCTTTTGTTCAGTGAAAATAATTCAGACAATTTCACTGATGTCCTTCTAAAGTAAGTATACAGGTACAGTATGTAGGGATATTTTGAAATTACAGTACAAGTTTGGTCAAAAATATCAGGAAACAAAAAGTACTCAAGAATGTGCATATTTTCCTTTTGAATAAATTACTTTTAACTATGAACCATGCATAAAAGTGCAAGTAATGCTAATTCAGAAGCTGTGCCACTCACTCTCAGAATTAATGAATAATGCCAATACACTGTTTTCAGATACAATCCCAAACCAGTCCTTTTTAGTATTGACTATAATTGAATGTTTGATATTTTTTCAGAGTTTTAAATAATCAACTGAAGGGACTGACACAGAAAGTTCTGATTTGGGTGGCTGATAGCCAGTCCAATGAAGGGTCTAAAGGTGAGTTAACCCAACAGTAATTGATAGTTAAAGTTACCGTTTTCTATGCCTGCAATTTCAAAAGTCTGACATACATTTCATCTGACACTAGTTGATTCACAATGGATATGTGAGCCCATCACCTGGTTGGTTCAGAGGTAGAGCACTAGACTGCTTAGCAAGAGGTCATGGATTCAACTCCTACACCAGACAAACAACCAGGGTCTTAAAATAATTGTTGGTAACATCAAGCCATTGGCCTTACAATAATTATTGTCTCCTTCACCTCCACACAAAAAAGATGGAAGGGGACATAAAAGAAGCCACACACTGATCAAAAAGAATAGGGAAGCAAGTGCAATCGGCCCTTACACAGACCAGGGTTGGGTGGAGGTTGGGCAATGCATTGACCCTCTTTCTCCCAGAGCTTCAGTTGCTCACAGAAACCTACACGGCCTTATTTTATATGCCTACTGGATAGATGAGGATAGATGAATGGGTGCGTACTGTGATCAATAAATGGTTTACATATTTCCTATTATCTTGTTGTCTCACAGTTCAAGCCAAATATGGAGTGAGTGACCAAACCACACTGCTGGTTGTGGTGGCATCACAAATTCCACAGTGCGTGAATATTTTTAATGGTAAGAAAAAGTTAAACCTATGGCTTTGTGGTGAACATTATCAGTAGGTACACACAGTTGAAATGTTTTGATATGTATGATTTTGTGATAGCTATCATCATTACATTCTTTTACCTTAACGTAATGATTGCATACGTTTTATGCAGAGTATGATAAATTGGTGTTTAGGCATAATAAAAATGAAATGTGTTTCTTTCTTCACAGAAACTAATATTGATGAGACAGAACTGAAAGATGCACTGGCAAGTGCACAGCAGATGGTTTTAAATCTTGAAAGTAAAAGGTAACATTGCAATGGTGGAATGAACTAATCATGCCGTCCATGTCCATCCCAAGGGGGACCTAGGATTCAAATCAAACACCGCTTTCTGTGTATAATTAGTGCAATATAGTGATTACAAGAAGCTGATCAGTAGCATGCGACCAATCTAGTAGTCAGTATGTCACCTTTCTGGAAATCTACTTCTGGCAAGATGAATCGCATATTGGTGTACAATTTTTGTATTATTTTTAATCTTCTTCAAATATGTTTTTCCTTAGAATGAAATTGCCAAGAGCCAAACTGGGTGAAGAAAAGGTATTGATAACAAAGAATTGAAAAAACATTGAGTTTCTGGCAATCCTTTAATGTACAAACAGAGGCTGGACTTCAAGGGAGTTGTGTGAATTACCGAAATAGAGCCAGTATACCTGTTGTTCCGTGAATTTTGACACACAGAAAAGCAAAGCACTATATATACTAATATACTTAAGAATAATTATAGCTGGATATGTTGAATGTGTAAACTTTTTATATTATTTGCCAGAACAAATTTTATTGACATAAAACATTTGATACATTGTTGTGTTGGTCTGCAGTCAAACCAAGGGCCTCAAGGCAGAGTCTCTGCCAAGACCACTGAGACTGAAGGTGACCTTAACATATCTTAATGGTTGGGTTTGATTAAAAATGACCAAACATGACCAATAAAAGTTGCCAATAGTGGTTGCTTTTTTGAGGAGAACTGTTTGTTATGTGAAATTTTATGCTTGTAAGTACAAAAGAGTAAACATTAATTTTTATTAGTTCCAACTAATTGATCAATCCACTGACACACATTAATTTAAAATTTTAATAGTTAGATTTATCATGCCTTTGGACAAAAACTTTTTAGTATTGTGTTTAATTTTCATGAGTATAAAATTATACTCGGAGATATTGAATGTGTAAACCTTTTCATATATTATTTGTCAGGCTATAATGTGTTATTGACACAAAACATTTTGTATGTTGTTATCTTGCTCTGCAGTCCCACCAAGGTAGTGGTTGCTATCTAGAGGAAACCACTGTTTGTTTAGTAGACTGGAATGTTAACAATTCAAAAGATAAAACATGCACCAGGATGGCTTGGAAATGTACATGAGAATATACTATATAGTGCCATGTTGAGAATAATAATAGTTGGATATGTTGAACATCTAAACTTTTTACATTAATTGCAAGACTAGAACATATAATTGACACAAAACGTTTGCTATGTTGTTGTCTTGCTCTGCAGTTCAACCAAGAGCCCCAAGGCAGTGTGTCTGCGGAGACTGCGGGGAGAAGTGATGTCAAGGTATACTCCCTGGTTTAAATGATAATTTTCAGAAAATAGAATAAAATACTTTTACAGTACTTAAGTTACTTTTGTTTCAGATATGCCAAAAGATTTTCTGTACAGGCCACAGGTGGCGCATACTGGTTTGATTATTAACAGCATCAAAATCAAGAACTTGCGGTTTTTCTCCTATAATTAATAAAAATAAGGCAAAAACTGCATTAAATCTGTTTTAGCATCACATTTTAGAACAACGTCTTTTTAATACATTATTGAATTGAAATATATCAAGTGAAATTAACTATTAATCAATTTCCAACAGAACACTCACTTTCAACTAAAGTTCACTCTGATATTAGGGAGCTTAAGCACGCACGTTTTGGAGACACGAATGGCAACTGGAAGTGAGATGTTTTCCCTTTTAACTTGTCTTCACACAACTATATTTATATCGCTAAGTATCTTTTCACTATTAGAGACCCTAAGTTTAAAAGTCTGGTTGAGACTGCTATCCTGTGGTGCGAAATATTCACTTCCGGTTGCTGTCCGCGTCTCAAAAACGCATGTGCTTAAGCTCCGTATTAAAAATTCGTTTGTTTGTCTGTATGTACTCTTTCGTCCAGCCAAGTTTTGAAGCATAATGTGAAACATTTCCCGAGATTTTCCATTTTCTCTACTGCTTCTACCTGCCATTACGTAAAAACACGAAAATCCGTGGGTAAAATGGGCTGAAAACACCACGATTTGTTCACTCGGCCTCCGTTTTTTTATTTCCACTGTTCTCGGTCGGCGGGTCAAACTTCTGGTAACAACACAAACCTTCGAGAAAGTGTAGCATTTTCAACTTGCCTTATTTTGAGATAAAACGGCAGTTTTTGAATGGTAGGTGGTTCAAGCTACAAACAGGCTTAAAATGACGTGATTATGAGACAAAAAACAACCAATGTTATGGAGATGAACACAGCTTTTACATGTAACTTACAAAAGAGTAAACCAGGAATTGGTTTGGTTATATACATGTACATGTCTGTTCCATGTTGAGAATGATTACACTTGGGAGACGTTAAATGTGGATATTTTTTATATCACTTGCATTTAACTTGATTATAGGAGGAAGATACAACTAGTAGAAACAACCATGATAACAGTGATGGTGACGAAAAAGAAACAGAGGTATGCATAGCAAATATCCATACCTAAAAGGATTGCTCTGTCTAGACTGCCCAAAGCACCAACACTGCAAAGTGCTGAAAATTTCAGCCAGTGTCACAAATGCAAAAACATGTGCTAGCTTAAGACAAGAAGGGATCGAAAACCGCATTTCACAGTTGGTAACCTAGATATTCAACAAAAATCCAGTATTTTCGATCCGCCCAGTGGGTATTACAACACAGGCAAACTGCTGGACTGGGTTGGACTGGTTGGACTGGATTGATCTGGACTGGCTGGGCTGGGTTGGTTTTGACTGGCTGGACTGGATTGGCCTGGACTGCTGGACTGGGTTGGTCTGGACTGGTTGACTGGGTTGGCCTGGATTGGTTGGACTGGGTTGGTCTGGACTGGTTGGACTTGATTAGTCTGGACTGGTTGGACTGGATTGATCTGGACTAGCTGGACTGGATTAACCTAGACTGCTGTACTGGATTGGTCTGGACTGGGTTAGTCTTGACTGGCTGGACTGGATTGGCCCGGATTGGCTAGACTGGATTAGTCTGGATTGGCTGGACTAGCTTAGTCTGGACTGGTTGGACTGGGTTGGCCTGGACTGCTGGACTGGGTTGGCCTGGATTGGCTAGACTGGATTAGTCTGGATTGGCTGGACTAGATTAGTCTGGACTGGTTAGACTGGATTGGTCTGGACTGGCTAGACTGGATTAGTCTGGATTGGCTGGATTAGATTAGTCTGGGCTGGTTGGACTGGATTGGTCTGGACTGGCTGGACTGGATTGGCCTGGACTGCTGTACTGGATTGATCTTGGCTGGTTAGTCTGGGTTGACCCACATTAACTGGACTGGATCAGTCTGGACTGGGTTGGCCTGGACTAGCTACACTGGATTGGTCTGAACTGAAATTAAAAAAGATATTCCTTGACATAGCAAAGCCAATCAATATTTTGAATTAAAGTTAATTTGAGGCAATGGCAATAACTCGAGTAAATAAATAATTTTTAAATGACTAAACATATAAAGTCAAGATAACTTGAAACGCAACACATTTTTCTCTTAGTCTGCTACGCATACAGTGGGAGTATGACAACTAAAAACACTTTGGTGTGTTTTTTGCTGTTGTCATACTTCCACTGTGCTTATCTTTTTTTTTCAGGTGACATTTGGGCCTGCAACAACATCCTCAAATGATGATTTGGAAAAAACGGTGGAGGATGAAATAGATGCAGGTAACCGATTCTCCCTCATACTTGCATTGTAAACTAGAAAATCAGACTTCAAACCAACAGACTCCCCTGGTAGATACTACCTGCTTCTTTTGTGTTGTTTTTCTATAAAATAGGACTTGCAAAGAAAGGTAAACATAAGAAAAAGAACAAGAAGAACAAAAAGAAGACCAAACCAGAAGACCAAAAAGACGTAGTTGAACAGGCAGAGAAGAAGCCAAGGGTGGAATAATTAACTGTATGAATGCATGGGTACACGAACGAAAGTGTGAATGAAGGAACAAACGAATGAAGAACTAAATAACTATGAATGAATGCATGGATGAATGAACGAACGAATGAATGAGTGATTGATTGAGCAAGTGAACAAATGATCGAAAGAACGAATAATCGAATGAAAGAACGAAATGATATTTGAATGAATGAATGATTGAACGAACAAACGAATGAAGGATCGAGTGACTGAACATTAAAAATAAACAAAAACCTTAACAAAAATTTTTAATTGATGCCAAATAATTTTAAATAGACCACAGGCAACATGATATTTCAACTATTTTTCTTGCAAAGTTTGGACTTTTTTGAAATTATTATGTTAAATCCGTTTAAGTTACGTATGTTGAAAACTTTGACTAAGTGGTTCATTTCAAAGCTGTTAGGCTTTGAATAGGGTTTATATTAAGGAAATCGCATTTTTCTACTCGGCTTTTGTTAAGTAGCGTACGAAAAATATATATGAGGTGTTGGTGTTTTTAATACCAGGTTTAAAAAGGCCTTCAGTTCACTTGGCTTAGTGCACTGACAATTTGATGTATATTGAAAGTTATAATTTGGTTAATTTAAATTACGATAAAGGACAACATGTTTTCTCTAAATATTTATGTTACGAAAAATTATTGCGTGACTCGCGTTACTGTCTGGAAGTGTCAAGAATCTTCTGCATATTTAATTAGTGCTGTGTCATCGTGATTCCGTAATGCTATTTTAAGCCGTTTGTGTATGTTGCTGTAAATAGTTTCTTATTGTAATGTTTCTTTATTTAGCCGAGTCGGAAAGTTCTAGAATCTTTTGTGTAAAGTATATAAGCCGATCGGTGTAGCTTTAGAGTTTTCTTAGAAGAGTGTCTTAGAGTCTTGGAGAGAAGAGTGAAAGTGACAGAGGTCGTGTATACATTTGGCGGAGGCCGTGAGTATTGAAGTGTGACGGAGGTCGAGTGTAATTTTATAAGCCTAGTGTGAGCTTATTGTGAAGTCTTGTGCGGAGTTTACTACTTTCGTTTGGAATAAATAACCTTGTTGCTGTTCTGACAACCCTGCGTTCTGTTTAGTCTACAAACAACCCACTTCTCACTCATCAACACAACGAACTCGTAACATTGGGGGCCTGTCCGGGAGTGAGTGAGTTAAAGAGTGGAATTCAAGGAACTGTTTGTTGTCTACCGATAACCAGGAAAGGATCACAACTTCGAAGAAAGTAGCTGTGCTGTGAAAGCAAGTGATACGAGTGGAAGAGTATTAGAATTTTAACGCTGTGAGATGGAGAAATTTATTCAACTTGGAGAAAAGTTTGGACTGGAAGGAGAAAAGCTTCTTGAATTTGTGCGTGAACAACAAAAGTTGGACAAAGAGGGAAGGCGCAAAGATGATGCAAGAGAAGAAAAGCGTCAAAAGTTGGAGGAGGAGAGAAGGTGCGAAGATGAAGAAAAACAAGAGAAATTGAGGCGGCTTGAAGAAGAGAGAAGGCGCGAAGATGATGAAAGAAAGTGTCAGGAGGAAGAAAAACAAGAACACTTCGGCAGCTTGAAGAAGAAAAACAAGAGAAATTGAGGCGGCTAAAAGAACAAAGAAGGCGGGAAGATGAAGAGAGAGAGGAACGATGCCGAAGAGATGATGAAGAGAGAGAAACAAGATGCCAAGAGCGAGAACTGAGAAAATTGAAAATGGAAGCTGATATCCTGAAACAGAAAGAGGCCGCCGAGGCTGCGAAGAGGGAGCATGAATTAGAACTTGCACGGCTAGGAAATCTTGATGATCGTCCACGTGAGGACCGAGCTAAAGCGCCAAAACTTCCAGCGTTTGTGGATGGTAAAGATGATTTAGACGCATACCTACAGAGGTTCGAGAGATTTCCTGAGACAGCTAAGTGGAAAAAAGATGGATGGGCATGGAAGCTCAGTGCTCTGTTGTCTGGACGTGCACTAGAAGTGTATTCACCTCTATCGGAGGACGCAGCTAAAGATTACGATAGAGTGAAGATTACGTTGATGAAGAGATATGACCTCACAGAAGACGGCTATCGTCGCAAATTCAGAGCATCTAAACCGGAACTTGATGAAAGTCCGGAGCAGTTTATTGTGCGACTAGACAGATACCTGTTACGATGGCTAGAGCTTTCAGATACTGAGCAAACCTTTGAGGGCCTAAAGGACTTAATTGTGAAAGAGCAGTTTATTGATTCCTGCCCTAAAGATCTGGCCATTCACCTACGAGAAAGGGCACCTGAAACCCTAGCGAAGATTGCAAAAATCGCTGACCAGTACTTAGAGGCTCATGGCAAGCATTTATTTAGCCCAGTGAGCAGGAAGCCGGCAGTACAGCATGAGAGGGACGAACCCAAGAATACACAGTTTAATACAACAAATACGCTCGTGGTCATAAAGCTGTCAACTGCCCAACCGTGATAAAAAGATGTTTTCTGTGTGGCAAGCAGGGACATGAAGCTAGAAATTGTTGCTCGAGTGCAAGAAGGCTAGGAGGACAAAGTAGGGATGGTAACCCTGTGCAACGTGGTCAAGTGAGTGCTTGTTGTTTAGTTCAGCCACCAGAGGTTAAACCTTCAGCAGAAGAAGTTAAGTCCTGTATCCAAGATAATAAGCTTGTGTTGGCTTGTGGTAAGAAGATTCCGTTGCTGAGTAGTGCCTGTGTTGAACCGTTGTCTGGAGTTAGAAGTAAAATGCCCGTCGTGAAAGGAAGAGTTGGAGAGAAATCCGTTGATGTCCTGAGAGACACTGGTTGTAGTGGGATAGTTGTAAAGAAGGATCTTGTGTCCGAGGATCAGTACACTGGCGACTTTAATGTTATGCTGCTCATCGACAACACAGCAAGGAAAGTGCCCATTGCGAAGATTGAGGTTGACACACCCTATCTCAAAGGCCAAGTGAAAGCGCAATGTCTTACTGATGCAGTTTATGATTTAATTGTTGGTAATGTACAGGGCGCAAGAGCTGCTGACGACCCAGATCCAAGCTGGCAAGATCATGTGCAAGAGGTGTGTGCAGTAACAACGAGAAGTCAAGCAAAGAAGGCCGGAGAACACATCCCGCTGAAGGTACCAGCTGCCAAAGAAAGTCCCGTTGTTGAGAGAGAAAAGCTCAAACAAATGCAACGTGACGACGAGAGCTTACAGAAATATTGGGAGCAAGATGACGTAGTTGTGAGAGGCCAGACCGAGAAGTCGTTTGAAGTGAAAGGTGGAGTTCTTTACCGTGTTTACAAGCACCCTTATGTGAATGGTGGTAAACCCCTGAAGCAAGTTATGGTTCCTGTGCAGTTGAGAAACCGAATAATGGAACTAGTGCAGGGATCGATCATGGGAGGTCATATGGGAATAAAGAAAACGGCAGATAAGATTCAAAGTGCATTCTATTGGCCAGGCATTCAAGGGGATGTCACTCGTTATTGCAAGTCCTGTGATGTATGTCAGAAGACAGTTAACAAGGGTTCCGTACCGAAGGTTCCCCTGGAGAAGATGCCGTTAATTGACAAGCCGTTTAAGAGAGTAGCAATCGATCTGGTTGGTCCTATTAGTCCCCCAAGTGAAGATGGTGATAGATATTTATTGACATTAATTGACTTTTCAACCCGTTATCCCGAAGCTGTTCTGCTCAAGAATATTGACATGGAAACTGTCGCAGAAGCATTAGTGGATATCTTTAGTCGTTTGGGAGTGCCTGAAGAGATTTTGAGTGACCTCGGTACGCAGTTTGTATCAGAGTGTATGAAGGAAGTGACGCGGCTGTTTAGTATTAAAGAGCTCACTACGACGCCTTATCACCCCATGTGTAATGACCTCACGGAAAAGTTCAATGGAACTATGAAGAGCATGCTGAAGAGATTGTGTAGCGAGCAGCCAAGACAGTGGCACCGTTATATTGACCCGTTATTGTTTGCATATCGTGAAGTTCCTCAAGAGTCTACTGGTTTTTCGCCGTTTGAGTTGCTGTACGGACGAGCCGTTAGAGGGCCGATGTTTATCCTTAAAGAGCTGTGGACGAAAGAGCTGGAGGAACCTGAAGTGAAGACCAGCTACCAGTATGTGTTTGAGCTACGCGAGAAGTTAGAAGATACCCTCAAGCTTGCGCATACCGAACTTCAGAAAGCCCAAGTTAAAGGCAAGCATTACTACAACCGCAAGACTAAAGTCAGGAAGTTTGTACCAGGAGATAAAGTGTTAGTGCTGCTCCCGACTGACCATGACAAGCTTCTAATGCAGTGGAAAGGTCCATTTCAGGTTAGTGCTGTAGTGGGTCTTAATGACTATAAAGTGCGTGTTAAAGGAAAGGAGAGAGTTTACGATGCCAATTTACTGAAGAAGTATTTTGAGCGAGAGAATCCAGTACCCGTAGGAGCAGTGGCTGTTGAAGAGAACATTAATGATCATGAGAACGACGACGTTAAAAGTGATTTAGAAACAGTGGATCCTGTAGACGATGTTGATTTTCTGGAGATTGGTGGATATGTCGCTAAAGAGTCAGTCAAGGATGTGGCCATCGGAGATAACCTTTCTGATGAGCAAAGCGCAGAGTTTATGGGCTTAGTGACGCAGTTCCAAAGTTTGTTCACAGAAGCTCCTGGCACAACAAGTTTGGCTCAACTAGTTAGGTCAAGACCTTATCCAGTACCGTATAGCGTGAGAGAATCGCTGAAGAAGGATATTACAGACATGATGAAGATGGGGGTCATAAGAGAATCAAGTTCACCTTACGCTTTGCCTGTCGTGGTTGTTAAGAAGAAAGACAACACAAATCGTGTATGTGTGGACTACCGGAAGTTAAACAAGTTAACCGTGTTTGACCCTGAACCTATGCCAACTGCCGAGCATTTGTTCCAGAAATTGAGTGGTGACAAGTATTTCACAAGAATTGATTTGAGCAAGGGTTACTGGCAAATTTCTATACCTGAGGAAGACATACTGAAGACTGCTTTTGTGATGCCTGACGGATCATATGAATTTCTGAAGATGCCGTTTGGTATGATCAACTCCGCAGCGACCTTGAAGAGAGCCATGAAGAAGTTATTACATGTCGTCGACAACGTTGAATTTTACTGGGATGATATTTTGGTTCATACCCGTACATGGGAAGAACACATCAAGGTGCTTCGAGGGTTCTTTACACGCTTGTCAGAAGCTGGAATGACCATAAGGCCGACTAAATGCCTCTTTGGAGTTAACACTGTTGACTTTCTTGGTCATCGTTTGGAGGAAGGATTAATTGGTCTTCATGAAGACAACATGACAAAGATTAGAGATGCTCCAAGACCAACTACCAAGAAGCAGATAAGATTGTTCATGGGTCTGGCTGGATATTATCGAGATTTTATCCCCAACTTCGTAGCAATAGCAGCCCAGCTGTCAGACCTCACGCGAAAAGGGCAACCTAACAAAGTAGAATGGGGAGAGGCACAAGAGAAAGCCTATCAGAGCATTAAGACCCTCTTAACAAAGGAACCAGTCCTTTGACTGCCAGATCCAGGGAAAACCTACTTTCTGCAGACTGACGCCTCCGACAGTGGTATCGGCACTGTATTAATGCAGGAGCATGATGGCAAGTTATTCCCCGTTTGCTATGGAAGTAAGAAATTATCAAGTGCAGAGCGTAATTATTCAACCATCGAGAAAGAGTGTTTAGCCATTGTGTGGGGATTCAAGAGGTTTCATCTTTATTTGTATAGAGTTTCCTTTGTGCTACAAACAGATCACGAGCCACTGAAGCACATGAACAGTGCGAAGTACGCCAACGGATGCCTAATGCGTTGGGCTATGTTTCTTCAGAGTTATAATTTTAGAGTGGAGGCTATCAAGGGATCCAAGAATGTGGGAGCAGATTATCTGAGTAGGATTGAGGAATAACTTACGAGACATTGGACTACCTTCTCTTGGTACAACTTAAGTAATTTTTCGTTGTTAGTACAAATTTAGGAAATTTCTTCTCAAGAGGGGGTTATGTTACGAAAAATTATTGCGTGATAATTTTCACCGCTGACTTGTCCGAGTTGCAAAAAGTATTCCAAGAAGGACTTAGCAGGAAATAAAATTAAATGTGAAAGAGCGTTGCTTCACACTTATGCAAGAAAGCGGAAAAGAAATGTTAGCAGAACGCTGAATATCGGAGGACCTTTCATGATTATGCCTTTGAATTAATTGATCTTTTTACATTGCACTCAATTCTTTCGGCAACAAACACATTTACGAAGTGCTTCATTCATCAGAATCGAAAATTCGCGGCCTCATCGATTAATTTTCGGGATATGTAAGGAAATACACATTAAAAAACAAAAAAAAAAGGAAGTGTATAAATGCAGGAAAATTAGAGTTATCGTTTTGGGGTACATATTATGAAAACTTAAAGCTTCGTTGTAGCATGTACAGTTGTAGCGATTTTTTTTGCTTGCGAGAGTGTTGAGATTTTTTTCTAGAAAATTGTCGCATCCCCAGCACACGGTAGTGCCGCTACACGAGTGACAAAGCCTGTGATTTTGTCGCAAAAAATCGGCCAGCTTATTGAATTTCTCGCGATTTTAATCTGCTATTTGTTTAAAAAAATTATAATAGCATCATCAATCGCTCGTGTAGCCGCGGCCTTAGTCAATTTTTATCACATAAAAGGATCAATGCTACCATTGTAACATATTACAATTGATATTTGTCCCCTGATTTGAATAAATCCATTTGTTCGATGTTCCATGTTCTAACGCCAGGATTTATGGCAGAAGGCTATTTCACACCCTCCTGATGGTAATTGGTCAATTTTAATAACGCGGGAAAAACAATAAGTGCCGCCCAAGAGGTGACGCGAAAAGAAATTGGGTATCAAATTTCTGTTTAAAAGCGAAAAGACGCCATCTCGTTTTCATTAATTTGGTAGCAATGTCAAGTAACAACGGTGATAGCAGAGATCAAGGCTTACGCTTCAGCTGTAGGGCTTTCACGAGAACGTTTGTCCATATGGACAAACGTCTGAAAGCAGCCCCCAAATAAGAGGGAGTTTAAAAAGCTGAAAAAGGCTGGGAGAGTCAGAGAGATGGCCTTTACTAAGAATCACACTGCTGGGGATATAGAGCAGTTGCTTCTGTCCCATTTTCCAACCTTAGTTGGTCTTGACCTTTCACAGTAAGATGCCTCCAATTCCACCTTTTTAAATAGCCATTGTGTGTCAGTCACCAAATTTTGCTTTCACTGAGATATCTCGACCCACTTTTGTTCTTGCAGTTTGAGATTCATTAGCTCCTATGACAGGGGACATGCGATGGGCGTGGTGTTCCGTGGTGTACCCGATGGAGAGGAAATAAAGCAGAATTTTGGGGAAGACGCAAAGAAAAAAGTATTTATGTACTGGAAACCAGGTAGGGTACATTGTTTCATCTACAGTATCCACTGTTCAAAGGCCGTTAAATCTTTTTTGCTTTGGAGGTTAAGCCCCAGCCAAACGATCGCAACATGCCAGCACAACATATCACAACATGTTACGATGTGCTGGGTGTTGTTGGCTCAAATTTGACCATTTTCAAACTTGAACCAACAACGCCCAACATGTCGTAACCAACAATGTTGCGATCATTTGGCCGAGGCTTTACGGAGCGAATCTGTTGTAAATTAACGCACCATTTCCCACTGTCCAATTGTGTAATTCACCACGGTGAGATGTTTTTCATTGGACTTGGATTAAAACTTTTTCCAAAAGGACAGATAAAAAAACAACACTCTCCCTTAGAAGAGGCCCAAGAACTTTGCCAGTGGACTCATGATTATTATTTCAGAGGGGCATGTTGTCAGCGTTGTCTTTCCCAAAAACAACTATCTCGCAAATCCTCTGGAAAGTCGCGTCTGCCTCTTTCTCGGGCTCGCAGAAAAAATTAATGTAACCTTGCTTGTTAAGTCTTGGCATTTGCATGTACTTATGCGCCATATCATCCAACTCGCCACTTCTTCTTTGTCGTGTTACAGCAAAAGATCTAGGACAATACAAATGAAAAGTTGAGCCCACCTCCTTACCCATTTCAGTGTTGGAAGAAACGGTGTGTTTTGGTTTAAGGTGGATCAAAATGGTTTTGTTTTATTCATATGTAAACACCAATTCTTTGATGGTTCAATACTTCCACATTTTTCTGTTTGTTGTTCAGTAAATAAAGACAGGCCATTGGAAAACTGATGGCTGGAGTGGGTGAAAATTAAACCACAACAAATTCATGCAAGGGAAAATGATGCAATAAAAAACCCAATTAGCCAGAAAAAAATTCTTGCAATCTGAAAGTTAGGTTTTAGAGTAGACGGCTAGGGAACCAAGTGCCAAAAGCACAAACTTCAAGGGGGTCTGGGGTCATTCTTCTCCAGAAATAATTGATCTAGAGGCTCAAAATTGTCATTTCATGCATTTTCAGCAAGACATTAATTTTTTCATAAATAGAAAAAAATTAAACAGCTTGTTCATAACTATCAGCACTTTTAGGCAGATCATGGATCCTATTGGATGGCATTGGAAAACACACATCAAATTGAGTGAGAGAGAGAGAGAGTGTAATCAGGAGGACATTTGCTTTGCACTGCTCATTTACATGTAGGTTTGTTTAAAGGAGAACTGAAGTCAAAAATCAAGTACGTTTTTAAAGCTTGATTTAATTAATCATGGCAAGCAAAACACTATTAAACCTTTTTTTTCTGCTCAAGAAATGAGGAGACAAAAAAACAGGCGGTTTAGCACTGTCAATTCGCTGGTTATGACGGCGGCTCAGATCGGGCTTGTCAGCGGTTCTTTACGAAGCTTATGACGTATGATATGGGGAAGAAAAACATGGCAGTAGAGAAGCTTTTTGCTCATTCGGGAAGACATTATATTGCTTTGAATAGTCAAAATATGAGTGAAGGATTTTCAGAAATGGTCAGTTTGGACACAGGAAAAAGATAGATCTTTCTAGGATTGTGTAAGTTTATTTTTATCTTGACAGATCTAACTCCACAGTCGTACTTGCTGGTAATGGAATGACGATCGGGTTTCTGCAGACGTGCAGTCTTGCCAAAGATTGCAAAACATTTTCGCATTTCGCAATCTGCAAAGCTCCTGTTCGTCGTTTTAACTGAGTGGTTAGCTGTTATGTAGACGTTTCCTCTACAAATTAGATTGCTCTGTAACTCTTTTCTGGGAGGAATTGTGCAGCATCCCTGGAATGTTGATCCTGAACGTGCTGGTAACGCACGCAGTGTAATGTACAATAAAATACAAATCTTAAAAGTTGTGCTGGACTTTGCGTTTTTGCTATTAATTTACATTGTGCACTTTCCGGTCTTACGCAAGCAATCTCATATAAATAAAGCAACTTGGTTGAATCATGAGTGGTGCTTCGAGGTTGCCTCAAAGATAATTTCTGCAGATCTTTCTGTTCGCCACGATGGTTTACTGTGCTGCCTTTGAATGCAACAATGACTCGAGACATAATAACACTGTCTCCTACCACTGCTTTCCAACGGATAAGGCTATTCGGGACCAGTGGCTTGCGAAAATTTCGCGTGCTGATCTTGTCTTGACCAAAAACTCCAGATTGTGTTCAGCGCATTTTACCCTCGACGACTACAAGCGTGATTTAAGAGCAGAACTTACTGGCCAAAGAGGGAAAAGAGACCTCAAGGATGATGCCATACCTTCGATATTTTCTCATCTTCCCCCGCCCAAAAAGCCTAGGTTATCATCAGAGAGACGTTCACAAGAAAAAGCCAGGAAAGAGGTAGGACTTATAAGAATGCTGTTTTCAAAATCATTGACATCGCGCGGTGCTTGTGCCTGTCACGCAACAGTCTAATATGCTGTAAAGAAAGAAGGCAAATTCGATTGATAATGTTGCTCGTATTGAAAAGTGTTTTTATAAAATACTGCCTCCAAAACAAGGGGAAATCCAAGTAAATTTTATATGTGATTGGCAAGTATTTGAAGTTGCGACTTTCAAATGCCCTTCTCTCATGAGTGAGTGTCTTCATTTTGCAACTACTGACCTTAAAAGCAGATCATTATTAATGTCTTTTCCAGCTATATATCCATAACAGATCAATTGACTGTCATTTATTAAACTGCAAGTCTCAAAATGATTTTACCTGCTGTTTTCACACAAGTTTTTCTTGATATGAGGACTTACCGGTAGTTAAACATACAATTCCTTTGCTGTAAAACATGCAACAAGAACTGTTGTTTTGGTTTGTAGTATATATCCTCTGTAACTGCAACAAATCCTGTACTACCAAAGACTGATGAACATCCCCCAAGTACATCTCAATCAGATGGATTAGCCATACCTTCATCACCTGATACTGTTACTGATGGGCATCAACCAAGTACTTCTTCACATACATCAGATGGGGTAGCAGTTCTGCCATCCGAACGTCAGTTGTCGGTGCAGTCACAAGAGATTCAGGTAGACTTAGCTAGGGAGAGTACTGACTTTGGATGCCAGGTCAATACACATGGAGACAAGCTAATGAAGAAATCTTCAGAAACTCAAACTCATAAGGTAGAGATGTGTGATGCCTGTACACAATTTGAACCGGGCAATTCAAATATTATTGTGACTGAAACAGAAGATGACAGCAGAGAAAACATTGCTGAAACTGTCTCTCCAGTGGTGACCCCTCAAAAGGATCCCGAATATAAACCTTCTTCATCCACATACAATCTGTCAGATGACTCTGAGGCGTCAGAAACTGAGGACAAGGAAAGCTGCAAGTCTCCTAACCCTCAGGACGAGACAAAATTCCTTGTTTTTAAAAGTCAACTGTTTGAACTTCTCAAACGATGTCCTGACTGTGGTGCAGTTGTAATCAAAAGGCACCAGTCCACTCAAGGAACTCAATTATTTGTTACCCTAACTTGCATAAATGGGCATACAAAATTCTGGAAAAGCCAGCCTATGCTTGAAGGGATGGCTGCTGGAAACTTGCTAATGTCATCATCCATTTTACTCAGTGGCTCCTCATACACTAAGGTAGCCTCTCTAGCTGAGATCCTTAAGTTACAGTTTTTTAGTGAGAAAACATTTTATAACATTCAGGACAAATATTTATTCCCAGTAATTAATGAGTTTTGGGGGCAAGAGCAAGAGTCTGTTTTTAGGGAATTAAATAGCAAAGATTTGTGGCTGTCAGGGGATGGTCGTTGTGATAGCCCTGGACACAATGCAAAATATGGCACATACACTATGATTGATCAAGAAACTGATAAAATAGTTGATTTTCAAATAGTTCAAGTGAGTGAGGTTAATAGCAGCAATGCCATGGAAAGGGAGGGCTTCAAGCGTTGTATGGACAACATAAGGGCTAAGGGGGGGAACATTACAGTTGTGGCAACAGATCGTCATGTTGGGATTCGATCTGACATGAAGAAAAATTATCCTGACATAGAACACCAATTTGATGTGTGGCACCTTTCCAAAAGTATTACAAAAAAACTAAATGAAAAAGCAAAAAAGAAAGACTGTGGGGAGCTCTTACCCTGGATCAAATCGATTTCAAACCATCTTTGGTGGTGTGCAGAAACCTGCGAGGGAAACCCAGAGCTGCTGAGAGAAAAGTGGATATCCATTGTTCATCATATAGCTAACATTCACTCTTGGGACTCAGCAGATTTATATCATGAATGTGCTCATCCACCTATCCCTCACAATGTGGCCAGAACCAAAAGGTGGCTGCGGCCTGGATCCCCAGCCCATGAGGCCTTGAAGGAGGTCATATTTGACAAGAACCTTTTGAAGGACATCAAGCAGCTCTCACTGTGCTGTCACACTGGGAACTTAGAAGTTTACCATAGTGTCCAAACTAAGTATGTGCCAAAACGCCAACATTTTTCCCACAAGGGCATGGTTGCACGTACCCAGCTGACTGCACTGGACCACAATGCAAACACTGGGAGGCAACAGGCTACTGCTACTCGGGGTGAAAATCAAGGGGACCTCCAATATAAAATTGTCTTCCCAAAACACACAAAAGAGTGGGTAGCTAAGCCAGCAATGGAAAAAACAAACAGGGATCATTGCAAGCCTATGTTAGATTCTATAATTGAACGGAAAAAACAAAAACCCTGTGAGCGGAGCGCAACCCTTCAAACCCCTGTAAACATTCCCAAAAATATTGCTAACAAACCAAGGCCGCCTAGAGCTGAAGTTATTGCCCAACACACATCAAGGTTTACCAATAATTAACATGATAAAAACAAGCACAAAGCTTGACAAATTAGTCGGAGAAGATTTGTAAGTTATATTTTCATATAGTACTTCTATTTCGGTATTTTATACAATAAGGAGTCACCTTTTTCTTAGAAAAGAAAACTATACCATGGTGAACAAAATATACATTATGTATTTCTTGTGTATACAAGCAACTAATTCAGTCTGTAATATTATTAAACTTATTGTGATTTGTAAGCAAAGCATAGTAGTTATTTTGGTGAAATAATAAATACACCAGGTAGATGGAATCACAAATCAATGTCTGTTTCCTGAAACCCAGAGTACTGTCCACTTTCCTCAGGAAATTCTTTCCTTATGGCGTGCACAACACATGCCGGAACCACTCTACGTCTGCCTTTCCCGAGGGTTCCGTGTATCCACCACGTAAATTGTAGATATGCAGCCAATCGCCAAGCTCTGAAATTCAAAGCAGGTGACGGGATTATTGCTTAGGGGATGAAAGTCCAATGGATGGAGCGAAGAGTTGGTGTTCGCTCAAAATACATTCATCTAACCCGGCAATTGTTTTACCTGTTTGTAATGGGCTCTGGAACTGGGTTGAGGCGAGCATTGTGAATTGCCACGAGTGCCGTCCTCAAAACATCTGTAACTAAGCAAACTATCCGAGATTTTTCATGGCTTGTGATGCACATGACACCTATCAGTAAACAATTAAGAAATTTGTTTTAAGCATTATAGACGTCTTTTTCACGGGGTTAATGGGGCCAACTTGATCGGGAAGGTTCCTCCCGCACTTATGAAAATTTATGGACTACTAAACTTCGAAACACGTATCACTGTGCTTTGTGCGACATAGGCAGACGGCTACGCATTAACCCTTCGAAAGCAAAAAGGAAAAAAAAAAACAAAAGTTTTCCTCACTAACCTGATTCATCGAATCTCTGATTGAGCTCCTCGAGCTATTGACAACAGTAGCATTCGTCGTTTGTCGCACACCAGTCCGTATTCCCGATCCCCGCTTGTACATCTTTTTCATCATCTTCTACATCTTCCAAGTCGTCCCCGTCTGGTTCTTCACCAGGGGGATATATTGGCTCGAACTGAAAAGGTTCTACTCTGCTCATACTCAAAATAACGCGAAGAAGACACCGGATAAAGGAATCCAATTGTGTACTTTCCTATATGATTGTACGAGCTTGATTTCTTCGTTCCCCATAAGCTACGTCATAGGCGCCTGCTGAAAACCGCTGGGTGAAAATTGACGCCCGCACTGCTAAACCCAAAACAGCGGGAAAATAGCAACTTCAAACTAAAAATTCTCGCAAATATAGCGCGATAGACAGGAAAAGATGTTAAAATCGCTTTTTTTACATCTTTGGCCCCTAAAAGAAATCAACTTGATTTTCGACTTCAGTTCTCCTTTAACACACATTAACCCTTTTCACAGGAAAAAAGTCAGTATGGCAAAGCCCTTTTAAGCAATAAAATGAAGAAACACTGCAACAATTTTTTCTTCTATTTTTAACATACAGGCTCTTCTTCTTCCAACCCACCTGCTAATGTGTCTTCGTCTGCGGCCTGTGTTTCGTCAGCTTTGTTAGCAACAGCTCCGTCACTGACTTCTCCACCATCTTCTGTTACTTCATCATCTTTGTCATCAACCACTACAGCTGTACCTCATTAACTGTTCCATCATCATCATCCACCACATCAGTAACATTTACATCATCAACTGCTACCACTTTATCAACTGCTACTACTTCATCATCAGCCTCTGCTCTATCCTCAAGTGGACACACTAACACAGTTACAATCACATCCACTCCAGTGGCAACCCCAGCAGTACAGAGTTCATTGCCAAGAAATGGGCGTAAGTATAGCAAATTCTGTTGTTTTATTTTCATTTCATGCCTGAGTACAACCATTGCATGAGCATAGCCAACATGACCTCAATTGCTGAACCAATTCAGAGTCAAGTTTGAGTCACAAGTCATGTTTGAGTTACCGGTAAATAATTTTAATTATGTTATTGTTCAAAAAGCCTTGCAGAGTTAAACCCTTTAACTCCCAAAAGTGATTAGCATGTACCTTCTCCTTATAAATTAATTTCTAAAAATTAACTCATTTACAAGCAAACTGATAGCACCTGGAAAGGAGAAATCCAATCATTTCAATTTTCATGGCATTTTTCTGTAGTGGAACCATTCTGTCTCACTTGTGTGTAATTAATAGGGGTCAGAATCAGTGACCAAAATTAATGGATGTAGAGGAATGTTTATTCCTTTGAGAAACAGCTACAAACTGATGCAATTTAGGAATAGGAGTCAAATCTTGCTGTTCTTTAATAATACTCTGGTTTACAGTCACTATTTCTGGGCAATTCCAGTGCACAATTTTGTTTGGAAAACTTCAGTCAGCTTAAAACCTTTGCTCCATAAGGGGATATATTTAATCAGTCTATTCATACCTTGTGCTAAACAGAGGAAACTAGAAGATACCTGACTGCATTGGCACAGAACAACAATACAGATTGTGAGTTGTTATGATTCATTTTTGAGTGATCTGTCCTTTTTCTATTCAGAGTAAATTTAAGCGTATGTTTTCACAGAGAAATTGATCTTGAAAAGGAAAACCAAAACACTTAATTATTTAACTTTTTCACAAAAATGTGAATATAGGGCTCTTACTTCGTGTACTGGCACAGATGACGTACAACAAAAGAAATTATTGTTTTGTGTCAGTGCCTTAGGTATTTTTAGGTATTGTTCCATGTTTTTGTTCTTTTGTTTTGCGTCATGTGTCCGGTACACGAAGTAAGAGCCAAATATAGGCATCATGATGGCCTTAGCTTGGAGGGTCAGAAATTATAACAGCATATTATAATGCAAGGATTATGAAAATGATCCCTTGACAATTAATGGGTAGGCTAGAGATGTTGTCCTAGTTGATGGCTGCAAATACATGTCTGTCTTTTTTTCTGAGACAATTATGGTGCTTTAAAATCAAGTCATTCAAATGCGACTCTTTAATCTTACCTCCTAAGTAGGCACTAGTTTGATAATCTCTTATGTTGGAGTTAATGGGGTTATTTTTTCCAATGTTCAGGTATAGCACTGACAATTGGTGACTACAATGATGATGGTAATGTTCTGCATTTAACTAAGAAATTGCCATAAATAGAACATTCTGCAATAATCATGCCACGTCCTTTTTTTTTACATATTCTTGTCAAATGTTACAAGAGTAGTAATTGTGTATCATCATCCTTAGATTTGGAACTGCTGCAAAGTCCATTTAATGAAGTTATCATCGTGGACCCTATCCCACAAGGTAAGAAAATTTATAATCCCCTCAAAATTTACGTAAATAAACTATGTACTGACAATGTTTATAATTATGCTGCAAGGCTGGTTTGTAACTTAGTACTGGGCTCCTTCCTTTAACTGGATTTACTTATTAATCAAAAAACATTGTTCCAGATGCTACGTGCAGATTGATTAATCATTTAATTAAATTATATGTGATATGTTTTGTTGTTGCAGGTCAATGATTTAGACCTAATTTCCAAGAAATAATCTCAGTTTAGTTCAACTGTAATTTTAACTTCTCTTTTCTTTTAAGTGTGGGGACGTAGAGCAAGGCAGATTCCTCCTACAACGACATCCACAAGTACCAGAGTTAATAGCTCTGCAAGTACACAACCATTGAATTCAGTTACATGTACACGGACCTGGCCAATACACCCATACACACAGACAAGTTGAAGTGGCTGTTTTAAGTTATCTTAATTAATATTCTCAACAATATTTTTTAAATTGTCAAGGCTTCTTCACCAAGTGAGGACAGAATGTAGCCATGAAGACTGGTTTTTTTTGGATTGCTGAGACTTGTTCAGCAGATGGCCAGAAAGGTAATACACATATACACCTGTAACATAGCAAATAATTATTTTTGTTACACCATATAAATCCTTAAGCAGAACATGAACAAATTCAATCAACCGAGTACTGTGGTAGCCTGTTTGCTATAATTCATAAGCATTAGGGTGGCTGTTAACCTTTGAGGCTAGAGTTAGGATTAATAATACCAATAGCAGTAGGGTATGCTTTTCCAAAAATACCAATAAAACAGTGTACTTACATGTAGTACAATGTAAGCTGTTTAACGTATTCTTTGTTTTACTAATTTAGTGCTTAAATTGTATGGGAACGGTCAGAAGCCCAGATAATTTTCTTGGCCCCAGCCACACAGATGAAGCCAGTCTTCATTGAGCGGATAGATGGTGAGAATCTACCACAACTAATTTGCAATTCAGTTAATCCAGTGACTATGATAACAATGAATGATTGCAGAACTGACAAGAAATCTATTTCAACTGGACGTTTTTTTTAATACATGTAACTCAAGCAGCTTGTTCCACACAACACAAATTAGTGTATCATGGTGGCAGTTGTAGATGATCAGCACAGCACACTAATAGTTAACAATTCTGCATAGCTTTTTTAATGGGTGTTTGACCTAAATTGAGTGTGGATATTAATTACATGTAGCTGGACTTGAACAAAATACCAGTGATCAAAATAGTATAGCCATACTGATTTCCTTAGTTACAATGTGGGCTTTATTGTGCAATGGTTTTGCCTTGGATGGTCAGTGAGTATGGACTGTTTTTGGTCAACAACAAGTTGGGGAAATACCATGGAATTTTATTCTGCCCCAGTAATTATAAGTGGGAACCCTGTTTAATCTGACTTTGGCTTGCTGCAACATTTTCTCAGAGCTAATTATGTGAAAAGTAATGCTTGCTGACCATGTCAGATCTATCAGAAGAAATCATTTTCATTTTTTTTTTTCAATATTACATGTACATGTAGGTGCAGGATTACAAGACTTTGACACCAACAGATTGTATGAGAGGGTCAAAGTCATGATTGAGGGCCTGACTTTGGAAAGGTGAGTGATACTGCAAAGTCAGATATCCAAATAAAAATTAAATTGTCTTCACATTCTCTCTTTCTGACTTTAACCTGTCCCTCACATATAACAGTCTACTCTTACTTCAATGTAATGGATAAGACAAACACAAACAATCTTGCATGCATAATGGTGTTTCAACGAAAAATTAAATGTATTGTTAAGTATGAAAATGTGAAGCCTGTGAGATGTGGATTAGAGTTACAAGAACACCTCACAAAATTAATTAACATGTCTTTAAGTTAAGCTGAAAGCCACTGACAATTTGGGAACTATTTCCACTTGGTAGAGGACACTAACCCTTAAATGCATCAAATAAAGATACCCAAGTCAAATGTGAATATAACAAGCCAAGCTTACCATACCACATTCTAAATTAGTTTCTGAGGTGTTCTTATTGTAAGTATGGCCCAACTGTTCTATACATTGCAGCTTCATTTAACAGGTATTAACATCAACGTACCATTGTACAATAACTAAGGAATAAATTTTGCCAAATACACTGAAGTACAAAGCGATGTTATAAGGACAAGGCAGTTGAGGAGTGCTCAAGAAAAAGAGCTTCATGAAACAACAAAACAGGATAATTCCAACATTCAAGTAAGTTATGGTGCCAA
>OX419346.1:8945800-8948300 GCA_948470475.1 Galaxea fascicularis
CTTGATTCATGCAAAACTGCCAGACAAATACTGCCTACTTTTTTGGCGATTTATTGAGCTGTATCAATTAATAGTAAAATCTACAAATTACGGTGTGCTATTATTAAGTGTATAAATAAATAAAGTAAAGTCAGGGCAGGTGGTCAAAACATACTAATTATAGCTAAATCTTAGTCTTAGTCTAAATATTAAAGAAGCATGAGTCATAGGCAATTATTTCGCAGACTTCTCAAATGGTCTTAAAAATTTCTAAGTGCTTACTCAGTAATGCACATGGAACAAGCATTTTATCCCTCTCTGAGATGTCCTAAGGATAAGAAAGACCTCATCTACACATACTTTAATTTCCTACTCAATCTCTCAACAGAATGTTACAACTGTGATGGTGTTGGCCATATGGCCAAAGAGTGCCCATCTGGCGAAAACAGTAAGACTTTTCTAAAGTTAATTCTAAAGCTATTCTTACAGGTTCAGTGTTACTGTGGAGAAAAAGTAAAGTTAAGAATATTTCAAGTGAAATCAACCTTTCACACTTCAAGTAAATGCTACTGAGGCCCAATTCTGATGCCGTACTTTTCATACACCGAACCTAATTCATAGAATTAAGTACATGAAAAGTTCAGCGTCTGAATCAATTAGCAATGGCTATTTTAATTTGGAATGGCTTAGGCGTTCTTTTTGCCTGGCTTAGCCTGGAATTTCAACTTTGGAAAAGTCTTGATTCAGACGCCAAACTTTTCACGTGCTGAACTTAATGGATACATTTTTATTTGGTGTATATTTTCAAAACCACCAACAACATTGACTAATTTTCCTACAACTGTAAAAGGAACGGCTGTGAAACAGGTAATTACGTTTACTGCTTGAATCAACAGGAGTGCTTTTTTTTTAATTCGAGTCGGTTCAACTTTGAATTTAGTTTTGCTCATGAAAAGTATGGTGTCTGAACCAGGCCTGCCTTAATTAAAACTTTTTTAAAATTCATTTTGGAACACCTTTAATTAAGATTGAGTGACATATGTCACCCACACATTAAACCTCAAGAAAATCATAAGTTGCTTAAGATGGTTGCACAGATGGTTTTCAAGTTACTTGAAACTTTCTTGAATCATTTCAACTTTATGACTTGAATGAGATGCAAAATGAAGGGACTTGAGATTTTACTTAGGCCTTCACAGCTTAGTCTAAAGACTACCATTGTCAGTGTTCCAGGTAACTTAAAGAATCTAGGGGCCAAAAAAGATTTTTCAGGGGTCTCTAGACAGGGATCTTCTCAAACTTTCTTATTTCACAACTCAGTGTGTTGGGTCAGGATGCTATCTTTCTTGGGATATTCACTATTTCTTTTCTTTTTTTTTTTAACTCATCTGCAACAGTGGCTGTTCCTAACATATAAATATGTTAATCATTTGCTTTTGTACATCTACTCTCCTCTAGACAAGGATATTAAATGCTACAGGTGCGGTGGGTGGGGCCAAAGGAAGTAAGCACAAGAAAGGTATTAATAGTCACATTTACAAAATATGAAAATAATCCTTTACTGTAAATGAATATACTTCATAAACAGGTTTCATAACCTGTAAGTGCATGTTGACCTTTCTTAGAATACTTAGCTTAAATTGGCCATACATTTCCATAAATTCTGAAATACTTTGTTTTAAACCATCATAGAAAAATCTGTTTAGCAGAAGTAAAATTGAAAATATTTGTTACAGAGATTTTACACAATCAAATTTGAAATAGACTGCAGGCACTCCCTCAAGATGGTTACATGAGAGCAAATCCAAGGAGCAAGTGAGCGAGTGAACCCTGAAGGAAACAAAAACAGAGAAAGCTGAAACTAAACTGGAAAGAGGCAGGAAGAAAGATGGTATCTTTTTTACCTGCTTCTCTCCAGTTCCCACTCAACCCATTTGCTTACTCTCTGGACTGGGATTGTTTTCCAATGCTGACATTAACTGGCACTTCCAGATACACCTCTTACTAACAAAGTTAGAAGTCCATACTGTAAGTTACAGACCAAGTTTTTTCCGTTGATTTACATGTATGGCCCAAGCACGAAGTGTGTGGGCCATGATTCAACAGTTTTTTCCTAACTTACTGTACAGACTGAGATGACCAGGTTAGTAAGATATTTTATTATATCTCTCAGGTTAATTGGGTGCAGAGGAAAGAAAACCTTATAATGTAGTATCTGTACTGTAGAATACAGCCAATCACAGCATGTGTGCTAACTGAGAGATATGTGTCATAAAAAATTCTTTTTTTTTCTGTTTTCCCAGTTGTATGGTTTGTTTGTTGGTGTTGATTGTTTGGTGTCAATGTATCCTAGTAGTAAACATTGTAATAGTTCATTTGCATGATGACGTCACGCGCGCTGTGCATTATGGTTTTAGTAGTAAAGAGAGTTTAAAAATGGCGTCTGGAAGTAGCGAAGCTGGAGGATTTACTTGCTGTCTTCCGGGATGCTACAACAATTCGAAGAAACATAAAGGGAAGT
>OX419346.1:8958300-8963300 GCA_948470475.1 Galaxea fascicularis
CTCGATGTAAGATCCTGAATAGATTTTCTTATTTGTTTTGCGAGGTATAAAGCTTAATGTTTTGCCGAATGCTCTTGTTTAGAGCCTTTTGATTTATTTGTATTACATTTAAGTCTTATGTTTTTACACTGAAGTTTAAGGTGCATTGAAATAGTTTTCATTTTCCCAAGACAAGTTCAACAACTGATTTTCTTAATTCTGTTTGGTTAATCTTATAACTATGAAAATTGGCACACAAATAAAAGAAATATCATAGATTCACAACATATTTCAGAAAACCTGTTACCATAGCAACCATATGACGCATTAAATTGAGCCCCTGAAACCGAGACGTTTGTCTTACTTAAAAAGGAGATCGGTGAAAAATAAGCAGCCAATTGATCTTAGCTGTTACTGAAGAAATGAAAAAAAATATACTAAGCGAAAGCGGAAATATAAGCAAGTAAAGTTACGACACTTCCAAAACTTTGAGTTGACAAGATTAGCATTTGAACATGTGCAACACACGCTTGCTTTTTGGTTTTTGTAGATACTGTATGGCATGTGTTTCGTACATCCGCACACACTCGGCTAAAAACCCTTTGGAGCCTCCTTAAGCCGAAAATTGATAGCGACTGGTATTTGTGCAAACGATATACACACTGTACATGTTAAGTTGTTTTTTTCTTTTATGTTTCTTTTGTTATTTTATACAAAAAACGGAATC
Source organism: Galaxea fascicularis (assembly GCA_948470475.1). Classification (NCBI taxonomy): domain Eukaryota; kingdom Metazoa; phylum Cnidaria; class Anthozoa; order Scleractinia; family Euphylliidae; genus Galaxea; species Galaxea fascicularis. The sequence goes on from OX419346.1 coordinate 8,959,007, forward strand.
CATGCCATTAATAACATCATGAATTATTACAGAGCTTGAAAAAATATGTTTTCATTATTTTAATATACATGCTTCAAAATTAGCAACTTAAGTGTTTTTATTATTTTTTATTTTCTTCTCAAATTCAGCTACACTGTACATTCACCACTGAAATTATTCATGAAGGACAGTCTGAAATTGTTTTATGTAGGTAATCTGATGCAAAGTATATCTGACATGAAAGTGGCAAAGTTTGCTTGTAATCAGTGTTTTAACCTTAGCAGAAGATAATTAAAGTGGAGTGTGAACATTGCTATGTGAGAAAAAGAAGTGTCTAGTGCTTAAAAGCTCTGAAAGTTTCAAACATGATTTTGTTGTCACACAAGAGCAAAAGCAAGTCATCAAACTGCAGTTGGTATTCCTACTGCTAGGGCTTAGACATGAAGATAAAGCAGAATTGTATTTCCTTATTAAGTGACATGTAATCTTTGGTTGGGTGACATTCTGTCAAAATCAGGACAGTCATGTTTGGAAGTGAACACAGCCTTTTCCAGAATCAATATGAAGATGGCAGGAGTGTGACATAACAATTGAGGTGACTTGTAAGCAGACTTGAGTGTAAAAAAGACAATAATTATTTTGGAATTGTTCATAACAACAATTTAAATAGGGAGCACGTGTCACCAATAAAAATAAGACTGGGTTCCTGGTCCCCCATGGCATTTTTAAAGCTCTCTTCCCAGACCTCGCCTTGTATTATCCGCTCATGAGGGCGGGGGTCTCATGAAGGCACCACCTTCACTCATTGTTGCCAGGCTGAGAGTTAATAACTTACCCTGTCCTCATTGGATTTGTTACTTCATTTATATAAAGTATAAAGTAGTTTCTTGAAACTCTGTAGCACTTATCAAACAAACAAAGTTAACAGGCTAACTTTACAAGATGTAATATTAATAAATCTAACTAATATGCTACTGGTAATACTAATAGGTAACTACAGTAATTGAAGCATTTAAATGTGAAAAATGCCTCTGCTCTCTTGGTTCTACAATAAACATTTAATATTTAGTCGTTAAATAAGTAAAATTGCTGCAGGTTGTTCTGAAATAATAAATTGTAATAACAAATTTTACTGTCAACAATGGGTCTTGGTAGTAAATATAACAGAGGAATGGCTTCAAATGTTATAATTTATACTGCCAGAAATTTAAAAACAGGTTATTGCTAGTCACAATAAATACCACAATTAGAGATCATTACTTTTTAATTTGTAAGGTAGGGCCTCAGTCTCACAGAGTGATTACATCAGAGCAACTTGTTATGCATGGCCACACAGGCCCTCAGTCACACAGACTGATTGCAGCATAACTACCTTTTATTTTTCATGCATGGCCACACAGGCCCTCAGTCACACAGACTGATTACAGCATAAGGGCCTTTATACTTGTTATGCATGGCCACAAAGGCCCTCAGCCACACAGGCTGATTACAGCATAACTAACTTTGTAGTTGTTATGCACAGCCACACAGGCTCTTGGGCGCCCAGCCTGGTTACCTTGTAATATACTGTCAAGCCTAACCAAACAGGCCCTCATCTACACAAGCTGATTACAAGATAGGCTTTACATTAACTCAGGGACAGGCTCTTAAAAGACCCACTCTATCATACACGTACTTCAGCAGTTAGCTCAAAGACAATTTTATGAATGGCTTGACTACAGTCGGGTAGCTTCCAAAATGGCTTAATGATGACCTCCCAACTGAGCCCATTCCACCATTCTAAGAAAGGTTTCCTGGCAATATTCTGGTGCTAAAGTCTCTCTCTGCTGACACTGGTTTGCTAGAACACGCAGTCTTTCCATCTCCACTGCTCTAGCATGGGTAGTTGCAGTGTTGACAGGCTTGAATCTGTCATCATTTAGCAAGACATCTTCATGAAATGCAAAATCAGGATCTCTGCCTTCTCCACCTGCTGATTTTGCTCACGACAATGCCACAAATAGAGCTCCAGGATTCTTTGCTTCAAATTCATGCTTACCTGGGTGAATCACAACATATCTGAATGCTTCCCCGTCACCCACAGTCATCCCTTGGCACTTGTGGATTGTTGTTCCCCATGCCAGTCTCAATGGAACTTGAAGACACTTGCATCGACATGTACAGTCAGTGCACTGACTTACAGGCACAATTGGCACGACAGTAGGATCTTCATTCATATAAGGTGGACCCTTGTATCCTGAAAACCGCACAAACACGACATCAGGTAGTGGTCCAGGATCATCTGTTGGTCTGCAACCATCCTGATAGACAATGTCCACTACTGTGCCCACTGCTCCATTGTATAGACCCCACTCAGCCTTTAAGTTTGTTACCAGCATGACTTTGCTATCACGGCAAAGATATAGAAGTGGTAGCAATCCTCCTGCCTTATTACTGTCAGCCTTCTGTGCATGCTTGCCATTGTCAGTTGCGTTGATTCTTCCTACTGGATGATTTGGCTTTTTGTTGCACTGGAGAAGCTTAGTCTTATTGCGGTCCCATTCCAGGCGATGTGTTGAAAACACAAACAGACCTTGCTCATCCATCCTTCCCAGAAGTTCTGGACCATAGGTTAAGCGGAGATTGTGCCACTGAAACTGCTGTAGCCAATGGATTTGCTGGCGTGTTGTACTATAAGTTCTCAATGACATCAACACATCTCTCAGCTGTTGCTCAGATTCAGTTTGCCTCACAATCTGTGTTAGCTCCACTGCACTATCAAAAGTTGTCCATACCAAGCGTCCATAATTAGATGGTGCACTACGACAATGTTGAATGTAGACAGGAGTGTCACACACAGGAGGTAGTTGAATGTCATCTCCCATTAACACCACAACAGGAATACCTCCCCACAACTCATCTACATTGGCTCCTCTGTTGACTGCATAACGTGCATGCTGTTCCATCCAGCCCACTGTGGTGCGGCCAAACATTGATCGCTTGTCGCCAACCAGAACTTTCAAATTTTCACACTTTCTCTGAATTTTCTCTAGTGTAGGACCTGAAGGAACGGTCAACTCGTTGCAAGACCTTCCGTCAGTTGGGATTCCTAGAAAGCTGTGAACTGTACTCCCTTGAACAAGATACGCAGCATTCTCCGTCGGGGTAATCACCTGTATCGCATTATTGGCTCCAAACACTTGCCGCACTAACCTCTGAAGGCACTTGATAACATACGACTTTCCAGTTCCCGCAGTTCCAGAGACAACAAGTCGCAAAGGCTGGTAATCATCTCAGTTTTCAACAAAGTTGTAGAGGGTGTGTAAAACCATACTGGCTATGGCTCTCTAATTGTCATTTAGGGACAGCAGAGACACCTGTGGCAACTCAAGGTCTTCCGTTTCCATCTGCTGTTCTTCATCTTCTTTGATCCTTTCTTGAAGCCACGTCTTGGGGTCTTTGCCCTCCGGAACAATAATGCAGGTACTGCCCCAGTCATAGTCTTCTCCACCATCATCATAATCCAAATCCTTCTGCACACCCTCATACATCTGGTTCTCCCCTGCATAGACATCCACCCAATCTGGTTGTTGTTCTGCTTCTATGTCATCGTAATCCTCGTCCTCTTCAAACACCTGTTCTTGTGGATACTCTGCATAACGCTGTGCCTTAGCAACCTGTGCCTTCACGAGTGTTGGACACTTGTTAGTTGACATGAAATCTGTAAACCGATCCGTCCATGATTCAGCATCTCCCTTCACTTCTTGGATGTTAAACCAGTTTGGCCAGTGTAAAAGAAGCATTGTTCTACAGATCCTGACGAAATTGCATTTAATGAGGAACTTTCCTCGGCCAGAGTTTCTGTGGAGTGCGCTTTTGGAATTCTGAAAAGTCGTTGGCGTATTTTGACAAAGCAAATCGAAAGCGGGGTTAGTTCTGTGAGTGATACAGTTGTAGCATGTGCTGTTTTAGACAATTTCTGCATTAATGCGGGCGATGAAAGGGAATGGGATGATGGCGACGACGACGGAGGAAATGATAATGATGTAAATGTTTTGAGGGATGGTGACGATATCAGAGAACTACTAAAAGAGTACATTGCCATGTGATTTTATTTATTATTGATCTCTTAACAATAACATATTCTTTTGAGCTATTTTCGTTTTGTTCGTGTTTTCTTGATCATATAGACTTTGTAAAAAAACTGGAACGAAAACTTATAAACGCTAGAATATAGCATTGCTTTGAACTACTGTCTCTTTGCAGTTTCAGAGTAATTGTTTAAAAAGCAGGATAAGTGAATAAGGATAAACAAAAACTGTTGCCTTTAATTCTT
>OX419346.1:8968300-8993300 GCA_948470475.1 Galaxea fascicularis
CCACGTAGACAAACGTTACAAAACCGGTTTATTGAAGACCATGTTGCATCGCACCTATGCCTTGTCATCTACAACAGAAGCCTTTAATGAGGAGTGTGCCAAGTTATGCTCTATATTCTCCCAACTTGATTATCCAATTGGCCTCATAAATTCCACCATTGATATGTTTATTCAAAATATTGCAACTAAGCCAGAAAAGAAAACCGATGATAGCACCATGATCAGAATAGTTCTTCCTTTCAAAGATCAGATAGCTGCTAATGTAGTCCCCAGGCAATTATGTGATCTCAGCGGTGAGATTGGTGTCACTTTACAGCCAATTTTTGTGAGCAAAAAATTGGAACAAGATCTTAAGCCGAAAGAAATTAAGCCGAGCATTGTAAGTCAGCATTGCGTTGTTCACAAATTTTCATGTGATCTGTGTGATGCAGATTATGTTGGTTATACAGCCCGACACCTCCATCAACGCATTGCTGAACACAAGTATTTGGCTATCGGTAAACACTTTTTAGACGTGCATGGTGACAAAAACCTTCTTAATGAGGGCCAATTTCGCATTCTCAAGAAATGCCATGGGAAATTTGACTGCCTCATTTATGAGATGCTATTTATCAAAGAACTGAGGCCCAGCCTTACACCCGCTTTCAGTGTTACCTGCATAGGTGACAAATCCCGACCATCTTTCGACATGCCATCTTTCGACGTGCTATGTAACCACGCCTGCCATGAACCGCGCGCGAGGATCGTAAACATGGCGGATTCTCTGGTAACAGATTCCCAGTTTGTTACTGCAATGAATGTTTTTGGGCTTCCGATTCCTGATGATTTAGGGGACACTGGTCGGGAAGTTGTATTATTTACCAAAACAGCAAATGGGAAAGCGATTGGGCAGCCGCTGAGTTTTAACCACCCTATCACGAAGAGCCTGAAAGAAACCAAGCGTCACATCACACAGGTTTTGGCCGATTCGGTAGAGGATTGGAGTGCCGAAGAGATTATAGTGGACAACGTTTATTACGTTAAAAAGCAGTCTAAAGCGAATTCAGTGTTTCTTATTGTAAATAACAGCGGGATGGAGCAGGTGTTTGTGGAATACCCCTAGAGAATGAAAAATGGCCACAAATCCAGTGTTCCAATACGCCTGGCTGTCGACTGGCACTTTCGTGGTAAGTTTGTGATATTTAGAAGATTACAAGATTGTAGGATTATCTGAAATTCATAGTAAAAGTAGGTTTGTTCATTTGTTCAATAGCCTGCCACAACCTGCTCAAAAGTTTTATAAAATGCTCTCTTCTTAGGGCTTAGGACACCAGCGCGGTCTTCACCAAGAAGCAAAAATTCCCAAAAAATCAACGCTCAGGTGGTTGCTGGTGTGAATCTCTATTCCAATCAAGCGGATAGCCCTATGATAACAATTCATGATTTGCCTCAAGACGTCAGTTTGGATGATCTAAAGAAGCATGTGAGAATGAAAGTTCCTGGCGCCTGCTTGAAAGCTGGTTTCTTCTGGATGAATTGCAAAGGAAAGCAGTTACACGTTCTTAACAGTGACCAGGATTTATCTGAAGCCAAACGAACAAGCGAACAGGGTACAATACGGCTTGCCGTTGTTGTTGATTCAGGTATGAATGCAGTTTTTGCAAAAGTAATAATTTTGCAGTTTTTAGGAACACGACTTGGGTAGAGGTTTTGAATGGGAGTCGTGAACAAAAAGTAAAGCTATCGTTTTTGAATTATTTTAATATCTTAAGATTATCTTGCCACATAATTTTCTTTATTTTCCCAGGGACTAAATGTTGGCTTTGGCGATATAATAGTTATGCTTACACATCAAGAAGAGTAAAATAATAGAAAGGGTGCTTTCGGTTCATTGTTCATGCCTTCTTATCAAAATAATTTACAGCTAAGAGCCTAAAAGTTACAATGTGATCACTGAATTCACTCGCATTCTTTTGTGACTTTTGTGTGTACATACTATCCAATCAAAAGCAGAGGATAGATGACATTGGCGTCTAAAAAGTGGTCACAGGTTTGGGCTCCTTGCCGTGCAGTTTACTGGAATTAACGGTACCAAATCTCTCCCACAGAAGGGATTAGAAATATTAAGGGGTGGGGGTTCTCAAAGACCAAAACAATAAATATATGTATAATAGTTTAATTGGAATTTTCAGAAGGGGAAGGGGTTTTAAAAAGATTTCCCCTCCATGGGGGAGATATATGGATATTTTATGGAACTACACAATACAACTAAAAACACTTGTTTTATCCTTGTTTGCACACTCAGATAACACACGTGACCAAAAGGGGAAAAAGAGTACAAAACGATGTCTGATGAAAAACTCACCAACAGCTTCTAAGAGAGTCAAAACAGACATTGGCAATGACTATGATGATGAGGTTTATGAAAAATTCATGCAAGGTACTACCTGTGCAGATTCAAAGAATGAAAACGCAAAGTGGAATGAAGTTCATATCGAGCTTCGGAAAAAGTTGGAGAATATAGGAACCTTAGATCGTTTTGGTGTTGTACACTTAAGTTTATGGACTGACCTAATTGTGAATGGGACTGTATCAGGTGTTGATGAAGAACCCGACTGGTCCAGATATAGACATATAATATCGGTTGATCCACTGCCAAAGAGGGGTGCTAGATTTTCCACTCCTCGAATGTCAGCATCTTCTTCACAGGATATGATAACAGCTCTCATGTTTCAGCAAGAAGCAAGACGAGAAGAAGAAAGAAAGCTTGAAACAGAGAGGAGAAGAGAACAAGAAAGGAAGTGGCAAGAGATAGAAAGACAAAACAGAGAACAGCACTTCATGACCATGAGCATCATTTCAAAGGCTTTGTTGCCAGGGATGCCATCTGTTGCCTCGCATCCAGATAAAGAAGTGGTACATTCCGAGCCAAGTACATCTAAAAAAACAGGTCAGTTCATCTGCTGCTCTGAAAATATCAAACCTGATAGCATTCAGCTTAAGTACAACTGCTGGGATCCACCAGAGTATTTATATAATACAAGCAATGATCATGCGGGTCTAGATGAGGGATCCATTGTGTCGTCCAAAGATAAATTTAATGAATCTGTAAATAATATAACACTTGGTCCACATTTTTCAAGTACAGAGCAGTCAAGTAGTGATTCTGACAGCTTTGACTATGACGAGTGGGTCAGTGAACAACTAAGGCAATGCAGAGAAATGGAAGCTTCATATGACCTTGAAGCTGAATATGACTAGTAAAAGGTTAAATGTTAACATTCCAGAGAAAGGACAAATAGGTCTTTCTCCATAACAACAAATCAATGTTAAACCATGGTTTTTAGACAACCTGTTACTGAAATGTCAATATTTTTCTATCTTATGCAGGTCTCTTGTCTATGACAGTTTCACAGGTGTCTAATATGTTGAGTTCTCTCGGTCTGGCAGAATACATCCATGCGTTTGAAAAAGAATCCATTGATGGAGCTATGTTAAGCTTCCTCAACATGGAAGGTCTTGCACAGCTTGGTGTGACAAATGCTTTACATGCGTCCAAGATTCTTGGACATGCGGCAAAGTTAAAATGTGATCATTAAACAATGTTTATTGTTGTAGTATGCAACTTACCAGCACCTTGTTCAAGTGTATTTGACTTGTTTTTATTTGCTTGATGAAATCTACTTGGGAAACTGCTGTAAGCATCGGTAAAGCAAATACAAAAAAAAAAAAAAACAAGACTTGGCATACAGGGAGAGGGCAGGGATTCAAGACATCAACTCTTTGAGGTGTATGTCGAAATGTATATATATATATGTAAGGTGTGGGTATTACTCTACTGGGGACAACTTGCTCCATATCATTTTAAAGTGTATATGGCAGATTTTTGCTTGATCAAATCACATGGGGAACTGATGTCAGCTTCGAGAAACAAATCTGAAATCCCCTTTCCTTCACCACGTTTTTGCTGCATAAAAATGTTAAATATTCATTTATGTAAGGTTCAAAACTTTGCAAGGTGGGGAGCTGGCACTAGTTGAGCAGTGATGTCAAAAGCAACGGGCGCTCAAGAACTCACAAAAAAACAGAACGGAGAGTTTACTAAAGAAAATTAAAGTTGGGCTGCCAGGAAACTCCCCAAATGCTAATCCTTTTTAAAACAACTTCCTTCAGAGGTTTGATATTTGTTTTGCACAACAGAATGGCATGTTAAGGTTGAAATTTTCTTGGGCTTGTATTCCCTTCCCAACATAAATGCAGGGTTGGACTTGAGATCTATGTTGCTCATCTGAATCGCTTAATTGACTGTTAGAACTGGCTACGGTTTGACTGCAGTAAAATTCTGAAAAAATTCTTATTCTGTTTGTTTGTTTTTTAAGTGAGTTCTTAAGTGTTCCCTGCTTTTGACGTGACTGTGTACCTACAGCTGTAGTGCCAGGTCCCCACCTTGCACGGTTTTGCATTGTAAGTGAACATTTAGAGTTCTAGACTGAAAAAATATGGTGAAGGAAAGGAGATTTCAGATTTGTTTCTCGAAGCTGACATCAGTTCCCCATGTGATTTGATCAAGCAAAAATCTGCCATATACACTTTAAAATGATATGGAGCAAGTTGTCCCCAGTAGAGTAATACCCACACCTTACATATATATATATACATTTCGACATACACCTCAAAGAGTTGATGTCTTGAATCCCTGCCCTCTCCCTGTATGCCAAGTCTTGTTTTTCTTGTGCTCTTTTGGCTGTCATTTGGAATTTTACAGAATTTTTGGCATGTTGCAGAGGGTAACCTTTCTGCTCTGTGAACTTTTTACTTGATCCATATCGACTGCTGCTCATCCGTGTGGTATCAGCTTCTATGTGCATTTTTTTCATGTTGTTGTTTGTTCGATTGGTTACACTCATGTTGTACTCGCATAGTTTACATGCATGTGATCATGCACTTGGTTCTTGATCAACTTTGTTATGATAACAAGATTGTAAGACCGCTTGTCACTATTGTTGTTTTATTCTCTAGTTCATTTTCTTTCTTGACATTGTACTGTTAAACAGGTTAAAGTTATCGAAACCAAATTGAAAACTCCAGGGGATGGGATAGTTCAAACTTAAAAAAACCATCCTTCTGAGACAGGGAGGTATGGATATTTTTTGCAACCACAAATTTTCATGTTAATACTGCTGGAGTGAGATGTAATTAATCATTGAAAATATCCACAGTTGACAAAGAAGGCTTCTGCTTGTTCAGGTGTGATCTGTAAAGATTGAAATAAAGTTGTGTTTTAAAATTACATTGTCTTACATGTTATGACATGTTATCTAAAATACAAGAAAGAGAGAAAAAAAGACATATTTTGGTAAATAAAAGTTGATGGAGTTTGGTTGTAGATAATGTATTCCAATTTTAATGACTAACCAAACTGATTTACCTTATTAACTTTTTTCTTAACTGAGGACTGGTTAGCATAACATTGACAGTATGTGATCATATTTTGCAAACCACTTGCCTTGCATTTTTTTACCTGGTTAAGAGCCAGAGCCATACAGTACTTTGGGCTTTGTTGTGCAACCTCTCTGTGCCTTTTAAGCCAACTCTTGGCTGTTCCAAAGGCTTCTTCAATAGGATTGAAGTCTGGGGAATAAGGGCTAGAAAAATTGAAAGGTACCAGTTATTTATTTATTGTAAAATATTTTATCAGCATGTGGAAATTCATACCAACTACAGTCAATGGACACTGACATGGATCACTACCACTTACTATACCATATTCTTCAAGGTCAGCCAATAACACAACTGGAGTGGCAGAAGCTAGTACAGTGGTTTTCACTGGTGAAATGAGTAAAATACTTACCATTTTGGATTGGATTTTGTGCCTCCGTGCTGGACGGTCACGATTTTACTCTCTCTGAGAAAGTATCTTCAAATTACCTTTAAATTATTTTCTTGCTGGCTTAGTAATCTGGATATGAGTTTTAAATTAAGTGATTTCCGTAAATTGTGGAAAGAAGAGCTGCTCGAGGACGTGAGGAGAGAAATATCAGGAGTGATTCAACCGTTGAAGGCAGATTTGGCGGCCATGAATAAAAAGATGAATGACCTTGATACTTCTCAAAAGTTCCTTGCTGAGAAGTATGATACCCTCCTGATTGGTATCCAGGAGCAGAAGAAACACAATAAGGATTCAAGTGACCGGATACATGGCATTAACACAGAAGTTGGATGTGTAAGAAATGACATCTATGACATTCAGCTCCGCCTCGATGCGAACGAGCAATATGGCCGACGCGACACCTTGGAGATCCAAGGAATTCCTGATATTGCTGACGATAATCCTACTCAGTTAGTAATTGAGACAGCGAGGTTAATTGATGTCGAACTTGAACCGAATGATATTTCTATTGCCCATCGCTTACCGTCAAAGAATAGTCGACGACAACGCAATATTATTGTTAAATTCACGCGACGAGTGAAGAGGGATGAAGTCTTCAATGCCCGCAAGAAGCTAAAGTCTAAACGAACTAAAGATTTACCTTCAGTCCAAATTCAATCGGAGTCCTCTCCTGTTAACCATAATGCTGTGATTCATATAAATGAAAGTTTGACTCCGTACAGGAAGCGTTTATTCGGTAGGATTTTAGATTACAAGAAAAATCATCACTTCAAATATCTTTGGACTAGCAACAGCAAGATTGTGCTTCGTGAGTCTGACACCTTGACTAAACACAGCTTTGTTTCTTTCGAGCAATTCGACGAATACCTAGACTCCTTATCACAAAACCGCTAATATGGCTCATAATGAAGAAATCCTACTAGTGTCATCACTGATGGAAATGTTTAATTTCGATGAATATTTAGATTGTGTCTCTTAATTGGTAAAATGACTGACAATGAGGAAACTGTAAGTATTTTGCCTTTTTTTTCCCTTTCTGATAGAGACTTTAATCATCTTATTGGAAACTGGTCTGTTCCAAACTTAAATGAAACTGTAGACTTATTTGATCTGTTTCCAAATCCTGATAAATGTGATGAATCCGACCCAGATTTAATGTTTGCTTCTCCTTGTTCGGATTATTATTCGATTAATGATTTAAATAAGCTTATTAGGAAATCTGGTCCTAACTTATTTATCTTCCACTGTAATACAAGAAGTTTATCGAAGAATTTTGATACCCTTGAAGAAATTTTAAATTCTTTGGATTCAAAGCCTGATATATTAGGAATTACAGAAACAAAACTTAATGAATTTTCTATCACTAATCTAGACTTGAATAATTATAACCTCTTTCGTACGGACTCAAAAACTAGCGCTGGTGGGACTGCCCTCTATATATCTAATACTTTAAAAGCTATCCCCCGCTGTGATATAAGGTTTGATATGGACCAGGTTGAGTCAACATGGTGTCAAATTGATAATGGGAAAAAGAGATCAATTTTGGTTGGATGTATATATAGACATCCTAATAACAATCTCACAAATTTCGCAGATCAACTTAATAATATTATCAAATCTATTAACCTTAACAAAAATGATCTCTTTTTACTCGGTGATATCAATATAGACTTTATGAAAGCAAATTCCCATTCTGAAACAGATGAGTATTTAAACATGTTATTCTCGCATGGTCTGTTGCCAATAGTTACCAAGCCTACTCGTGTTACCAGCCATTCTGCTACTCTTATTGACCATAATTATACCAACTTATCTATTTCTCATATTACTTCAGGTATAGCTACCATCGATATCTCTGATCATTTGCCTGTCTTTTGTATTCTTAAATCACAAATTGAGAGAACCAACACTAGGCGTTACTATCAAGATTTTTCTAACTTTCATAAGGAAAGTTTTATACTTGACATTAGCCAGCTTGATTGGTCACTAATTCTCCACCCTTCTAAAACTCTTCATGCAAAAACTCAAGATGCAATTGATGCAATTCAATTTATTGTTAACAAACATGCTCCAATGAAGCTACATAGCTTCCCGGGCTAAGCAGAAACAAATGAGTAAGCCTTGGATTACTAAAGGTATCCTAAAATCTATCAAACTCAAGCAGAAGATGTATCGATCACATTTTTGTAGCCATGACCATGAAAAAATTATTGCATACAAAAAATACTCCAATACCCTATCTCGTCTTATCTCTAAGAATAAAAAAGATTATTTTCAATCCCAATTTAAAAGATGCAAGAGCAATTTAAGATCCACCTGGAAACTTATAGGAAATCTTATTCAGAGGAAAACTAAAGGCCAGTCATATCCAACTAGGGTTGTATATGGCAATAAGACCTTCACTAATCCAGTTGATATTGCTGAACAGTTAAATACATATTTTGTAAATGTTGGTCCAAGCCTAGCTAGCAAATTGGATGTTGACCCTTCTATAAGTCCTACCCAATATATAAATTGCTCCCCTTGTTCCTCTTTTGTTTTATCACCAGTGACAGAAACCCAAGTCTTTACTCTGTTTTCAGGCTTAGATGAAAATAAATCTTACATAAATATACCTAACAAGTTTATTAAGTTGGCTGCGGAGTATCTTGCAACACCCTTTTCAAAAATCTATAATGAATCCATCATGACTGGAATTGTTCCTGATATTTTTAAAGTTTCAAGAATAACCCCAATTCTTAAAAATGGAAGTACCTGTGAGCCTGGGAACTATAGGCCGATTGCTGTTATATCTTCTTTCAGTAAAATCTTGGAAAAGTTAGTATATGACCAATTGATTTCCTTTCTTGAAAAACACTATTCTATTTGAGTATCAATTTGGTTTTAGGAAGGGTCATTCCACTGAGCATGCAATACTAGAAACTATCGATAACCTTAAAACTGCCTTGGATCATAACATGTTTACATGTGGTATTTTTTTAGACTTCTCCAAAGCCTTCGACACCATCAACCATAGAATTTTGCTAGACAAGATGTGCAAATATGGTGTGCGTGGAACCCCATTGAGGTGGTTCTCAAATTATCTAACTGGCCGTTATCAATTTGTGAAAATTGGTGATGTTGAGTCTTCTCCCAAACTTATTACTTGTGGAGTCCCTCAAGGATCAACCCTTGGTCCCCTGCTGTTTTTATTGTATATAAATGATCTCCCAAAGTCATCAAGTAAACTTTCATTTCGAATTTTCGCTGATGACACCAACATTTTTTTTTTCATCTAAAAATATTGCAGATCTGGAATCAACTGTAAATGAAGAACTTATGAATGTCATTAAATACTGTGATGTGAATAAATTATCCATTAATTTTAAAAAAACTAACTACATGATTATTGCATCACCTAAGAAAAAATCATCTATTAATCTAACAGCTTGTAATATTCAACGAAAACGTACCATTAAGTACCTAGGTATATTTATTGATGAGAACCTCAAATGGGATGCTCAAATACAGCATGTCAACAAACGAATAGCAAAAAATTTGGGTATCCTTAATAAGCTTCGCTATTATGTGTCCGTTAGTTCTCTTAGGCAACTCTACTATAATCTTATTTATCCTTATATTTCTTATGGTTTGGCAAGCTGGGGATCGGCATGCCAAACCAGACTTCAAACTGTAAGGAAAAAGCAGAATAAGTGTATTCGCTCCATATTTTTTGCTTCCCCAAGAGAAAATGCTTCCATTTATTACAAATTGCTTGAATTGCATAATCTTGATAATATATTTAACATTAAGATAGCATCCCTAGTTTATAAACTTAAATACCTTCCGAGCAATACTCCTGCTGCTCTTAATAAATTAATCACACCCTCAAGTGGAGTGCATAACTATAACACTAGATATGCCTCAAAAGAGAACTTATACAGACCAGTTTCCAGAACCAACTATGGCCTTTCAAGATTTATATCTATGGCCTCTAGAGTTTGGAAAAAAGTACCTTACAATTTGAAGATTTTGCCCTTTTCTTCTTTTATTCAACAATATAAGCGTTATCTCCTTGTCAATCAAACTTAATTTATATTATTGTATTTTTATATAAATCATATTCATGTAATTCGGTATATAATTCCACTCAAATTGTAATAAGAAAAAGTCTAAATAGAAATATTAATGTATATAGATATAATTTGATGTATATAGATGTATTAATAATTTACTACTTAATGAATTATTATTTATTTCTTTTCTCTTTGTAAATCTTAAATTTAGTATCCTAGCATATTACAAATATTTTTCTTTCTCATGAAATCATGTGGTAGTGACCATCTCGAAAGCAATTACTACTATGGACACTACGCACCTTTCCTTCTTTTCCTACAATATGTAAAAACTTATAGTGTAAAATAAAGAATCTGAATCTGAATACCTAACAAATCCAAATGCGTACCTTACTAAAAGGGTGGAAGAGAAGTAGGAGCACAGTGCTAAAAAGGTAGCACTCAGTTGGCATCTGAAGCCCTCAAAAGAGATCCAGATACACATGACTTGGAGGAAGTGCCCCTGACCAGCAGAACCTGACAAAGCTAAATTTCATTTAGCCACATTTGAAAATCAGATGAAAAACCTAACTTCCACTTTTTGTTGACCGGCTAATAAACTTATTTTTGTTACATAATTCAACTCACGGAAGAAATACAACAATGCCTCCTCTTTCTCTGATCATTCTTATGCCCTCATTGCAGTCATGAATACGGGCATTATCCATTACAACAACAGAGTGGGGTTCACCCATTGCAAATCGCCCAACATGTGGCAATATAAAGTTTTTTAGAGCAAAGATGAAATCAGCAGTTGAAAAGGCCTTTGGGATAGTGTGAGTAGTGACAATTCCTTCAATACCCATGGCAGAAATGCAACTATATCTTTCTTCTCTGACATAATAACCAATGTTGTTAAGGAGACTACCACGAGGGGATCTGCCCATTGTTCTCTGTAACAAATACAAGACAATAAGTTAACATCACAAAACAACATGAAACCACTGCAGCCTGAAAATACAAAATGCATACCTCCATTGGCTTAGGCAGTTAATTTTTCAAGAATAATTTCTTCTGGATCCAGAGATATTAATCATCCCAGAAAACACATTTTTAAAATGTTAAGTTTAAGAATACTGTATATATGGGATGCTTTATATATTACCTAAATTTACTTTAACCCCTAAGAGTGCCAGTTGGCACATAAGGTCGATATTTTGTCCAATTAATTTGAATTTTTGGTACAAAAAATTGTTACCCACTACAGATGGAGACAAACGACATTTTAATATATTTTTTTAATGTTTAAACTCATTTCTTTTAAAACTGTCATTTGGAAATTTACTCATCAATATAATTTGCAAAAAAGAAATGAGTTTTTGGCTTGCAGGTAAAGGGTTCATAATTGCTTGCTGTAGGTATTTTGGGTCTCCACATGGACTGATTAGAAGTCACTTCTAAACGATAAAATTATAGCAGTCTAGCCATTTTATCTGTTCATACCTGAAGTCTACTGATGTCTTTCCCAGTTTCATCAACAAATAGGAGCATGTGTTGGGGAATGGATGCTATAAAACGTGCATAGTTTGCTCGGTCAGTCTCTCTCCTTTGATAAGCAATTATTTTCATCTACATGATCAGTAATATAAATATGTAAGGTCATGGACTTCACATCAGCTAACACCAATAATCTCTCGTCAAAACGTGTCAGAAGTGAGGGGCAATCAATTTGACTTTTTTAGGAGGAGGGATATGAAAAAATATATTCCTGCAGCCTCCCAAGCAAAGGAAAAAACATGCATGGCCAGCTTAAATATGCCGTGCACTGCTTTTTGACTTAAAAGACACTGCCTTGTTGGTCAGTGAAAAAAAAACTTGCCATTGTAATTCTTTCAACACCTCCACCCCAAAACTCAAATCACTCCCCCTAATTGTAAACGACCATGAAACTATCAGAGATATGTGCGGTACATAAACATAAATGAGTTAATAAACTAACCCTAATTAGGCTCCTCCACGCGTTAATCCGCCCACACATAACACTGGCGAATTTCTTTTCAGTATGACTTTTGAAGGTTAAGAGGTTAGCTCGAGATTTTTGGTACAAATATTCGGACGCACGAGGGGAACATTTTGGTGCAATTTGGATAAAAATCGATAAAATGCAAGGGAGCTGGGACCGATTGAATTTTTCACATGTGGGCACTTTACACCAAGTGGGGGAATGCATCTAAAAATGCTTCCAAGACGCTGAAATTTATGTTGCAAGCATAATGCCTAGTTAACCCATGATGCTCAGAAGACCCTGGCTTAACCCCGTTAAAAAAAAAAACCGGAAAAAATCCACCCCAAAAAATGCTGGCTAGGTATATGTATATATACAGGGTTTATTTCACGGGGCTAGTTTTATCGAGCACGAAACTACTCCTTCATATTTTTCAATAGTCAACTTTGTCAAAACTTGAGGTTTTGGGCCAAAAAAAATACCAGCTGTTCCCCTTGTGTCCAGAAGCACCCTGATGAAGTTTTAGCTCAAGCAGTCAAAATGGGTGGTGTCCAGGAAGCAAAATGTTTCAACTTATGCAGATTTTCAAAATGTGGGCGCTTTACGTTTTTTAGTTTTTTGACAATTGCAAGGGTCAGGTTTCATCGTTTCACCTCGAATTTTTTTCAGTTTATAGAACTCGCTACGGTTGTTAATCTAAGTGTAAAATCTTTTGAATACCTTTCATATTTTTAGAGCTAGAAGCGTTGCAAGTTTCAGCTATGTGGGCGTTTTACACCGATTTCATAAAAAATGTGCTTCTTGAAAAAAATTCATAAAAAATTGCCGATTGAATTTCATCCAATGTTTTTTACATTGCTTGCATTAGTATTAGATAGCAAATATTTCAGTGTGTTCCAAAGAAATATATGTATCGATAAAGTCATTAAACTGCATTGCAAAGTTGAACAAAATGAAAAGTCCAGATTTTTATCAAAAATTCTTCTTATAACTTTAAGGTTCTATAACTCTTCTAAAAATGGTTATGTGGATTGAATATTTTGCTATATTTTAGCTTTGTTACTTGTTAATAATGTGGTGAAGTCTCAACGTAAAATCTTGTAACCTTAATTTTTTATGATTTTTTAAATATTGCATGGAAAGTCCACACTTGTGAAATATGTCATTTTTCACGTTTTTTTATCATTTTTGAAGCTGAAATTTGATCCAGGAAAACCAAAGTTAGCCTGTTTATAGAACAAGTTACGCTTGTTAATCTAAGTGTAAGAACTTGTTTTGACCTCTTATATTTTTGGAGTTTTAGCCTCGAAAATTCACCCATGTGGGCGTTTTACACCTATTTTTCTTTCAAAAGTCTTGCAAAGGGCCATTTGTTAAAAAATTAAAAAAAAATTAACGTTTTCTTTTAATGGTCTGTTTTTTGGCTGAAATTATTAATATTTCTCAGAAAACCTTTTGGTGTAGGTTTCAACCATAAAAGAATCGCTAAAGTTATTTTATGGTACTTCAAATTTGATCAAAATGAGAAGGTAAAATTGTGATGGGATCGGATCGAAATTTGCCAATGTGCGGACGCCTGAGGAAGCAAAATGCGGATCACTGAGGAGACAAGTGTCTCGTCGCACTAATGATCCGTTGGTATATACGGAGGTGCTTTTTCGTGTCTTCTCAAACCGAAATCGCTCGTGTAAGGTGAAGTTCTCCTTCTCGTGGTCTTGTTTAGCGCGTTTTTATCCTCAAAAAGTACTTCTTCGTAACAAAACTGTTCTTTTAAGAACAATTACAACAGCAACAACAAATTTGGCAACGATTTCGTCTCGTGGTAAGTTCATTTATTGTTCTGGCGCCGTTTTTCTAACGGTCGTTTTTTTGGCGCTCTTTTTTCTACCTTTCTTGGGGCGTTTTTTGAGTTTCCTCTTTGTCTGTTCTTTTAGGAACAAACTACAACAGCAACAACAAATTTGGCAACGGTTTCTTCTCGTGGTAAGGTCATTTATTGTTTTGGTGCCGTTTTTCTAACGGTCGTTTTTAGGCGCCATTTTTGTGGCGCTCTTTTTTCTGCCTTTCTTGGGGCGTTTTTTGAGTTTCGTTTTTGTATGGATTACACGAAGTGTATAGCCACATTATGCTGAGACCAAATTTAGTTATTTATTTGTCCACTAGAGTCGAGCGCCTGTCACGTGGTCTAGTAAGCCACACATGTACGCATTCCGGACCTATTTTTCAGATAAGGCATATTCCTGAACTATTTTTGGTTTGTGTTTAGGGTGCTGTCATTTTCTACTTGTCTTCTCGTCGTTTTCAAGGAATCCGTTGTAAGTTGTGTCTATTCATGTGTTGTTGATTGATTATGTTTACAGTGCTGAATGTCCCTAGGCAGGCGACTAGCGCATTGACTAGTAAGCACCCATGTTAGGTGTCTTCATGTACTGTTGATGATGATGTTTACGGTGCTGAATGTCCCTAGGCAGGCGACTAGCGCATTGACTAGTAAGCACCCATGTTAGGTGTCTTCATGTATTGTTGATGATGATGTTTACGGTGCTGAATGTCCCTAGGCAGGCGATTAGTGCATTGACTAGTAAGCACCCATGTTAGGTGTCTTCATGTATTGTTGATGATGATGTTTACGGTGCTGAATGTCCCTAGGCAGGCGATTAGCGCATTGACTAGTAAGCACCCATGTTAGGTGTCTTCATGTACTGTTGATGATGATGTTTACGGTGCTGAATGTCCCTTGGCAGGCGACTAGCGCATTGACTAGTAAGCACCCATGTTAGGTGTCTTCATGTCCTGTTGATGATGATGTTTACGGTGCTGAATGTCCCTAGGCAGGCGACTAGCGCATTGACTAGTAAGCACCCATGTTAGGTGTCTTCACGTACTGTTGATGATGATTCCCGATAAGAGGGAAGAAAGACACTGGCCTCACTATTCCCTATCCACTTGGCTCTTAGATACCAATTCGCGATGAATGGGTTCCGAGACATAGTGAAGAAGGGCATGAATGGCGACGAGGACGCTTTAAAGTCCTTAAACCTATCCGATGTAGAACCCCTGCCGTTTGACGAATCAATTCACATAGATGCCCCCAAACTCGTGGCAGACTTTCGCACGCTCACCATCATAAGACAGGCAGCAACACTCATCCATCAGGAGGGTCTTGCTGAAACTGCAAGATTTGGGATGCAGGCACTCCATTTCCTGAAGGGCTACCTGGGTTTTAAAGGCCTCGAATACGAAGTCTCCAAAACCGACATCACCAGGGAAATGATCAGCGCGCTGGAAAATCTTCGCCAATTCATGGAAGGCTGCGGAGAAGACTCATCCAGCTTTTACAGCAGAAGTTTGCAGTTGTTTTTGGAGAAGCTCCAAGCGGCCAATAGTGGAGACAGCCGCGCACTCAAGGAGATCGGTCTGGAGAACATGCCAGACAACCCAATAAAACCCTGGCGACAACAACCGTCAGCTACCCACCTAATCACCTCCTTTGCCGCTGCAGCAGAAATGGGAATGGCCGGCAGGTATATGGGTCTGGCACTCATGGAGAAAGCCAACAAAATGATAATGAGCTTGATGCATCATCTGCACGGAACGTTGTATCAACAGGAAGAAGCACGCACCGTTAATGTCGATGGCCAAGACGTGTGTGACAGTATGGATGCCATCCTTCAGGACCTCATGACCTGGTTGGAATGTCTAAATGCAAATAAAATAAGAGAGATAGGCAAGACTGGCCAAGACCCTACCGCGGACATTGTTGAGCAGCTAGAGGATCCCTCCTACGATCCGGAGGAGGACGAAGACGAAGGGTCCGACGAGTCGGAAGGGATTCCTGCCTCCCCCGAGAGGTCAAGAAAAAGAAAGGCCTCTCATTCTCTCCAAAGCCCAAGCCTAGAAGCTGAGGAAGATGAGCCCTCCAGTCCTAAAGTACGCCCTGGCCCTAGCACAAAGAGATTGCAAAAGAAACCAAAGCCCTCCCCTCCTGACAAGCGATCGCATCATCGCAAAGACCAGTGCCCAGTTTGCAAGAAA
Source organism: Galaxea fascicularis (assembly GCA_948470475.1). Lineage (NCBI taxonomy): Eukaryota > Metazoa > Cnidaria > Anthozoa > Scleractinia > Euphylliidae > Galaxea > Galaxea fascicularis. Next base: position 8,984,244 of record OX419346.1, read on the forward strand.
GAGATATACGACATAAAGCGCCATCTGAGGCAGCATGCCAAAAAAGGCACCATCTCAAGCAACGACGTCGATCGGCTGGCAAGCATTGCCAAAGTCAAAGGAAAGCGCCGCGGTCCTGGCAGAGTGGACTCGCGTGGCGGAAAACTCGGTCTTAAGTACAAGTGGTGTCCACAGGAGGGATGCCAAGTGGTCACCCATCTGCTAAGACGTCATTTGATCAATTTCCACCGGGTACGGTCAAAAAGTCTCCTGAACCTATACGTCAAAGTTGCCAAGGAGTATCGTGGCAAGAAGGAGTTGAAAGCTGTGGAGACCATCCTCAGAGACGAAGAGTCAGACGAGGAATCAGACGCAGACAGTCTGCCGCAGCCAGCCCCTTCAACCTGTACCATCACAAATCTTAGCCAACAACAACCAGAACCGCAACGGCAACCAGAAGAATCCGAATCCTCGGAAGACGAAGCCCTGGAAGAGGAAGGGCCCCAGGAAGAGAGGGAGTCAGACGAGGACAGCGAGTGGCTCCAACAGAAGGATTACTTCTCTGTGAAAGACCCGCCAACCGAGCGTCACAAGTGGCTGGTCCACTTTTACAATCACTTGAATATGCCCGATGCAGGCCGAAAAAAGGACAGGAACCGCCTACAGCATGCAGCCCACATTAAGACCATCCTCGAGGACCTGGATCCTGCAGGCCATGGCATCGAGGTCCTGTCTCGAAACGAAGGCTACATCGTATGGACCGATTGGGTAGACGTGAGATTGAGCAGGCTGAGAACGGGGATGATAAACTCCTACCTGGGAACGTACGAAAAGTTCCTGACGTTCGTGGTAGAAGAAAGAGTCTGCTCGACACTGCCAGAAGTGGACGATGACGTAAAGAGAATATTCAGAAACGTCATACCAAAACTAAAGGGTTGGCGGAAGACAGTCAACATCGACACGCAGCCACAGCGCACGCAGAGAATCCTTGACGAGTGTGACAACATCCTGACTAATGAAGACGTGGCCAAGTTTCACCAGTCAAGGCAGGTGTTGAGGGTCAAAGCGATCTACCAAGATGCAGCAGCGAACAAACCCCTCACAGACCGTGAGCTGTCTGATGCCAGAGACTACCTCCTCACGATGATCACACTCAAGACGGGAACCCGTCCCGGTGCTCTAGAGCACATGACCACCAGGCAATATGACACAATGAAACAGGACCCTGCACATGGCCATTATGTCATATTAGTTCCAGAACACAAACGCCAAGCGGATGGGCCAGCCCTGATCTCGCTGTCCCAACAACTAAAGGATATCCTGCAGACGTTCGTGGAAAAGATCCGGCCACAGTTTCCGGGAACCAAGGGGCAACATGTTTTCCTGAAAAACGATGGCGAGCCATTCACTGGGGGCAGAATCTCGAAGCGAGTGCCAGAGTTCTGGCAGAAGACTGGCGTTAGACCAGAACTTCAGGTCACGGCCACAAATATCCGGAAGTGGATTGTTACCGTCTGCCACAACAAGAAGAGCGAAGGTGTGGACTTTGACGAGACAGTGGTGCGAAGGGCAATGTGCCACTCGGACAGAGTGGCGCAGTCCCATTACCTGCGAGATGACCTGACTGCTGTGGGAGCGGAGGCGGTTAACATCATTGCCCTCTGCACAGGCCAGGAGGAGACAAGCCAGCAACCACAACCTCTGCCCTCTGCACCTCTGCCCGGCAGCAACAGCAACCACAACCAAGCACCTCTGCCCGGCAGCAACAGCAAACACATGATGAAGACAAAGGTGAAGGGGCAGCATCTCCAAACGAAGAGTCCTTGAACCGACCACTCACCCAGGCAGAAAAGGAGATCATAAGAACAGTGTTCCAGAAGGAGATCGTGGAGGACACTCCAGTCCAATCCAAGGACTTGCGCCCGAAAATGATGTCGGTGGTGGCTCTCAGGAAGCTGATACCCTACAAACGGATGGTCAAGAAGGGAGCCCCGAAAAGAGCCGGAGGAGCTCCCCGAAACCTCAAGCCACAGCAAAACTTCTGCCTGGGTCGAGCAGACCTCTGCAACTGCAACCGTTAGCAGTACCAGGACAGAGTGGCACAAGGAAGAGAGCCAACTGATTTACGAGCACTTCGTAAAACCTGAGAAAGCCCTGTCCAAGGCTGAGATCACAGCGCTGTTTGAGGAAGACGACAAGCTAAAACAGCTCTTGCAAAAGAAGACCATCCAGCAATGCTTGGATAAAATAAAAAACATGCGTCGACAAGCAAAGAAGTCCGCGCTGGACAAATCAAAGAACTGAACTGTGAACGAACAAACTGTCCATTAGGAAAGTAGTGTAGGAGGTGCTTCCTTCTGAGCCCTAAAAAGTGCATGTTATACTGTTTGTTATTTCTTCAGTTTTTTTCAAAGGGACGGTGTCACACTAGGTCACACTTCATGTTCCTTATGTAATTGCAGGCTTTTCATTAAACCTCATCTTTATTTGCAGTGTGCTATTCTAGCTCATGTTTAAACCTCATGTTCGATAAAAAGCTAAAAAAAATGCATGTTTCTTGAGTCTGTGTCCACCAGCAAGTGGTTACAACGCTGTCTCTCGCACCCAACTCTCCCGGGTTCGGAGCAGAGTGATAACCACTGACTTGTGGAAACAGACTTTTTGTTTTTCCTTGACTCCACACTGTTTCGTGAGTTGTAAACCCCTTTTCCTTGACTTCACGCATTCTACTACTGGAATGACTTCATACGATAGGTGCAATTGTACCTAAAAAGTGCTAAGTCAGAATCATTTTTAAATTTCCTTTCAATATCTCAAGGCAGACTGCGGCTTTTGTACTTTTGTTGGGCACATGTATGCGCCTTGTTAAAAGTGTAAGTGGTATATAACCACCAATTTAGCCTTCAGATTTCAACCAATTAACTTAAACAACATACCATCTTGAAGCTCATTCAATAACAAATCCAACCATATATACCAAGCCATACCTTCTAGTAAGCATACATTGCAAAATTTTATAAAAAGAACAACAAATTGTCTAAAAACCACCAAAAAAACACAAATCTTCACAAAAATACCCCCAAAAAAATTCAAACCAAATGCAAAAAATCCAAAAACACAATTCCCACAAACTATAGTCAATAGAAACACCTCATACAAAATTTGGCTCGATTCCCTCTCAAATTCACAGATCTAAGCTCACTTAAAAATAGTCGCTATGACTCAATTTTGTCATGTGGGCAGATTACACCTAAAATGTGGGCGAATAACACCATGTGGGCGTCTTACACCTCAGATGTGGGCGGATTACACCTCAAATGTGGGCGAATTACACCAAACGTGTGGGCGGATTAGCCTCCGATGTGGGCGTCTTACACCGGGAATCTAACCTTTTTGTACGTAAAACCCAGCCGGATTATTGTTCGGCACATTGTTGCCAATGAAATAACTCTTCCCGTGACATCGCGGAACCAGTCAATATATTCATCAATAAACAATTCTGGTTTTGTCATTACCATGCTCCTTACCAGGGCGTTATCACGATCTTACGTTGGAAGAAAAGTGGTAGAAAGGACATTTTTGTATAAGACTATTATTGCTGCCTTCATAACCATTTGCCGTTTCACGATTTCATACTCACACGAAAGCACTCTCGGTCTTCCCTTTCTCCTCGTAGGCTTAACGTCCTTGGTTTTCTCATACAAAGCTCTTATGTTTGAAACGAAACGCTTTGAAACAAATAAACTTCGTGCAGTTTCCTCAATCGAGGAACCATAAATGTACCGGTGGTAAATCACTCGCCAACGTAAATCTTCTGACAGATTCTTCACCATTTTGAAAGAACATATATGCAGGCGTGGTTACATAGCACGTCGAAAGATGGCATGTCGAAAGATGGTCGGGATTTGTCGCCTATGCACGTAACACTGAAAGCGGGTGTAAAATGCAGAGTGACTCCATTAGTGCTAAACTCTTTGTTTAGCTTGTAGCATATTTTTATGTTACCTCTCCTTTTTAATGAACTATTGATTTTCTTGTATTTTTAGAATATTCATACTGCTTCTTTTCACTTGATAATGATAAATTTCTTAAATGTTTTTAAGAAAAGTTTTTTCGCAATTTTTTATAGCTAAATTCTTTCTGTATCATTAAATCGATCCCATTTATCCATATAATCATAAGGATAAACACTTCACTTGTATGTTTAAATTGATCATCTGGTAAATTACTAGAAAGTGTGTCTAATGATTGGCTCATGAATTGAAAACTGTCAAGAAATACAAGATGTCTTCCAAACACAAAAGCCATATATTTTTCCATATTATTAGGAATGCAACTTATATTCATTTTATGTTTTCCAGATAATTTACCAATTTCTTGCATGATAAAATGACTATCATAAAAAAAACCTCTAAGATTATGGAATATAACTGGAATTTTCATATTTTCTGGATTGATTTTTAATTTAAGATTACATTCTTGATGAGCACTACCTCTATATTTTCCTGTAATATGACAATAATCTCTAACTCTAATATCTTTTTCAGCATATATTTTATGACAAATATGACATTGTTCCGTTCATTGAAATTCTTGTTCCTCATCTTGTGTCATAATTAATGGTTTATTGAAATTTTTTTACAATCATTTACTTCTTCAATCATTTTTTCAAGAAATTTATAAATAGAATTTTCTCCACGACATATCTGTACTGGTTTTGAGTAGTTATTATCATAACAACTTACTAATTTATAACCATGCGAGCATGATGTATATTTTTGATAAGCTTCAGTATAAGAAGTGGTATCATTATTTACGCAACTTTGAACTTTTTCTGTTAAACTTTCAAAATCAGCATATATAACAAATGGCAGTTATTGTTGTTTGTAATAATTATTACATTGTAAATATGTATTTTTTCTGGCATTTTAATGTACTAGATAAACTTTGTTTATTGTAGTTTAAAATTTCTGGCGCTATCTCTGCGGTAGCAAATTATGTTATCCGAGATATGTTTAGAGTTACTGTACTAATGCATATTTCACAAATCCCAAGTGTCAGTTTCATTTAGCGAGCGCTTGCAAAACATTAGACCTGTAAGTTTAGCTACCAGGATGTCAAAATTTGATTTTCCTCCATGGTGCTGAGATTAACAACAACAACAATCTTTATTTCTGCTCTTACTACAGAGAAAAGGCCTTTGTAGCCCGCAGTTAGCAGAGCTATTCTAGGCGGGCTAATTTAACTGACACTTTATAATAAGCTCACACACACACAATAAAATAAATAAATAAATAGATAAATAAGGGATTAAATAAAAAAAAAGCCAGATACACATAAATTGCATTAGCCTGAAGGGAATTCTTAACAGATTAAAGAGAAAGCTGTTCATTTAGAATACAAATGTAAGCTAGAAAGGTCAATGTAGTGCATGTCAACATTCATCTCCTCAATTTCAAGAATCTTCTCAAAGCAGGTGAGTCAGCTTGAATTTAAAAAGTGCTTTCCTTAGCTTACGAAGTTCAGGGGGGATCCAATTCCAAATTTTCGCACCAACTCTAGAAAACGAAAGCAATAGATATTTCTTCTCGCCTGTTTTATATACATGTAGAAGTTTCCAGCAGCTGAGAAATGAGTAGAGTAGGAATGAACCTGTTCAGAGTGAGTAAGTAATAATAATAATAATATTTAATATTTATATTGCACATTTTCTATAAGAATAATCAAATGCGCATCACAGACATTACAATAATTTAAAAATAAAAATAAAAAACCTATTTACAATTAGAAAAGTAAGTTGCTGAAAAACTGTAAAAATGTAAATATAAAATAATGGGCCATTTCCGAGTTCATGTCTGCCTCCTCTTCAAAGCAAGTCTAAGTGCGAAGTTTTTGTTAAGAAAATTAGTTTTCATTCATATGTAAAGTAGAACTAATTGTCATCACAAAAACTTCGCACTAAGACTCGCTTTGAAGAGGAGGCAGACATGAACTTGGAAATGGGCTAATGTACTAACAAAATGCCTCGCTGAATAAAAATGTCTTACCGTATTTATTCACTTATAAGGCGCACTCGGTTATAAGATGCACCCTAAACTTTCAAAGACGATTGTGACAAGTAAGCAAAATGAAAATTTCAACTAAATACCCTGTTATAAGGCGCACCCAGAATTACGGGAAATTTTGCTGACCATGTTCACTGTACTTACAACAATTTGCTTCCAAAAGTTATTACCGTTAATTACAGGGCTTTCAGTCTAAAAACGAAAGCATTACAAACAATAGCAAAAAAGTCAGACATGGACATTAGCATAAAAGTCACACTTTTTAATTCGCTTGAGTCATCCTTCGCAGGAAACCGTGTTTTTAAGTTATGAATACTTATTCATCCGTTTTTACGTTTATAAACAATACTCATCTGACAGATCTTTCATTCACCAGTTGCAAAACTCATCTTAATTTTCGAGCATTCATTCAGAATGCAGCACACCGTAAATTTACCGTAATTATGCCAAGCACTCGTCGTCATTCCTATGATCTAAACTTCATGTTGAGGATCGCAGCAGAAGCGGAAGCCGTCAACAACAATCATGAAATTGCTCACGATTACGGCATACCGGAATCGAAGGTTCGTAAATGGAGAATCCAACAGCATGTCTTGTTCTCTGGTGAGTTAAAGATGACTGCAAAACGTGCCTCGATGGGTCGCTACTGGCCAAAAGATTCAGAAGTTGATCAGCAAGTTAGCTGACTGGTTTCTGTTCACAAGAAGGCCTGGATGGACGAAAAACGTTTTTTCTCTTTCCTTTATTATTTTAGGAGTATTTAATTGCGGCCATAACATATTTTTCGAACGATTTGTAGTCAAGTTTGCGTTATTTCGTAAGAGTGAGGTTAAGAATTTGTTCGATTGTTTCTGACGTCAACAACTTCAAGCACGTGCTTTTCAGCACATTCGCTCACGCTTCGCTTTAACTCAGCTTTGTTTACGTTTTGGAAAAATTATATTCTGTTGCGCAAAAATACTCGGTTATAACATGCACCCCGAGTTTTGAGCACATTTTGATCTAACAAACTTATTTTCTCGGCAAAAATGGTGCGCTTTATAAGTGAATAAATATGGTAAATTTCTTTTTAAAATCACTTGTGGTGCAACCAGATCTAATGTCCATGGGAAGACTGTTCCAAAGCCATGGTGCTGCCGCCATGAAGGATCGATCCCCCATGGTAACTTTTGTAAAACGCTTTGGGGTGCCCAGAAGACTTCCCTTGTTATTTCGTTGTAAATCGTAACGGGATGGTGGTAAGACGGTAATTAAATCAATTAGATATTTAGGAGTCCTGGCATACTTTAAAGGTGATTAAAAGGATTTTGAACTCAATACGTAGTCGGATAGGCAACCAGTGAAATTGCTGCAGGAGAGGCGTAATATGACAGTGTTTAGGTGCGCAGAAGATCAATCGCGCACTGGCGTTCATGACACAGAGTTTTTGCATATGATAGTCAGGAACCCCATAGAGGAGACTGTTGCAATAGTCTAACCTACTGGTTATAAATGCATGAATCAATTTCTCAGTACATTCACTAGTCAGGTATTTTTGTATGTGTCGGATATAAAACAGATAGAAGAATGCACTACCATAGGTCTTTGTTACATGTGTTGCCATATCCATGTGCGAGTCGAACCAGGAACCCAGATTTTTTTGCTGAGTGTATGGGGATTACATCAACGTCGCCAACCTAATACTATGTACAGACACTTTTGATAGCTGCTTGCTCATTCCGATCACCAGAAACTCAGTCTTACCATCATTAATCATCCATGCATGAACATCCACAATGCAGTTCTCCATAGCATCTAGCGCCTCAGCTTCACACGTACCCTCTAATAAGCGAAAGGACAAGTATAATTGAGTATCGTCTGCGTGTGCACACGGCAGGTGAGATTTAATTATACTGAAAAGTTTGCTAGCATAGATAGTAAAAAGTAGGGGACCAAGCCATGAACCCTGAGGCACCCCACACTCTAGGCCAAACTTTTTGCAAAGAACACCATTAATTGTAATTTGTTGCAACCAACCTTTCAAATAGGATTGAAACCATTTAAGAGCTGACCCACGTAGGCCGAGCAGTGACTGAAGTCTATACATAAGAATATCATGGTCCACAGTATCAAAGGTGGCGCTAAGGTCCAAGAGAACTAGGAATGTCACATGACCTGTATCCATATTCATAAGAATATCACTCTTGACTTTCAGTAACGCCGTCTCAGTAGAGTGATGCTCACGATATGCACTCTGCATTTCCGGAAACAAGCCATTTTCCATTATGTGGGTCTGCAACTGGATAGCAACTGCTTTCTCTGTAAGCTTAGAAGTAAACTGTAAGTTGCTTATTGGGCAAAAGTTCTTGCTTTCCAGTTCTGGTCCAGGCCTCTTAAGCAATGGATGCCCCAGGCATTTTTCCATTCATCAGCAAACCGACCAGTCTTTAATGATAAATTAATCATCTTTGTGATGACAGGGAGTAGATAGTCCAGATGTACAGACAGTATAGGAGATGGAAGCGGATCAAGGTCACACGATTTCTTACAGGCTACTGCTAAATTCTTTATATCCTCCTCAGTGAGTAGCACAAATTCAGAGAAAGAAGGGTCTGCAGTCATTTCCTAGATGGTAGTAGAATCAGATTCTTGGACAGCACTGGGAAGGGTCTGAGTGCTGGCTGCCAGCTTGGATCTTATTGCAGTGATCTTGCGAACAAAGTAGGCCCCCATATCATTGGCGAGCTTGACAGCATCCGTGTGAGGTGGGAGAGTTTTAATATTCAATAGACACTTACTCTCCTGAAATAGCTTTGACTGATTTGAGCTGTGTTCTTCAATAAATTGGCTATATGTTCTTCTCGCATTGTTCATAATATATATTACATAATTTCTCTTGGATTTGAACACTAGAAGGTCTGAGGCCAGTCCAGTTCTCCTCCACCGTTTCTCAGCTTTCCGTCTGTCACGCCTTGCCTGCATAATATCATCATCAAACCAAGGCGGCCTGGACCTATTTCTTATTTTCTGTGAT
>OX419346.1:9000800-9008300 GCA_948470475.1 Galaxea fascicularis
ACAGTGGAAAATGTTATTGATGAGATAATAAATACCGTATCTTTCAGAGTAGTAACATGTCTTTTTTACTTTCATATGATCACAATAGTAATAACTAGAGTGGGTTTCAATTGAGTGTTGTAACACCAAAACCAAACCAATCACTTACCAATAAGACTACTTTGCCAATCTCAAACCATAGTAAAACCAACACTCAAACTAAAGTAATTGCCTCATTACTTTCGGCACTCAACTGAAACCTGCTCTATTAAGCAAAACTAATACAGCAACAAAATGTGTCCTATATTGGTAAAACCCACAACTAGAGCAAAGCATAAATTCCCGAGTCTTTTCAAAGCACTTGCCATAATTATTCATTACTGGAACTCAAGAACTTGACCCCAAGCAATGCACTGCCTTCACTTTGTGTATTTTACCAGTTTTCCAGATACATGAGGGGTCTCGAATCATCACCCCTACAAGATCAGCTACATGACCCACTGCAATTTCCTAGTGACACCCTGCTTTAAAATCCTATCAGGAACCCTGTTTTGCTCTTGAATAATAAATACTTCAACTTATAGTATCTTTACAGCAGAAATAAGTTTTTATGTCACCCAAAATGAGATGTTAGTAAATTGAGATGTCCACACTGTATGTGTGGCATTGATGGTACAAAACCTTTACATTAACTGACTGAAAAAGTGGTAACAAATTTTGTTTGATTAAAAGTGGTAAAAAGTGTTTGGCAATCACACTGTTCATGTAGAAGCTGGTGCATTTTTGGGATTATGAGGGCAATCCTTGTGACTTCTTCTACTGTGGTTGGTACTCCCACACCATTTGCACTTCTTTCCTCCAAGAGTCACAGTGGCTGTTTCGGGTGGGTCAACTATGTGATCTCCAGGTACTGTGGTGTCACACTCCAGTTCAGCCTGAACAGCATTTCCGCCACCAAAATAGCCTCCTCTTCTAACAGATTTGTTTCATCATCTTCGCCATAGGTATGTCTAATTTGACAACTCTTAACATACTTCTTCCTATCCCCACACAAAATACAACAAGAGTACCAGATAATATGAAACAATGGTAAAACGAAAGTCTAGTACGGTGTAGTAAAAATATTGACAGAACGTGTCCACGCTCTTTTCCTTGTTCTCAGATTTTACTTATGTTTGGTCCAATGATAATTCAATCTATATATCACTATAGAGAGTTCCCACTTTTGTCATAGCATCATATTTATGCCATAAACCAGTTACATTCAGCATGAAAAGGGTCAATTCTATGCCAATCATTGTACCATAATGAGATTCTACTATAACAATGTTCCATAAAAAGTCTATTCCAGGAAGACAGTCACTTTAGGGGGTTTAGTGTCCATCTAGGAATTCAGCTTTGAATAGCTACCCAAACATCCTCAAACAAGGCCTGGACAATTAGGTCTCAAAAACCCTATCATATACAGATCAGGTTATTTAACCATGGACAATCCTTCTATAATGATCATTGACATGATAAGTATTTACCGTAATTCTTGCTCCTCTGATCGGTTTATTTTTCTTTGAACCCTCTTCCTCTTTCCAGTGTCTGTTTTATAGCGCTCCAAACGCTTCATTCGCTCTTGATTGTCACTTTGGCACTTGTGAAAAAAAGAAATGATTTAAAACAAATTAAAAATAACCTTCAAATGTCCCCAGAGGATCTTTCTTCAGTGACATGATTTATGATCAGTTCCCAGAGAAATGTTTCACTCATGAACTCTTCATGTAACTTCTTGATTACAGACTCCAGGTAGGTGAGTAAGTTAGTGAAAAAACAAAGCCATAAACATACCATTTCCTGTATTCCACTGAGTATGGGGAGTCCCATTCTGGATTATAATTCAACAATCCAGTGGTATTGTGGCTCCTTCACTTTGAAGCACCATGTCATGTTTGGAGAAGGCCCAAATTGGTAGATGCTTGATAATGTTTTTGGTGGAGGTTTGTATCCTTGGCCCTAAATTTTGTCAATACACTAAAAGTGGCGTCTGGCGAATTTGAATGCCCCTTCCCCATGTCAGGATCAATTACCTCGTCTGTTTTTTTTTGCCCTTTCAGCACACTCTATTTCATAAGCCAGTGCATGAAATTCACATGTCAAAGGGTGAGCAGAGTGATAAGGATGGCCTTGGCACTTCATCTCTGGGTAAGACCCATTTTCATCTACAATACACTCCTTACAGGTACATTTTACTAATGGGTGAAAAGAACAAGATCCCCCTCCCACTCATGAATGTCCCGGCTGTGGTATTTGCCAAGAGTCAACATGGTCTCTTTGTACTTCTGGCTAAGATGGCCCTCAGCTGCCTTGGCTGTGCCTTCCCATAGTTCTTCATCACAAATTCTGTCTGCACCTCGCATGGACAGATGCCCATAATAAAGAAGGGCACCTGTGATGTAATTTTTTATGACAAAAGTGCAATTTTGACTGAAGTGTCCCCGTATTAGCCAGCACCCATCACAGCATGTTACAGCTCTAACCATTGGTTAAGTTGGATTAAAACCTATAGGTTGTCATGGTATTTAACCTCGGTTAGCGCTAACCATGCTTCGAGCAACTCGGCCCTGGACCAACTGCCTATTTGTTCTGGAGGGAGCTGTTTCATTTGATGCTTAGCATCATCACACATCGCATCCACCATGTCTTTTATATGTGGAAGGGCTAGGTCAATCACTTCCAAATAGGGCTTTTCAAAGGTGATACCTAAGCCTAACCCCCTTCCCAGTGTTTTTCTATACCGTGCATAACCATGACCACTTAAAAAAAATGCCAAGGTAAGGGCCAAGGATACTATTTGCCTTCTGGAATCCTGGGCCAGGTAACTACTTCTGTAGTCAATTCTAGTAGTCCAATAGCCTCTGCACTTGAACACGAATACCATAGCCCCTCCAAATTCTTTCTTCTTGAAAGCTGTCAGGACAAGCTTTCCTAAAAAATAATTGGAGAATTAAATAACATACCAGTGAAAGTGCCACAAAAAAACCTGCCACCTTGGGAACATAGGAAAGTGGCCGCCATGGAGAGCTAGCCATTATGGGGAGGTACGAGAGGGATATGACACTTGTGCTTTACAAAGGTACAACATTTATATCTTTGCAAGATGGCTTATTTTAGCCTATAAATATGTAACACAATCAAAATATATCAATAAAACAAAAACTAAGTAGCAACAGAGAACAACAACACATAGTATGGATCAAGTATGGTGACCTTTTCCAATAAAAAATTTGGTTTTGTAATCAACAATTGTCAGTAATTGGTCAACAAGCTATCCTCACGAGGTTACAAGGTTTGACTGTAATAAATTTTGAAAACTGAGAGTTGATGCAAACGTTTAGAAAAACGCAACAAGTCACAGTTACCTAGGATATGTTCAACAGCAGAAACTGGCTTCTTAGAAGAGGTACATGTAAGCAATGGTTTCATCACAATAATTTATAAATTCCAGGGTAGACATAGAACCAAAACTAAATTAATCTAAATTTGCCTGGTATTCTACAACTACAGCTGTCAGGTGAATGTATTCTGAATTTTAGCCTCAATGCATAGCAAAAACAATAATTATTGCTATCTACAAAACAAGTAATATTCAGAGTGTAAAGAAAACTTAATGTTGGGTCATAAAATGATATTTATACACCGTAGACAAGTTAGATAAACTTTCTAGACAGTATCGTAAACAAAGGGTTTACTTCTGGCCTTCACTAATCAGACGTGATTACAAGAATAAACTCATAAAACAGAAAACATACCTTTACATTTTCCGTTGTTTGATGGACAGTTAAAAAATTGGTTGAAATCCTGAACAAAAGAGAATGCTCGAAGTTGTGGCCACGAAGAAACCTTCTGGAACATCAGTCCTACTACTAAAAAATAAAAAACCAAATGCTTATATCAGGGGTGTCTTTATCTCTAACAATTAATAGGCTGGGATGAAAACAACGGTCTCATTTGTTTTTTTCACAGATTTGGGGCGCTTGGTCAACCTTTTGAGTCGTGAATCTTTCATAGATTTCCTCTGATTTCAGTTAACGCTCTATGTTCTTAGCACTTTTCAATGTTTTTCCATCTGGGTTTGTGTATCGAAAGTAAACCTTCATTCTAGAAGAAGACTCTCTCTCCTCTTGTTTTATCGTCCAGCCAGCTTCCCTCAATTTTTCAAAGTCAAGCGTGATTCTCGATTGTGAACCAGAACCCCGAGCCTTGTTAGCTTTCGCCGACTTCTCCTTCATTTGCTTCAGTCTTTTTTTCGGTGGCATCACTGCAATTCGTTTCCTCTTCGATTTTCGTTCTTATGATTTTCTAGCATGTTGAGTCTCTCGCTAGTTCGCTTCGTCTAGCTCTGGTTGCATTCAGCTGTCAAAACTAAACAGTTGGATGCCGTTGCGGGTGCCGTTGCTATGCAAAGGTGTCAGTTTTTGTATTCCCTTTTTCTGATTGGTTTCGCGGGAAAAATAGCACCCTGTAAAAGGAAAGAAAGGCCCAAAAAGGCACGTTTTAAGCGATATACCGCTGGAAACCGTTATTGTAGGCATTGACAAGATGGCTGCCAGTGAAAACAAACAAAGGAGAGCTTTTGGACTGATATTTTTCAAATTCAAGCTCGATTTTGTGTGTCAAAACAGACAATGCTTTAAATATGGGGAGTTGTTCATCTCATTTTCTTTTCACAGATTAATTGGACGGACGTTAAACTTGGCAGACATAAACTACGTATGTGAACGAACTTTTTTGTGGGAGTACGTCAAATGCCTTCGAATTCAAGACTCGTAGTAGCATCGCCAATTTCATAAGGATAAATAATAACATTTCTAGACATATTTTTCTTCCATTTTACTTGTCCGTGACGTACTACCACAAAATTTTAGTTTTGAATTCCACGCTCCTTCTGAGAAACCGCTGGATTTTCGACTAGCAGGCACAAGTTTTGCACCGGGTCGAGGCTAACCCTGTATTCCAACTCAGCAAAACATGTAAAGTATACGAAGCGATCGTGAGAAGCTGAAAAGTTTACTTGATTTATTATGGAAATTCCTGCTGCGCCCATGAGCGAATCATTAGAAGCGATCAAGAAGCTGAAAGTGGAAGAGCTAAAGAAAATTTTACGTGATCGGGGGCAGCCCGTGACCGAAAAGAAGGCGGATTTAGTGTTACGTTGTCTGGTACTTTTTGAAAGGCCAAAAACACCTACTAAAGTTGTGCCCGAGCAAGAAAATGCACCATTATTACTTGTTGCGTCTAGCTGTAGCACGAAAAATGCTGATATAACTTATAAGAGCCTTGTGGCCGAAGCGGCGGATTGCATATGGGCTACCGACTTACGAGGACTACCACCTTTCAATTTTGTGCAGTTGTACGATTATCTTGTTATCAAAACAGCAAAATACGATCACGCTTCAATTCGCACGTCAGGATACAAAAAATTGAAAGCTTTTCAGTTCTTCAAAGAGGGACACATCAGAAATACGCATATTGGTGCAAAAGGCGGACTTACCTTCGTTAAGGGAGAAGTATTGGCCTCCATGAAACAGAAGAAATGCAAGCTCATGATCACAATGAGCCACCTTGGAGAAATCTTTAAGGCAGCATGCCAGTGTCCAGCAGGGTAAGTGTCAAAATGCAAGGTTGACGAGGTTTAATAGTTAGAAGGAATGACTGGATAATATCCCACAAACGGTTTGAAGATAATGCTACACACATCTTAGAGGACCAATAATAATGGGATTTGAAAAAGAGCCACATTTTCCTTTTTTTTTCACTCTAATGTATTTAATCATGCCTTGTAACAGAAAACCCCAACATATTTCTTAAATACCAAGATATTTCTGATGATTGACATTTTTAGGAGAGGAGTAAATGGTCTAGGGCACTGTAATCATGTTGGTGGGATACTCTTTGCCATTGAAGTTTTCTGTCGTCAGGGACTTAAAGAACATGAAGAGCCAGTTTCTTGTACCTCAAGACTCTGTAGCTGGAATGCTCCCAGGAATGTGCAAGTGGACCCTAAACCAGTAGATAATATAGTCATCACAAAATATCGGTTTGGTAAAGAAACTGATAAATGCGCCAAAGTCAGTAAGTTTGACTCCAGGGCACCAGCAGACAGGGGAGTAAACCAGGAAGCACTAAGTCAACTTTCAGCTGAACTAAGTAACTGCTTACAAAGCAGCTGCTATTTTTTGTTTCATGATGTTTCTCCTCAGCCAACTGCTGATGAAAATGTTGAAATCGACTGCATTTGCCAAACAGTTCCTGAAAATGCCCCTGATATTGTTACTGACAACGAAATCACAGATTTACCATTCAACGATGATTATGATATATCATCTTCTCATTTCCAAAGCATGATGGATTCCTTTGCAGATACGCAAAATATTTCAAATGTGGACATTGAAACAGTTGAACGATTGACAAGGGGCCAAAGTAACAATGAAGTTTGGAGGCAACTCAAACGTGACAAGTTAACAGCCTCTAACTTTTATAATGCAGCTGTAAGGCGGAAAGAACCTGATAAACTTCTTAGAAACATAATGTACATCTCTGAAAAGAAGAAAAGTATAGCATCCTTACAGTATGGTCAGGAACATGAATGTGATGCTGTTGCAAGTTATGTTGCTGCAAAAGCTGCCGAGGGGAATACTTTGTTGCGGGTAGAGGAAGTTGGAACAATGTTATCAAAGGAAAGACCAGGTTATGGTGCCAGTTTGGACAGAAAAGTGTATGACCCGAAGGCCTCTGGCATGAAAGATGGAGGCCTGGAAGTCAAATGCCCATACTGTAAGAGGGGAATGACAGTTGAACAAGCATGTAAAGATCCAAACTTTTGCTTGTATATAGATGATGATGGGGTTCCTGGGCTTAAGTTTGGACATAAATATTACTACCAAGTCCAGGGTCAAATGTACGTCTGCAATTTAGAATGGGTAGATTTTGTTGTGTGGTTTGGAGGTAATAATGTTTTTATTGAACGTATTTATTTTAACAAGGATTGGTGGTACCAAACAGTACTCCCCAGGATAGATTTTTTCTATAAACGAGCTTTCCTTCCTGAAATGTTCACCAGGAGAATTGAGCGAGGTGTCAAACTATATAACCATGGGGGTTGGAAAAGCTTCAAAACAGTGAAGAGGAAGTAACAAAAATATTTACTGAAATCAGTTGTTGTCATGAACATCCATAAAGGTTGAACATCTATTCACTTTGAGATAAACTCTAATGATAGATGTAAAATTCCTTCTCACAGTACCAGTACAAACAGATCACGAGAATGAAGTAACAGAAATATGTTTAGATAATTATAACAAGTAAGGAGGACAATGTTGTTGACTTTGCAGTTTAAGGGATTCAAGTGTCTGAATGCAATTTTTTTTATACAAATCCTTGATATTGTTATGAGTTGACAATTATTATATTTTTCTCAAGTGCAGTTTGTTTTAAACATTACAATATTATACCTTAAACAATAAATAAAAGTTA
>OX419346.1:9025800-9070800 GCA_948470475.1 Galaxea fascicularis
GTTTGGATGTTTGTTTGCTGTTCTTCATTTCACATAATTTATACCATCATAGAAACAATGCTGGTTTGTGCTCTGTTGTTAGTAGAACATTCACATCCCCATTAGTACCATCCCTCTATATTTAGATTACCCCCAGTCCCCTTCTATGGTTAAATAAACTTTCAGGGTGTGCCAAGCAATTTAAACTTTAAGAAAGGTTCCTCTCTTTTCTTTCTTTCTCTCTTTGTCTCTTCCTTCCTTCATCCCCCCTTCCCTCTTTACAATGATAATAATAATAATTCATTTATTAGCTTTCCCCAAGGGGCTTTTGAAGACTAATTTAGAATACTGTTTGGGGGGACTTTTAAACCAGACTGCATGGTACAGTTTACAGTCATCAGAGTAAATCATAGATGCCCCAAGGTCAGCAGTAGGCATTGACCAAACGCTGCTTGTTGGTTTTCATTATTCCCTTATGTATTTTCATGCCGACAAATTTGTTATAAAGAATTAGCTCATTGAAATACTTACAATCCTTGTTTCTTATTAATACGTAATTTTGTTACTCAGTTTCCAAATGTCATTGAAAGGTAAGTTTGCAAATAGTATTGGGGTCCACATTGCATTTTGCTGACATATCTGTGTTTGATAAACTGTTCCTCATTTTACCACAATTTTAACACTATGTCCATGCAAATCCTAAGTGTGCCAAGTGTCGGTCACCAGTCCAATTACGTTTTATTTCCACACCCATTTAGTGAAAATGAAAGTCATCTCAATCAAGAAAGTGTGTTGTGGTACAACAGATTTTGTCACCTCAAAGAAACGATAATGGGTGACAGTGGGTGACTTTTGAGATGCATTTATCCTAGAATGTAGCAAACATTCACCCGTATCAACACAACAGAACCTCATCTTTATAGACTTTCTAGTGTCACCTGGAAAGGTGACATTGGCATTGCTTGCAGGTTTGTTGCTTTCTGGTATTTCTTTTCATTGTTGTTGTAAATAGCCAGCAAATTGTAAAGTATTCATCGATTAATTTTATCCACCAAGTTGTCCTAGTATCTGCAACTAGTAGTATTGTTTTAATTCATTTCTGATAACCTCAATTTGTTGTTTCAATGTGTGCTGTCCGCCAAAAGTTAAATTTTAATTTCAATGTTTACTTGCTTGAACAGTTATTGGATTCAGATATTTTCCGAAGCAACATTAATTTGCAGTCTGTCACCTGTGAATTACATGACTTAATTAAGGCCACCTGGATGCTAGTGCAGACATTATTAATTGGCTTTCACCCTTTACGATTGACAACAAACCATTGAACATTTGATTTAAGAATTGTGAAGAATTTAGTATTATAATGCACGTGTATGCATCTTACTATGAAACACGCACAATATAAATAAATCATTATTTGTCAGTTGACAAATCCTTGTCAGTAAGGGTACTGATAAAGCCAAAGAAGTGATTATTAATATCTCTCCCTCATGAACATATCATGTTTTCTGAATATTACCTTTGTCAAAGTGTTAACTGTTTGCAAACCCATTGCTGGGCAAAACAGCCTTGATCATAGCACCAGGTCAAGTGGTACACAGAATAGTTGAAAAATAATGTTGACCAAAAATTTGCAGAAAAAAATTGTGATTTAACGTCAAAATGTAGTGCAAAAGCAGTTTACTACCTAAGCTAAGTTGCGAAGGTGCAGTTGCTGCACAACAGTGTTGTCTTTTAATGTAGATATGTATAATGTAAGGAATTACTACTAGATTTTCTTTAATCACAGTATATGTACTAGCTTGTTCCCATTTCATCATACTTTAGGTATACTCAACTGTATATATTGTAAATAACTTTCTTTGTTGTAATTTTTAACTGTAGATGTACAACTTGTAAATAAACCCAAGGGTCACAACGTGAAGTAACTGTAAAAAATGTAAATTTAAGTGGTAAAATTATCTTACTTAGCAATACAAGTAACTTAACTCATAAATAAACATTAACATGGAAAGCAACATTTTTTATATGGGTTGAAATGATTTGGAGGCATAATTATAATCTTGCATTATATAAAATTATTATTCTGGTGTGATTTTCTTTTTCATACAAAAGAACTGATCAGTTAATTGGAATTTGTGCTATGAAACTTGGTTAGGGTGCATTCGAAATAAAATGACTTGTTTTACAGTGTAAAATTTTGTATATTTCAGTGTTAGTTGATCTTTTTTTTTTTATTAATTCCAGTACAACACGCGCTCCTCAATTTCATGGATGAACACGAGAGAGTGGTACTGCATGTCCATACAAAAAATGGCTCACTGCAATACTTCAATCTTGCGCGCCTTGCCACTTCAAAGAATAAACTTTTGTAACAGTTAGAATCCTTGTAAATTTAGCCTTTGCTCATTCAAAGCGATCCCTGGACCACATCTTAGTTCTTAAGATTTGACTGCTATTGACTCAACCGGTGGCGAGATATTATCTTTTCGAGATCCACAACTTACGATGTGCGTCAGAAAAAGGTCATTTTAGTTTACATTTGTAAAGCAATGGAGGAAAAATGGGCTTCACCAAACTTGAAAATTGCACATTTACAATACTGGGACTTTCAGGGTCCAAGTAAAGCTAAGTGATGATTGAAAAAGCAAATATGCCATCGTTACTAAACTAAACAACTTAAATACGCGGCAGAGTGTACAACTTGACCTCTCTGAGCAATCTATGCCACTTTCACTGATAAGATATCTCGTCAAAACCCATCCCCGGCTCACAATCTTCCCTTAGTTTATTGTTTTCTGTGGACTTCTGTACAATGCAAAAGTCTGACCTAAGTGTACAAAGAGTTGCTGTACTTCAAAAAACGCATTAACTCGGTTGTAAATTTCAAAAAGGCTTCCACGTTCGGAGAGATAATTTCGGATTAGGCCAAGAAAACAACAACGATTAACGTCACGACTATTTTGTCCCTAACCGTAGTTTCACTCACAGGCTTATTTAGACTGTGAGATCCATGGTGAGGATTAAGGACTCATTTACGAGTGGTATGCCACTTCCGAATTCCGTCTCGGGCCCTCAAATTGGCCTTGTGTTCGTTTCAAGACCGTCCATGTTTGTAATAAAGACAAAACGACTGACATTGGTCATGGTTTCAGTTAATTTAATACATACCAGCGTCTATTCCAGTAGCTTACATCCTCTACAATCAACGTAAAAGCTGTTAAAAAGGAGAAGTCTTTCCTGCCTCCCCAAAATCCTTGAAGTTCTTTGAGAGTCCCACGTTTCTTAGATTTCAGATCACAAGCACATTTACCATTCTGCCGAGGTAACGGACTTACGAAAGTTGAAGTGGTGTTTAAGTCTCTGTAGTGGTACTCTATCTTCTTTCAATACTTACTCCATTAGCCCGCAAACAACATTGGAAACTTAACAACGAACCACCTGCAATGGTGCCAACGCAGCCGTACTTTTTTCCCGCGTTCTAACTAGCTTTGGAATGGTTTTTTGACTGAATTGTTCTTCATTAAAGCGCATGCGCAACATTAGTCCCCTTTGTTTATTGCATGGCTTAGAAAGACTGTTGAGGTGAACTTCTGTTTCCTGAGATGCCTTCTTAGATGACTGATGATAGGATAAAATGCAGCTGTTCATTATAGCTATAGAAACTACTATAGCTATACTATACTACTACTATACTATCCTAATGATAGCTGCATGTTATTGAAAGGTACAGTAAAAAAGTTGCAAATACCCAAGCCTCCCCTTTTCATGGGCTTTATGCAGGGGGGAGAAGAGGAGGCAGAAAATTGGTCAGGTAAGCACAGACCGAAAATATTTGGTCTGCAATATGGGCCAGGGTCAAAGGTAGTGTGCCATCAAGTATGTGGTAGTTCTTGATTCTCCCTATTGCCCGCTCAACATGAATTCGGACAGAGGCAATACGAATGGTCTCAGTTACTTCTTCAGCTGTTAGCTGAGCCCTGGAACCTTTGAATGGAGGTATATTAAGGTCAACACCTGGTGGTAAAATACTCGTGATTTCAAAACCACGATCAGCCATGACATTATCCCCAGGCTTAAGATATTGTAGAAACCCAGACTTCTCTGTTATGAACCTATCTGAAACCCCACCCCCCCACAACTTTGAAACAAAAATTACTTGACCATTTGGGGAAATTCCAACTAATACTTTGAATGTATTATGATGTTTGTAGTTGGACCAGGTCTGTGACTGGGCCAACATTGAGGATGGCACCTCCACAAAAACCTCTGAGCAGTCAATAATAGCACGAGTAGTAGGGTACAGGGCAAATTGCCGTGGCATGTTTCTCCGCACTGCTTCCTGGGAAGGGAAAGGAAATAATTGGTGCAACTCAAGATACAAGAAATTAATCCATGTACAAAATATCTTACTAAAGCTTGCTACAGAAATTCCAAATCTGTCAGCTATATCTCTAACAAAAAGACCTACTTTTAACCTGACAAGGACAATAAACAGTTCAGTTAAAGAACTTAATTGTTTCTTGGGACCTGGCTTCTTTTTCCCTTCCCCCTGGTATGGTCTAGAGTCTGGAACATTTTTTGGACCCCAGTATTGCAGCTTGGCCACTTTTGGTTGAAGGTAATTATGGAAAGCTACTAAGGCCTTGTAATTGGGAAACCCTGTGTAGAATTGAATAGCAGAATTGTCATCTTTGAATTTTTCAAGAGTAAATTGCCTTTGTTTGTACTCATCAATTTCTTTTTGCAGCTGCCCAACTTTTTTCTGAAGATTAACTAAAATTTCCTCCTTTACTTCAAGCTGCTCATGTATAGACTGCGTCAATTTGTTTATATCATTGATATCTCCAAAGCTAAAGGCATAAGTATGGTCACCAACTCCAGAGGTAAATGAAAAACATGTCTGTGTGGACTTATCTTCAGTGTGTTTTGTAAACACCACCTCACTCCCTATTTCGCCTTCTTCAGTGCTACTGTTTGAACAGGTGAACTAAATGTATAAAAAAAGGACATATATTAAGGAACAAAAAAGGCACAAACTTCATGTGGCAACAAGAGGAATATATTTAAAAGAAGGAAGGACCCCTGACACTCAAACATAAAAGTCAAACCTCATGGGACTTCAAAGAGAATGTCACCCAAGACTTTGGGATGTAATACAGATTCACAGTGAGCAAATTCTGTTTATACCTCAACTTCTCCCAAAGGACATATGGTTTCAAAGTCTGCATCTTTATCCATACATGACATCTCTGCTTTCTCTTCTGCACCTGAGGGGCACGAACTCGGTTTGAAGTTTACATCTTTCTCTGCTCTCTCCTCTGTTGTCGAACTGGTACACTTATATGTTGATCGATCCTTTGGTGGTTTCCGTGCTGGCAGAGGTGAAACTGACAACCAGTCAAATATTGATGGTTCCACTCCTAAATTTGGAATGTGAATTTTATGCATTGATGCAATAGAAGATTAGTGATAAACCTTAATTTGAAGGCGAAGTCTCTCCGACATGTGTGTGTGTGTGTGTGAGAGAGAGATCTACAGTCCTCCACAGAACTGTATATTTTTTTTCTTTTCATTTTTCTTCAGTTGAAACCCCCAAAAAATTAATGTATATAGCTGGTGTTCTTCATGCTTGCTACGAGACAAACACAAAAAATGAAATTTTATGTTTTGTAAAGAAAGCTCATTGAATGAAATATAAACAAAACGAAATCCAATAAAATAAAACTTACAATTAATTCCAGAAGCAGACACAGTGAGAAAAGGTTTTCAGAATAAACACCATGTATATGTAGCTTATATTTACTACTGGGTCTAGAAAAAACAAACAAAAACACAAACACCAAAATAAAGTAACAATGAACTGTTTTATTTCTTTCACGTCAGACGACAAAAGAATATCATAGTTTATACAATTCTACAGTCCCAGTTTAGGAGATCTGCATAAAAATTACATCCCGATTCAATAGTGATTTAAGCTTATTTAGTGCCATAAAATCTTCAATACATAAACTCCAAAACACGTATCATACCTTTTCTCAGTCTGCACCTCACTCCCCCAAAACCTTTTATCATGTCGTGTTTCTGAAAATGCTTCTCGCATATTACTGTATTCTCGCTTACGCGGAAAGCGTCTCGTCGATCTTGGCATTTTATTAAGTTACACCAACGTGCTTTGGCTGGATTCTTAGTCAGGAATTTAAAGAAGTGCAACCCCGATCTACTCCCATCACTATTATATTCAAAGCTGCTGCACTCAGCTGCAGTACACTCTTTCCCCCGGCTTCGTTGTTTCCTTCTTTTTCGGTTTCCTTCCTGTTTTCTTTTTTTTCTGTCCTTTTTCTGCTCCATTTTGAGGAAAAGAAAGCGAAGAGCGAGAGCGTGTACAGGGTTAGCCTCGACCCGGTGCAAAACTTGTGCCTGCTAGACGAAAATCCAGCGGTTTCTCAGAAGGAGCGGGGAATTCAAAACTGGACTATTGGCCAAACCTTTCTTACTTGGAAGGGATATTCTTTGAATTACGAAGAAGGAAGCAAAACGTGAGGGTTTCAACCACGCCCATTTAAATATCAAATTTCAGGGCCAACTTCCATTGTTACAGAATGATATTGGTTTTTAAAGAAAATACATACAATAACGTTTTAGATGTGAAAATATGATTAACTTTGGGCCAGTATTTGGACCCATTTGATGCATGTAGATATGAGAGAAAAATATGCAAATTAGCCTCCAGGAATACCTTAACAAGTATATTGTCAATAAGTGTGGCAGAATTACTGTTAACTCTTGTAGGCTTGTCAATCACTGGGGAAAAGGGGTAACTTAGCATGGACAACAGAAAACTATGAGAAACTCACAGGTTTCAGATTTGAGGAGATCAATGTTGAAATCGCCCATAACATATCGCTTTGTTAGTAGAGCTTAGTCTTTCTAGTGTTATATCAAAATACGTTTGAAATTGTTCCAGAAAAATAATGTTGCTGATAAATTACACCACAGATAACGTTTTTGCCTTTCAAAAATTCAAGTTCAATCCATAAATCCTGGAAAGCCTCATTAGAGGTTCTTTCAAGGACCGTGTAACTGGTGGTCAGTGGGATGTTGGCCGAGATGGCTGCAGATTTCTGTGCTCTGCTAAGTTTCCTTATCTTCTTTAATTTCTTTGTATTCTTATATGTTTGTTATCTTTGTTGTGTGCTTTTGTTTTCTTGTACAACCATTCTACAATGCCTGAGTCAGTTACGGTTTTGAAGAGGGAGAATAATGCACTTAAAGCGCAACTATCCTCAATGTCGGATGAGATAGTTAAACTGACGGAGTTGACATAGCGACAGCGGTACAGTTCTGCCCACCAAAGAAGGTGCCCCCTGTGGCAATTGCGACAGTCATTGTGAAAACGGGGGCAGCTGTCACGACGACCCCACCGGGATACCAGTTTGCAAGTGCGACAAAGGCTACGGTGGAAACTATTGTCGTGTGCGAGACGTATCGCAACACCGACGTTACAACGGGGGATTGAGCTGCAAAAGTCACTCCAAAGACCGCTTGCAGCTACAGGCATTGGTAGGGAGATGGTTTCTGATTGCTCTCAAGAAAAACACCTACAATCCACCAGACGTTTGCGTTCAACTGTCATTCGTAAAAACTGTTGGGAATCTGAAAAACTTCATGCGGAGAAACGATTCTTTGTCCATTCGATACATGGCGACGAGAAACGACACTTCGTCCCATCACAAGGTGGAAAAGGTCACCATCGACGATACACAAACAATCGCATATTCTGCTCTAGAAGAGACGTCCAACGGCACTACGCGACTTATGATCGTGGGCTACCTAGCACGATTGTACGCGTATCCTTTGACAAAGATAGCCACTTACGATGACAAGCCGATCGAATTTGGCGTGGTCCTCAGCAAGGACGATTATGTGGTGCTTCACTCGTGTGTCAAAGACGACACACACGGACATTTTGACTCTTTATTGGTCCTGTCAAAAAACAACGACGGCTTTCTAAAGTTTGGGGGCGTTTTGCAACAAATATACAGAGAGTTACCCTATGTCACCGGACGAATGGTCGAGGTGGACAGTCACTGCAATGATTGACAGTGCGTTTTGTTTTGTCATTTTGGCAACCCCCGAGAGTTTTTAAAGGTGTCAATTAAACCCTCCAACTTGTGAAGTGCATTCCTACTCGACATCTCACATGTGAAAACGTTTATTTTATTAAAAAATAAAGAAAAAATGAATTATATAACCCAAGTACACTCGTTTCTTGCACTTTACATTATGTCGTAAACTATTCTCGTGGCACAAGAATTCTCCTCCACGCAAGCATAGCTCTTTTTCCAACGTCTAAGAAAGTCATACAGCGAGACGATTGTTTGCTTGACACATTGCATCGACATATCCGGAAATCGCATCGTCACGTAAAACCTGCCCATTGAATGAATAGTTTCCAGGCAATCACAGCTAATCTCTGCGGTCCCTCTAAATTCATCGGCCAAGGCTTTTGACAATCCTCTACACGCCTCGCGTCGCGTCTTCGCCACCATGGGCACTGTGCATTCTATATAAGATTCATTGGGAACTTCTGTTGTATACTTCAAATCGATCGGCACAGCAATTTGGTACCGCACCACACGGCCTTCCAAGGCAGCCACTTTGCCATTGAACTCCTTGAAAAAGGAGACACTGCTTGTCGTCTGTTCTAGTGTCCACTGACCTTGGTATATTTGAATGCAATGCCCCCGGGCATCTTCGATTTCAACGATCCTCGCCTTGGCCGCTGGAACAATTTCACCACAGACCTTTTCCAAGTTGGAAGGCCCAATGTTTTCTACATCGGCAGTCACCTGCATTGGAGGAAGAATACGAGTCGTAAAAAAAATGTGTACACCAGTATTTTATCGTCCGTGTTCATTCCAAGGATTACTCATTGACGGACAGTCTCGCTCTCTTGGGTGGCGATTCCCCATCTTGCCGTTTAAAGTCGTCGCCTTCATCCGGTTCGTAACTTTCCTCTGCGGCCACTTCGTCTTCGAAGGGGTGACTCACGTCTGCCTGCTCTTGTTCCGAAAGACCCAGACGTTCAAGATACCCGTCAATGTTGGCTTTGGACAGCAAAATCTGGTCGCGGCGCGCAAAAATTCTGAGTGACTGCAAGTATCCTTTGATCTTGACCTCGTATTCAGGCTCGTCCTCGCCTGTGTGGTCTCTCGGGACCAAATAAACCCGTATCGTCTCGGCTTTCAATAGGTTCATGGTTGGCTGTTGGAGATCTGCCGTCAGACGAGATGTCTTTGTACCCTTTTGCGTTTTTTCACAGGCTCCAAGAGAAACCACCGCCGAGACCATCGATCGTGGTAAGGGACCATCCAACCTTTCGTTGCGCAAATCGAAGAGCTCTTTCACCATATTTTCTTTCAGGACGTTACGGCGGTTGTTGGTGCAAAACACGCGATCGTCTGCTGTGAAGGTCAGAGACTTGGATTCTATCACGGGAAAAAACATATAGCATGATCCACTCCCTCCCAGACTGTTCTTGATGTGAGCCATTTTGGTTTGAGTGCGTTCGTCAGTATTTTCGATGTCCAGTGCTCGTTCCACGCTGTGCATGTCTGGAGTGAGGGTCGTAACGTTCTTGGAAAAGAGACTCATGGACGTCATTTTCCAGCATACTCCCGACTTAATCGCTCCAGTACCCCACCACGAAGGAGACGGAAACAGAGTCTCGACGAGTCGTTGGTAAACAGCTATAGTGGCATCTCCTGGGACCATCTCAGACGGTTCAAACCGGATACTTTTGGGATTCGTTAACTGATGAAACATGATGTGGATCAAAGTCAGAAGCGTAACCAATTCGCTCTTGATCATTTCGAGGGCGAGGACAAAAGGTAAGACCGTCCGATGATTCAGTGTCGTCTTCATAAATAGTTGAAACCGGGCAATCCCCGATGTTGCGTCTTTGGAATGCGTCAGGTCCGAGTGGCCAACAGGAAAGATTTTCTGCTTTTCGAAGGGAGCTTAACTGGCCTTCGTCATCCGTTCTATGTGATAGTCTTGATTCTCTCTCAAGATTTCCTCCCGTTCCGCCAACTCCTTCTCCCTGTCCAAGATATACGTGCCTCCAACGCTCATGTACGATGTGCAGGTCATTCCTATTCGCCGCAGATACTTCACGTTCGAACCCTTACGGAATTTGGACGAACGCCATGTGGAGTCCTCGGAGCGCATGTTACTCTCTTGAAACAACTTGCCATACCCATAGTTGAAACTCGTCGTTACCACAGAATAACCATTGTATCTGGCTTGTAACTCGGGAGATCGAATCTTTTTTACATAGAGGGGACTCAACGAGATGTCGTCGGTTCCACTGAGGTGATTGGTATCCACGCTGAGTAGATCTCCGAGGACTTTATTCGACAAGTTTTCAAAACGTTCGTTGGTGCTAAGTTCGTAATAACCGAGGTTTTGGCGAATCGTTCCGATGATCATGTCACTCATCATGAGCTCGTTGACGACTCCCTCGAGATCAACACCCTTGACGTCTTTAGCCAATTGTGCCTTGGCGATTTTGGCGCCACTCTGTCTCAAGTAAGCGTCCAAATAATCAGTGACGTCGTACTTGTATCCAGTCTTAGTACCGTCGGTGGGCAGCATGATCACATCTTTAAAGTAATTACGAGGAAGTCCCGATCCAGTCTCAGCCAATCCTTCACCAAGATCCCAAAGAAGGTCGTTTGCCAACTGCCGGGCCCTTTCGTTGGGAAAGTATTTTCCGCCCTGGTTCTTATCGGTCAGCACGTAATCGAGGCCGTCAGACCCCTTGATCACGGCGAGGGGGTTTCCTGGATGACTGCAAATCATCGGGGGTGTCATCTCATTCTTGGGCGTCTTTCCGTGGTCATCTCTCCACTGGTCCAGACTCTTTACAAAGGAATGATCAAGAGAGATCGTTTTCCCCGGAAGATACGGTTTTACTCCAACCGCCAAAGGACAGTTTAAGTTAAAATACGTGCTCCGGTAACACGAGTCTGAAGATGTTGTCGCCATTTTTGTCGCTCTTCCTTTACGGATGATACTAACGTCACATGCGCAGGATTTTATAAAAGCTTCTACACTACAGATAATATCGTTTTTTAACAACGCATGGATAACCGTTGGGTTGAAGGTCACGCTGGGTGTGCGTGTTCTCGATACACCGATTTCAGCATCCTTCGAGGCAAGGAATTAGTGACCACAATCGAAAAAGCAATCAATGAGGCTTTGCTTCCAGAATCCCTACAACTCCCGCAGGTGGTGTGGGTGGACGAACCCGACCCCGAAGGATCTCTTGCTTGCCGAGCGTCACCAGAAAACGATGTTATTCATATGGCCATAGGTTCGTGCGTCTCCTGGGCCACGACTCTGGTGGCTTACGTGCACGCGGTGTCGCACGTGTTGCGCGAGGAGATACAAGGATGCGGCGACGAAAACGAGGATCCGAACCCAGAGGAAAAGGATCCACATCACTGCTTCAAGTGGCGAGGAGCCGTGAACTGGATCCGAGAAGCTCTGGTCACCAGCGTAAACTGTCTGGGGGAGGAACATTACAGTTGCATCGCTGCATCCATCTCAAAACTGCGAGCCATACCTGTCACAGCGGAGTACAGAATGTCTGCACTAGCATTTTTACTGCAGGCAAGATTAGTCACCAGAGGCGCTGACTTTCCATTGGAATACGCCACTGAAGATGCCATCAAACAGAGACAGCAAGATCTGTGTCAAGGCAAGACACGATGGAGATTTCAAGAAGAATTCGATACCGTCGAGGCCGCCATGCAACAGGGTGGGCGTGTGGGTTGGGGCTCGGTGATGGAATTGGCGTTGGAGCTCAAACGCGTCCACGATCCGCGTTGTAGATGCTACTCCTACAGCAGATACGACCTATCACAGGCTCTAACTCTGGTAGAAAAGCTCGTAGATGTCTTACGTCTGTACCCGGTCGTGAGCTACGAAGAGACGCCCGTGTTCAAATGCATCCAGTCTTCAGAAACCTTCAAGAGTCACGCAAACAAGAAAGGCGAGGTTTTGATCAATTTGAACCGCTTGGAGACTTATGCTGACGCACTCCGGGTGACGATTCGCGAATGGGCGCGTTGTTACGTCGTTTTGCGCTTCAACGTCGCCCCAGACGTCAGGTCCCAGAATCATTTTCGCTTGGCGGTTGCTGGATTCTCCTCCTTGTTGATCGATGACACGCGTTGCTGTGCTTTTCTCAACAACTGGTTCCCAGAAAGGCGTTGTTTGCAGCTGGCACTCACACCGGCTCCTTTGTGCCGCTGTATAGACTCAGTCATCAGGGTGCTGAAAAGATCCTGATCGATGGCACTTTTGATGACATGAAGCGCCTTCATCTGGATGATTCTCGAGAGCGTGCACTGGCTTTGAGAGAACGCGCCATGCATTCGGGGATAGAGGACACGACATCGTTCCAGGACGTCACAGACTATTTGGCAGCTCGTTCCTGTACTGCTGCCATGCAGACGCTTCTAGTGAGACTTCCCACAGTATTCGATTTTTGTTTGGAGTGTCCCGATTTTGGATTCGCGTCTAATATGGTGGTCGCCTCAACATCCTCGGTCGCCGAGATGACAAACACGGCCACTTTAGAAGTCACCAAGAAGTGTGGAGTTCCCTACGTGAGCCCCGACGACTATGAAGTGTTTTTCAACGACCAACTACTGGTCGATTCCGAAACGGCCGTGGAGGTGGCAAAGGTGGGTCGCACAATTCGAGTGGAGCCGGTTAAGCGTCGAGTCCAACCGTATAAGGGATGGACGTCAGACACTTACGAGGAAGTGGAGGTCCTCCCTACCGACACGGTCGCACAACTACTCGAAAAGTTAAAGGTACCATCTCCCGAGCACGCTATGATCGTCATAGTGTGGTGTCGCTTAATTTACGGTGATCACTGGCCCGACCTTACACAGGAGCTGAGAGTGTTTCCGGCTGGTGTAGTGTCGATTAGAGCTGAGGTCCGCATCGGTGCCTTTGATGTTCGAGATCGCATTTTCATCGACAGGGAGGACATATGTGACCCTATTTGGG
Source organism: Galaxea fascicularis (assembly GCA_948470475.1). Classification (NCBI taxonomy): domain Eukaryota; kingdom Metazoa; phylum Cnidaria; class Anthozoa; order Scleractinia; family Euphylliidae; genus Galaxea; species Galaxea fascicularis. The sequence goes on from OX419346.1 coordinate 9,038,869, forward strand.
AAAACCAGGCTTAACGAAAACAGCGTTGTAATGCATTTTGAATGCGTTGATAATGCATTTTAAATGCGTTGACAATGAATTGCAACGCATTGATAATGGTTTTCCACGCATTTGTAATGTTATTCATTCCATTGTAAAAACGTTGAAAATGTTTAAGAATGGATGAAAATGTTTCTCAACGCGTTGGCAACTTTTTCCAACGTTTGATCCAAATGCTGCACAAAGCGTTGAAAACAAAGGACAACGTGTCGCCCCGTTGTGACAAAGCTGAAAACATTGTCAACACAACCAATAGCGCTTTGTTTACAAGCAACATTATTTTGAACATCAAAATTCTGCATCAGAGAGAATTTGATTTTGTTTGATTAATAAAGAGATATTTACCACAACATAAGTAGTATTATCGGTTAACGTACGGCAAGCAATGAAATCAGTAGGGAAAAAAAGAGACTGGTTTTGCCGCTACGTTCAATTCGATACGAATTTCCCAATACGGCCATTTTGAACGTACCAGCCGACCCTGGAGCTTGCAAGAGGTCACGTGACCTGTTTATGCATACATTAAAAAATTAGCATATATGCAAATGAGGCAAGACACACAAGAATGAAAAATGGCAAACATTTTTTAATGACAACAGCAGCTCCTTGATTATTTTTTTTTCACGAAAAAAGAAAGTGGCGGAAAAAAACAAGGACGACAGCAGGAACAAAAAAACCGCCACGGTTCACAACAATTTTGAAAAAGAAAAGTGACCCCACCAGGATTCGAACCTGGAACCTTCCGATCCGCGGTCGGATGCCTTATCCATTGGGCCACGGGGCCTTGACAACATGAAAAAATCAAATGGTTAACGTCTGCGCCTCCTTCGCCTCCTTCTGCCTCCGGTGTGTGGATGGTTGGCGGCTTGCATGTTGGCCATGAAGTTGACCAAATTGGGGATACTGGCTGTAGGGGGAACCAAGTCTCTGAGGGGTGGTGGAAAATGCTGGGTATGGTCCATCACGTTGCAGTATGGGAAGAACATGCATACGATGAGGGACGAGGAGGTGATGTGCGGCAACTTCCGTTTGGGGGTCATCATCGGCTGCAGAGAAGAGGGGAAGGCGTCAATCCATTATCGTGGGCTGTGGAGAAGGGGGAGGAGGAGGTGAAACGCTTTGTCCACGGGGAAGGCTTCACGGAGAATGGGTACCGCTAATCGCTGGGAAAAAGGAAAAAAGCTTGATTAGCACTTACTGATGTTGGCACATGCATGTGTGGTGTTCGGGGTAGCAGCACGTCAAGGCATGCCCGGGAATCTGAAATGACATGTGCAGTTATGGTAAAATGGGCACCATGTGACACCTGAGATTTTGAGAGGCAAGGTACCGTAAGTGAGATCTATCTGAAAGAAAAAAGAAAAAAAAGACTTACGCGGCGGCGGTGGCGGGGGGCGTTTGGAAATCATGCGAACGCATGCACTTTGGATGGTGTGCGACCGAAACCGAAAGGGCCGAAATGACGGCACGTACACTTGTATCGGTGAGGCCAAATGGATTTGATCCTGCACGTCAATACGTGACCGGGGATCTGAAAAGAACCAGAGGAAAGACTTACTAATGCTGGCACATGCACGTTCGGTGGATACCGAAGATACCGAATTCGCAAATCAATGCGTGACCGGGGATCTGAAAAAAAGAGGAAAAAAAAAAGACTCACGCATAGGCACGTCCAGGGTACGAACACATGCACGTGGTGTGGTGTTGGGGGAAGCGGCAAACGAGTGCGTGCCCGGGAATCTGAAAAAAAAACTTACTGGGTCAGGCCCCACCATCCGTCGTCCGTGTAACACATGCACACGGTGTGTTCCCACGGATCGACGATGCACGTCAAAATGTGCCCGGGGATCTGAAAAAAGGAATGAAAGGAAAATGAAAGGACGTACGGTGGTTCGCACATGCACGCGACGTGTGTCCAAGGATCGACGATGCACGTTAGAATGTGACCTGGAATCTGCAAATGACGGGAAAAAACACTTACACTCATCAGCTGGTGCATGCGTTCGCATGGCAAATGACGCAGAGGTGGATCGTGCCGCAGAGGGCGCACAACATGATTCTGTGGGGATTTAACTGAAAAAAGAGAATACCTTTGGTACAATCGAATTAACCCCCATTTGTAAGTGAAGCCGTAGGCACTGGGGCAAGTGCACTTGTGAACGTGACCCTCTAGGGTAGCGATCTGTCGAAGCAATGGTCAAAGGTTGGTGTCTAGATATTGGATGCCCCATTTGTATTTCTTCGCTAGGATGAACGGGCACGTGCAATGAACGGTGCTTAACCAACGAACGATCTGATGGAAAAAATCAATACGTACTAGTTGTAATTGGTTTGCCAAGGGTATGTCCCTGGGGCGTGCCAGCGATTGTGCCAAGTCAGGCACAAGGAAGAGGGATAATATTGATAGTAACCCGACCTCGTGAACCCTGCAATCTGAAAAAAAGTAGCACCTACGTGTTAGTTCCGGAGTGGGAGAGTGTAGAAGAAAGAGGGTTTGTTTTTCCTTCCCCAATCCGCCACGTGCAAACGGTCTATGAGGCGGCAATCGCAATCTGGAACGAGGAGATCTGTGGTGGCCGCCGCGTGACCATGCCCGAAGGTGGAGAGTATCCAATCCAGCATGAAGCAAGTTTTTATTACCTATGGATGAATGTCGTGGGTCACTAGAGGCCTTATGTTCCAAGGACCATTGCTTCGACAGACGTGTGCGCGTATGATTTGGAGAGGGTTGGGGCGATGGCACGCTGGGAGGAGGGCCGACGCCCCGGTCGGGAGCTGTGTGGCGATGGGTACCCATACGTAATCGCATACCGTGTGTATTCCTAGACACTGCGTGAAAAAAAGAACGTGGCGTCTGAGCATGGGGTGGGTGGATCTGGACCCTGGCGAAGGAGGTAATTGTGGCGTATGATACCGTGAATGGACAACAGTACCTGTTGTGGGACGAAAAAAAAAAGCGAGTGTAGGGGGACCTTGTGAGAAAAAAAGGATGTTTTACCTGTAGGTCAGTGAGTGAGGGCAAAAGTAGTAGAGGGGTACGTCGTGAACGTAGTGTCTGTGGTAGCCCACTCCGTGGCAGGTCAGTATCTGTATTTCGATCTGCCAGGAATAGATGTACGTGCTTGTTAATAATCTGTGTATGGACAAAAGTAGGAGTAGTGTCGTCCGTGATGCCGATAATGTTCGTGATAGGCGATGCCATGGGCGGGCCATAGTTTTGGTTTGACCTGCGGAAAAAAGGAATACGTACTTGTGGATTTTGCGGGTTATTTTGCAGGCGTGAAAGTGAGTTAGCCTCGCGTTGCCCGTGCATACGTCCACGGACGGGTAGTGGTAGCAGAGCGTTAGCGAAGGGAGCATCTGGAAGGAAATGAAAGATGAGATACTTACACCCTGTAGGGGAGGTAATGATGCGTTTGTTCCTTTTGATGGTAGTGTATGTGAAGGGGATGGGCACCCATCCACATTCGCATCGCCAAGGGGTAGCAGGAGATGTGTGTGGGTAATGGCTGAGAGGAAAAAAACAAAAGGACACTTACGCCAAGATGGTACCGATGATGGCTGTGCACATGTGAACTAAATAGTCGCTGTCCAGTGATACCCCTTGGTGATGATGAGCCCTCGTTGAGGGTTTGAAAAGACACATTTCCCTGGGTGTCAAGGGCTGTGTGGTGAAATGAGAATGTTACCACCCCCACCAGTTTGCATCTGGATCGTAATCTATCCACGTTTGGTACCACTCTTTGTAACAAAACATGCACACGTCTAAGTGAGGTGTGAACTATGCGAGGAAAAAAAGTACCTTAGGCGTTCGATTTTCGACATGTTTAGCAGCGCCCCGTCTAATAAAGGTGTTACGTGAAAGTGCCAACGTGCCCAATGGGGCCAACATTCAGTCTCCGGGTTGACTAATGGCTGATGTTGAAAGAAAAAAAAAACACTCACTGTATGAACGCATATGAGTCCAGTGGTTACGTTGCTTGCGGAAGAAATGAGTATGATGACGCGGTGGATATTCATTGGGGGGGTACGTACAACATTCCTCACGGGGTAACAAGGACTGAAAAAAAGAAGCTAATGAAGAAAAGTATGCCCTAGCGCGAATGACAGAAACGAAAAAACATACCGTGCCATGGACGCGACATCGCGGCAAATTGTCGAGGTGTTGATGCACCTTGTCCCATCCCATGGCTTTGCGTTGTTTCACATTGTCTTCTACCTCGGCCTTCAGCTTCTCGATCAGCACCGTCTCTTTCAAATGAGTGGGTAAGGTGTCCCATTGGCTCCAGAAAGGGGGTAGCGGAGCTTTTGTGGCGGCGGGAACCCATGTCATCGGGCCTGTCTTTTCCCATGTACCGGGAGACTCGCCAGCCCACGTGCAGAAATCTGGTACGGCCACCAGCTGGGAGGAACCATCCGGCTTGGGGAAGTCCAACCATTTTTGATCCGTGGATAGTCGAGGGCACTTGACGTTGGGTTGGTAGATGGTCACTTGTTTCGAGGCGGTGTTGCCGTCGTCGTCTGTCACGTCAGCCTCGACGGTAGAGTACGATTGCTGTGAGGCGTCTGACTCGCACGTTAACGAGGTGTGTATGCAGTCCTCGAGGTGTTGTGCACTTGCTCTGGGTTGCGATGACATGATAGTGAATGAGGAGGTGCGCCTTCGACGCGCGTAAATAGTCCGATGGGTCGTCCAATCGGAAGCGGGGACGGCCGTCACGTGGGGTGGGAAGAAAGGGGGGGTACCCCCCCATCCCCCATTTATTCCCACGTGATCAAGGAGGGGGCCAATGAGAGCAAGGGGGTGACGTGAGCGACCGAGTTGGATAAAAGGAAAAGGTTGACGTACCGAGTATCACAAAACGAAAAAAAAGAGGATGGCCGAGAATGATGATGATGAGAATGGAGGATTTGAGTTTACGCTGGAACCCATGTTCGACCGCCGTAGCCAGAGACTGGGGGTACAGGAACGAGTCTTTCGCACCCGTCTGCGACAACGAGGTCCCTTGCGACGTGGGCGTCGAGTGGGAGGAGCCCTCACGGAAGGGTTGCGCCGAGTGGTCCGAGACCTGGTGAGGGATGAGGATATCGAGGACCGGGATCGCGTGTTCTTCACGATAGGCTCTGACCGCATCGCCAACAATTACAACGGTTGGGGTCTGAGAGCGGAGGAATGGCGCCGGAATGACCTGCGCGTGGATGCGATGCTCGAGCACATGCAACGAATGCTCAATTCCAATGAACAATTTGAAGTGGACGATAGTTTTCATCTCACCTTTGTTCATGTGCGTGGGACGCCCCGGGGCGGTGGAAAGAAGACGAGGAAACCCGGGCATTGTTCCCTGGAGGTATTGAAAAAGATGAAGAAGACCGTGGTGCGCATCCAGAGAGATCCTCAGAATTTGTGTTGCGCGCGAGCCATCGTGACGGCCATGGCCAAAGCGAAAGAAAGTCCGAGATGGGAGGAGTACATGCGAGGGCGGTGGTTGCAGAAGTACGAAGCGAAGCAATTGCATCTCAGGGCCGGGGTGCCCTTCGGACCGTGCGGCGATGACGAATTGAAACGATTTGCCTCCCATCCCGATTTGTACGATTACACGATCGTGGTGGTGGATGCCGATCGTCTTTTCAAAACCTTTGCCTATGGGTTCGGGCACAAGCGGATCGGACTACTGCACGACAGCGGCCATTACGACGCCATCACGTCCTTGCCGGGGTTCTTCGGGACCAGTTACGTTTGCGCGTACTGCCACACGGGGTACAACGACCAGGGACAGCATCGGTGCGAGAGGAACGACAAGCATTGCCCGTCGTGCCTTCAAGACGAATGTGCGGAGTACACGGAAGCACGCGCGGCGCGGATGGGACCCACCGTAGAGTGCGCGATTTGTGGGCGGTCTTTTTACGGAGGAAAATGTCTGGAGAAGCACTACAGTCGAACCCTGAGCGGTCAAATGCCCGGGTTCGGGAGACCGTCCGTTTGCACGTGCCGAAGGCGATGCAAAGCCTGCTTGAAACTGTTGTGCGGCGTCGCGGTCATCCGGAGGCACCTTTGCGGTTATGCCGACTGCCCCTCTTGCAAGGAATACGTGGACATCGACACTCACAAATGTTACCTTCAACGGGCGAAACGTCCGGAGCAATTGAGGAAGGAGCGTGCGAAGAGGAGGAGGAAGTCGGCTCGACGCGGAGCCGCGGCGGGATGGCGAACGGTCCGTGCCACCGAAGGAGGCAGTGACGCTGAGGAGGAGGAGGAGGACGACGACGCGACGGAGGTGGAGCCGCTCCACGTGTTCTTCGATATCGAGTGCATGCAAGAACACGGGAAGCACGTCCCGAATCTGGTGGTTGCCGAAACGGAGAGCGACGATCGCCCTTTTCGTTTCCCAGGCGAGGAGTGCATGCGCGATTTCCTGGAGTGGTTGGATACCCTCACCAAGGGCGATAAACAACCGTTGACGGTGATTGCGCATAATTTCCAAGGGTACGACAGTTATCCCGTCATCCGACAGTACCACGAGGAGAAGAGGGACATCCAACAGATACGGAATGGAGCGAAAGTGTTGAGTCTTTGCCACGATGGCATTCGCTTCATCGACTCGCTCTCGTTCTTCCAGATGCCGTTGGCCGCCTTTCCGAAGACCTTCGGGTTGACGGAACTGAAGAAAGGGTACTTTCCGCACCTGTTCAATGTGCCCGCCAACGCCCAGTACGTGGGACCCATCCCCAGCCAAGATTATTTCATGCCCGAGGGGATGTCGGTGAAGGGTCGCCAAGAGTTCGAAAAGTGGCATGCCGAACAAGTGAGGGAGCACGTGGAATTTGACTTTGCCCAAGAACTGATCAGTTATTGCGAATCGGACGTGCGGCTGCTGAAAGAGGGTTGCTTGACATTCAAACGCTTGTTTGAAGCGGAGACGGGATTCAACCCCTTCGATCAGATTACCATTGCTTCCGCTTGCAATAGGGACCTTCGTATGAATCGGATGACCGAAAACACGATCGCGAGCGAACCTTTGACGGGGTGGAGGCGTCGCACCAACCATTCCCACGCCTCCATGGAATGGTTGCTGTGGGTGGAGCATGGGCTGCGTCGAGATCGTTGGGCGGCTATGACGCAGGAGGATGCGGACGCGGAGGACATGATGGCACTGGCGTACCCGGACACGGCCCATCTGCATCATCCGCTGTGGCGCACGCACGTTCAACACGTCGCGAACGAGGGCGAGCACAAGGTGCCTGGAACGCGGTACACCCTGGACGGGTTCGACAAGCAATCGAAGACGGCCTACGAATTCCAAGGGTGCTTTTGGCACGGGTGTCGAACGTGTTTCCCCCAACGCACGGAGGAGCACTTGCGTTTGCTCGGACGCCCAATGGAGGCCGTGCGCGTGTTGACCGACGAGAAGAAGAAGGTACTGACGAGCAAAGGGTATCGCGTGGTGGAGATGTGGGAGTGCGAGTGGGACCGCCTGAAGCGAGAGGACGCCGACGTGAAAGCCTTCGTCGACCGCTTGGATTTGAAAGACCCACTCGACCCCCGCGAGGCGTTCTTCGGGGGTCGCACCAACGCGGTTCAATTGTACGCCCTGGCGGAGGTCTCGAGAGGGGAAGAGATTCGCTATTACGATTACACCAGTCTGTACCCGTTCGTGAACAAGACGAGCTGCTACCCCATCGGCCATCCGGAGTTCATTTACAACCCGGACGGCACCGACATCAGCAACTATTTTGGGCTCATCAAATGCACCGTGCTGCCGCCCGAAGGGTTATTTCATCCCGTCTTGCCCTACCGCACGCACGACAAGTTGACGTTTCCCCTCTGCCGAAGTTGCGTGGAAGAGACTGTCGACCGCCCACTGTTGGAGAAAGCGAAAGAATGCCACCATGGCGATGCGGACCGGTGTTTGGTGGGAACCTGGTGCACCCCCGAGTTGCTGAAAGCCCAGGAGAAGGGATACTTGATCGTGGACGTGCACGAAGTGTGGCATTTCCGACGGGCGTGTAAAGGTCTGTTCAAGTCCTACGTGAATAAATGGTTGAAATTGAAGGAAGAAGCGAGCGGTTGGCCGGAAGGGTGCGACACGCCAGAGCAACGCCAAGAGCACATTCGTTCGTACGAAGCGCGAGAAGGCATCCGCTTGGACGAGACCAAGATGGCGAAAAACCCGGGATTGCGTGCAACGGCCAAATTGATGCTGAACAGCATGTGGGGGAAATTCGGGCAACGCGAAAATAAAGTCCAAGTCAAAGAGTTTACGGAGCCTCAAGCCATGCACGCCTTCTTGGACAGTGATCAACATGACATTCGATACGTCAGTCCATTGACCGAGGCGCGTGTCGAAGTGCATTTCAAGAAAGAGCACGAGGACCGTGCGACGTCGCCCAACCTCAATATCTTCGTGGCCGCCTTCACCACCTGTTGGGCCCGTTTGCGTTTGTACGAGGCGTTGGAGTTGTTGGGGGAACGCGTTTTGTATTATGACACCGACTCGGTGATTTTCAAACATCGACCCGGGGACGCCGAACCGTCATTGGGGAAGTACTTGGGGGAGTTCAAAAATGAGTTGGAGGGAGACGACGTCATCGTGGAGTTTTGCTCGGGAGGTCCCAAGAATTACGGGTACCGCACGCGTGGAGGGAAGACGGTGTGCAAAGTGCGTGGGTTTTCCCTGAACAGTGAAGGGCACTTGCAACTCAATTACGAGACGCTCAAGAAGAACACCCTCAACGAACTGCAGTCGCCCCTGGAGGAACCCCGATGGAATCGCATCGTCAAGACGCACCAGATTGTTCGGGATCCTCTGGAGTACCAATTGTACACGCACCCGCAGTATAAGGATTATCGGTTGGTCTACAACAAGAGGGTGTTGGATCCCATGACGTCCCGTACCTACCCGTACGGCTACGAGAGATTCACGGAGGAAGATCGAGAGATCATGCAGATACTCGGAGACCTTTGAGAGACAATGAACACTCTGTTTTGTTTTTTGCTGTGTAAAAAAACATTTTATTGTTTGCTTGAGTCATTAAAGGTTACAATTTCAAGCATAACTTGGCTGTCATGATGTGCCTTACAATACATTCCGTCCACGTCTTTTCCCCTGGCAGGGCATTGATGGCGCGTATCATTTTCTTGTCCGCTTTCCATTTGTCCCTCAAACACTTGGCGATGGCATAGTCTTGATCGTGTTGTTTGGCAAGGGCGTCCAACCGGTTGACGGGCGCGTCCTCCCGCGCTAAGCGTTGGCGCAAATGCGTCCCCGGTCCCAAGTAATGATAGCCCGGCCAATGAAATTCGATCCCCGTCTTGGATAACCATTTTTGTAGATCCAAACGCCCTCCTTTTCTGCGTCGTCGATGCAACCGCAGACTGCGGCGACTTGCCCCTTCAAGTGTAATCCCTCTCATGCAGAGCGCGTCTCAGTTTGCGTCCCGCGTCGAAATCTTCCCAACCGGGTAAGGGTTTCAAACGAGACGCTTCGGATTGTCTGGCCTGTCGCTTGGCTTGGATTTGACGCGTGCGTCGTCGGGAAGCCGCAATGACTTGGTCCGCCCTTTCGAGGGGTGACAACCACGGTGAGCGCCCTTCGGTTTGCGCGAAGGGGAGCTGTGATCTCCCAGGGCGTGGTGGAAGGGGTGGTTTGACCGTGCTCGTTCCCGCAGACTTGACGGTGGGAGTGCGTCGCGAGGTCTTGGGTGTCTGCTTTAGTAAGGACTTGAGCATGGTGTCCAAAGGTCCCGTCACCAGATCCGCCTCGTCCTCGTCACCCCCTGCTGCCGCTCGGACGGGTGCCCCCGCCAAACGGACGCGTTTGGTGATCTGGCTCAATTCCCGACCGATGGGTTTGAGTCGCGCCGTTTTCAATGAATCGGGCATGTTCGATTTGAGGAGAATCTCTTCTTTGGCCGCCAGACGCGCCGCACGATTCAGTTGAGCATTTTCCGTCAAGTTTCCTTTGTGCGCCTCCATCAAGCGCCGCATTTGAGCGGGATCCACCAGGTACCGCGTGTCGAAGGAGGACGACATGATTTTTTCACGGAAAAGGCAAACAACACAGTTTGATGGGGCACTCGGCGTCGTTTCTGTTCAGGAGCCGCTGGATGTGTTCCGCGCAATTGGTACAAGCCGCTTTATAGTTTAAGCAGTCCTGCAGGGTCTTGCACTGATCCTCCAAAGCTTGACAACGGGCGTCCAATTCTTCGATTTTCCGTACCAGGTACGCGGTGCTGTGCTTGAAGAAGGGTGCGTCCGTTGCATCGTCCGCTTCCTCCTCGTTCATCATGCCCTGACGCGACAACAACACGATTCGAGTACGCCGTTCAATCCTTGCCAGACCCCTCGACCCTTCTGACGCAACATGGCTTGGCGTCTCTTTTTTAAGGAATGACGTCGATTACCCATCGTCCGGAGCGAGCGTTGATGCGGACGCAGTCGTTCCACCAACGGCGGTGCGATGGGGGCATTGCCCCGTAGAGTATTGAGAACGATTTCACTGATGGCATTGATCTGATCGGCATTGGCGTGCTGCAGTTGTTCTCGTCGTTTCTGGCTGTCGGCTTCTCTCAACACGTTTCGCAGAAACGGCAATTGACGCTTGATCCGCGGAGGTGCCATTACGATTGAAAGGTGGAGTTACGGGTGACGGTGGGGGGTCGTCCGTCTTTATAGACGGTGGTGATGGTGTTGGTGTGCGTGACGCCGGAAATTTGACGCCCGGCAGTGCGTTGTCTGTTTTCCTCTTGCAACATTTCCAAGCGACGCCGCAATTCCGCTTGCCCTTCGGGCGTTCCCCGGTTGCGCGGTCGCCCTCTTCCTCGCCTTCCCCCGCGACGTCCTCCTCTGCCACCACCTCGTCCCGGACCATCGCCGTCCCCATCACCCCCTCCGGCGCCTCCCGCTGCGGCCGTGGCTCCTGTCACGGTCGTGGCCGTGCTCGTGGTGGCCCCTCTCGTGGTACGTCGCCGGCCCGGACCGGTCTGTCCGGTCCTCGCTTGAATGGGTCTTCGTCGGGGTTGTTTCTGCGCCACGGTGGGACGCGTCACTTGACGCGGCGGCGAATCGCCTATGGCCGGTCGGGGACTCGTCACGGGGACGGGACCCACGGTGCTTCGAACCGATGAGGCGCCACCGAGGCCGGGGAACATTTCTTCCAACATGGCACTTGGACTGTACTGGTCGAATCCCAGATCGAATTCCGTTTGCACGTCGAACGGAGAGGCGGGTGTGGACAGGGCGGAGTTGCTGCCCACCCCCGCGGCCGAGACGGTCGCAGGGCGACTGGGGGACGCGTACCGTCCCACGCCGGGCGACGGTGATTGAAGAAAGGCATCTCCCATGGGTGTGGTCTGTCGTTCACTGAGTTGTCGAGCCAATCCTCCCGTGGCTCGGCGTTCCGATGCCGCGCGTGCTCTTGCCTCCGAGCGTCCGTCCGCTTGTTGTCGCCCTCTTTCCAGGGCCAACAGCTCGTCGAAACTCGGTAACGACGCACGGAAGGAACTCATCGTTTATAAACCTTTCTTGGGGACGAAGACTCGCGGAGGTCCTTCGTCCGGTAGGATGTCCGTCCACAACCGCAACTGATCCTCCGACGCGGGGTGAAAGTCGAACATTAAATAGCCGTAGGGCCGACTCGTCACCTCCTTGAACAACTCCATCACCTCCCGGAACTTTTTGCCATACGCTTGCAGGAGCAATGCTCGTAGCGCCGAGGAATCACGCGGGTTTTTGAAAATGACAAAATAATGGGCGTTGCGAGAAATGGTTTTGGAATGAGGTCCACCGGGAAACAGATCCTGTAAGAGACTGACGACGCTGATGCCCTTATGATGCGAATACTTGGTAAACAGGTCCAACACGTTTTTGTCCCGACCGGCTTCGTCCATCAGATCGTCCAGGACCAAGAGACCCCGTTGCCCCTTGAACCAATCGTCCAGGTCGTCCCTTGTCGGCAGCCCCTCGTGAAAATGCACCTGTTTCATCTTCCCGAACGCCGGTTGCCACGCACCGTAACAGTAATGCACCGTCTTGGGGGGTGGTTCGAACAGGTCATGCCGGTTCGCGATGAGCCGCCGGGTGAACACCGTCTTGCCACTGCTCGTGGGTCCCACTACCAAGATGTTACACGGCGTCTTAAACATGATGTGCCTGCACCGTTGTGTACTCCGCCCCTTTTTAACGCTTCCTCTTCTTGAACTTGCGACGCAGCATGTAACTGCCCAATGCCATCGCGGCCGGGACCATGATGGCGCCTCCCCGCGTCACGCGCGCTTTGCGTCGGGGCGCTCGCCTGCGACGTGCGTGCGCGAAATGAATATACGAACCACCCGTTTGGGGGGTTCGCGTGCGACGGTAGTAATTCGAGAAATACACATGCATCCTTGCGACAAAAGTAACGGATCTGTCTTGCTGTCGTCTTTTTTTATACTCTCACGCGTCGTCTACGTCGTCGACGTCGACGCGGTGCTCTGATCGCCGTCAACCCCTGCATGGGCATCATCAATCCACCCCATTGTCCCCACACGGGGGGCGATCGGGGCAACGCTCTTGGTCTCCTTCGATACACCATGATGTTGTGAGGAAAAAAACGGAAGGCGGGGGCTTTTTCATCTGTATTTCCAAGGGGTGGGATTGCGCTCGTAATGCCCCGTGGCGCCCTTGGCACCCATACGACGATACTGTTTGCTTTTCCCCAATTCGTAGCCCACCGCCGCGGCTTTGCCCAGGACACCCGAGAGCCCCATACCGTACACGCGTCGCCGCCTTCTCCTTCGACGGACGGGTCGTCGCCTGTGGACGGTGCGTCGCCTCCCTCTTGCCATGCCGATACGAGTGACCTTCCTCATACAGTGACCTTTTTATAGTGGCGGGTTGGGGAAAAAATGGAGCCTGTCGGATTCGAACCGACGACCTGGGACTGACTGCACTCCGAACTCAGCGATGGCGAAAGCCCCATTACGCGGCGATGCCGAAAGCCAATGTAGTTCGGACTGCCTGCAAGGTCCCCGCTCTCCCCCTGAGCTAAGACCCCTTGGTCCAGGGGTCCGCGACTCAAAGAACACTCTGAATCGGGTCCCCCGGTAACCCTCATGAGGCATGTCCATCCCTTATATATGGTATGGGACGAGAGTTCTCGTCCTTGTGGGAGGTCAAAAAACAAAACACACACTGCATAGTTTTTGACATCACTTTTTATTAACTCCAACACGCGCTTGCGCGTTTTACAATGTTGAGAGCAACAACCCTTCACATAATCTTTTTCCACGGGTGGGCCTTGTGTTTTGATCAATTCTCTTATCAGCGCACCGGCAACGTGATCGTTCAAGACGAAATCGGTCGCCGAAAACTCGTCGAGGAACGTTTCCAAGGATTTCCCTTGCACTTTGGCTTTAAGATACAAAATGGCATAATGCCCACAGGCGCGACTGTTCATGGCTTGCAAAGTCTTGTTCGACCTCACAGCGTGAGGACAATGGTCGTTCAACCACTCTAGGATGTCGTCCACGCCATAGACTTCCAGAGGCAACCCGTAACTGTCAAACACTTCGCACGTACCCCCTTCCGTCCATATGGCCAACCAATGCGTGCCCGGTTCTCCTTCGGGGTCGGTATTGACGATGTACGCCGCGCGAGCTCGGGTCTTGGTCGGTTTGTCCGGAAGGCGATTTTCGGGAAACACCCCCACGAACACCCGCTTCAAGGCGGGATCCGTCCTTGCCAATTGCCGGAGATCCGAGTCCGTCAACGCCACCCATTCCATGCTCACTCGATGACTGAGGAGGTCCTTCAAATGTCGTGGATGTTATATTGTACGGCTCCGTTCCCGTCGATCGTCAGGATATTTTCGTACTCGGCCCAGACCAACACGGTGATGTGCTGCCCGGGGTTGGCACCGAAGGTGATCTCGAGTCTCACGTCTCCAGCCTGTTTGGGGTTCATCGTTTTCGAATCCGCATTGCCGCTGGGGACGTTGTTCCACGCGAACAGGGTGCAGTTGGCGTCGTGGCCCCATTCGTCCGGTTTCACCATGCAATCGTGACTTTTCATCCAAGGGCCGGTGGCTTGCAAGAAGCGAAAGTAACCGTGGTAATCTTTGAGTTCATCGCCTGTATTCAAATCCAACGCTTCGTAGGGGTATTCTTCGGCCCGGACGATCTGCTTGATGTTGGTCACGCCGAACTTTTGAAACGCGAAGGGATAATAATCCACCGTGCCGTTGAAGGCTCTGGTGTCCAAGAGCCCCACGATGACACGATCGGGCACGCGTCCGAAGAACAAGTTATCTTGAATGAACTTGGTGCTGTTCCCCTCGAAGCCCAACGAGCGGAGTTCACTCCTCACGGTCGGATAGGCGGCAATCTTCCTGGGACCATTGGAGGATTTCATTTGATCCTTCAAACTGTTGTACACGGCGTCGTTCAGACCCACGCGGCACATGTGAAACCATCCCTTGATGTTCTCGGCCTTCAGGAGAATGTTTTTCTTGGTGGCTATCGTGGTGCCGAACATGAAGAAGTTGGGGCTGTTGAAGAAGATCTCGAAGACGATTTCCGTGAAGGGTACCAACAGCCGTCCTGTGTGAAACGCTTCCAAATGAGGTCGCATGATGAAGGTCGCCGTTTGATTTTGCTTCAAAAGACCGCCCAGTTGTTTCAAGGGATTGTCCACAGTAGTCAACCACTTTGTATGCGCCGCAGCGGGTCGATCGTCGTCTGCAGCCGCTGCAGCCAACGATGGATCCACATTCACCATGTTCTTCCAACCTTGAGGGGCCAACAGCGTCTCCCCTTCGGCGCGCGTGTAATTCAGCAAGGTTTCGATGTACGCTTTGTACGCGTACATGTCTGTCTGAGGGCTGAGCAGGGTCCCATTGAATCTCAAATTCATCTGCCGGATGATGGAGTGTGCGAAATTGTTCACGGGGTAAATGTACTTGGTGTAATCGGCGCCGGATGCTGCGGTACCGGTTCCTGCCGTGGTTTGACCATCCGGATAGAATCCCTTGTTGGTGGTATTATCGCTGGTCAAAGAAATCTCGAAGCGAAAATAGCTGCGGGACAGGTCCACAAATTCGCTCACCCCTCTCGCCCTGAAAAGCATCGGCACGATCCCCGATCCTTCCTGACTGACCTCGGACATCCGATAGGATGAGAGGGAGACATCCGTGGTGGGTACGGTGAATAGGTCGAGTGATTCTGCCATCATGCGCGTCTACGTCGTCTGCGTGGTCGTCGGAGTGCACGCCTCTGTTTTATAGTCCTGCCGAAGTAATACCCCAGGGGGTGCGCTATATACGGTCCCAAGTTGCCACCGCGTTGAGTTCCTCCGAATCCTTTCAGCGAATGCAAAAAACGCGGCTCTCGTTGCACCAACGTCATTGTCTCAACTGACCTTTTGTCGACTCTTTCAGGCTCCTTTTTATAACCCGTTCAAAAGAAAATATCTCGCCTTCGTCGTTTCTTCTTCCTTCTAAGTCCACTACCAGCCATGGATCCCCTCCGACGTTTCACAGGCGCCGGTGCAGCCATCACAGGCACGGGGGCTGCCATGGGTACAGGGGCTGCCACGGGTGCTGCGGTCACGGGGATGGGTGCTGCCACAGGTGCAGCTGCCACAGGTGCCACCACAACGGGTGCCGCTCTGCGCCGTGCAGGGGCTCGACGTACAGGTGCTGGCGCCACTACGACAGGAGCAGCCACGGGCGCTGCCACGGGAGCTGCTGCCATGGG
Organism: Galaxea fascicularis; assembly: GCA_948470475.1. Lineage (NCBI taxonomy): Eukaryota > Metazoa > Cnidaria > Anthozoa > Scleractinia > Euphylliidae > Galaxea > Galaxea fascicularis. The sequence goes on from OX419346.1 coordinate 9,054,637, forward strand.
TACGGGAGCTGCTGCCACGGGCACGGGAGCTGCTGCCACGGGAGCTACCGCCACGGTCGCAGGTGCTTGACGGGTCCTCTTTCGCGGAGCCGGTGCCGCCGCCACGACGGTCTCCACGGACTCTGGAGCGCTGCGTTTCCCGCGTTCCAAACGACTCGCCACGCTCCTTAGACCTCCAGCCAAAGCGGGTTTCACGAGACCTTTCAGCGTGTCCTCGAGCCCCGACCCACCCATGTCGGGCGGATAATAACGCGTCAAACTTCCTCCCCGCATCGCGTGTGATGGATGGTTTGCCATGTCACTCCGTTTTTATACCTTGCCCGCGTCGAAAGTGCAACGTCAGAAAGGTAGGACTATGCAGTTGACTGAACTTCACCAGGGGACCGTGGGCTTCCGCTACATTCACTTCGATGATTTCCAAAAAACGGTGGCGCACGTCGCGAAAACTCTCTCGCTCGGGTTCGTAGAACGTGGTCTTTTTCGTAGGATCGTACGGCACGCCCCGCAATAGATCGGTATCCACGGTTCCCACCGTCGTGCTTTCTCCCACATTCGTGTAAATGTACACCGGTCGAATTCGATGATCGAAAAGTGCTTCGAAGGCTTCGTTGAGGTTGACGAAACGCCACTTCACTTTGTTAGAGAAGACGATCATGCGCGTCGTCACGAAGGGATCAAAAGGATTTTCGATCTCCACAAATAAGTCTGCTTTGGGCACCATAATATTAGCATCCTCACTTCGTCCATACACGATGGCCTCCTTCCCATCCACGGACATAGAGAATTCGCGCAATTTAGGAATCAAATTCGGACCGAAGGTCAGTTTGGTCGTATTTCCAACCTTCACCAATTTCACCCACTTCATCTTCAGAGCCAAGTCCTTACTGAACGACAGCTCCCCATATCCTTCATTGTTCGTGGGTTCCCCATGACTGATGGTCGAGTCCATCTCCAAAACGGTCTGCCCCCCGACCACCTTCCACTCGTACTTCGGCACGGCCAAAATTCGATCCTCCTTGTTGCCAATGTATCCTTGGAAGACTTGTTCGCTCACGTTAATCAGATGTTGCATGAAGTCAACTCCACTCACTCCTTCCATCGATTCATGCATGCTGAATACATCCTTCATGGTCACTCTAGCCCTCCCCCATCGGATGTTACTCTCGCTCGGCAGAGGTTTGGCAATTCTCAATTTGCATTGAATTTGCATCACATCATCGTCATCAGTCAATCCCGACAAACCCCAAGAAACGTCGGTCAACCCAAGCGTAATATCACTCAAAGCCACTTGCCACTTCTCCTCGGGGGGAAAATCCAATCGACGCGGCAATCGCACGCGGAACGACGCTCGCGTATTATTGGGAAACTCGGGTGTCGGATGACTGGGTAAAATGACGTGAAAGGATTCCATGCTTCACGACCCACCCGACACCACACCTTATATGGGGTTTTTCCCACGGCGAAAATGCAATGTCACCATGGTCTGTCCATGGCTTTGACTGAAATCCATCAAAGGTCCATGCGTCTCGGCCACATTGATTTCGCACACTTCCAACAAGCGGTGGCGCACTTTGACGAATCGTTCTCGATAGGGTTCGTAAAACGATACTCTCTTTTCGGGTTCGTACGACACTTCTCGCAAAAAGTCCGTCTTGGAATTGCCGACGATCACGCTTTCGCCAATGTTGGAATAGACGTACACCGTGCGCGGTATTTCTTTGAACACTTTGGCAAACGCTTCGTTCAAATTCACGAAACGCCATTTCACTTTGTTCGAGAAAAGGACCATGTCATCTGCAGGATTGTGCGTCATCATGAAATCTCGACTAGGCACGAAGGGATCCTCGCTACGCCCGTACGTCGTGGTCTTGGATCCACTCACCACGGTCTCGTATTCGCGCAACTGAGGAAGGGCATTCTTTCCCGGATAGGAGTAAAGGACACCATGGACATTGTCAACTTTGAGCCATCCCATTTTGAGAGCCAATTCTCTATTCACTTCAAATCTGCCAATACCCACGCCCGTTTCGACAATGCCGTGACCCACACCCGAATCGACGTGCAACTCTTCTTGCCCTCCTTGCTGCTTCCACTCGAACCTAGGTAACGTGATGATTCGATTGGCGGCGTACATGGCAGAGGAATGAATGTCCGAATCCACTTTGTCCATCAAATGTTTAATGAAATGCACGCCACACAAACCTTCCACGTCCACGTCCATGTCCTGAACATCCTTCAACTTCACTTTAGCATATCTCCACCCATAGTTGTCGGCACTGAATTTAATCCGAGCTTCGCACGTAATGAGATCCTTCTTAGGATCCAACCCAAGTTTATTCCAGTTCACTTGAGCTCGACCCAGGGTGATGCTAGCCAATGCCACTTCCCAATTCTCCTCAGGGGGAAACTCCATTACATTGGGTAACCTCACCTTGAAGGAGGCTCTCGTGTTGTTGGGAAACTCGGGCGTCGCATGGCTGGGCAAGACCACGTACACATCACTCATCTTGGCAACAAAATGTCATTTTATTTCACATTCACACCTCCTTATATCTTGGGTTTGCGACGGAAATGCAAGGTCACGAACGTCTGCGCCCGTCCGTCGTCGGAGAACTTGACCAATTGTCCATTCGTCTCCGCAATGTCAATCTCGATCACCTCCATGATTCGATTTCGCACGGGATGATAGTGTTTATGCACGGGTTCGTAATAGTACGTGCCGCGTCCCGACCGCTTGTAGTTCACTTCCCGCAATAAATCGGTCTTCAAACCCCCCACGATCGTACTACCCCCTGCGTTGGAATACACGTGCAATGTCCTCGACGGTTCCCCCATCACATTGCGAAAGGCTTCCTCCAAATTCACGAACCGCCAATCAAATCGGCTGCTTAAATTGAAGATGGTATTGAAGCTCCATTTATCTTTATGAATCAAGTCGCTCGCCGCTGCGAACTCCGTATCCACTTTCCAAGACCTATTCCCGCGTCCATCCGTGTTGGGCGGCAATTCCGGTATCAGATTAGGCCCGATGCTCACGACACCCGGACTTTCCAAATTGAACCACCCCATGTTCACCGCCAAGGTTTGGTCCAACCCAAAATACTGACCCTGCGGGAACTTGGCAATCACCTCCGGTCGCCCACGGCTCGTATCCCACTCGAACTCCACGCGCTCTTTAATCGTTGCCCCATCCTTCAAATGCTCCGTGTTCTCTTTGGTGACCAATTTATCCAGCAACGCGCGCATGAATTCCACCCCACTCTCGATCCGTCTCGTCACGTTCATGGTGATGATCTCTTTCATGGACACGTACGCACCCACCGGATTAGTGAGTCTCCCGCTCTTATCTTCTTTATCCAACGTGCTCATGACGAGACGCGTCCTGTCGTCTTGCACCAAAGGCGACAAATCGGCACTGCTGTCGGCCAGAGACAAGGCACTCAACCCGACCTCCCAGTCATCGTCGAAAAATTCCAATCGCTCCGCCAATCGCACTTTGAACGACGCCCGCGTGTTCCGGGGAAACTCAGGACTGACGTAACTCGGCACGGCCACGAAAAACCCGCGACTCATGACGTCCGTTTGCAATTACCGACCACTCCTCTCCCACAGAACCCCTTTATAGAAACGACGCCACTTTTCGTTTCGCCCCTGGGGCGCGCGAGACCAAGCTGGACAATGTCGATACCTTGGGATAAAATTGCTGCGAATGGCTCCTATTGGGAAACGCGTTCATCAATTCCGTCAAGGTCTTTTGCAATCGCTTGTCCGCACTCTTCTTGGTCATCCCTCGCATCTTTTTGACATAAGCGCGCCTCCGCTGCTTCGTACGTGCGGTTTTCTTCTGTCGGGACGGTGCCGAGGGCCGACGCGGTGCACCACGCGCCACAGCATCGATCATGCGCCGAAACGATCGCAACCCCCGCTGCCGTGCCGCTTTGGGTGCCAAACGCTGCGGTGTCGAACTCTTTCTCTTGTGCCATTTCGTTTGACTGGGTAACACTCCCGGGGCGGGTAACGTAAACCGCACGCGTTTCCCCGACATCACACGCGTTGCAATTGACTCCTCCCTATCCAACTGTCGTACTTGGCGGGCCACCCCAACCACCGCACTTTTATACTGTTTCCGCGCCGAGATAGAATCTTCTCGACGCGAAACAACGCATCGTCCGGCACCGTCACTTTTTGCATGTCCTCTTCGTAAAACGTCCCCTCCACCGACGTTCCATCCCACTCTTGAATGCGATACGTGGGAATCACCCCGGGCACCACGCGCCGAACGACAAACACTTCTTCCGTCCAACCCGGCACGTACCCTTTACGGAACACGGCGTGTTTCTTATTCAAACGCACTCGATCCCCCACCGCCAAACGGGGCCGTTTCTTCCCAGGACGCAAACGCGCTCCGTACAGACGTTCCCACACGTACTTTTCCCCTTCGGGCGTCACGTCCTTAGGCGCCAAACCAATGGCCCGATGTTTGGAGGCATTGTAGCCATTCACGATATCTTGCAACCGATCCAGATACTTGTACGTCCCTTGGGCCGTGAACCATCGATACAATCGCCCTTTGAACGTACGGTTGAATCGTTCCACCACCGCGGCTTTGGCATCCCCGGAGGTCGAAAAATGTTCAATGCCTCGACGTTTCAGCAACGCTTGGAACGTCCTGTTATAAAATTCCTTCCCCGCGTCGGTCTGCAAACGCAAGGGTCGACGATCCCCGGCCCGTCTGAGAATGGCCTCGAACGCTCGCGTCACGGCCGCTCCCGTCTTATCCTTCACGGGTTCCACCCAGGCGTACTTAGACAACACGTCAATGACCGCTAAAAGATAACGTATCCCACGGTTAGCCCTCGCAATCTTCTGCACTTCCATCAAATCGGCCACCCACTGTTCGTCCATGCCAAACACCAGCACGGGCAAATTGGCAAACCGTTTTCGGGCGGGTCGGTGCAAGGTATAACTGAGCACCCCCTCCAACACGCGACGCGCTCGCTCCAGGGAAATCCCATGGGCGCGCGCAAAACGCTCCACGCCCCCCAAACTGCCTTCGGCAGAGGGGTCTTGGTACGCCTGGATCAAAGCGCGCTGCCCTTTAGACATGACTAACACAACACACGACAGGGTTCATTCCTTTTATTAATTTCAACGTTCTACATCGGACTCCTCCTCCTCCTCGCTCATTTCGTTGGGCATCACCATGAAGGGTTCGAACCGTTTGCAGGTGATGCACCCCCAAGGCGCCCATCCCAACTTATCGTCGTAATTGGGGGATCGCATCGCCTCGTGCCGCATCTCCAGACACTCCGAGCACAGTTCGTACTCCAGGATGTGATCCGCCCGCCGCTCCCACACCCTACGCAGCAAACGCTCGTCGCGCAACTCTTTTTTATAGGCCTCGCATTGTTCCTCCAACGCGTGCATGCGATCGAACAAAAAGTTCAATACTCCCCTCTGAATGTCTCCCACCAAATCCGGTGCGTCTACACGCTCGTCCCCTGCGTCTGAGTCTCTGCCGTCTGAGTCTCTGCCGTCGTCACCGGATTCTGGGGGTGGAGGTACCGCGTCGGGTCCTGCGTCACGGGGCCCGCTTCCGAGCATTCCAACGCGTCCGCCAAGTCCTGCAACCAATGGGCAAAACACTGATCAAACGAGTATCCTGCAGCCAAGCCTTTCTTGACGCGAGCGAGCATAAACTGATCGTCCGACGTATAATCCCCTCTATTTACATCAGCATAATACGCTCTGTATGACTTCTCATCCATCGCGCAAACACTGACGCGATCGCTGACGCTTTCCCCCTTTTTATACGGGACGCGGATGGCGTCAGGTCCCACGCCATCCGCTCTCCTCCACCAATCCGAGCCCCGCACGCGTCATTCTCCAGTGCCTCCACCAATCCACGATCTGCACGCGTCATTCTCCGGTATATAAACGAGCGGCGCTCACCCACTCGCTTCACATTCACACCAACATGTCCTCCGTGCCTCCCAACGCCGACCCCGTCTCCTTCGAGAATTCCTTGGAAAGAGAAAAAGCCAGACAACAACGCCACGCCCAAGGCGGTCAACACTTGGAGTTAACGGAGAGACTGTCCACTCACGCCAACAGTCGAGACGACGAATGTGATGTCCCGGCGCGAAAACAGACGCGTCCCACTAAACCTCCTCCTAGCAAAAGACGCAAACAAGCACCTCCGCCGCCGCCACCAACGCCCCCGCCGCCCTCGCCCAAAGACATTCAACAACTCATGGACCAACTACCTTCGTACGAGGAGGAAGTCCTAGATCAAAAAGGATCGGGCTACGACACCTGCCCGTTCCACAAGACGCCACTGCACTTCTTCGACTCCAAACTGGGTTATCCTTACGTCAAATGCAGCACCACACCCTGCGTCTTCTTCACCTCTCAATTTGACTTGAAACCTTACATGAACACCATCCGCGACCAATTGCATCCCGCCCTCACCTTCAGCCAAGGCAATCAGGGACCCTACCCCGATCACGAGTGCTGGTGCAAGGAACCCCTCGCTCTACGCACGAGCCGATCGGAGAAAAACCCCGGACGCCTCTTCCTATCCTGCAAGCAACGCGATTGCGACTTTTTTCAATGGCTGAACGCCCCCTGGACTCGATTCATCTTGGAGAGGATCGAACACGGCACCTACACGGGTCCTCCCACCCTTCATCCCATGTGGTTCGACGGCAAGCCCTACCTCCCCATGACCGCGGATCAACTACAACGTTATAACGACGCAAGGGTCGTGACGGGGTGAAGAGTATGGAAAAAAAGGACACTTCTGGGACATAGTACCCACCAATGCCTCGCTCATTGTAAATATCTACTACTGCTACAATTAAAAAATGGACAACACACACTTTGTAGTTGATCATTGACTTTCGTAAATTTAATGTGGGACTGAAAAGTCCCGGGGGGTTCTTCTTCAAGGCACCCTGCGCGCCACCGACGAACGGCTGCGACACCACGGACAACACGGTTGCGCTTCCCGCAACATCCAATAATCGATCAAACACTGGTCGTGAAACCACACGCCGCAACACTCCCTACGACGCGGTCCGGTCATGCGCGTCACGCACCACGATTGACGCTCTTTCCTCCATTGCTTGGAACACAACAGACAATACGGCGGACCCTGCGGTTCCATCCCACGACTACGCAACATGGTTTGTCTCAATGCCGCTGCCCGCTTGATCTCTTTCTTTTATACCACCCTCCCTCTTGACGTCACTCCCATCATGCCTAGGGGACGGTCCCCGTCTCCGATTGGACGACCGTCACGACTCATATACGCGCCGCGCGCTCGATACGCTCATTCTTCCAACATGGCCGAGCACCAGACAGCCCCCGTTGATGATGACGCCATGTACGCTGACATGCCGGAGTTGGTGGATGTCCGAGATTATTTACAATCCACCCTGAATGCCGTGGTCCCCGACAGACGACCCGACAGTCTCCAACCCATCGTCGTGGCCTTCGAATGCCAAAACACCTCGAAGGCCCATCAACTCCAATGCGTCATCTGTTTGGAGACCCGGCACGCAGACACGAATGAAGTCGTTCGCCTCGCCAAGTGCTGCGAGTGCCCCATCCATCTCTCGTGCGTTTACAAGTGGTTGGCCGCGCAGTACGACATCTACAAACCCCCCGAACAGTGGGGCTGCCCGCACTGCCGCGCTCCGGTCAAGGACCTTGCCACCAACACGGAACCGTGCGTCATTTGTGGCAACAAGGAGACGGATCAGCTCTACCATGAACCCGTGGCACAAGCCGTACCCTGTTGTGACGCATCGGCCCACCAACAATGTCTTTATAATTACATCAAGGAAAACTTCAGCGAAGATCGCTTCCCGTGCCCGGCGTGCAAAACGATGTTGGGAGCCCAACGCTCAATGTCGATGAGCATCCGAGCCGCCGGAGATCAACCACCGCCACCAACAAGCTATTCCGGCGTACTCACCGAGCGATTAACACCACCGCGGCACCCAATGATAACGCGAAGTCGTGGTCGGCGACAAAGGCGAAACCAAACCGCGAGGCTTCCGTACAGTGACGGTTACTTCGCAAGACATTGACCATTTCTTCTTTTCAAAATTGTTGTGAACCGTGGCGGTTTTTTTTGTTCCTGCTGTCGTCCTTGTTTTTTTCCGCCACTTTTTCTTTTTTTCGTGAAAAAAAAATAATCAAGGAGCTGCTGTTGTCATTAAAATGTTTGCCATTTTTCATTCTTGTGTGTCTTGCCTCATTTGCATATATGCTAATTTTTTAATGTATGCATAAACAGGTCACGTGACCTCTTGCAAGCTCCAGGGTCGGCTGGTACGTTCAAAATGGCCGTATTGGGAAATTCGTATCGAATTGAACGTAGCGGCAAAACCAGTCTCTTTTTTTCCCTACTGATTTCATTGCTTGCCGTACGTTAACCGATAATACTACTAACATACATTGAAACTTTTGCAAAGTAACCCAATGTAACCCACCAGAAGTATAAACGTAGAAAAAGAAAAATTAATGTTGGCGTGATTTATTTGGCAGTTTGCCCCCGAGCTTACCACTGACTAGTTCAATAATTCATATTCATTAATAACCATTCCCTTGAGTAGCAAGTGAAGGCGTCATCAGAAATACTAAATAGTAGTAAAATTTTCTGAAACACAATCTTTTACCAAGAGTGACGCAAAGCTACGTTGATAAATAATTATCTTTCAGATCTTTGTAAAATGCGTGGTGTGCGTGACTTGGGATCAAAATTGCTATACTGTCGGTTGCATTTTATCGTGAAAAGCTTGAGGCACTTCAAAGACTTTCGGAAGCTTACTTCTTGTTTTCGAAGCCAACGAAATTAAGAAGTTTACTTAAAATTTATTTATTTTCCCTGGTGATTTTATACAAATATATTACGAAGCAGACACTGACACAGACAAGGTCGCGCCACATGTCAGCTCATGTTATGGCTCGTTTTACGCCTTTCATCTTTACGGTGTTTTATTGCAATGTTTGGCGAACTAACCGTTTTGATAACTTAACCGTAAAAGGGTTTAATCTGCACTAGTTTAAAAGAAATTTTAGGAAGCCTGCTGAACAACATTTATTTAGTATCAGCAGTTCAAATTCGTGATCGCCCGTGCGCAACATTGACATTCCTTTGTTAGCCACGTTCCATTCACATCGTGTTTGCGATATTGCGGTATTTTGTTGCAGTTGCCAAGTGAAATTCTCAGGATCAATTTATCGGGTAAAATGGGGTTGGAAGGCCTACATGACTCCTGTTCGCGCGTTTGCCACTTCTATCTCGGTTCTATTGACCGATTTAGCTTCTTGCTTGTTTTAAGTGGGGCAGCACGGTCGTTTAGAGGATAGCATGATGGTGATTGAAACAGCCATGTGCTTAAATGTCGCATGTAATGTATTTTGATACCAAAGGTCATTTCTAGGTTTAAATTCTGCATTTATCGCCTGTTTGTTTTGACCCTGGTTGTTTCTGTTTAGCGCCTGTGGTCCTTTATATGCCATCTGAAGCATTTTGTCTAGCTTTGGTTTGGCTCGTTTCCGTGCGTTCAGTCACAAAACAGCCTCTTCATCAGAAGCTATCAGACTCTTATGTACAAACTCCTGGGAAACAAAATTCCAGGAGGCCATCTCTAAATTTAAAAAGCAACTTACAGCTCACGGCTATCCTAAAAACCTACAGATGTAATAGATGGCACTCTGTCTGAAGTGAAATTTTCCGGAAGGCGATCGGCATTAACAAAGCAAACAAAAAAGACTCACGGGAGAATAATACTATTTGTCACAACATATCATCCAGCAGTTAAAAACCTTAAACAACTCTTGATTCAAGAATGGAGTTTAATACAAAATCAGCCAATGCTGAGAAACATTTTCAACATACCTCCTATCATATCATACAGAAGAGGACATCCGGCTCGTTAGAGCAAAACTTTGAAGGCACATCTTACAGCGTCGCAACCGCAAAGACACGTAAGGAGGTCAGAGCAGGCCTGTCATGATCTTTTACCTGTCACGAGTCTTTCATTTATTTTTGAATCATGGAGGGCAGATTTCCGTTCAAGGTACAGGAAAACGCAGGAACAAAGGCATTGGCCTTGAAATACCGGCGACGTATATGTTTTGTCACATGAAGGAGTCACAAATGTTTAAACTGAAAGAACTATTAAATGACAAGGAGGATAAGGAGGCATCGTAAACTGAAAGGTGTTGACAGAAACGTTACAGATTACTGTTCTCGATTAATGTTAAATTCAATGTTTTGTTTAAGTTGTATCTGTGTACTGTGGATACTGTAATATCGTTATATCGGCGAAGATTTCACGCTTGGTGCCCTAAAAACTCATCGATATATCAGGAATATCGTTAAATCGAAGATCGTTATATTGGGGTTATGTCCCATACATTTTACTGTAACTTTTGCCGGGACATAACATATTCGTTATACCGGGGATATAGTTATATCGGGTTCCACTGTATGAAGTTTTTCACAAAGGAAAGTTTGATTTGAATTCAGTGAAACTTGAGAAACACATGCATGTAAAAGACAGTCTTTTTACCGCCATCATTTGGTTGAACACCGTACGAACTGAAGCCAAAAAGGCAGCCATAGGATAGTTGACTTCTACACTTAGCCGCGTTCTCTGCAAAATTACAGGAAAATTCCATGTATTTGATGTTTCTTCTCAAATTCAAACCGATATGTACGTGCTAGAGTTGCGTGCGAACGAGCTAGACTTCATGTCAACGTTTAACAATTCATTGTAAAGGTTAGGGTTAGGGTTCATAGTAGCTAATAGCAGCGGCTCCGTGAATGATTCCAAACGGCCCGCGGCAGTTTCATTGAACGCGTTGTCAATGTTTGACAACGCATTGACCATGTTTTGAAAATGCTTTTTAAATGGATTTGCAAAGCATTTCCCTTCCGTTGAAACGCATTGGAAATGCTCTTCAACGCATTTCCAATGCGTTGAAAATGCATTACAACGAAAAAACGCTTCAACGCTATTTTCGTTAAGCCTGCTTTTCCCAAATAGGGTCACATATCAGGAAAGTTAAAACCGCATCTCGATCGTTGGCAGCGAACCTACGGGTTAAGTGTCGACATAGACTGTGAGGGCTCTCGGGTAACTTTCGAAACCACATACAAGGATAAGGCGGACGATCTTCAAAGAGAGTATGGCGTCGACGCCCAACTGAATGTAATTCATTTGAAGACGATGGACGAGGACAGTGTTCCGACATACACGATTTACGTGAAGGATTCTTCCGGAAAGGTTCGGGGGGAAATGAAGGTGAAGCCACACAAGACATTGGCAGCAGGTTTCAGGAAATTTTGCAAAACCTTGAAGATCCAGCCACAGTCTGCACGGCTGATGACGGTGGATGGCATGGTCGTACCAATCGGGTCCAGGATTTTCCAAGTCTTTCTCAACGGTGAGCCACTCGAACTGATTTTTACTCCAAAGGAAAGAAAGAAACGTACCGCGAGGAAACGACTCAACTCTTCTAATGCTAGCAATCATGGCCCAGCAAGTAGACGCCGCGTCGGAAAATTCGCGCATCCTCAACCAAGCATCGACTACATCATCATCTCTTCAGGATCCGAATCTGAAGACGACGAATAAAAAGGAAGGGAGGGAGTCTCAACCCGGACGTGAAATTCAACCTGCCCCAGCAGAGTACGTTTCCCTCTTTCAAGAAGTAGATATGGAGTCTCTAAGGGAGTATCGAAACGATTGTCTAGATCCCTACAGGGCCGTGCTGACGGGAATCAATCAGCTACTCGTGCAACTGTCAGACTACATAAAAAATGGGGATACCACAAATGGACGAGTGCTGCCACGTTTGATGTGATGTCATGGAAAGGCGACATTTAATCGCGAGACGACAAGAGAGAGTCGCATCGACGCGAATGAGATAAACCTGTCGCTAAAACAATGAATAATAAAAGTGGAGGCCCGACAATGCTTGGTTCTCTTTATGCGATGCTGTATTGCACAGGACGTAGCCAATTATCTTGCACGTATTTGCTGACGTCGCGGGAAGCGAGAATGAAATGACGCATTTTGTACGTTTCCTTTGACGTCATTTTAATGCTCGTAAAGGTGGTGCGGCCGGGTCAGCGTTCATTTAGAAATGAAAACATCAAAACAAAACAAAACCAGAACGAGACGAGATTCTAAACTAAAGGCTTTTGCATCAAAAGATGAGGTACGGTGGATGTGCTTGGACGCTGTGTCCAGAGTGATGGCAAAGCGAAAGGCGTACGCATTTCTCTTAAGCAAGGGATGGTCAATTTGCGAACCCGATATCTTTTGTGAATCGGTCGATGACATTCTGGAGCAGACAGAGTTTGTAGCAAAAACTGTCGCTGGAAACAAACGCGCACTGATGAAGTTCCATTGCCCTCTCTTAACAAGAATGGCCTTTCCATCCTCGACCGAATTAGACGATGCGAGTCTTTGGGCGACGTTAAAACGATCGATTCGATCGCTTGGCACAAGTGGGTGGAGAGAATGCAAGGAGAAAGTCGCCAAGGCAGTCGACGATGATGCTCACAAAAAGGGTGACATCTTGTATCCGTTTCCGCGGTTCTTGGATCGCGTGAGTGAAGAGCTCGAAAAGGCCTGTCTGCGCGATACAGGAATCATAAATGAATTGTGTAGACTCTGTACGCGTGGAAGGACGGGCGCATGTCAGAAATACAAAGATGCCAGCATCGAACGTCGTAGAAACGTGATTAAAATGAACAAGTACCTGAGTATCATGGCCCTGTTTTTGTTTGTGTGCGAAATGAAGCGTGAAGGCAGGTGGAATGGACTCGATTTGGTGGGCTATTTCTTTGGGCAAAATGCATGCGATTGGAGTGCCCTCAGGCGCTATAGTCAGGTCCTGGACATAGATTCTGTCACATCGCGTAGTATCACCTGGGAAATGGACAAGCAGCCCGGAAAGATGGTGTATGTATTGGACGATAGTGAAGTACTAGACCATGGTATCAACGAACGACAAGAAGAAGGTGAACAAGAGTGGTGGTTATGGGTGGAGAATGCGGTTAGAGAATCCGGCCTGAAAAACGTCAGTTATTCTGAAAACGACTATAGCGAACCTCACAGGCTTTTGAGCCGAGTGGACGCGCAGAAAATCAAAACACACTCGATTGTATCCATTTTAGACACTTTATATTCTTGACAATCAGTTAGAGAAAAACGATCAGACGAAAATGTAAGTCGCTATTCTTGTTGTAGTTATGAAATGTCCAATGTGTGTAAGAGGAAAGGTTTTCTTAATAAAATGCCTGCATTGACGAATGGCAATAGAATATGGTATTGTTACCGCGTTTGGAAGAAATAGATATTATATATCTATATATATATATATATAATATATATATAAAGGATCAGTTAGTAGTTCGCTGTTGTTACTTTCTTCATTCATCCACTTCATAATATTTGAGTAGCAAGGCGTCGTGTATCCTTTGGATCCTACTAACTTGTGACTGCATCGTTGGATTTCCAGCTTCTTCATTCATAAAATATATATATATATATGTTTTATTGTTCTTCCGTCTGGTCCAGTGCAGCGGACCAGACGGTATATATATATATATATATATAAAAACTGGTTAAACCGAATCAGGACTGGGAATCCTTGTGATCCTTTTGGTTTACATCTTTGTTGGCTCAGGAAGCACTTTTAACCGTCTATATATATATATATATATATATATGTTTTATTGTTCTTCCGTCTGGTCCAGTGCAGCAGCCACCAACCTCCTAAAGCTACAAGCGGTCCAGAACTTTGCAGCCAGGATTATCTGTGGTTCTAGAAAATTTGACCACGTTACTCCGCTCCTGAAGGAACTGCACTGGCTACCTATTAAATCTCAACTATATCTCCGCGACGCCATGCTTGCTTTTAAATGTATGACTGGCTCCGCTCCTACTTATCTCTCATCGAAGTTTTTAACACGTGGCGAAGTAAGTGGTCGCGCCACCAGAAACTCCCAACTTTTGCATATACCGTTATATAAATCTAAATCTGGACAAAGGACATTCTTTTATCGTACAGTAAGTCTCTGGAATAGTCTAGATAATTCCCTTAACCTTTGCGACTCTTCTCGTAATTTTAAGCGTAAACTTAGAGCCAAATTATTTGCTGCTTTCCTATCCCTTCGGTCTTAGTTTTATCTCACGTCTATTTTATTGTATTTTTGTAATTTTTAGATAATTGTCACTGAAAAGCCCTCTTTAGGGAGTGTCAATAAAGTTTGTATTGTATTGTATTGTATATATATACTTATATATATGTGAATTTATGTGAGTACGCACGTACATGTATACGTATGATATGTATCTGAGTGGATTCGTGGAAACAAAGTGCCCTCGATAACCCCCCCCCCCTCTAATATAAAGAAACGTACAATTGTACGAGCAATGATGTCCAAGTGAATTAGAATTATAGACTTTTTTATTGAAGCATTGACACATGTTGCACTGCAATTACACAAATCGAAGAGATACAAGATTTCGGCTGGATTGGAAATGTAGAATAATTTCCCAGTGGAAATCCCCACAGTCCGTGATCGAATCGTCCTGTTTCTCTCTTCCTTTTCTTCTTCTTTCTTGTTTTTGACTCGTTCATGTGGATGCACTCAGGGAGGTAGACCCGTGTCTGCTCCCGGGTCAACTAAAGCGTACCCCGAGGTAACCGTGTCAGAAGGGTATTCTAGCGTTTTCGGCAATAAGAGTGGAGTGGTGACACTGCCCGACCCAGGCATCATACCGTTGGGATGCCGATTTCGTACTTCGGTTCTTTCAGTAGTGACCGGAACGCGATGGTTCCCTGGCATGTTAACCAGAGGTACGGGAGCTCCAGGTCGAGGATAGCGAAATGCTCGACGACGTGTTGGCTGTTGGACGTGTTTTGATATTTGGAAAATATTCAACAGAAAATGAAGGGCTCTAGAAGCGAGCACCAAGGAGACGACGGTCGTGAGTAGGTCGACATCGAAGACTTTGCAAAGGCCTTGGCCAATGTGAGCATTGTTCAAATGACAGTGAATTATGGCATAGACTAATAAAAACTCACAGCCAGAGAAAACGAAAGGTAACAGGTGCAAGACCAGCCGCCATACACGATGCATCTCGTCGAATTCCAGTAGCCTTGAATCTCCTCCTTCTGTGGAGAATGAAAAACAGGCCCAGATGAAACTGATAAAAAAAATCAACCAGTTGACAGCGAGAAGGACAAAGGTCAGTATGAAGGTCTTGTCGATGCTTGAAATGTGGTCCCAGTTGCGACCACTTTCGTTAAGCTTGGTCAACAGCATGATGAGTTGAATGTAGAGAAGTGTCGTAGTAATAAACTTTACAGAATTGTTCGTCCCCATGTCGTGGCCTATGCGACGCCTACGGAGGGGCCACACGTGAGTTATAAGGTCGCCAAGGGCACTTGACACGTTCATGCTATTCGCCAGCTGCTGGTTCAAGTCTTCCATCGTTCCAAGGGTGTCCTCCTCTAAGGGGCGCGGCGTGGATGCCATGCTGTCAGTCGTCCCGATGTCTTGCCTGCCCTTTTAATACGCAAACCCGTTGAATTTTGGAATGTCGCTGATCAGCCGATCGCGCCCGTGCTTGTTGAGTGGGTTAATCGGCTGGGTCAATGTTTGATGTTGCGCTTCCAGCGTTTGGGTCCAGTTGAGCGAGCTGTTACTGTTCTCGCCCAGAAAGCTGTGACTTTTCTGTCCGTACTCGTGTCCTCTGGGTCCAGGGTGATAGAATCGCTCAAACATGCACATCTGATCCCCGGGCGATATGTCGAGGTAAGTGTCTGTGGTTCCGGGTCCCAACTGTGCATCTGGTTTCATGCCCTCTTTGCGTATGACGTCAATTTTCGCCAATCGCTGCCTAAACCCAGTGCAACCAGAAAGAGACCTATTTTTGCTCAACCAGGGAGGCAGCTCCACTTGTCCAGCTGTTGCTCCTTTGAGACGACGGTTCAAGACCACGATCTCTGACGGTGCATTGCTTCGGGTCATGGGGTTGTAGCTGTAGCCTCCTTCCCTGACGTGCAGAGGATCGGGTTGATCGCATCGCGTCCTTTCCTCGAGAAAGCTGGGCCCATGGACTC